>CM064330.1:91158598-91758598 GCA_032595735.1 Pelochelys cantorii | reverse complement strand
CCCGGCGCTGAGGCCTCCGGTGCTGCACTCTCTGTGGCACTGGAGCCCAGCGCTGGGGAGACTATTACTACCCCTACCGCTGCCATCGATTCTCTGCGCTGCGAGGAGGCACCGCACCCCGGTGCCTCCTCTGCTGAGGCATCTCGCCCTGCTCCTTCTCCTGCTCCCTATTCAAACGCCCTCTCAATCGAGTTTCCCACCCCTCTTCCTCCTCCCCGCCATTCTTGTCTCTTCCCTAATCCCTCACCTCTTCCTCCCCCTACTCTCCTTCCTCGTCTCCCTCCTTTTCCCGATCCCCTCCCTGAACTCTTTTCCTCCCCTTACTCTGTTACTGCCGCCCCTGGGGTTGCCACGTTTACTCCAGACGTTGGCCCCCGGGAGGCGGTTTTCGTTTCTTCTGCTCCCAGCACATCTGGGGCTGATCTCCCTCCGCCACTGTCCTCTCAGCAGGGACCTCAAACGCCCTGCGTCCCCGTGCCGATGGGTCACGGGGCTCACGGAGGGGTCTGGCCCCAAGGCGTTCGAGGGCCCGAGGCCCCGACGCCAGACGCGCTGAAGGGCGAGATGCGTGTTTTCTTGGAAGACATCCGTGGCTCCAAGAACAAGGTCGCTCTCGCCCTTCAGCGCTGGGGAGATTTTCATCTCATTTTGCAAATAGTCAGAGCCCTCTTGCGGGAGGGTAAAGGGACCGGGCGGCGGGGGGCCGCGGCTTACCAGCGGGTCCGCAGCTTCCGTGACGCCCTTCTCACTTTTGGGAACGGTCGCGGTTTGCTGCGGGGCCCGATGGGGGCCGTCGGCACTCCTGCCAATCAGGATCTTCCCCAGCCCTCTCGATGCCGCCGCTCATCTTTGCCACTCTGAACACCCGGGGCTGCGGGTCGGGCCTCCGTAGGTGTCAGGTCCTCTCCTTCCTCCGGAGGGGCAGGTACTCCGTCATATTCCTCCAGGAGACCCACACAGCTCCGGCCGCCGAGGCTAGCTGGCGGCTGGAGTGGGGGGACAGGGTTTATTTTAGCCACCTGTCGGCCCGTCAAGCCGGGGTGGCTACCCTGTTCTCCCCGAACCTGCAGCCCGAGGTGCTGGGGACCGCCGAGGTCGTGCAGGGTCGCCTGCTGCATCTCCGGGTTCGGACGGAAGGGCTGACACTAAATCTCGTCAACATCTACGCCCCGACGTCCGTCCCGGAGAGGCTCCGCTTCTTTCGGCAGGCGTCGGCCTTCCTCGGCACTTTGGATCCTCGCGAGTGCCTGGTCCTGGGCGGAGACTTCAACTGCACCCTCGAGGAGCGGGACCGTACGGGGCTCGAGCAGTGCCCGGCCGCCGCGGACGTCCTCAGGGAGATAATAGACCATCACTCCCTGGTGGACGTCTGGCGAGACCTCCACCTGGGCGAGGAAACGGTGTTTACCTACGTCCAGGTGGCGGGTCGTCGGTCTTTCCACTCCCGGTTGGACCGCATTTATGTGTCTCGTCATCATCTCTTCCGGGCCCACTCCTCCGGCATTCGGCCGGCCCCTTTCTCGGACCACCACTTGGTGGCCGTACGGGCTTCTCTTTCCTCGGAGAGGCCGGGGCCGGCCTATTGGCATTTCAATAACAGCCTGCTGGAGGACGTGGGCTTCGTAGCGTCCTTCCGGGAGTTCTGGCTGGCCTGGCGCGGGCGGCGGTGGTGGGATGTGGGGAAGGTGCGCACGCGGCTCTTCTGCCGTGACTACGCCCGGGGGGCCAGCCGGCGGAGGGACGCGGCGATAGAGCAGTTGGAACGGGAGGTTTTAGAGCTAGAGAAGCGGCTGGCCACCGGCCCCGAGGATCCGCCCCTCTGCGGAGCGTACCGGGAGAAGCGGGAGGAGCTCCGGGCCCTCGAGGACCTTCGAGCCCGGGGTGCCTTTGTTCGTTCTCGCATCCGTCTCCTTCGGGAGATGGATCGAGGCTCCCGCTTCTTCTACGCCCTGGAGAAAAAGAGGGGGGCCAAAAAACACGTCCTCTGCCTTCTGGCGGAGGACGGCACCCCCCTCACGGATCTGGTGGAGATGCGCGAGAGGGCTCGCGCCTTTTACGCCTCTCTCTTCTCCCCGGATCCGACCGACGCCGACGCCCGCAGGGTTCTCTGGAACGAACTCCCGACGGTCAGCGCGGGCGACCGGGAACCGGCTAGAGCTGCCTCTCTCTCTGGCCGAGTTCTCGGAAGCCCTCCGTCTCATGCCCACCAATAAATCCCCGGGCATGGACGGGCTGACCGTGGAGTTCTACCGCGTGTTCTGGGACGTCCTCGGCCCGGACCTTGCTAGCGTCTGGGCTGAGTCCTTGGAGAGCGGGGTCCTCCCTGTATCGTGCAGGCGAGCCGTGATCGCTTTGCTGCCCAAGAAGGGGGACCTCCGCGATCTGAGGAATTGGCGTCCCGTCTCGCTCCTTAGCACGGACTATAAAATTGTCGCCAAAGCCATCTCCCTAAGGTTGAAGTCCGTGCTGGCGGACGTGGTCCATCCAGACCAGACCTACACCGTCCCGGGCCGAACCATCTTCGACAACCTCTTTCTGGTCCGGGATCTCTTAGAGCTCGGGTGTAGGGACGGTCTGTCGTTCGCCCTCCTGTCCTTGGATCAGGAGAAGGCATTCGATCGGATGGACCACGGGTACCTCCTGGGCACCCTGCGGGCCTTCGGCTTCGGGCCCCATTTTGTGGGGTTTCTCCAGGTGCTGTACGCCTCCGCAGAGTGCTTGGTCAAGCTCAACTGGACCCTGACCGCACCGGTCAGCTTCGGGCGGGGAGTACGTCAAGGCTGTCCGCTGTCGGGCCAGCTGTACGCTCTGGCCATAGAGCCCTTCCTCCGTCTCCTTCGCAAGAGGTTGACGGGGTTGGCGCTCCGTGAGCCGGAGACGAGGCTGGTCCTGTCGGCGTATGCCGACGACGTGCTCCTCGTGGTCCAGGACCCGGGAGACCTGGCGCGGGTGGAGGCTTGCCAAGCCGTCTACTCGGCGGCCTCCTCCGCCCGGGTCAACTGGGTCAAGAGCTCTGGCCTGGTGGTAGGGGCCGGGTGGCAGGCGGGCTCCCTCCCACCCGCGCTTCAGGCCATCAGGTGGAGCGCGGGTCCGCTGCTCTATCTCGGCGTTTTTCTTTCTGCCACGCATCCCTCCCCGCCGGAGAGCTGGCAAGGTTTAGAGGCCAGGGTGGTCGAGCGGTTGCAGAGATGGACGGGACTGCTCCGGTGCCTCTCCCTGCGTGGGAGGGTACTGGTACTCAACCAATTGGTCCTGTCCATGCTCTGGCACTGCCTCAGCACCCTGGTCCCGCCCCCGGGCCTCCTGGTCCGTATCCAGCAGCTCATGCTGCGGTTCATCTGGCCAGGACTGCATTGGGTCTCTGCAGGGGTTCTCCATCTCCCCCCGGAGGAGGGAGGGCAGGGCCTGACGTGTTTGCGCACGCGGGTTCACGTCCTCCGCCTCCGGGCCCTGCAGAGACTCCTATTTGATGCAGGTAGTCCGGCATGGAGCACGCTTGTGCACGCTTTCCTTCGCCGCCTCCGAGGGCTCCGATACGACCGGCAGCTCCTTTATCTGAGAGGTCTTCCGCGAGACCTCTCCGGGCTGCCGGCCTTCTACCAGGACCTCCTCCGGACCTGGAAGCTGCTTGCAGTGACCAGGTCCTTGGGAGCCACCGTGGGGGCAGACCTCCTCGCGGAGCCCCTGCTACACAATCCCCATCTACGTGTGCAGGCGGCGGAGTCCCCCTTGGTGCGCCAGAGGTTGGTCCTGGCAGAAGTCACCAGAGTCGGAGACCTCCTGGACTACGACCGGGGAGACTGGGTGGATCCTCAGGCGCTCGCCCAGCGCATGGGGCTCTCCACCCTACGTACTCCGCGGCGCGTACTTCAGGAGGTGAAGGACGCTTTGCCGCCCACTGCTCGGGTGTACCTAAACAAAGTCCTGCGAGAGGGTGCACCCCGCCCACCCCTTACCCCCGGCCCTCCCGATCTCTCCATCGGCCCCCAGCCCCGCGTACCTTCCCGACCTCCTCCCCTTCGTCACCTGAGCCGGCTGCACTCGCTGCAGCCAGTCCCCTTCCGAACCGCGCCAAAGAGTCACCTGTACACGCTCGTGCTTCACACGCTCCACTTCCCCACCCTCGTGTCCCGCCCAGACACCAAGTGGCGGGACCTCCTACCATCAATAGAGGGTGGGGAGCCCCGGTGGGCCAGCCTCTATTCGACCTTGGTTCCACGACCCACCGGGGACATCTGTTGGAGAGTCCTGCACGGCGCGGTGAGCACGGTTCACCCCCACCCCCGAAACGTGCCTCTTCTGTGGCGTGAGGGAGACCCTGGCGCACATCTATCTCGAGTGCGCCAGGTTACAGACCCTCTTTCGGCTCCTCCAGAACCTCCTGTTGAGGTTCTGGCTGCATTTTTCCCCCCACTTGTTAATTTACGCACACCCCATCCGTGGCCCCACAAAGTCGCGGGACCTCCTGGTCAACCTCCTCCTGGCAATTGCCAAATCGGCAATCTATAAAACCAGGGAAAAGAGGTTGGCCGGGGGAGGGGCCTGCGACTGTGGGGCCTATTTCCGTTGCTGTATCCGCTCACGTATCCGGGCAGAGTTCCAATGGGCAGCGTCCGCTGGCTCTCTCGAGACCTTCGGGGAGCAGTGGGCGCTGTCCGGGGTTCTCTGCTCGGTATCCCCATCCGGCTCCCTCGTTTTAGCCCTTTGACCCTCACACCCGTCCCTGTTTTTTCATTATTTGTCCCCAGTAATTAGTTGGTTCTCCTGGGTTCTGTGGTCCTCCCCGCAGGCTGGGGGGAGGTCCTTTTGATGTGGGCGGGCTAACGCCCGCACACCTCCCGGACACCAAATAGTGCCTGAGCACACGGCCCCAAGGTGCTTTAGTTTGCTCCTTCCTTTAGTTTGTTCATCCCCAATTGACTCAAAAAGAAACTCATTCTTCCACCTTGACATCTCCCACATGCTACATATCAACCTAGGGAAGGAAAAAAATTAAGTCTGGAATAAAATTTTAAAAAAGATCAGAAATGCAGTTTTTAACTATAGTGTGTAAAAAGCGTGCCCATCCCTAACTGAAAACGTGCTAGCATTTATCCAATACCCCCCTCTGCAAAACAGCTTGGATTACACAGAATAAAATGTTGTTCACCTTCCACTGGAATATGCATGTTAGAGAAATTCTTGGTTAGAAGTAGGTGATTAATGGGGAAATTAAAATATATATATTATTCTAAAGAGTTTGTAGTAGGATGTATTCCTTGAGAGTTTCCAGTACATTATCCTCTAAGATAATGAGGAAGGGATTAACAAGGAGATCATTAGAACAGAGGTATAAGGAAGGCACTTGCATCTCTCCCATCTCCACTCTGCCAGCGTGACGAAGCTCCAAGGCCCAGATTCAGGCAAGACGGAGACACTTGTACTGTGACTACCCTGCTAACTTGGCAGGAGATTTTAAGAAAGGTTTCTTTTCCCAGACTGAAGCAAGCTAGTTTGTTTTACATTTTCTTTTCAAAAGGCCAAGCCGAAGTAAGTATAACTTCTATTTCCCATGCACTGTTTCCAGGACTGAAAAACACTTTACACAGAATCATAGAACTGGAAGGAACCTCAAGAGGTCATCAAGTGCAGTCCCTTGTACCGATGGCAGAGCTAAACACCATCTAGACCATCTGGAACAGCACTGGTACAACACCTTCCGGAATACTACATCTAGTTCTGGTGTCCACAGTTCAAAAAAAGATATTGCTAAATTGGAGAGAATCTAAAGAAGAGCCATTAAAATAATTAAAGAACAAGAAAACATGCCTTATATTGATAGACTCAATTAGCTCAATTTAGTTAGCTTCACTTAAAAAAAAAAGTAAGGTCTGATCACAGTGTTAGTATCTACATAGGAAACAAATATTCAATAAAAGACTCTTCAATTAAAGTTATAACAAGAACCAATGGCTGGAAGTTGAAGCTAGACAATTTCAGCTACAATTTGACATCTAGACTGGAAATAAGGTGACTATTTTTAACAGTGAGGCATAATTAGCCATTGGAACAATTTGTCAAGGTAGATTCTCTGTCACTGTCAATTTTTAAAAATTTAAAACCTTATTTTTAGGGTATTCTATGGCTTGTTTTACACAGGAGGTCAGACTAGATTATCATAATGGTCCTTTCTGGCTTTCAAATCCATCAAATTAATATATAGTATAAATTTAGCCAGATTTTCAGAAGTGCTAAGAACCCATTATTCCCATTGGCTTCATTGAGATTAGTGGGTGCTCAGGAGGGATGTAAAAAGTTGATTTAAAAAGTAACCGTGTAACTGCTGAAAATCTTAGAAGTTACATGGTTATACATGGTGCAGGCTCTGCAGAATAAAGCTTAAATAAGCTTTATATAGCAGAGCTTGCAGCAAAGTCTCTCCAGGAACAGGGCTGCTGGCCCCTGCTCACCCATCTCCTGGGAAGGAAGGTGGCTTCCCTGCAGCAGAGAAGCCAGCAAGGGCTACCAGCTCCACTCCCAGGGAGGAAGCTTGCCTGCCACAGAGAAGCCGGCAGGAGCTGCCAGCCCCACTCTTGAGGCGGCGGCTTTCCTGGGAGTGGAACTGGCAAGAGTTGCTGGCCCCTGCAGAGGAGGCTTCACTGCCACAGCAAAGGTGCCTTCCCGGGAGCAGAGCTGGCAGGGATTGCCTGCCCCCCGCTCCCAGGGAGACTTTGTGGTAGACTATGCAGCCAGCTCCTGGGAGCAGGGCTAGCACACCCAGCCAGTCCTGTTCCTGGGGAGCCAGCATGTAACCTGCGGCATGGAGGCCCAGCCTGCCATTGACAGGAGTTACATCTGCTAACCAGCCATAGCATCCCCTGCTTGTGGTGGGCCCTGTGGGCTGGGAACTCCTTCAGCACCTATGATTAACTAGAACCTATAAGCATTACCATTTAAGGTGATGCTTGCTTGTTAGTTGGTTAACCAGTTAATCGTTCACATCCCGAGTGTTCAGCACTACTGAAAATCTGGCTACTTAGATGCCTATATACGTGTTTAGGAGCCTAATTTAATATATTTTGGCTTTTCAGATTTCCACTTATGTCCTCCATTACATAGCTGCATTAATTTCTACCAATACAATTAAAAATGACAGGCAAACAATAAAAGAAGACTGAGAAAACTAAATGCCCCTCCAAAAACAAAAAAAAGTGAAGTAATGAGTCTATGACAGGAGTCTCACACACACAGAAGCAGAATCTTCAGAGATATAAGAATGTCTCATTTTTCTACATTTGCCCTACATGCCACATTAACATAAATGGCAGTTGGATCAGGTCCCTCAATGATAACTTAATGGGAGTCTATCAATTAGCCTCCAGAGACTTCAGATCTGTTCCACGAAACTGACCAAACAAGGACACTATTTTACATTGTCCTCTGGCATGATGTGAAAGATCTAACCTTATTCACATCTCTGCTTATCTGAGGAAGTGGGTTTTGCCCATGAAAGCTCATGATACTATATATATATATATTTTTGTTAGTCTCTAAGGGTCTGTCTACACTGCCACCCTAGTTCGAACTAGGGTGGCTAATGTAGTCATTCGAACTTGCAAATGAAGCCCGGGATTTAAATATCCCGGGCTTTATTTGCATGTTCCCGGGCGCCGCCATTTTTAAATGCCCCGTAGTTCGAACTCCCTGCCTGTGGCTACACGCAGCACAGACTAGGTAGTTCGAATTAAAGCTCCTAATTTGAACTACCGTTACTCCTCCTGCAATGAGGAGTACATGCATATTTAAATCCCGAGCTTCATTTGCAAGTTCGAATGCCTACATTAGCCACCCTAGTTCGAACTAGGGTGGCAGTGTAGACATACCCTAAGGTGTTATGGGGCTACTTGTTTTTAAAGTTACAGATTAACATTACTACCCCTCTGAGATTCCTAATCTTATTCAGATCAACTCCTTTCATTCACTTCTAGTCAGGCAAGTATAAGAACTGAACAATTTAATAAGCATAAAATCTCTGAACATTAAAGAAATGTCCCTCCTCATAAGATGCATCTGTAACTGAACTCCTCATTAGATGCTACACTCAGGCCTGCAGACGGCTGGGGGGGGGGGAGAGGGGGGGAGGCAGGAGCAGCAAAAGGGACAGATGTCCCAGGCTCATTGATTTGAAAGGACTCCCTTGCTGCCGATCAGAGCCCTGGGCCCTTTTATATTGCCCCAAGATCACCAGGTGGTACGCACCAAGAGATTCTGAAAGGCGGGCTGGGGGAGGCTATCGCTCAGCCCTGCCCCTTCCCCTGAGGCCTAGTCCCTTCTTGGGGGCCCCAAGCTGCCCCCTCACCTTGCCCAGAGCCCCTCAAAGCATGTAGGCTGACTTATTGACACTTCAAAGGTTACAAGAAGCACCAGAGCAGCTGTACTACTGGAGCGCTTCAATGAAGATATGATGTGCACCAACGGGATAGCTTCTCCTCTTGGCATAGATAATTCACCTTCCACAGACATAGTAGTTTTTTTGACAAGAAATCTAACTACACCAAGAGTAAGGTCAGTAGAAGTGCGTCATTCAGGGGTGTGGAAAATCTGAGTAATACAGTTATACCAACAAAAATAGCTAGTACAGATGAAGCCTATAAGTATCCCTTCTGATCAGCAGATAAATTGCAGCGAGTAGCTATTTACAAGGCTGGGTGTCCTCTTGTTTATCCACAATACTGACATTATGCATGCTTCCATAGCAAAAAACTTCCAATTAGGACACCACAAGGCTAAAAGAATCATTTTAAAATGCACAGTATTTAAGCCGGAAAGCACCAGATCTTTTCCACATATGTATATTAAACAAGAAGATTATTTCATTTAAAGTAATTAAATGACGTACGGGACCAGATTGTGCATAGCACTTTTTATGCATCTGGGAGACAGGACAATGGGGTAAGGAAAGTGCAAAGAGCCTCCCAACCATCCTCTTGGGGATCTTGTGAAAGTCAGGTGTACTTACAGTGCCTGTAGCTCCCTCACACTTTTCCCATGCCAGGGACCCATAACATTCCACAGCAGCCCACATACTAGGGAAAAAACAGACTCCAATACTGCTACTGTCCCCATAAGAACAGCCATACTGGGTCAGACCAATGGTCCATCCAGCCCAGTATCCTGTCTGCCAACAGTAGCCAATACCAGATGCCACAGAGGGAGGGGACACAACAGGTAATCCACACGTGATCCCTCTCCTGTCATCCATTTCCAACCTCTGACAAACAGGCTAGGGACACCATTCCTACCCATCCTGGCTAATAGCCATTGATGGACCTAACCTCCATGAATCGATCTAGCTCTTTTTTGAACCCTGTTATAGTCTTAGCCTTCACCACATCCTCTGGCAAGGAGTTCCACAGATTGTCTGAGAGCTGAATGAAGAAAAACATCCTTCTGTTTGTTATAAACCTACTGCCTATTAATTTCATTTGGTGACCCATAGTCCTTATATTGTGGTAATATGTACATAACTTTTCCTTGTTCACTTTTTCCACACCAGTCATGATTTTATAGACTTCTATCATACCCCCCTTAGTCTCCTCTTTTCTAAGCTGAAAAGTCCAAGTCTTTTTAATCTCTCCTCATATGGGACCCATTCCAAACCCCTAATCATGTTTGTTGCCTTTTTCTGAATCTTTTCCAATATATATCTAATATATCTTTTTTGAGATGAGGCGACCACATCTGTACACAGTATTCAAGATGTGGGCATACCATGGTTTTATAGAGAAGCATTAAGATATTTTGTGTCTTATTCTCTATCCCTGTTGAAATTATTCCTAACGTTCTTTTTGCTTTTTTGACTGCCGCTGCACACTGAGTGGATGTTTTCAGAGAACTATCCACAATGACTCCAAGATCTCTCTCGAATAGTTTTTCCAATGTGCATTACTTCACATTTATCAGCATTAAATTTCATTTGCCATTTTGTTGCCCAATCACTTTGTTTGGCGAGATCTTTGTTAAGCTCTTCACAGTCTGCTTTGTTCTTAATGATCGCTGCAGCAAATTTTGCCACCTCACTGTTTATCCCTTTCTCTAGATCATTTATAAATAAGTTGAATAGGACTGTCCCAGGACAGACCCTTGGGGGACTCCACTGGTTACTTCTCTCCATTCGGAAAACTTACAATTGATTCCTACCCTTTGTTTCCCAACTCTTAATCAGTTATCAATCCATGGAAGGACCTGCCCTCTTATCCCATGACAACTTAATGTGCTTAAGAGCCATTGGTGAGGGACCTTGCAAAAGGCTTTCTGGAAATCTAAGTATACTATATCCACTGTATTCCCCTTGTCCACATGTTTGTTGACCCCCTCAAAGAAGTCTAGCAGATTAGTAAGGCATGATTTCCCTTTACAGAAACCATGTTGACTTCCCCCCAACAAATTATTTTCATCTATGTGTCTGACAATTTTATTCTTTACTATGGTTTCAACTAATTTGCCTGGTACTGACGTTAGACTTACCAGACTATAATTGCCAGAATCACCTCTAGAGCCCCTTTTAAATACTGGCGTCACATGAGCTATCTTCCAGTCATTCGGTACGAAAGCGGATTTAAAGGACAGGTTACAAACCACAGTTAATAGTTCAGCAATTTCCCATTTGAATTCTTTTAGTACTTTTGGGTGAATGCCATCTGGTCCCGGTAACTTGTTATTCCCGGTGACCCCCAGAAATGTCCCGCTCTGTCCAAAACAGGGATGTATCTTAAAAAGCTAAAATAAGCCCTTAAGTGTTACTGATGAATAAACCATGTACAGGTTGGACCTCCAAAAACTGGGACTCCTTCATTTGGCAATGTTCCTGGACCACGGAACCCTAGCTGGGAGCTCCAGTGGCAAGAGGGCTAGTGGCTTGGAGCCCTGAGGCTGGGACCGGGGTGAGAGCGTTGCTGGGGCTACGGCAGCCGCAGCAGCAGGACTGGAGACATGACAGCCCTGGTAGCAGAGGCAGAGCCAGGGATATGGCAGCCGCAGCAGCCCTGGTAGTAGAGATGGGGTCGGGGATGCGGCAGCCCGAGTAGCAGAGATGGGGCCAAGGAAGCAGAAGTCCAGGCTGCCGAGGCCGCAGCAGCCCAGCAGGGGGGGCGGCTAGGACTGGCATTGGGGAGGGGAGGTGGACTGGGGAGCCAGTAGCAGGGGACCTCACCTCGTCCGGCAAATAGCCTCCTTCGGGACCAGTCTGGTCCCGAGGGTGCCAGACCAGAGAGGTCCAACCTGTACCAACAATGGAAACCTGGGGCCTGACCCAAAACCAGCTGATACCAATGGGAAGCCTTCAATTGGCTGCAGTGCACTTTGATCAGGCCCCTGTTTTGCAAGGATTTCATGGGTGGGGGAATTTGCTAAATAGCATGAATATTGGTCAGACTCAGATAACAACGTTCAATCACATACTCAGGAGTGCATCTGACTGAATATGATTGCAAGGAGAACGCCAGATTTCATAAGTGTCTTCCAACCAGTCTGTCTTTAGCGCTAAAGATGTCCACTCATGCAACAGTCATTTTACTATAATTTTGTACACTATATGGAAGCAGTTTTCTGGACTTTTCAAATTAACTGGTTAACTGATTAAAAGGGTAAAGGTAGCCCATCCACAACCCTCTGCGGCAAGGCTAGGCTCCAACCCAGCTGCTTCTGGCCTTGTGTGGGGCTGCTGGTTCCCAGCCCATATGGGGATGACAGAGCAATCAGCCCTGCACAGAGGTCCAGTGTGGCTGAAGCAGCCCTTTGCCTGTGGTGGGCTGCTCCCTGGTTACAGTTAACCATTACCCCATTAACATCCCTAAACAGAGGACAGTATTCACTGTACATTTGTATCATCTTGTTTTGTGCCTAACAAACCAAGTTTATCCATTTTAAAAAGGACAAGCAGATGCAAAGAGCAGAAGGGCACATAAAAAGACACAACTGCAAAATTATTGAAACACTCCTGAAGAGTGAACAAAATTAGCGTCTTTTATCCAAACGCAATCCCACACTAAACTTTCAGATAAATACCATGCTGCACCACTTCTTTGTTTTTTCAAAACAGAAACACCCCGGCTTAGCCATAATGCAGTTCCTTTTATCAGATCTTTACCAGGAACAGACACAGAGAGGGACAAACAACAATAACAGCAGCTAAAGCTACTACTGGACACCCATGCACAGACAGTGGGAATTCATGGGTGCCCACTTTAGGCTCGCATAGCTGATAGAGTCATCAACACCAGTCCAAAGTGTCCCTCGGGCAATAGCCATAAGGCTACCCAGCCTGGCCACTAGCTCTGCACCCCCAGCAGGAGCTTCCCTGGCTTATAGGAAGCATCTCATGGGCTTTTCACAGCAGGCCGGGAACAAGCTGTAGACAGAGGGGAGTGCCCTAACACGGCCCATGGGGACATCCACCAGGAACACTCATTAGGGCATCACCCAGCAGCCCCAGAATAGGAGAGGCACAAGCTAATACCTTTCAGCCGCTGCACTGGGTTCTTCATCAGCACAGAGATGAATCTGTTACAGATGCAGCTACAAGAACCAGACCACCCAGTCGTGCTCATGGCCTTCAAAGCTGTATTGTTGCGGGCTGAAAACCAGTAGTGTGGCCTGACAGATATTTTCGTTTCATGCAGCGAAGCTCACACAAGCTGTATGTACATACGTTAACGTAACAGGGGAAAAACCCACAGTCTCTGCAGCTGAATCATCTCCCAGACCACATACTCCTCGGTATTTCATGCCAACCACCACCCAGTGCAGCAAAACCAGCAGTTTGTGCAGCCCCAGCCTAGTTCCCTGCTGTCTAGTTCCCTGTGCCAGCACATATGCTGAATCACTTCCTAAGGAAAGCAACATTGTGACACAATCCCTCTTCCCCTCTCCCACACCTCCATGTCATCCAGTTTGAACACTGCTGGCACTCCTACCCCTCGGATTGCAGCCTGCTGGTATTTTTCTTCTGAAGGAAAAAAAAGTTGAATGATCCACAGACATCATGCAGAGCAGTATTTAACCTATGGAATCATGCGCTCTTATTCCTACTTCCCTCACCCTTCCTCCTGCAGGCCCCTCCTGTAATTTGGCAAATCCACCCTGGCTGCCTTGTGTTAAATTAGGCTAAGCTCTTTAGGCAATGGACTGTCTCTCTTCCAATGACTATGATCAACATCTATGGTCAGCATCTAGAATAACGAATCCTGACTCTCCCCCCCACCCTCGCTCCTCCCAGATGCTACAATTAGAGGTGTTTGTATTACCTTACATAAGACCATAACAAGAGAGGAGCAGCTGTGACCTTGGCTATATTCGTGTCCCTCAGTAGAAATGACAGCCTGGCAGTGCCAGTAGCAGCACCATCGATGAATGGACAGAGGTTCAGTGTTTCTTGGATTCGGGTATAATGGGCAAGGACTGAGATGCACTCTCTGCTGAACACTGATTTCAGATTTACACTGAGGTGGCCATCCAGCCTCATTCAACCAATACTGATGTCTGGGTTAGTGAGGTCCAAGGCAATATTCAGTTATAGAGTTTAAGGCCAGAATAGATCACTAGACCATCTAGTGTCACCTCCTATGTATGACAGGCCACCAGCACCACCCAGTACCTGCCCACTGAGCCTGACACGAGACCAAAAGAGATAAGTCTAGTCTTCTCATGTGCCACAGGCAAGGAATAGGAGGGCCTGAGGTATAGCAGTGCTTGAGGCCCCTGCAATGGCAGGGAAGTGATTAAATGTGTTATATTCACATAATCCTGACAAGTGACCCTCACACATACACTGCAGAGGAAGGCAACCCCAAAACACACCTACATGCCCTGAAGTCACTGCCAAACTGATCTGGGAGAAAATTCCTTCCCAACCCCCTATAACACAATCAGACTTGCACAAGTGAGCAAGAACTAGCCAGCTAAGTGCCTGAGAATGTTCAGTATCCCCTCAGAGCACTCACCCTCCCCACACAGGGACCCTCTCCAGCCCTGGCCATCTCTGATGCTTTAGAGGAAGGAGATAGAAACAAGAGCCTTTAACATAAGACCTAAGCAGGAAGTGAGCATCTAGGCAGCTGATCCCTTCTCCCCACAATGAAAAGCAACCATATAATAGAATTGAAGTAATACATTTGCCCAGCTCGCTCCTAAAACTAATTGTCTGTGACCAAATGTACCCATCATATACCCCAGGCATGTCAAACAGGCATCTGGAGGGCCGCGTACGGCCCGATTGAAGTTTTTTGCGGCCCACCACTACATTTTATAAAAGAATAAAGTGCGGCCCCCTGGCCGCTCAGAGCACATGGCTAAGTGCAGATTACAGCCGGCCGGCCACTCTGCACACTGTGCCGCAATGACTGCTCACAGCCGGCCGGGCTGCTCTGTGCTCGGCACTCCAGCACCTGCTCACAGCTGGCCGGGCTGCTCTGTGAATGGCGCCCAGCATGTGCTCACAGCCAGGCCATTCTGCACAGATATCAAGCACCTGCTTATTGTTGGTTGCTATACTCACGCCGCCCCAGCTCCTGAGGAAGAAGTGTGTGGCGGTGATGGTGGCTCTGGGACCCAGGCATTAGGTTAGGGGGGACTGGGAGTGCCTGGCTCTGAGGGAGGGGGAGGCATTAGGTTGGGGGTGCCTGGCTGTGGGGGAGGGGAGAGGCATTAGGTTAGGAGAGCATGGGGGTGGCCTGGCTCTGGGGGACGTGGGAGGCAGTGGACCACAGCCTTTTAGCTCTTCCCCTTGTACAAGCATACAATTCCGTGTAAACTGCATGGTGTTACATACTGTTTGTCAAATAATATGATACCATACAGTTTTTTTCTACCAAATGTAATGGAATCAAGAGTACTGTAATACGCACACACACACACGGCTGATTTGTGGTTCCCAGTTTAATTTTCATATGTCCTGAGTTTTAAGTACCTAACTATACTGTATTAATATTTGTCATATGATTTCCTTGGAATGTAGGCATTGCCAAATCTAGTCTAGTCCAGTATTGTAGCTACAAAAGTGGCCAATACAAGATGTGTCATAAGATGGGGTGTGAGTGTGCTCGCACATGTCCACAAGAAACTACAGTGGACAGTTCTCTACGGATAGGGAATGTTTCTTCTTCAATCCCATCAGTTTGTGGCTGGCTTATGACCTGAAACATGAGTGGGTTTTAATCTGTTTTTTATCCTACCTATGGTATTTTAGATGTTTTCATGATCAATAAGCCTTCATCCTTTTAAAAATCTTACAGACTTTTGACCTCACTGCTATTTAATGGCAGTGAGTTCCACTGATGAATTGGGTAAAAAAAGTTTCCTTTTATCAATGTTTTGGTCATGTATTGGCTGTTTGCTCATCAATTCCCACTTTGCACACCTGATATCTATCTTACATTTCACTTATTCTTATTTCATTTTCTGCTCTATAGAGTTAACTTGGGATGGTTTTCCAATTTCTGAAGGATACCCATTTGGCTCAAATAACATCTGCTTTAAAGATAAAAAAGGAAAAGGAAATTATCCAGTTTTATATCTAAGTACCACCAGCCAGTCAAGGGTAACCGGGGCATATCAATATTGCTAATAAATATGCACTTGTACATCAGTCAGCCAAAGAGCAATTAACTTGTTAGTCTTGCATGGATTATCTGTGTAAGAATATTACATATACCTTTGAAAGTGCAAAGTTTAAGAAATCCTAAGGATAGCATAAAGGCGAGCTTGGCAAGCCACTCGATTCATTTTGGTTATCCTTCTGGGGACAAAGAGACACTTAGAGCAGGCAGGGGAGGAGGGTATGGATGCAGAATAAGGCAGCCAACACAGATGTCATATTTAAATTCCAGGGCAAAAAAAGAATCAGCATGTACCTGGTTTACACTGTGTTTCTTTAAAGACAATTCAAAGGCTATTGTTTGCCAGGCTGAAGCAATTATTCTGAAATGTGAATCTCTCCCTTATTGTTTTGGTCTATACTTGTTTTTATTTTAACAAAACAAGTTATGTATCATATAAAAAATAATTAAAAAATACCTTACATTTATATTTAAAAATTATTATATATGAGCAAATAATTTTACACATCAAATTATTGTATTATATTCAAACAAGACCTGAAAAAATATTACACAATATACCTAAAACATAATCTATAATAATAAATAATTATGACTTTCCGATAGAAGTACATTGGTGGCTCTGAAAGCTATCTGTTTTCGTTTGTGTGGCCCTCAGTACGCTTTGAGTTTGACATGCCTAGTAATAATAAAAATCAAAATAAGCCTTGAGGGAGATCATTTGAAAACTCATAATTTGCTGATAAGCATCCTCCTGATAAAATGTGCATGGCAACGCTGTATGGGAAGGTATTCAATTTCATGGTGTTTTAATGCATATTCCAAACTGAAGTTGGCAAACAGGTCTGTCTTAAGCAAAGGAGAATGTGCTATGCTTAATCTGCAGTTAATTGGTAAACAGAGTCTTGTGGCCCACTGAGATGAAAGAGGGTCACTCATGTGGCTTTCTGACTAGTCTTGGTTGCCCATCACTGCACTAAATTATCAAATAGCAACATCCACAAGTAATGCCTTCCATCACCTCCAGCTGGCCAGGAGAATCCACCCTATCTTGAAGAATAATGACCTGGCTTCAGTTATTCACACTTGCATCATTTTACAGCAATGTAATATACCTGGGCATGAAGTCCAGGAAATGCCAGTACTATCACACATCTCTTTAGCCACACAAACTACGATGAGAGCACATCTGTCCTCTAAACTTTGCAAGGGGCCAGTCTGTATCTGTGCCATGAACTCCCCCCAAAATTAAGGACCATAGCAAACTTCACCACATTCCACTCTAACAGCAAGGTGCATGTCTTAGTCTGTGCCATCTCTAATGTATATATACACACATAGCAATATGTATATTTTAAAAAAACCCTACCAATACAAGATATTCCTCACAATAGATACTAATCAGATACTACAATGACGACTGCAATACAAAAACCTAAGTAGAAGTGTTCTTCTATGAAAGTGGTGGATGCATTCTGAATGTCAGTGACCCTGGGCGCTTGTCTTTTGAATTCTGTTTGGGATGACTGCTGGTTTTCACACTTCTTATCGAGAATTTGGGGAACATATCCAAACCCTGTTTAGAAGGGACGTTAGACACTGCATCACTGCTAACTTGAGAGTCTGCAGACTCTCCTTTCGCTCCTTTTCCCTTGCCTACACTGTGATAGGACATTGGTTTCCATCTTCTTCCAAATGTCCTTAACAGTTAACTGGACTGAAACCTTGGCGGAACCTGCAGAAATCCACTGTCCCTCACTCATTTGTGCCCATATGCAATTGAAACCAATTTTATGGCTGCAAGACAGGACTGTGCAGCAACCCAAGATCCCCTGTGGGACAAACTATGAACAACTGAATGAGAAGCAAGTAGTACTGGCAGGCTAGGGACCAGCTCAGATGCTCATCATTAAAGGGTTTTGAAAGGATTTCTAGGGGAACCCTACACATCTCTTAAAATACTGATGTGTTAATATACATACTAGACCTGTAAATGGGTTCAACTCTGTCAGAAGCTGACAACAATAAAAAAGAACCTACCTGTAATCTTAAATATGCATAGCCCAGATTTGAGAAAGATTGTATATTAAATCAATAGTTTTTTCTTGGGTATTCTGTATCAGATCCAGATTGAAACAACTGTCACATTTACAGAGAATAACTATGCAGTTGGCTATATGTGAATTCACAACTCCAGAAAAACAATTCTGAAGCATCAAGAACTTTACTTTTTAGGTATCAGACTTTACTACTAAATAGTCACAAATGTTTTGCACATTATTTGCTACTCATCTCAAGAACACTATTTTCATATGGGATCTGTGCTTGTTTTGGCTTTGCTACTAGAGTAAAATGCAATGTTAAGGGTAAACAAATGCAAATGGTAAGGGTTTGCTATTAATTGTGCACGTTAGTCTTCATTTATTGTCTAAAATTTCCTCACTTTCCTGAGGCGCTGAAGCATCTTGTCAAGCATACGGTGCTAAATAATTTATAAACTGCAGTGGTTTCTCATAAATTACATTCTGAAAAGAGTTTAGACAAACTACCATACTCCACAGCTGTAGAAAGAAGAAAATCTTATTCTAATAATACAAGAACACAATATTAAATTTACAAAATGGACCTGATGAACCCTGTTTATAGACTTTGTTTTAATTAATTCTTCTTTGTTTTTTATAAGACATATCAAATGAATCGGTCAGCAGGTTATTATCAAAAGTAAGGGGTTTCTTCTTTCTTGCAGAGGCTGTGAAAACAGAGTGACCCTTGGGAAACCTCTTTTACAGATTACAGTTGCTTGTAGATGGCTGTTTCTGAGCAGTGCTTCTCCTGATACCACTGGTGCTACCCACTGTGCTGTGAGCCAACTGTGACTGCATGCTTTCCACAACCTCTTTGCATCTCCATATCTCATAATACAACTCATATGCTGGGATCCCACTTTTTATAAGCACAAATGACTAACCTCGGGAAGCTGAATCACATAAATGGAAATAAAGGGAACTAGATGAGTAAAGCTAGGACTCCTACATCATCACTTCAAATTTACTGTTCCATCTTTTTTTTTTAGCAGCATATTTCTCAACATCATCCAGTACTTTCAAAGCCAGTTTACAATACTTGGGCCCTAGCAGGTTACGTGATACCATTTTGCAGTAGTAGGAACCGACTGGGAAGAATGTTGCCTCCATGATCCAGTCAGTTTCCTATTCACTCATTTACAATTGACAGTGAAATTGCACAGATTTTTCTTACGAGCTCCAACTATGTGTGGCGCTTTCGCCTGTGTCGGATGTACAGGTAAAACTCAGATAAGTGAACTCAATCAAGATAATGAGCAAGAGAGAGAGATAAATACAGAACAAACAACATTGCTTCTTTGAAACAAAGGATTTCTCATTACATTTACATTACATCTCTAGTCATCATTCTATATGCGTTGTCTGAGGTCAAGACAGTAAGGGACTCAAATACAATATTTATTTAAAACTATAAGCATCAGTAGTAGCAAAGTACCCAATATTTATATTATGGTAGCATCCAAAGGCCTCAATCCAGGCTGGGGCTTCGCTGTACAGATAGAAAAGAAAGTACCCTGGCCCTGAAAGGCATACAATATAGTCCCTCAAAGAATCCCATCAAGTTATGTAGAACTGGCTTCCATGAATTCAGCATCCAGGCAACAATCCTGCAGCTCCCAATAAAGGCCAAAACAGAATCTACAATTAGAAGAAAAGTACATATCCCTGACGGAGTAGCCAGTGGCTGCACTGGTGTACTGATTGCTCCTTTGGACTCCTCACTTCTTGAACAAACTTGTACTGGATATCTCAGGGGAGGGAGGGGGATAATTTAATGTGCTTGCTTAAGACTAGGCACTGCTTATGGGGGGTGATCCTTAATGCAGGATTCACTGTGTTGAAATATCACTTTTGAGAGAATGTGTAAAATTCTTCAGTGACTAAAGTTGAACGGATACAATAAAACAGAACATGAAAGGGAGAAGGGAGAACTTCAAGTTAAAGTGGGGGAGATCTAGGTTGGATATTAGGAAAAACTATTTCACTAGGAGGGTCGTGAAATACTGGGATGGGTTACCTAGGGAGGTGATGGAATTTCCATCCCTAGAGGTTTTTAAGTCCCAGCTTGACAAAGCCCTGGATGGGATGATTTAGTTGGAGTTGGTCCTGCTTTGGGCAGGGGGTTAGACTTGATGCCCACCTGAGGTCTCTTCAACCCTATGATTCTGTGATTCTATGAACTGACACATAGTGGAGTTTCTATCTTAACAAAAAAAGAGTGTTGCTCTCCATGTGCCATTCAGGGCACTTAAGTATAGCTCATAAGAGTGTCCAACATAATTCTACCCAGCATTAACATATTTACTCATGAGAGGTTTAGGATTGTCAGAACTGCCAGAATTGTCATCTAATAGACATCTGATATCCCTCTGTTTATGCTGGTGTTTAAAAAATTAATATATATTATTGTTTCTGCCGATTGTAATTTGGAGTAACTATCTTGAGTTTCACTACTTATGAAGGATTAACTGCATTGATCTGAGCTACTGCTACTGGAGACTGTTCCAGGTGATGTTCAAGCAGCCCAGACATAGCTTAGCAGCAATGCCACTTCTATTCCAATTCTATAGGTTCAACAAGATGGTCCTAAAAATGTTGATTTTTGCCAGTTATTTTATTTGTGGTGTTGACAAGTATTCAGTGGGAGCTACACTGAGATTATCAAACTCATTTTTACTTTTGACCCAGCTCCAATTTCAGTCTATTGCAGGTCTCCAGAGAGAAAAGGCTTATTTGGTATGCTACTCTGCCAATTAATTCCCGAGCTAAGCCTTAACGGTACAGCAGAACCATATGGTGCTTGAACTGTTCTCAATTCATTGTCCAAAGGGTTCTGTTTCTAATGCTGATTGTCCCTTACCATTTGCAACCAAGAACATTCATTCAAAAACACATACAGAAAAAAGATGGATGCACAGGCATACAAGAAAACTGTGATAGAGGACAAAGTGCAAGGCCACCTTCCCCCAAAGGGGAACATGCTCACTGTTGTGCGAATGACTGCACAGAACATTGGCATTAATATACTTTGCGAAGTATATTACCCAGAAATAATGCAACAGTGCTAATGGTGAACACTAATTGGAAAAATTCACCTGACAAGCTACTTTCTATATTACAGTTCTCTAAGCTAATGCACTCTGTAAAAATGAACTGGGATAGCTCACTGCCTTTTGCTGTTAAACAAAATGTGCTTTCTGCCAATGACCCCAAAGAAGCATTCCCTGCATAAAACGTACTACTATGGAATTCACTGCATTGTCAAAGCCTGGAGCTAGAACTCGTTAGCAAAGTCACAGTTCTTTGTGACTCATTCTTTCCCCACTTCACTAGGACAATGTCAAGGAGCAGTGCAATACAGCAATTATCCTCAGGTGTATGGACCTACGTTTATTGGTTCCTTTAAATCATATAAGTGAGGGAAATGAATTTAATAAGATAATTTAGAATGACTTACAGATTAGGGTCTGAGCACAATTCAACAGTAACACTTCAGCTTTGCATTGGGGCTTTGGAGTTTGTTACCCAGATCAATACAATGTTACTTAGAAATAAGTTTACTGAGTGTTCATCTACATACCCGTTGCTTCTCAGGGTCGACATATCGAATTCCAAAATAGTCTTTTTCCAGTAAGCTGTAATAGTTGCAGATATGATCTATGAGAAACTGCCCCTTGGTCTCCTTCTGGAAAAGAAAAAAAAAATAGTCACCTTATATTGTATTACTCTAAATACATTCTGCACATATTCTAAACCCATTATTTATTAACTCTTAGAAACAGAGTTAAAGAGGGCAGGAATAAGAGCTTATATGGCAATCAGGGGAGACACAAACAATGAATATTCACTTCCCTTGAAGAGATACAAAAAATAAAATCTATTCTAAAACGCTCTTGTATTCATCTGTGTCTTTCACAAATTGCTACATCAGAATAAAGGGTAGCATTTCCTCAGGTATGCTCTTAGTTTCTAAGGCTGCACATTTAGAAAATCAAGTATACATTCTTAACCGTTATTTCTGCATGATGTTAGTCTGTCTACTTAACTTTCAGTCCACACCGTACTATTCTTTTCTGTAGACATAAGCATTTTGTATCATGGCACGATGGCCATTTATTTAGCCACAGAATTTCAAATCATTCACATGGTTTTTACATTCATAACTGATTTTTCGCTGCTAAAACAGAGTGTCAACACTCCGGTCATTTGAAGAAGTGGGCTGTGCTCACGAAAGCTCATGATACCATCTATATGTTTTGTTAGTCTTTAAAGTGCTACCAGACTATTTGTTGGTTTTAAAATTCATTCTCAAAAAGTATCTAGTAACGGTTCACAGTCATGCTAGAAGGGCATAACAAGTGGGGTTCCACAGGGGTCAGTTTTGGGACTGGTTCTCTTCAATATCTTTATCATTTATTAAGTTTAGAGATGATACTAAGCTGGAAAGGGTTTCAGGTGCTTTGGAGGATAGAGTCATAATTCAAAATGATATGAACTGGAGAAACGGTCTAAGGTAAACAGGATGAAGTTTAATAACGACAAATGCAAAGTACTCCACTTATGAAGGAACAATTCATTTCACACATACAGAATGGGAAGCAACTGTCTAAGAATATTGCAGAAAGGGATTGAGGGGTCATAGTGGACCACAAGCTAAATAGGAGTCAACAGCGTGACACTGTTGCAAAAAAAGCAATCATGATTCTGGGATGCATTAACACGAGTGTTGTAATGAACAAGACATGAGACGCAATTCTTCAGCTCTGCTCTGTGTTGATTAGGCCTCAACTGGAGTATTGTGTCCAGTTCTGGGCACCACATTTCAAGAAAGATGTGGAGAAATTGGAGAGGGTTCACAGAAGAGCAACAAAAATTATTAAAGTCGACTAGTCGCTTCCCCTATTAGATAGAGGCAGCAAAGGGGGGAAAAGAGGGTACTTCAAAGTGGCAGCATCGCACAGAGCCTGGGTATGGGCTCCATGCGGCACTGCCACTTTGAAACGCCATGGCAGCATTTCAAAGGGGCAGAGCCACACAGAGCTCAGGATCAGCTGTATGGCGTTGCCCCTTTGAAACGCCGCTGCAGCGTTTCAAAGCAGCAGCGCTGCGTGGAGCATTTCCACAGAACCCGGAGTTAGCTGGGCAGTCCCCAGCTGATCCCAGGCTCCGTGTGGGTGCTTCCGCTTTGAAATGCACAAAGCTCCCACTGGGGACTCCTGCGCAGTTCAAAAATGACTTCCTGCTGGCCCCAGGCTGCACGTGGCGGGCCATCTTTGAAATGCACAAGAGCCCCCCACTGGGACTCTTGTACATTTCAAAGGAGGAATGCAGAAGTGCCTATCGACTAGTCGCGTAGTCGATGGAAATTCCATTGACTACTCGACAAGTAAATGAATTGATATTTAACATCCTTACCACTTAGCATGTGTGTAGCCAAGTTTCCTGTGGTCTCCATAAAGTTTGTTTACAGCCACCAATGCTGGCTTTGAGTGTTCTCTGCTGTTATTTAGTTCTAATTTACCCCAAATGTCTTCTAAGAGTCCAATAAACTGTGGAAATGTTGGTAATGCTGCTAGACAATACTGACCTCCTGTGGTAGGCAAATTATCTGGTTCAGTACCGGTCAAGTCCCGAGGGAGCTGGACTAGGGAGGTTCAACCCATATAAATTACCTAAGGAAATTTTATTAATTTTTAAAGGTGTCAGATCATTTGTAAAATCCTTAATACGCATTCACTCCAGCAGGGTTTAAAAAAATAAGTAGGTTTTGAGAATGTCATAATAAATGTAAAAATACTGGAAAAACTTTAATCACACATGGAAGCAATTCAGTTGTTTGAAACTGAACTTACATCTTGCCCACCAATGCTGGTATAAAGCCGGACATAAGAGATCTTTTGTATAGAATACATCTCATACTGCATAAGTTCTTCTTTTGTTTACTTGTTACCAGCATGAAGCTAATGATGATTAAACTATACAGTGGCATGGGAAATCAGAGCAAGCAACATTTTCCAAGGGAGACCATCTCACCATTGATATCAGAGCTCCAAAATGCACAGGTCAAATATCTTTACAAATTAAGAAAGTACAGCATGCTTTTCCCCCTAAAGAGTATTTTGAACTGCAGAAGTTTACTCTGGGAACACATTGCAATCCTTTTATGACAACTGGAGTTGGTTACTGATCCACAAATCCGTGGATATCCGCATAGTCACATATGAAAATATACTGAGATTCAAAATGACTTATTCCAAGTTTTGTATTCTCAGTACTGCATATCCAGATACTGTGCCACCAGATATGGGTGTACAGAAATACTATCGTTTTGTCTTATCCTCTGCATCTTGTCAGTAGCTAGTGAGAGCTCACTGGGGCAGGGACTTTTTCCTGTATGCCTACGCAGTCCTCACCACAATAGGGCTCCAATTCTTGACCAGTGCACCTAGGCACTACTGCAAACCAAGTATAAACAAATAATAAATCATATAGATTGGGGTTAGACAGACATTAAAGTATATGAGAATAACTCCCTTTCACCCCTCAGACGACACCCCCCTTAAGAGACTTTAATTAAACTGCACTATACGTGCTGTAGTTACCAACAAGATCCAATAACTGGGAGTTAAAGCTAGACAAATTCAGAGGGGAATTAAGGTGGGCACAGAGGACATGCCTACACAGCAGGGCTAAACTCAAAATAAGCTATACAACTTGAGCTACACTAATTGTGTAGCTCATTTCAACTTCTGGGGCTGTCTACATAGCAGTGATTTCAAAATAAAGCACTCTTCCCCCGACTTCCCTTATTCCTCATATAATGAGGGTTATAGGAGTCGGAGTAAGAATTTATTTCAAAATAATGGGCTTGCTGTGTAGACTCGCACTACGAAATAATGCTGCTGCATAGACATAGCCAGAGTGATTTAACCACTGGAACAGAGTTTCTCAATCTGAGGATTGTGACCCAGAAGATCACGAGGTTATTACGTGGAGGTCATAGGTTATCAGCCCCTTGTCTGGTGGGGGATCCAGCCAACAGCCCAAGCCCCTGTAGAGGATTCCTATATGAAAGGAGTCGCAGTACAAAAATTTTGATCACCACTGGCCTAGATGACCACAACGTTCCCTTCTGGCCTTGGATCTTACAAATCTATGAACTTACTTCCTTCTTACTGCTGCTCTTCACCTCAGTGCAGCCTTCAATATTGTATCACCACCCACTCTTCCTAGACTAACATGTCTCTCCCTCTCTCTCCCCTTTCCACCACCCTTTTCCATTTTCCCTCTTTTTGAGCATCTCTCTCACAATCTCTGACTTTAAACCCCTCGCACACTGGTAGTCCTCACATGAATCTGCCTTCTGTCATATTCCCTTTGCATCTTCTGTTTCTTCACCACACATGTATTTAAATCACTCAACTTTTCCTCCTAGTTCATTCCCTCAGAACTGACAAACATCTTATATTTCAATTTTTAAAAGGATGGTTAAATTACAAGCTCTTTGGGCAGGCAAAAACTCATCACTCGCTCTCACACCAGGCTTGCTGTATATAGGCCTCATAGTGCTTTACAAACTGGGGTGAATATTACCATCAGCATTTTACACAAGAGGTAGCTAAGGCAAAGAAAGATAGAGTGACTTGCCCAAAGTCATACAGTAGGTCACTGCAGAGGCCAGCAATAGTCCACTGCACCTGACTGCTTTCCATAGGTAAAAATTTTGTCCATCCTGGTTATGCAAAGTATTACACAATATGTGTAACTGTGTAAGCAATAGTATTGAATGGTTTAGTTATTTGTATAATTACCATTTTTAAGGCAAGTTTTAGTATGTGCATACAGTTTTGGTGTGAATACAGTTACTTTTCCCCCCACATTCTCTTCCTTGGTTTTTGGGGGGTTTCTTTTTTTAAACTTTCCAGATTCTCTCTACAGACCCAAAGCCAGGGTAGTGCTGAACAGTTTTTACATGGTGGTGTGATTATCCAGCACTTTCCAGGACTGCTTTCTCTCTCCAATAGGATTGCCAGGTGTCCGGTATTGACCCGGACAGTCCGGTATTTTCACCTCCTGTCTGGTAAAAAAATTCAGAAAATACTGGACACCTAAAATGTCCAGTATTTTCTGGTTTTTTTCCCTACCAGGAGGCGAAAATACCGGACACCTGGCAACCCTACAACACACTCAGCAATTGGGCCCAGCCCCCGGCCCCTCTGCTTACCTGGGGGGGGGAGGGGGGGTCATCAAGAAAACAAGATGGCCGCCAGCAAAAAAGACCTGAAGCAAGGGGAAGCAATGCCTTCCCTTGGTCTTAGTGATCAACAGCTCCCATCTCACACTTAAAGGGGCCATGATGTTTTATCTTATTTATTTATTTTGTTTTCTTTTTTTTGCTTAATAACTTTCGTGGTCCTTTTTCTTTTTTTTTTTTGCTCAACAACTTTGGTCTTCCCCCTTTTCCCGCCCCCAACAGAATTTTTCTCCCAGTGTTGTTTTTTTGGGGGGGGGGGGTTCGGTATTTTTTATAAAACCATCTGGCAACCCTACCCTCCAGTCTGCATTGCAATGATACACTGGATTTTCTCTCATCATCTCAGCCCATCTCTAGCCCATACACTAGTTATTCAGACCTTTCTGTTGTTAATTCATCTCTAATTTGTTTTTTTCTCAATGTAGGATCATCTGGCATTTCTGCCCTCAGGCTACTCCTGTTGTGTTCTCCCTTCTTATTCTTCTCTATCTCCCATTTCCTATGTATTTACTCTTAATTGTACGCCCTCTATTCTTCCAATCAAAACCCTGCTTCTGCATGCCTGGGGGATATTACTGCCTCCACTGATCTACCCTTTGTTTCCTATCATTAATAACTTTCCAAATGATGTTAACCCAGTTTGTCTTTTGTCTCTTTCTGTATGCTCATTCCTTGACTCTGTCTCTCCACACATCTCCCACTAAGAGTGCTTCAAAATGTCTGCTTCTATAATTGGCTCTGTACAGCCTCAAGGCATTTACAGAATTATTTACTTGTTATTGGAATGGTTTCCACTGTGGCTTGTTTAACTGGGCACACTAGTGAAGCCAAAGGAAGGGATCTGTACTGAAAAAAAAAATATCACAAAATGTGAAAACGGAAGATCTCTGTGGGACAACTCTTTGAGAAGGTGTACTCATCAGATCAACATTTGTGACAGTAAAATCTAAAAGAAACATCTCTGCTGCAAATTTTAGAGGTCACTGCTACATATGCATTTTGTGTTTGTAAATATGCTACAGAAAGAAAAGCAAAGAGATTAAAGCAAGAATGAGCAGTGTTGCCTTAATGAGGGGTCCTGTGGCACCTTAAAGACTAAGCTTTTGTGGTTAAAAACCACTTAGATGCATTCACAAAGTGTTTTTTACCCATGAAAGCTTATGCCCAAATAAATCTGTTATAAAGACTAACAGGACACCTTTTGCAGATACTAACACAGCTACCCCTTTGAGATTTGTCAGGGATGCCTTAGCACACAGGCACTCAAAAAAAGTCTAAACACAATAATTGAAATACAAGATGTACTTAGTTATAAAATAAACACACAATAATCAAATACAACTATCTAGATTTTAGGAATAAATGCCGTTTTGGTGAATCACAAAAGGATGCAACAAGACATGGATATTACTAATAAAAATACATAAAGGAATGCCATTTTTAAACCAACAGTTTAAAAAGAAAAACAGATGTAAAATGATATTTTCATCTGACAAAGTTATGCAGAGGCAGGAACAACAGTCACTGAATGCACTAACTTTTACAGATTTACTTTCTAAACCATTCATTTTAATGAGTCCCTTGCATCACTCAAAGCACACCACAACAGAATTTGAGCTCATTAGCCTGTGATCAAAGGCTGGAGCAATCACCCAGTTTTTTCAAGAAACAAAGCTCTCTTTCTAAAATCAATTGCTGTACTAAGCCTATTGCATCGGGAAATGGTGGCTCCAAAACCAAGCTAAAATTGAATTGAACAGAATGGACTTTTGTTTTATATCGTGATTTTCACATACCAGGTATCTTTGAACTCTTTACAGGGGAGAATGAAAAGATTAATGATGCAGGTGAATACAACAGTTCTTATACACTCAACCATAGCTCATATACTAGGACTTGATCCTGCAAAGATTTAACACATTCTCCCACAGCCTGAGCCCATTCCCACACTCTGAACCCCTCCGCTCTAGCCCAGAGCCCTGTTGTGTATCCCAAACCCCTCATCCCCAGCCTCACACCAGAGTCTGCACCCTCAGCCAGAGCCCTCACCCCTTCTGCACCCTGTAGCAAGCGGGGGGGGGGGGGCAGAGTGAGTGATAGAGGGAATTGGGATGGAGAGAATGGTGGGGCCTCAAGGAAAGGGTGGGTGCAATTAAAAAGTTGGCAACCCTAGATTTAGAGAAGGTAATTAGGCTGATTTGCTATTTTAAAAGCAGCCTCTAGTCTGATTCTGCAAAGACATAAGGGTCTGTCCATAATTTATAAGGCATTAGGGGATGAATAGTCCTTAATCTTTCATGACAGACTGTTTCAGTGTTACAAGCAGGTGAGTGGGTCTTAAAATCACCAAAGTATGTGCTCTGTAACTTATGGATGTAAGTGGCATAGTTCTACTTGTGTGAGGAGTCCCTTTGACTTCTATGGGGCTAATTACATGAACACAGTTACATGCATTGCTTAAATATTTGAGAGATTAGACCCTACAGCTGCATACTTTTAATCCCATTTTAAAACATATTTTAATTGAAATTGCTTGTATAGAGGAAAGACCACCCCAGTGAAAACAAACAAGGTGTATTCAGTATAATATTGTAGCAAAGAAAGTTTATAATACTAATGGGACACCATTAGTTTGAAATCTAGCCTAAGTTAACAAAGTGAGTTTGAAACAGGGGCATAGCCACATATGGGCCTAACCAGGCTGCAGCCCTCCCACTTAGCATCCAGGCCCACCTCCAGCTCTGGGTGGCAGGGCTCAGGTTACAGGACCCCTTGTCTAGGTCTGAAGCTTTCGACTTTGGATCCCCTGCCCAGGGCAATGGAGTTCAGGCAGGCTCATACTAAAAAGAATGGCAAGGCATCAAAATAATGTACATGTTGAAATGCAACCATGTTGAAAGATGATGACTAAAAGTACATTACTTGAAATTCAGGAGGAGGAGGAGGAGGAATCAAAGCCAGGCTGGGTTTGTCAGTACATAAACTAGAACTGCAAGGGCATGAGGGCAACACTCACACCAGATTTCTAAAACCTTCTAGTGAGAAATCTCAGAGAGCGATGTCAAATATTTTCAAGAAGATGATGCAAGACAGCTGGAGAGGAACAGAGCAGAAGTCACAAAAGCATACATATATTTCAGCTCTTCCATTCTGTAAGTCAACAAAGTGTCCTTAAAGTTTGGAATGGCAAACAAACCACTTAAACTTTTTATTTATTTATTTATTTTAGAAAAAGCAGTACTAAGTAATTCAAATCCAGCATATGAACTCCATTAAATATAACTGGAGTATCTAAAGAGAAATTTCATCCATATACTGAGGAACACATTTTCAAAATGGCCTTCAATCCCAAAACAGCACAAGCAATCATAGAATCACAGAGCTGGAAGAGACCTCAGGAGGTCATCAAGTCCAAACCCCTGCCCAAGGCAGGACCAATCCCAACTAAATCAACCCAGCCAGGGCTTTGTCAAGCAGAGACTTAAAAACCTCTAGGGATGGAGATTCCACCACCTCCCTAGGTAACCCATTGCAAAGATACTTCCAAAAAAGCCTCTTTCGAAAAAGAGCATCTAGACTACAACCAGTACTTTCGAAAAGCAAGCCGCTTTTTCGAAAGAGAGCACCCAGGCAGTTTGCATTACATAGTGCCTTTTTTCGAAAGAGCACTTTCGAAAAAAGACGGATAACCTCGTTTTACAAGGAATAACATGGTCAAAAAACCTGCTGCATTCTTTCGGTTTACTTTGGAAAGAACGCGGCAGCAGTCTAGATGCAGGGGAAATTTCTTCGAAAAAGGCCACTTTTTCGAAAAAAGCCCTGTAGTCTAGACACACCCTCCTAGTGAAACAGTTTTTCCTAATATCCAACCTAAACCTCCCCCACTGTAACTTGAGACCATTGCTCCTTTTTCTGCCATCCGTCACTACTATGAACAGCCTCTCTCCATCCTCTTTGGAACCTCCCTTCAGGAAGTTGAAGGCTGCTATCAAATCCCCCCTCACTCTTCTCTTCTGCAGACTAAACAATCACCTGTGCATAAAGACAAGCATTTGCACTTTATAAGTTGAATAGTATTGGCAATGCTGTATGACTTGTCTGAGTAAATCAATTAATGAACAAAAGGTATGTACAGAAGGCTGTGTTAAAGTATTTGGCTCTATTACCACTCCAGATTTAAACACTTTCATGCTTTTAAAAAAAACAGATAAATGTTAAATCTTGCAAAATGACAGGATTCCTACTATAAAGAAGGTCTGCCTTTTTTGTTAAAATCCACTTTACCCGTAGGACTGATGCTTCCTCTAATTTTTTTTCCCACCATTGTGCAGAATACATTTTGTTACATGCACCGAGACATGTGCAGATGGGCACCGCTAGTAGAAACACATGCTGTCAGCTGTGGGCAGTCTGCTAATCAGCTGGAAGGCATCCAAATTCCTCCTGGGAAGCTGCCCAAGCACTCAGCTTACAGAGAACACTAAGCAGAACCAAAAATTTGTTTTCTATTCACTGTTGAAGCTTCAAATATGCATCAAATAGATAAGAACAGCAACAAAGAAAAGAAAGTAAAAGCAAAAACAATGGACACCTCACAAAACCAGGGCCCGATCTGGTAAAATCCTCCAACCCCTTGCAAAAAGCACTCAGCAACCTTCAGGATCAGGCCCTTTTTTCCCCTTGGTAGTAGTGGTTTTCACGATTAGCTGTAACACAACACTTTTAGTACAAGCCACTGAATGCCATTATAGGGAGGTTTCACGTACCTGCAACGTGTCATATTTACAGCTACACAGCTACACTTATTGGGCCATATCCTTCAAGGCTGGCACTTAGACAATAAAAAGATCATGCTGACTACTAAAACTTAAACAACGAATGGTCCTGTAAGCACCTTAGAGTCTAAACCAAAAATATAGATAGTATCATGAGCTTTCATGGGCACAATTCACTTCTTCAGATGCCAAATATGGAGCCAGGGGTGCAGCGGTACAAATATATAACAGAAAAAGAGGGGAGGGGAAAAAACCCCTGTGAATTAAAGTGTCCGTGCTAAATGAGGCTAAGACTAGGCTGTAAGTGCCCAATACTTAGCTTTTGATGTCATTTGGGTGTTGAATATAATAGCCCATCCAAGACATGTCTTTGTTTAATCCTTGGATGAATGTGTCAAATTTGCATATGAAGGCAAGTTCCACAGACTCTCTCTCTAGCTCATTGGTTCCCAACCTTTTTTATACTGTGGACCGGCAAACCCATCCACATACTTTTGAAGGACCGGTAACATTTTAGTTGCATATTTACATATCCATTACAGCAATTCATTTTAAGAGGTCATGTGTTATTTTATATCACATCTGCATGCACACAATACATGTTGTAATGGATCAGAGTTTGCAGATATCTACAACACTAAAAAAATTCACAGAAAATGTCCCTACCCCAGGTGTGACTGGTGCCCGCAGAGGGAGGGGCACAGGAAGGGGCACCCACAGAGGCAGGGGGCATGTGGGGCACCCTATTTAGCAACTGAAATGTTGTCAGGGGTATAGGAGCTGGTGCCCCCAAGTGCCACCACTTGCTCCTGCCCCATTGGGTGGGGGAGCTGCCATTTTATCTCCCCCATCTCCTTCTGTACAATCCCTGCCTTATGTCTCTCCCTTCCCCAGCCAGGCTGCTCTTGCTCCCAAAGTCTCCCCCCAGCCTCCCCTCCTCACATCCCCATTTCCCTCTGTGACCCACCTCAGAGTTTCCCTCCATTGCACCCATCCGTTTCCCATGAATCCCCCAACCTCCCTTCAGCACCTCTTGCATGCCCCCTTGCCCCTCACATCTCTGTACCCTCTCACTCCTCTTTAACGCCCTCCCAACTCTCCCCACCCCGGACTGGATCCCTCCTCTCCACACACACACACTGGAAGCTGGTGGCAGCTTCCCTGGACCCAGGCAGGGATTGCAGCCAGCTCTGCTAGGAGCTGCCTGAGGTCAAACCCTCCCTCTGCAGCTATGGGGCACTGGGAGCCTCTCTTGGGGGCAAGGGGGTCTCTTACCTGCCCCTCCCCAAGCACTGCCTGTCCCGGGCAGGGCCCTGGCCAGGCTGGGAGCACTACCCTGGGAGAGGCTCCTGGGGAGCAGCAGGATTGGCCCTACTGGCGATTTCCCCTTCCCGGCTGCTGGGGCTCAAGGATCCAGTTCAGAGCTTGGCCACAGGGTCCCCGCGAGCAGCGGCTGCAAGTCACTTCCTGCTGCTGGGTCTGCATCAGCGATCGCTTCCCCCATCTCCTGCTGCTGGGTCCTAGCGCAACACCCGCCCTGCTGCAGCCCCTGCCCAGCCCCGTGCTACTGCTGGGTCCTAGCACGATACCTGCCACGCTGCAGTGTGCCACAGCCCAGCAGCCAGCAGTTCGTGGCCCAGCACTGGTCTGTGGAGCAGGGGGTGGGAACCACTGCTCTAGTGGTTCCTGAAATGTATTTGTAAGAGGATAGCCTTTTACACTTTCAGATCCATTAGCGAGTGTCCGGGCATGTTAAAATGTTCCCCAACAGGTTTCTGTGTGTTACCATTTTGCATATCTGACTTGCGTCCATTAATCCTTTGTTGTAGAGACAATCCAGTGTGGCCAATATACATGGCAGAGAGGCACTGCTGGCACTTGATGGCATATTTCACATTAGCGGATGTGCAGTTGTATAAGCCTCTGATGTGGTGACTTATGTGGTTAGGTCCTGTGATGATGTCGCTTGTGTAGATGTATGGACAGAGGTGGCATCAGAGTTTATTGAAGGGATATGTTCCTTGAGGAGTATGATTGAGGTGTGATGTGTGGTTGCTGGAGAGAATTTGTTTCAGGTTAGGGGGTTGTCTGTAGAGAAGAAGGGGTTGTCTCCTAAGGCCTGTGAGAGTGAGGGATCGGTTTCCAGGATAGGTTGTAGATTGTTAATGATGCGCTGGAGAGGTTTAAGGTGGGGGCTATAGGTGATGACTAGTGGTGTTCTGTTATTTTGTTTGTTGGGCTGTCTTGAAGAGCTGATGCCTGGGTACTTGCCTGGCTCTGTCGATCTGTTTTTTCACTTTCCTGAGTGGGTATTTAAGTTTTAAGAATGCTTGATAGAGATCCTGTAGGTGTTTGTGGGATTGGAGTAAATCCCATTGTACCTTAGGACATGTTGGCTATTGTGCATTTAAAATCTCGTAACATAAAAAGTGCAGTAATATAGCTCCCCCCCGCCTTCTTGGCATTTGATTTGCCGAGCTTCTCTATTTACAAGAGAGAAAAAACTGTGTCTCTCCCACATTCAGAGACAGTGAGTCTGATTCTCTACCCACATAGAGCAGTTTTACACTGACGAGAGTTGGACCTCCTTTAAACTTATGTGAGAGGGGAATCAAGCCTACAACATGCACTTGATTGAGTCCATAATTTTATACTACATAAAATGGCCAGTCTACGTGCATTCATTTAATAGTTACATGTGAGGATCAAATAAGTGATCCAAGCCTGTTTATTTGAATGCTCTCACAGATATAAGGCATCAGCACAAGCAGATGCATTTGCCACAATCCTGCAAACATTTTTACACGTGAGAATTCTCAATAGCTGTAATTGTGAATGTAAAGTTATTCATGTGTGTTTGCAAATAACTTGCAGAATAATCTATCAGACTAAGAAAAAGAGTTAATTCAAAATTATCCAGATGCCTAGGATTAGAGGACACCATTTTGCACAAAAGTTTTTTGTTTTGTTTTGTTTTTTAAATGAAGATTTGGGTCAATCAAAACATCTCATGAATTCATGTCAAATTCACCAAACTCTGTTAAAAAAATCCAACGTATTAAGTCAAAAACATTTTTATATTTAAAAAAAAAATTTCATATTTTTCCTCAATTTTATTTTTAATTAACAGTAAATTATAAAATAAAATATTTTATTTTGGGTCAAACAAAACATGTAGTTTAAACTGACGGAGCATTTTTTTAACCTTTTTGGTTGAGCCAGCAAAATTTAAAAAAAAACCCAACCAGTTATTTGCAAAGCTCTCCTGGGTATACTCTCTGACCATTACCTCTTTCATTCCCCAACCCTTATGTCCTTCAAGTAGCAGAAGCCGTTTCTTTCTATGTCTTTGTATAATGAATATCTTGTGATTCTATTTGAGCAGGAATAAGAAAGTTCACGCTGTTGATACTTACTCTGCAGCAAAATACGGAGGATTTGCACTTTTACTCAGAAATGTAGCTTTAAAAGGACATCGGAGAATAGTCCTCTCTTCATTTGTGTTTTGGAACAGTCAACATCATGTTTGTTTTCATTCGCATTAGTGTAGCAATAAGGCTCACTGAGCAACACTGCCAGATAGGGCCGTGCGCTGTCAGAATTGGACACATTTTAAAACAACATGTAAAGACTTCTTGTGCTGCTTTGGCAGCAGTGTCCCTGAATTTTCCAGTAAGGAAAAGCTTTTAAAAACGGAGTTCTGAAAGTTCAATTCCTACGCTAGCAAGCAAGATGCAGCCAGTGATAGGATGCCAGTAACTGGGTGCCTCAAGAGGTACCAGACTAAGCTCATGTCATAGCGGAATCCCAGCCCGGCCCTTGTCACCCACTCGCTGTGAGGCTCTGGCCAAGTGTTTTATGATTCAAGGAGGTCAGTGGGATTACTCATGAGAGTAACTGCTAATAAATGTGAATAAATTGGCTCTCACCTTTGCAGTTCCATTTCTCCCATGTATAAAAGAAAAGGAGAGTGGAAGTATACTACTAGCTTGTTGAGTATCCTACGCAGGGAATTCTAGGGGGCAGAGGAAAGCTCTTAACCTTCAAAAATACTAATTACATTATATCCACACATCAAAAAAATATACCAACACCACACACACCCCAACGTATTTGTTAAAAAGTTAATGTGAGATAAAATGAATAGTATTTTGGGAGTAACACTAAATCAGGGCCCCTTAAGCTGTTTGGGACCCCAAGCAAATGCTTAAGCCTTGCTCCAATACTGTGTAAAATGGAGATAGTAATAACCACCTACATCATAGGAGTTTTGTGAAAATTAAATGTTTTGATTAACAGAGCTCTGAAAACACGAAGTCCAGTATAAGAACTGTGACCCGCCAAAGACATTTGCCTTTCCCTCACACAACTAGCTCCCTTCAATAGGCTATGACTAACAAGTTGCTATTATTCACTTCTAAGTTGCAAAATCTTTGAAATACCATAAAGACCCAAATGTTATTTTCAAGTGTAACAAACAAAACAAAAAACAATGTAAAAGACTCATTTGGAGCAGATTAAAACGCAGCTTGGAACTGGAACATTTTATGCCAGGAACAAAATATTTATGACACTTTTTTCTTTGTGATGGACAAATTCACACAGTGACTATCACAAGTCAGAAACAGCATCAATACCAGCCTTTCTAGAACAATTCAAAAGCAAATTTGCAACAAGCACATTTACCAGCTGGTCAATTAGAAAAAGCCTCTCCCCTTTTGCATGAATCAGGTCTTGAACATATTGTGCTTTACTCTGTATACTCAAACATCTAAGTATGTTTTGCATAACCATTTCCAACATTAAAACATGTAGATTGAAGGGGTTTTTTTATACCAATGGTTATTAAAGCATTTTGTAACAAATAAAGCTTACTCATTATGCAGCTCTAAATTTAGATTTTGTAGAAACTCTGTAGTTTCCAAACCCCATTTGTCTGTGTTTTCATAGCAATTCCTTCACTGTATGTAGGCATACCTAACAAAATAATAAATATATGTCTATTTAAGAAAAAAAATAAAATTTGATTTTTAAAACATTCCTCTACAATGCTGGAAACAACCACAGCATCATCACACACCTGCAAACCAGACAGTGAAACTATATAGAATCAGAAAGTCAACTAACTGAGCAGTCTTGAAGAGGGGCAGGGAACTCAGGTCTGCGGGGGGCCGGGGGATGGGGCGTCTGGCTTGCCTGGATTCATCCCCCAAGGCTCAGGGCTTCCCCCCCTCCCAGCACTGGGGAGCCAATGCTGGTATTCTACCACCACCCCTCACCATCCCACCATGGGGCTGGGCCCTGTTAGGCCAGTGGTCCTCAACGTGGTGCCCACGGGCGCCTTGGTGCCCACCTGCGCATTTATGTGCACCCACAGAGTGATCAAGGCTGGCCCCGCCCCCGGGCGCCCGGCAGCCCCCAAAAGTTGGGGACCACTGCTTTAGGCTATGGTGTATGAGAGGAATGTAGGGAATGTCCTTCTCCTTCTCAGTCAGGGGCCACATCAGTAAGGGTTTCGGTTTGGGGGGGGGTTGGTGGGTTTTGGGGTTTTTTTTCGTTAAGTGAGGGGAAACAAAGTCTCATGAATATAGAAAAGTACTGTCAAAGGATGGGAAGTGACAATCTAATCCAGAACAATATAAATTATTTAGAAAAAGTACCTACTTGTAAAATACATACACATATCGAATAAAACTCTTAGAAGACAGTGTCTTATTTACAATAAGGTTCCTAAGAACATGCAATTCAATTACATGCTTAATTCACTCTTCACACTACACAAACTTCAATGAAGGGCTTCCTTCAATGTTTCAGTGAAGGGGTGAAGAGTGAGTAAGTCATAGGGTAGTCTCAATGAGAAACCCAAAATTTAAGAGTTTAATCATCAAAAGTAAAGCTTTATTTCCTTATTGATACATTATCTTAGATTTAAACTAATTTAAAGTGGGAGAAGCTTTCGGAGAACAGATATGTGGAAAAAACAAAAGCACAGTTGAGCTACAAGGACATAAACCAGCTTAACAAGGAGTGTGGCAGACTCTAGCGGTGCTTGTGAATACAAAAATACGATCATATTTTGTACCAGTATGTGTCTTTGAACTATATAAAACAAGCACTTTTGGCTTACGAAGGCAAGAGTATATGGAACTATGGGATTTTAAGTCTGAATGTTTGGCTTAAAACTACAAAGGCTTACATATTCTATAAATAAAGATCAGTTCTGCATGCTCAAGGTAGAAGACTTGTACAAATTATAATACCTACAGTTCTCTCTTGATGCCACCTAGTGACTATGTTTTTATACATGCACTATTCAGCCAAGTACTGTTCACTAAAGCTACAATTTGGTCACGGGTATTTTTAGCAAAAAAAAGTTACGGACAGGTCATAGGTGTAACAGACCTCTCCTCCATGCTTTAGAAAATGGTCTGGTGGACACAGATATACCTAACTCAAAGGTGCTTTTGACTCATCTCATGTAACCTATCAATTCCCAGTGGTGTGCCAGGCCAAACAAAGACAAAGACCTTCCTACGCTTCCCATTGTTTTATGGATTCCCTTTTTACATTGGGGAAGTTACCTGGCCAGTCCCTACCAGTTAGGGAGGTCATGTGACTTCCTAAGACCAACCACTGCTAAGACTTAAAGGACAAAAGAGGGTGTTTACAGAGGATTGCCCAGACATTGAGGTGTCCCAGTACTGGAAACACCATTGTATATTTAAAAGCATGAAGCATTCCATCCTCCATATATCTAACTCTACACATAAGAATGATACAGGCACCAAAATAAGATATACAGACCCAGTGGATTAAGACATTAAGATGAATAGGTTACATGAGATAATTTGTCCAAAGCACCTTTAAGTTAGGCATATCTGTGTCCACAAGTCCATTTTCTAAAGCACGGGGGGAGGGTGCGTCACAATGGGCAATAAACAAGAAGTCATGACCTGTGACCTGTGTCCATGACTTGTATTAAAAATACCCCAAAGTAAATCTTAGCTGCTGCTGAGATTCAGGAGCACCCCCTCACAGAATAAGCACCTGTAAGCTGTGCACTTTTGGGGCTGCTCAGGAGAGATTTGAATCTTGCCCAGCAGATTAGCAGAGTGCCCACAGCTAGGTTTTTCATTTCTACTGGTGGTGCACATTTGCACACACCTCAGTGTATATAACAAAAATTATTCTGCACAAGGATGGAAAAGATTGCTCCTGAGGACGCTTCTGCTATTGAAGGGAAGTTCTCCAGGGCCATGCCAATGCAGCTGGGGGCATGCTGAGGTCCTACTGATACTGCTGTTCTGGGATGGGGGGGGGGGAAAAGAGAAGGGTTCGGGCAACCTCTTCCTCCCCAAAACCCCACCAATACTGATGCTCCAGGAGAGGGGTGGCGCCCCAGAGTCCCACCCCTGGAAAGCCTGCGACAAGGTGCCGGTGACCAACCCAAGCAGCAGTTGGTGTGGCTAGCCCTGGGGCAGCCCAAGCAGTGGCTGGTACCCAGTTACTTGAGCAGCCCTGGGGTTAGCCACATCAGCCACTACAAAAGCCACAGAAGTCACAGAATATGTGATTTCCATGACCTCAGTAAAAGACTCACAGTCTTATTCATTATACTTCTACATAAAAATATTGTATTTCCAAAACACCTTTAATTTTCCTCTCCTGAAAAAAACAACAGTAATTATCAAACTGCAAAAGCATCTGAACTGCCTTTGTCAATGCCTACCTCTTACCTGGGATTGTGTGATAAAGTCTTATTTCCCCCCACAGGCAATGGAAATTATTAGCTTAAAAGAAGCAAACACACTGCAATCTCCAACATGCCATAACTCAAGAAACAAATTCAAGAGCTGTATGAAAGACTATAAAGATATGTCACAGAGCAGTTTTCTTACACAACAAGATTTATTAGCTGATGGACTTATTTCTGCAGAAGGGCCAGAATTGGAAAATATACCTCACACATGGACAGAGGTACTATACTGTTGTTTGGAAACCTGATTGATGGATTTGAAATGGGATCTGAAAACATTTTTAGAACGACATTGCTATCTCCAAGGCCAGGTTTCTGAGCCATTAATTATTACTCAAGCCCCAAGTGTTAATTAATAATTACTGAAGTGGAATAAAATCCTTTCCCTCTATTCCCCTTGGACTGTACAGGAACAAATGACTAAAAAATAGAAGACATCATAAAACAAAGACAAAATGGAGGCAAAAGAAAAACTTTAAAACATGTATGTTAAAAGGAGTAAAATTTCAGAGTTGTGTATGTATGTTTAGATGGAATTGAGTACCTAAATGCCAGTGCACTGAAAAGTTAGTCTGTATAAAGTGTATACTCAAGTGAGCTTAGAAATAAATATTTTTGAAGTTCAATTTCACCTGTGCCATCTATTACCTCAGATGTGATATGAGAACCGTAAATTGGAGTTACCTATTTTTCCTTACTTCCCAATTCTGAGTTTGCAAACAGCTGATAACACTGTCCAAATAACCAGATTTAATGAGCTATTTTCATCCTCTGACAAATAAGGATAATTATAGGGCAATATTGGTCAAATAATAGATTATGAAAGAGAAACAAAAGGATACAATTACTCAGTAAAAATAAAACAAACAATATGCTATGTTACTAACCCACACTATCTTTGCAAAACCATTATCAATCAACAAATAGACAGGAAGTGGGGGTTGTACATTATTGACTGTACAACAAAAAAGGGTAGCATAAATAGATTATTAAGTAATGGATTAAGAGACTTGCCCAGATAATTTGCTTTCTATTGATTAGCTATTGACCTAACTTCTATCCAGGCAGTAAATCAGCATGACCTGAGAGTAAATTACAAATATTTCTTTTACATACTGAGGCATTCAAAGTCCTCATCAAGGCACAGAACAGCCAAATGAACTGCACCCTGAATGCTCAGCTGGACGTTCATTACCATTATCATCAAATCATGCTCCTCTCAGTATGGGCAATACTTAACCATATATAGGTTTCAATGGCCCTGAAGTGCTAGCCTTACACAATGCCCTCCAGCTCTAATTGCTTGGTTCTGCCAGTTACTTCCATTAGTGCAGTATTCATGATGTTATCTGAAGGCACAATTGATTTTCTTAAAAAGGAACAGAGTGCTTCCGCCAGCAAAACTTCAGGCCATTTTCTTCAATTTTCAACTTTACTCTGCAAAGATATCCAAAATAAATAATCCCTCCCTGATCCTCCATTGTATATTTTGAGTTCAATCTAATTTACAGAAAACTGCAAGTGCATAGCACCACAATACAGACCAACACACCAAAACAGACATAATAGGTGAAGACGATATTAACTGGAAATGACACATGGATGTGAGGGCAATTGGAAAGGACACATGGATGTGAGTATCGTCTCAGACATACCCACAAACTGAGATGCCAAACTGTACATTTGTATTTTAGCATAATTGCTCAGCAAAGCAAATTTTACATGCAAGATAGAGGGCATTCTGCCATATTTGTACTCTAATTACGAAGTTAAATTATGAAAAATTATTAAGAAAATGATACTTAAGTTGAATCTTTAAAAGTTAGTTTGCATTTGAGAGACTACATATAATAAAAATATAAATAACTAGGAATAGTGATTATAGTACAACATCGGTAAGGTTGCACCAGGATTTCTATTTTAACGGGGATGAAAATAAGAAGTCTAGAACAAAGTATACTCATTATCATGCTACCTATAAGTTTATTGCTAGCAAATTATATATAGTTAACATGTCCAAAAATCAAATGTATGTCTATATACATCACGCACAGAGAAGTGATATTTATAGAATACATTTATCATGAACTGTTGAACAACTTGCCTATGCTCTATCGTAAGTTGGGATGAGACCCATACAGATAGAGAAAATCCATCCACAAGGACTTATTCTAACATTCCAACTCCAAGAGCACCTTCCAACATCTAGCATTTTATTTTTCAATTTGGCATACCAGAAATGTTTCTTCCTTCTCCCACCTTGCATGGAATTTCCTTTGCAAATTAACACCTCCCAAGGCCCAAGATGAATAAGATTCAGCCTGGGACCAATGATAAAGTTTTTGCATATAGAAATGTCAATTTTCAGCCTGTTATTTTTGCTGACATTGAACAGACCTCTTGGTAAACAGAGTACTCTACGAGTACCAAAACTGGACAGGGTGATGACTTAAGACTGTTCACACAATAGAGCCTCCTTTAAGGGGAAAGCAGTCTTGCTTACAAAGCTTTCCTGGGTCCAATATTTCAAATAGTTTTTTGAAAGAAGGGAGGCTTATGGGAAGCTAGTATTTGTATTCTCTTATCTTGAAATGAAAAAAATATCCAACCCTGATTCTGATATTTTCAAATTGTGCGCCTCATCCCCCTTCTTTTCCCAAAAATAATGTTCATAAACTCTACATTTTTTTTTAAATTGGAAAGTTCCAAAACCAGTGGAAGAACAGATATATATGCAGCACTCAGCACATCATATGTTAGGCTATACTCTTTGCTCTTTGGAACAGGATTCTTGCAAGTGCTAGAGAAAAGAATGGATGAACAGCCAATCTTATGTCTGAATACATCATTAATTAATTAGCTGCAGAACAGGCAAAACCAATAAGCTAATAAAATATTTAACAATCTGCCTCCTCAACCCATGCATTCCACAAATAACTCCGAAAGCATAAACTCAGATGTGCTTTTTGTTTTTTCTTATATCTCCACTGGAGTAAAATGCAATTATGGCTAAGAAATTAACGTATGTAGCGGAGTAGACAACCATTAGCAGTAAATAATACACTATCATTTTCAAATGACACACAGTGAGATTCATCACTGAGGGTTGTGTGGGCTTGATTCAGAAGCAGAAACTCAACCTTGTAATCAACATGTTGGTAATAGCAAGTTTGAAACAGAATCTCTCTGTGTGCTGTAAACTGGAGAAAGATTCAGCTGTGGCAGTGAGGTCAACACCCCCAGTAACTTGGTCAGTGTATTTTGTTATACTCTTAGCCAAGTGAAGGAGCCAGATAAACTCTGAGCAAGGTGGCAAGTGACTGTATAGCTCCAAAGCTCATCTCTTTCACCGACAGATGTTTGTTCAATTAAAAAAAAAATTTTTACTTCGCCCCCTAGTGTCTCATGTACTTGATCGAGAAGGCCTTCCCTACTGTGCACTCAGAATGACTGAAATCTGTAAGTTGCTACATAGCATGGAAGATAGCTCCTCTACCTATAATCCTCTTCAGCACTGATGACAATCTCTGTTCACAGCCAATGGGAGCTGTAGGGGCAGCTCCTATAGGCAAAGAGACTGCAGCCACATGCTGTTCACTACTTCCCACAGCTCCCATTGGGCGTAAACAGAGAACTGTGGCCATTGGGAGCTTGGGGGGGGGAGAGGTGATGCCTAAGGATAATTACTGTCAGCAAAATATTTCATGACCTAAAATCAGATTACCCTGATGGACTCTCCAGGTTGCCCACCACTGGGTTAGAATCTTTAATGTAAAAAAAAAAAAAAAAAAAAAAAAGGAGTAAGCTGACATTAATATGTAATCAGGTGACTCCAGAAGCCGAGTCTTATGAAAAATAAGATGTACTACCTGACTTACAATTTAATTGCAAAAGCCGTCAATGCTGAGATATCAAGCCTATAATCAGAGGGAAAGGTTATCCTTACTTTGGGACTGGTAAACCATTAAGTGCATGGGTGGACAACCCATTTAACAAAGAGCTGAAACAGCAGCGGAAAAAAATGTGAAGAGCTGCACCAGAATTGTCCAAAAAAAAAAAAAATATATATATATATATATATGGCTTTTTGGCCATACCACATTCTCATGGACGGCCACCATCTCGCGCGCCATTTTGAATCGCTGCCCTGGTGAGCACAGGAGAAACAGGAGCCATTGGGGGGGAGGCGCAGGAGTGGCTTAGTGAGCTGCACTTTTGGGGGAGAAGAGCCGTGGGTCGGCCACCCCTGATTAAGTGCTTCCTGGGTACATATTATCAAAAATCACATATTATGTCTCAAAATACACATCAGCTGGAGTTGTATCTACTTATACCAGGACTCAGTAATGGGACAAACTCTGAAGTTTTCACTGCTAATGGAGAGTTGCTGGGCATACACATGGGACTAAGTCTGCAGATAATCCAGCATCATAGGAAATATCACTGATCTTTGGGAATGAAAAGTCATTTATTCTCCCTGGGTAAACAATCCCTTACACAGTGTGCAGTGTTTCATAAACCTAGAGCATGGAATAGACTATCAAAAAGTACTTGAGAAAATAACCTCTTGTCATTTACAAACATCTGAGATCCTGCTGATGTCATAAGCTTACAAACTCTTGATGTCCTACAATGACAGCAAGATTGCTCACGCTCCATTTTGGGCTGACCTCAATCAGTAGCTTGCAATAAAACACACACACACACACACACACACACACACACACACACACACACGTGCACAACAACTGCACAGCACCTATTGCAGATGCCATGGCAGGTGACGTGGCCGCCATTTATGCTACGGTACTGACATGTAAGGAAATGGCAGCAGCTCTGGGACAGTAGCATGCTATTCAGACGTGGACCAGAACTCTCTGCTGTTGCTCAGCAACTGAAATGCATTCTCCTCAAATGAAGGTGGTACCAATGGTTGTGAATACCTTGCAGACAAATCAGAGTGGCTATTTTATTGCACGGATTAGGAAAGTTTAAGAGGTGCAGGATTGCTAGAACATCTAGTTGATTCTGACATATACACTGTAAGGATGCGAAGGACTAGTTGACTATCCGATAAGCAAATGCTTATCAGATAGTTGATAGGCTAGTCGACTAGTCGCTCCCCCCCACTTGCTGCCTCTTTCTGATGGAGGCAGTAAGGCGGGGGGAGAGAAGGGGATACTTCAAAGCGGCAGTGCCGCATGGAGCGTGGGCCCCAGGCTCCATGCGGCGCTGCAGCTTTGAAATGCCGCATGGAGCCCAGAGCCAGCTGGGATGTCTCCAGGCTGCACGTGGCATTTCAAAGTGGCAGTGCTGCACAGAGCCCAGGGTCAGTGGGGGAGTCCCCTGCTGATCCCAGGCTCCAAGTGGTGCTGCCGCTTTGAAATGCCACCAGGAGCCAAACACCAGGCTACGCATGAATTGGTAGGTTGGGTAGACATTTATTTTTGAAAATTTGACCTCTAGGTCTGCTAGTATAATATACCAAAAATTATGTGTAAGACTAATCAATACATCTATTTTTAAAGGTTCCTCTTACAACTGATAAAATACATTTGCATGCCTGGCTTATTAGGATGGATTTTTTGGCATCACTTCTTTATGCATTTTTGCTTGTTTCTATGTATCTATTCACTCCACATGTGGTTATATGTTATGGAAAGAAAGAATTAATACATTCATTCATTTATTTAAAGACCAGAAGGGACCATTAGATCATCTAGTCTGACCTCCTTTACAACACAAGCCATAAAATTGCATTCAGTTACTTCTGTATTGACCACAATAACTTGTATTTGATTCAAGCATAGTCCAAAAAGGCATTAATTCTTGGTCTGAAAACTCAAGAAATGAAGAATCCATCTCTTCCCTTGGTAAACTGCTCTCCTCTATGAGGTTAGTGCATTTTTAAATAAAAATAAGAGCCTGGAAAATCTATTTTGTTAACTGGCAGCACAGTATTCACTGAGCATCATAAGAAGATACAAACTTCTGAGATTTTTGTCCTCAAAAGAGTGAACCATCCAGAACTAACTCCTGCTATCGAATGGGTTTGATGAAGGACAATAATCTATCTGACAACATTCAAAAGTTGTTAGTGTTTTTAATATATGCTGCCACATTTAATAACACCCATTGGGGAAGCTATTTTGGTTCATGGTAAATGAAAGGCCTTGAGTATAAGTATTCATATAATAATTCTGAAAAAATAGCTTCATCTTTATTGTACAGAGATCCCGAGAGAGCTAGGAGCAGTTCAGCACTACACTTCAAGAAATAATCATTTTCCCTCAAGCCAACAATCTCTCTGTATCAACACACATACTAAATTTCTCATGTTGATCATGAACATAGTAATTTAAATAATTAGTTTTAGAACTATTCACAATTTCAAGATATTCTGGTGGCCCAAATTTGTTAGACTGTCAATTTCTTCTTGTTGGAGCTCTTGCTACTCTCATAGAAACAGTTTTCCCACTCAGTAACCAGCCAAAGTATTTTAAGAGGTTACAAATCATGGAGATGCTCCATTACTTCCTGAGGGGGAGGTGTAGTACCCCAGGCTCAGTGTGTTCTGCCCCCTTTAGTAGCTAGCCCACAAGAAGGATAACAGCCTACTACTGCAATTAGCCAAGGGAATAATTCCTTAAGCTCAGGGGTGGGGAACCTTTTTTGAGTCAGGGGCCGCTGATCCACAGGGGGGAAAAAAAATTCAGTCAGGGGGTGCACACAAGTGAGAAGCAAAAAAACCCTCCAAAAACCAAAAACACACACACACACACACACACACACACACACACACACCAACAACAAACAAAATCCCTCACTGACATGGCCCCCGACTGAGGAGGAGAAAGACACTTCCCGCATTCCCCTCGTACACCAGAGCCTGGGGAGCCACGCTAGTAGATTTTGTGTGCTCCAGCCCTGCAGGGAGATGGCTGGAAGGGAGGCTGGAGCACCAGCATGGTCCCCCCCAATGCTGGATGAGGCCCAAGCCTCAGGGGCTGGATCCAGGCAAGCTAGGAGACGGATCTGGCCACTGGACTTTAGGTTCCCCACTACTGCTTTAGCTCAAGTAACAGCAGTTTCTGGTACCTATCAGCACCTTCACTACAAGTAACACATGGGGGAGGTCATCACAGAAACACCTAAAAGGAAGAGCTACTAGCCCACAGGAAAGATGGCTTCCTTCCATCATCAGAACAGTAACACTTGAGTATAGAGAGTCCCTTGAGAATACTAGAAATGGACTTGTCCTCCCATGATGAGTCAGTTCATTTATGAGAAATTACATCATCAGAGTGTTACTAAACTGACGATCTGGACCAGCAGAACAAGAGGAACACCATATCTTCAAGGCAAACCAGGTTCTTAATATAAATTAATTATACACAGATAAAAAGTTGTGACCTAGGCTGCTAATACTCCTGTAAGCTATTTTTCATTAATCTCAGTATAATAATCTCATTATTCACTTCGCTGCAGGTGCTGCAGTGTAAAGCTTTTTATATGATTTTTAGCGGTTACACAGTTAAAACTACTTTTTACATCAGACCCAACAACAGAGGAAAATAGGACTGTATGTTGTGTTTGTGTTTTTAGCCTACTCATTAAAAAACTGCCTCTTGGGAACAGACATAATTCTTCTTCACTCAATTAGTCTCTACATCAGACTTTTCAGCCTCATAATAGGGATGCATCAATGGGAATATTGTGATACTGAATATGAAGGACATACTGGCCTGGCTCCCCACACTGTGGGCCAATGCTCAATAAAGTTGCAGTGGTCATGGGAATGGAACAAAAACTTGAAGCTATACAACTGAAGGGGAAAACCTTCTGTGACTACTCCCTTAACAGAACAAGATGAATGGAGATGAGGGGGACAACATTCCAAGCTGGCTTGCTAAAGGCAGGCACATGGCATTTGAAAGGTTTTGTACTAGAAAATGCCACCCCCCACCTTTTTACGTCTCAAGATTCAATTAATTAAATGTTTTATCGCCAACAATGAGAATACACATTATTTCCTGCAATAAAAAGTAAAATCAACCATTGATTGCCTAGCTAGACACTACTGTAAATAAGGTCACCAAAGCTCTATTGTACAGCTGGAGGGGGTACAAGTGAATGAAAACAGGTAATATTGGCTGAGTGACCCATCATTACTGCCAATGGCTAGATCCAAAGGAAAAACAAAGAGGAATGGAATTTATAGAAATAAACTCTTATATAAGAAAGCTAGATAATTATGAATGTGTAGTGATTTAGAGTTACGAACATTAAAAATAACTATTGTACAAGGTCTGAGTATGGAAAGAAGGGATTGCTTCACCAGCAATGAATAACGGAGTGGATATGTTTTCAGTATCAGTTGATGATCATGAGAACATCTGAAGAAAACTTGATAAAGCTCCCATTTACAGCCTTTATTGAGGCCAACTCCCACTGAAGGATTTCCCTGAATAAGAACAGCAGGATTTGGCCCTAAATGGAGCACTTCTAATTATTAAGGCTTTTAATCCCTTTTAAAAACCCTTTTATTATGCTCAAAAGTATGGCATGGCAGTTATAAATCCAGGAATATACTCCTGAATTAAAAATAGCTCTCAAAATTGGTTATAAAAAGTGAGGTGTTCAACTATTTTAAGACCACCTCTACAATAGCTATAGAGCAAATTTAAAAAAGCAGAAGTGTTGTTTCCAAGTAGATCTTCATTTGTGCAGATGCTTGTAAGTTTGTTTTTGAATGCAAATTGACAAGTTTTATTGAGTCACTGTGTGATGGGGTGTTCACCCCACTCACAATGGGAAAGGGTTAACAGTGTCCTAGAGAGCAAGGCCTTGAAGAGAGCAGGATTTTTTCCCTGAAGAACTGATGAGGGGATGTGAGAGGAGGGGAGGCAGACAGGTATTCTCTCTGGGAAGCACCCTAAAAGAAGGCTGAGAAGTAGAGTCACAGCAAGCCAGTGGTGATGGAGCAGCACCACTTCCATACACTTATTTGAAATACAGCTGTTGTGAACTACTGTAACTACTAGTTACGTTAGCTAGTGTGTGAATGGCAACAACTAAAAAGATGGTAAATAGTAAGGACAGTATTCCAATCCAATATGGATGCCATAGGAACATGCAGAGATACAGAACATGCAAACCCTGATGCAATTATAAAGGAAATGTCTCAGAGGTTGCAGACGGGGGAGATTAGTATCTTAAACATTGTATGTAGACATGTTTAGGATCTCAAAGGAAGAACAGTAATGAGGCTAAAAAAAGTCTCAGATGCAAAATGAAGACAACAGGAGAAATTTGCTTGTGAAGGACTGACACTGAAATGCAGAGCCCCACCTGGGAAGTGCTCAGTACCCTCAACACACTAAACCTGGGAGCTAATGCACAATATGCTAAGTGCTTCTCAGGATCAGACCCAAGGAGTGGTACTTATACGTGAGCCTTGCCATAGAGGGAGCTATTTTAATGAAGGGCTGAAAAACTCCAGAAGAAGGAGTGCTTTAGTCTTACAAAGTACAGCATCCCTTGTGTCACTGTGCAGTGACAGCTCTAGTTATCTTATCATACTAATGAGCTGCAGAGGGAAGTGACTCTGGAAAATAAAGGGAATTCCCAAGTCTTCAAAGATCCTAGCTCTGGAATAAAAGAAAGAGGAAGTTAAACAAAAAAGTCAACAGAAATAGAATGTTAAATTGAGACAAACTAGAAGTTTTCAGAAATTTGTATGTGCCTCACTACTGCATGTGTTCGAAGCTAATGTGCTTTATCACCTCACTTCCTGCACTCAATGCTACTGAGAGTCAAGGGAAGTAGAAGAGGTTTAATATCCCTTTTTGTGTTTCTTTGCCTCCTTCCTTAGAGATGTTCAGAACAAGCAGCCAAGGGCCACACTGAATGTGTCACTGAATGCCTACATTTTAGTAAGTACAGTCAACGTTTGCATACACAAACTGATAATTTAGGTGCCTAGTTAGATGTTGCATGCACCATCTACACTGTCATTACAAAACGTTTGCAGAAATATAGGGTTGCAATCCTGTGTCTGTCTGTATAGACACTAATACAGGACCCCAACACAGCACTTCAAGGAGTCAGATTTTAAGGTCAGAAAGGAGCATCATGATCATTTAGTCCAGGGGTGGGCAGAATTCAGCCCACTAAGCATTCCTCTCTGGTCCACTCAGCTGATTAACAAATGTAAGGATACTCTGCTAGTGTGTGTTCACCTGCCTCTCCTCCCATCTTGTTCCTCCTTCAGCTCCCAGGATTCTCCAGCTAGCTGTGCAGAGCGAAGAGTAGGGAGAGGGGAGGAGAGAGGGCAGTGCTGAAGGCAGGGTGTTCCCCTGGCCCTATACTCCAGAGTTGCTCCAATCTGAAGCATGGATGGTAAGTGACTCCGAGGCATGCCTGTCTTAAGAGGGAGTGCACTGTTTCTAAGATTTCAGTCCTCTCACGCTCTCACATACACAAACACACTCCCCCCAATATCCCGTCTCTGCAGTTGGAGAGTGGGGTGAGACAGCAGGATACCTTTTCCTGTCTTAAAGACACAGTGCTTGGCTTCTCTCAGAAACTTACCAGACAAAAGCCAGCATGCATACACTCTGGGTCACTGTCACCCCCACCACCTCCCCCCGTCTGTGCCACACTGTCTCTATAACATGCAGAGTCGCTGTCATACACACACTGCCACACTCACTCAACCTGTGTCACAAAGTCTACCTATCACACACAGAGTATCCCTTCAACACTCACGCACTTTCTTTCTTTCTCTCTCTCTCTCTCTCTCTCTCTCTCTCTGTCGCCCCCAGCCTCACCCCTTCCACCTGAGGCCTCACCCTTTCCAGGGGTCCTGGAGCCAGCCCTTGACCGCTTACCAAAATTCATGCAGTGGCCCCCTAGAGAATTATTGCCCACTCCTGGTCTAGTCTGTAATGCATAAGGTCCGTGAATGTATCCTTGCAGCATCCTTGATGTAAATTAGCACTGTTACACCCATTTTACAAATGGGAAACTGAGATAGAGAAACATTAAGTGATTGATCCAAGGTCACATAAAACTGTGGCAGTCATGTGAAGAAGATCCAGATTCTCAAATTCATTGCCTTTAATCTCGACCTCAGGGCCTCCAGTTTTAAGAACCAGGGCTAAAATGTGTTTGAGTGTACTTTTCCTGTGTGCAATTTAGATTTGCTTCATTAGTCAGGTTTCTCTCTTTACTCTGAATCATTATGTCCTGCCCTCCACGACTACCACCACCAGATGAAGAACCAACAGAATTACACAAGCAACTTGCAAGGGAGCTAGTACATGCACGTGCAGACTTTTCACACTTGGTACTATAACGTTATATTTACTGTCTGGACACTGCAATACTTTTCATCAGTCTTCTGCAAGTTTTAGGACCTTGTAAGGCCCATATCTGGCTAGCACAAGAGTAACATTTCCCAGAAAAGGCAGTGTATGACAGCTTTTTTCCCCAGTTGATAAGTTCTCTGGATTCACAGCTGGTTTGTCTGGCAACTATTTAACTGCCTACAGGGCTTGTGCAGGGTCAGCTGTAATTGATTCAGCTGTGTGTCATTTTTCCTCATGAGCTTGCATGAACAAAGAGCACACTGCCTGGTAAAAATATGGCAGAGGTTAAGACCTATGGATATGCAACATGAGCATAATGGCCTTGTACAGTGACAAGAACGGAATGTGTCCCCACACCCTCCTACAAGTTCTGCCAAACATCTGTGGGGCCTCACATTCTACTCAACATCCCACTTACATACCAAATGTGTGTGGATCACAAGTTAACCCTGCAACCTCTGCTGTGCAGTGAAGCCATCCAGTGCAAAAAAACCCAAACAAATCCTTCCCAAGGCATCTTTAAAGGTCATTTTCTGATCAGCTTTTTAATTTGTCTTTGTAATCATGAGTTATTTCATGACTATATTTTAATGTTATACTTAATGCACTAAGCACCACAGTACAAAGAGAATTTGCTTTATAAATACAATTTGATATTAAAATAATTAGAAAATAATTGCAGCCTACATTTTTCATTAAATAATCTGAAAGCACAGAAAATCTGACAGTAACTTAATGCTCTAGAGGACAATGGGAGGCTTTTGGCTAATGGGAGGCTCTAAGAATGGTGCTGGGGCGGGAACAGGGTGCAGAGACACCCCCACACTTCTTCCTGAGCAGTATGTGCCACATAGACATACCTGCTGGCCCAAGCAGCTAACCACTTAGAGCTGGGTGCGCAATGGCCGCAACCAGGAAGCATGCCTGAGGATTCTGGGGGGCCGCTGGCTGGGAGCCACCTATGGTAAGCATCTCCCAGCCAGATCCTGTACTTGGCACCCCATCCCATAACCCAACCCCTTGTCCCAGTTCACAACATCCTCCTGCACCCTTGTTTCTCTTGCACCCAAACTCTCTTCCCAACCCCAAACCCTGCACCATCTCCTGCACTCCAATCCCCTACCCAAAGCTCCCTTCTGTAACTCAATGTCATCCCAGACCCTGCAACCCCGCCATTATTTTCACCACTTAAATTCTTGGAGTGGCCCCCATCCCTGAACCAGAACCACCTATGGTAAGAGTCTCACAGCTACAGCCTGCACCTGGTATGCTTCCTGCACCAGAACCCACTACGCCAGGTCACAATGCCCTCCTGTATCCAAACTCTCTGCCCTCTTATAGCCAAAAATGTGTCTACTGGGTCACATATCCACATCACAAAAGTCAGTTCTACCAATGTTATTCATGTTGAATACCATCTGACTCAGTAAATAGTCCTGGTGACTTCAATAAGCCCATTCAGAAAGGAAGGTACTAGTCTACACAAGTACAGGTGGCACAATGCATCCCAAATCTGGTAACTTTAGTAGTATCTACATAGAAGCGTTGTCAAAAGGGAAACGAGGAGAAAACCTGTGCCAAAAAAGTACAGATAATCTTTCTCGCCCTACCCCCATGATTTTAAAGATTTTATAAAGAATATGCATTAGGAATTCTTGAAAGGCAGAGCATCAGCATTAGCCCATGAACACACACTTCTAAAAGGAGATCACCAGCACAGGAACTGTGTGAAGGTACCTACTGGGATTAAGATGCACAGAGGTATGTTGGGAAAGCGCACACAAAAGTAATCCACGTTATGTCTGGCTAAAGCCAGATCAGTTTTAACAGAGAACAACAATTTTTTTAAAAAACCAAATACTCCTGTTCCTTGAGGAATTTGTATGTTCTCAAGTACAAACACAAGAAAGCAGCCCTCCAGAACAGTGAAAACAAAAATTGCCTGTAATAGAGCTTCATTATTACATTGCCAACAAGCCACCATCTAACAATTTTTTGCAAAAGCTTTTATAAATAGTAGGTGTTGCAAGATTTTATTTTATTGGTTAGTGTCACTTTAACCGAACCCATCAGAATGATGCTACATAAAACTGCACACTGAAAAATGTAGTTCTCAGTGTTACCAAACATATGGCAAATCACGAGATAAACTGCTTCTTCTGATTAAAAAAAAAAAAAAAAAGCCTGACATCCACATTCTACTTTCTATCAGGACCTGGTGGAAACCCCACTGTCATCAACTGAAAAACACTGGCTTTTGGACAAGGTCTTCACATACATGCAATAGCATTTAAGAAAAGATCCAGCACAGACAGGTGCACCTGAGTGAAAAATTCAACTGATGTTTATCTTTAAAAGCTTTTTAAAGCTGAATGACTTCAGAGAACTAAAAATGGGATGCAATTTTTTTTTTTAAAGTAGAAACTCACTAAATTTAAATCTAGCTCAAGCTAACAGCAACTCAGGTCCAATGCCATGGTCAAAGCTGTTTAATTGCCTTCGGCCGTTTCAGTCCAATTCCCGGTAAACATGCAGAAAACCTCTAAAATCAGCAACACCATTGGCATCCTTATTGGCAGCTTCAACTCAGAAGCCCAGGGTTCAACAGAAGTGGAAACAGAATTACCCTTTTCATAGAAAGGGCTTTTATACATATGAACCAAGAGAGATAAAGGTGTGTGTTTGGCGAAGGTAAAAGACACAGGACATTCTACAGAATCAGCTCAATCTCCCTCATCCCCACAGCTTTGTAACGTAGCGTCTCAGGAAATCTCTGCTGAAAAGATGTGTCATTTTTGTTTATTCCCAAAGCCAAGTCAGACCTCCCACACATTGGCTGTTCAGCAGCTATATGCAGACTTTTGTAGGAGGCTTAATGTGACAGTAGTACACTCTAAAAATGTCTGCTAAATTATTACTACTAAGCACACTGAAGTAGAGGATTGACTAGAGGAAGCATTTTCCTGTATTTTCCTGAGAAAGAAGGAGGAAAACACAATACAGTATTTTTACTCATTAAGGAGTAATTGCAAGAACAAGAGGGAATAAAATATTATAAAGGAACTGTGCAATTGTTGAAATAATGAACAAGGTACAAAGCTGAACAGAAACCCTATAATTGTTTACTGAAAATACTTCTGGTAAAATATGTCCTTCCTTCCTATTCTCAACTCCACCAATAATCAGAGGGAGGTTTTCTAATCATGTGGAAAATACAAAAATTGTGACAAAATTTACTTGGACAAAATTTACACTGGGCCAGACACTTAACTGGTTTAAAAAAAACAAAAAAAAAAACATACCACACCCACAGCACAGCTCCACTGAAGTCAATAGAGTTGATCAAATCTGGAGATCTGGCCCATTGTTTGTAAAAAAAAAACTTCACTAGATTAATACATTTTACTCTGAATAAGGGACAGGATTAAGGCCTCCTGCCCTGTAAATCATGTATTAAAAATAATATGTATCCTCCCTTTGAATCTCAAATACTCCACATTCTTTGAAAGCTACTTTATTTATAGAGTATCACGGAGGAGCAGGCACATAGCAAGCCACATTACAGGAAGAGAAAGCAACAAGGCAAATTTTCACTAGGTTTGCAGAGCAGAGATGTTACATTTAGATAAATTAATGAACTGAACAGTCAATGGGATTTCCATTGACTATTTGATTAGTCTATAAGGGCACCTCTGACTTTGAATTGTAGCAAGAGCCCTGACAGGCTCTTTCTACCGTTCAAAAGCAGAAGCACCGCAGGGAGTGCAGGGCCAGTGGTGGACTAGCCCCATGCTCCCTGCTGCGCCTGAGTCTTTGAAATGTACAAGAGCCCCAGTGGGACTCTTGTACCTTTCCAAAGGAAGCACCGCACTCCCCCATTGGCTCCACGCTCCCTACAGTGCCTCAGCCTTTGAAATGTACATGAGCCCTGTGGGGGCTTTGTCGAGGGGCGCATACCCCCTCGGCGATATGAACGTCTCTGAAGCTAACGGCCCTGCGTATCTGCCCCTCTTGTAGGGTATTTACGGCCTTCTGGCTACGTTCATAAGTACTGGTCCCTCTGTCAGGGAATTATGACCGTAAGTCCTAGTCCCTAAGCCAAGCCCCTCTCTTGGGGGTGATTACGGCCCTCCAGCCACATCCAAAAGTATCTGCCCCTCTATGAGGGGAGTTACAGCCCTGAGGCCTAGTCAGCAACCCAGGCCCCTCTATTAAGGTAATTACGGCCTTCTGGCCACATTCAAAAGAGTCTGCCCCTCTACCAGGGGACTTGCAGCCTAGTCAAAGGGAAGCCTCTCCCGGCTAGGGAGCGGTTTGGCCAGGGGAGGGAAAAGGGAGGTAGGGGGACCTGGGCCCCCCCACTCCACCGGGTCCCAGCCCAGGGCCCTGTAGGCAGAGACAATAGCTACTGCCTGCTCGGCGGGGATTCCTGCCGATACGCACCGAGCCCTGGAAGCTAATCCCCTGCCCGGGGCTGCTTCCTACCACTCTCTGGCCTCCACGTAGTCTGCTTGTCTACGGGGTACAGTCTTCGGTGGAGGCTGTCCCTGTGGCTGCGGACCCTGCTCCCTGAGCGTCTGCAGCTGCTGGTGTTGCTGCTCCTGTTCCTGCTCCTCCTCCTCCTGGGGCGGCTGCGGCTGTGGGTGCTACTCCTTGGGCGGCTGCGGCGACAGCTGCTGGAGGAACACTTCTGGAGCTGTGGCCTGAGCTCCTTCGCCCCTGGTTGTCCGCCCCAACTGCAGGGTTCCCTGAGCTTTTATACCCTGGCTCCGCTGGGAGCACGCCCAGCAGGGCTGAATGGGCGGGACCTTTTCAGCCAGCTGGGCCTGGGCTACTCTCTTCCCTTCAGTATGGGGGCAGATATGCCCCGTCACAGGCTTCTGCTTTTGTAATCAGCAGAATCGCAGAAGAAGCGGTGCAAGCGGAGACTGCTTCAGTCCCCACTCATGCTGTTTCTGGCTGTGCGTCTACCTCTCTTGGCCCCCTCTCCCCCCGGCTTCTGCTCCCCGCCCCCACTTTGCTGCCTCTCTCTGATAGAGGCAGCAAGGGGGAGAAGCGACTAGTCACATCACAAGTCAACTATCCAATAAGCTTTTGCTTATCAGATAATCGACTAGTCACTTACATCCCTACTCCAGAGTAAGCTCTTGTTCTTGCTAAAAGGTTCCTAGGAATCCTTAATAGCTATACAGAGCAGACGGCTCTCTCAAGACTGAGATCTTTTGGGTGATCTTGTACAAACTCCTCAGGACTGTATTTTTCTATCTCAGAAAGATAAAAGGGACATGAGCAACCAATTTGAATTAAACAATTAAATGTGCATGTTCGTTATTTTTCAAATCTGAATGCAACCGTGACAAAGAAAAGATTAAAAATGAAACTTAACGGCTTCAAGCTGAGCAGCATTAACGAAGAAAGCAAACTTGAGAAAATAAAAGCCTTTGTTGAGTTGGACCCCCGCAGAGAAATACAGAGTGCAAGAATTTGGGACAACAGCCCTGACAAGCAACATTATGCACATATTCTGCCTTTAAAGAACTGTAACTGACCAGGAAATGTATGAGTTTGTTCAACAAGTGGGAAACTGCATTACTGAAGAGCATCACACACACAAGCAGGACATTTCGTTTCTACTTTGTGCATACACATGCTGAGAGATAGTCACTGCCCTGTGGAGCTTTCAATCCAGAGGGAAACCGTGTGACAAAGGGAAAGTGACTTGCACAGCATCAAATAATAAGCCAGTGGCACAGGTGGGTATTCTGGTATCCAGACTCCCAAGTCAGTGCCCTGTTCACTAAGCCACAAATAGATGCCTGTTTTGTGCTGATTGCTCCATAAATCAATGAATTAAAACATTCACTCTCCCAAAGAGCTTTTTCAGCAAAACTAATGTCCTAGTGAACGTTCTATATAGCATGTTTGGTTTAAGAGGTGCATGCGGTATTGGTACTGAGAAATCTTGTCCAACCACTGCCTATGCTGTTAAAATCATTACAGAGAAGAGCAAGGTAGATGTTTGTGTGTCTGTAGATTAGCATGATTCTCTTATAATACATACTACTTGCATGTTCACTTTCAAAGGAACTGAAAGGAGTTAGCTGCCAAACCTCACTGGATAACTATTTCTAGACTTCTTTGAAAACTTCAAGCCTTAGGTGGCAACAAAGTCATTTCCTCTCCATACTTACCAAATGAAGGATGGGAGAGCAAATGAGACACATGGCAACATACCCAGAAATCAGTTGCAGAGCTAGAATTACACATCTGACTTCTAATTCCCAGCCCTGCATTCTGATTGCTACATCTTGCCTCTCTGAGCAGTTCAACGCCATGGCGAGGATGGAAATGCATTTAAATCAGAGCGATAGCTAAAAAGGTGGTTAGTTGGGAACAAGATCTTATTTTAAGATGAATACAAGAAAAGGTTGAGAACTGGATCATTCTACACGTACCTAAATAGGAAAGCGCTCTCTCAGACACCTACCTCTTTAATCTAGCAAAAAAGAGCTGAATCAGATCAAATGGTTGCAAGCTAAAGTTAGACTGATGCAAACTGAAAACAAAGGTGCATATTTTAATAGTGAAAGTGATCAACTATTGGGACAATATTCTTAAAAACACTGCGCTTCTTTTATCAACTGAAATTCTTCAATCAAGAACCAATACTTTTTTCAAAAGTATGCTCTAGCTGAACCAGATGTTAGGGTTTGGTGCAGATATTGGTCAGTGAGGTTTTTTTGGCCTGTGTTATGTGGGAGATCAGGCCTGATGATCGTAATGGTCCCTTCTGCCCCTACAGTGTAGGAATCCATGAAATGCGTTCACTAATTGGGATCAGTTGCAGTTTTACTACAAGGCAGACAGTCAGTCCATACTGCAAAATACACCAAGGAATATTTGCTGATAGAAAAAGATTCATTTCCTTCCTAATATTCAAGCTAACATAATTGGAATGTGGCCTTTGTTCACTAATGCTGGGAGAATGGATCAGTAATAACTCAAGAATATTGGCCCATCACCTTTTTAACAACACACATTTTCAATGCATCCTTGATGAAACAGGAGTTGGTAAAGAGTTCCTTTATGAGGTCTGTCCCGGGGTCACCTGCCCCACGCCCTCTGGGGGGAGTCAATATGGCGCTCACAGGGTTGCAGGCCCCGTGGCTGAGTCTCTAGCTCACCCCGGTCTGGGGGTCAATATGGCCCAGCAGCTGAGTCTCTAGCTACCCCCGTCTGGGGGTCAATATGGCCCAGAGGCCGAGTCTCTAAAGGTATGTCTACACTAGCCCCCTAGTTCGAACTAGGGAGGCTAATGTAGGCATTCGAAGTTGCAAATGAAGCCCGGGATTTAAACATCCCGGGCTTTATTTGCATCTTCCCGTCCGGGCGCCATTTTTAAATCCCCCTAGTCCGAACTAACTGCCCCGCGGCTACACGCGGCAGTCAAAGGTTAACTCGAACTAGGTATAACAGTTAACTCAAACTAAGGACTTAGTTCGAGTTAACCTTTGACTGCCGCGTGTAGCCGCGGGCAGTTAGTTCGGACTAGGGGGCTAGTGTAGACATACCCTAAGGGTGTGGCAGGGTAGGGGGGCCCGGGCCCTCCCTCTCCACCAGGCCCCAGCCCAGGGCCCTATCAGTGGTGGGTGGTTCTCACCACTGGCTCGGCGGGCAGTTCCCCCCGAAACGCACCGAGTCCGTCAGGGATCCTCCCATTCCCCACCCTGGGCTGCTTCCTACCCCACTCCCCTGGCTGGCATAGTCCCCACCTGTGTGGACGAATACCACTACGGCATGCGGTCTGGTGCAGTGGCGGTGGCCGCTGGTGCAGCAGGCCACAGTCGGTACGGCGTCTGCTGTCAGCGCGGGGGTTGGTGGCTGTCATTCCAGCTGGTGCGGTGGCTGGAGCTCCGGCAGCAAGGGCAGCTGCCTCTGTGCTCTGGCAGGAGCTCCTTCCCCTCCAGAGGTCAGCCCCAACTGAGCTACTCCTTCGGCCTTTATACTGGGCCTGCAGGCAGTGCGTGCCCAGCAGGGCTGCGGGGAAGGGGCCTTCTCAGCCCAGCAGGTCTGAATAGCCTCCCCTTGGCCAATGTGGGATGAGTACACCCGGTCACAAGGTCCATTACATTCAAACACTTTTAAGAAAATGCAGATTAACCTTCTTTAATCAATATTTATTATTGTTCCATCTTTTTGAAGAAAGGATTACAAACTCTGAGAAACAAATTGATAGGATGTTTAATTTCAATGTAGCTTCCATAAAAACTAATGCACATTATTCTTTTTCTAAATTCATACAGAAGTGTTCCTTAATAAATCATTTATAAGCTCGATCCCTACATCTATTCTACCTATAAGACTCATGGGACAACATTTCTTCTTCTCCAGCAGAAGCAGAAGGAATCATTCATCACAAAATTGTGCCAAATGACAATGGCCATTCCTGCAGTGTCTCTAGTAGGTCCTATCCTTAGATTCATATCTAAAACAGAAATGGACTTGACTTCAGTACAGATAATATAAAACAGTAGCAAAAAATATGACTGGAGCCACCCTCAACCAATAAATCGCCCATGTATAATTAAGCATGCCATATTAACATTATACACAGTATCAATGAGTTTAAGGTTTAAAGGATTAAAACATTGTCCCTCAACAAGACTATCAACTGAAAAAGAAAAATACACACACACATACAGAAGTTATTGTTATGTGCCTCCAGTCATAAGACTGAATTTGTCATCTACTAGCAACATCACAAGTCTCAACTGGGTTAACCTAATTGTAAAAGACAATTAACTTCAAATGGCTCAATCTATTAAATTAAAGTTTAAAGTTCATATTTATGTCAATTTTATCCAGCTTTTACTCTCTGTACACAGAACACCAATAGAAGGAATTTATTGTTGTCTCATATTTAAAGACACTCTAGTTCTATCTGCTCCGAATACAATGGAGTATTGCTTACTGGGACCACTGCTGTCCTGAAATACACTTCTGAATGGAGGGTGAATGCAGCTGCAAATCTGCTGCCTTGTTACACAAGCCTAGTCCAAGTCGCTCTTCTGGCCATGCAAAATTCACAGACCCTTAAAATAGAATGAATGGGACACAAAAATTCATGATGAACATCTCAACACTGTCGTAAGTTTCAAATGAGTAAATAAAACTTGTGACATTCAAAACACCAGCTGATTGAGAAAAACAATGTAACAAGTCTTTAAAGATACAAGAGAGGGTAAACATAAATGAGAGACTATTTTTAATACATTAAAATGATTACATTAAATTTAAAAAGGTTTCCATCCTTCACAGACTGCAGCCTCACTGCCAGGAAATCCTCTGCACTAAGCACAACTGTGTTAACCAATCTGAAGCCAACTACCACTAATGCTCTAAGAAGCTATTGCCCTCAATTTAATGTTTGATTTACAGTGTTTGTTTTTCCAGCAGATCTTTGACCAGAAAACAGTAGCAGAATCCACATGAGCAGGTTTCTTTACCAGGTTTTCCAAACAACGCTATTAAACAAAAATAATTAAATCCTGTTACTGGGTTCTTTAAAGGAAAAAATGTGTTTTACAATTGTTTGAATGTGCCTGCCTGAGCTGATCTCTATGGCTTCATTATATCAGCGTGGTATAAAATGTGTTTGAATCTATCCTTGGTTAGGGAGAAATCCACTGTAAACAAGCTATCCAACTTCACTAGGTTGATCTGTGGAAATATCTTTGAAGAAATATATGGTAAGTGTCAAAACTAGAATTCCAGATCAACCAATGAGATTAAAAATACATCAAAACAGAAGCTCAAAATGTAATTAGATCAAAGGGGCATCTTCTTGTTTTCATTTATATGCACAGAGGGTGTTCAAAATGAGTATAATGTAAAGAGCGCAGTGTAAGAATGAAGGTAATGAATATTTATTTCTTGTGAACATGAAAACGAAGCCTATATATATATATAAGCCCTAAGGCATAAACAAAACCTCTGAGAAGTATAATTTCAGACTTCCTCTGATGTGCACATTTAACAGACTCATAGAGAAGCAGGAGTATATATGACTGTAACACACATTCTGTAACACGAAAAATACAACAACTTCCAGAAGACTGGATAAGGTTTACCTAGGAAGAAGCAATAACAACATTGTTCTCCATGAAAAACTTTGGAGTGCAGTATCTTATATAAGCTGGAAAGAAATCAACCTTTATCATTGGTGATTCTCAATAAAGAAATTGACCATGAAACAGAATTATCATTCTGCTTCTTGTTCTTGCATTGTTTCTGATAAAAAGGGCTTGTCTACCCTTCAAATGCTTTGCTGGCATACCTGTATACTAGTAAAGCCCTCTAATGGAGAAGCAGATTATACCAACAAAAAGATTCTTCTGGAGAAAAGAATCATATCCTCAAAAAACAAATGTAACAGCCTGGGAGATGGAGGGTGGGAAGAGAGTGACTTTATCCCCACTCATAACCATCATAGCTATGAAAAAAACTCTAAAAACAACAAATAGTCTAGTTGCACCTTAAAGACTAAAAAAACATGTAGATGATATCATGAGCTTTCATGGGTACAGCCCACTTCTTGAGTATTGAAAGTCCAGATCCAAGAATAAATAAGGGAAGGCGGGGGAGGGAAGGGGAAGGAGGAGGAGAAAGGAGAAAAAAAAATAGAAAAAAATAGTGAATTGAATTGTTCAAGAGTACAAGAGGCTAATAAGAACAATTTGCACCTTTATAAGTACCCATTGTTTGTTTGGTTGGTTAAGTTATTAGAATATGGAAGGTAGTGTGCAAGCCAGCTGATATCTTTATTCATTCCTCCCTGATAGGAATCAAACTTGTAAATAAGTTCCAAGCCTTCCCTATGTATTTGGCTTGTGGAATTGGCCTGAAACACCACTGTGACTTGGAGATCCACTAATGAGTGCCCAGACAGGTCAAAGTGTCCTCCAACAGGTTTCTATGTGTTGCCTTTATGGTTTATGGATATCTGATTTGTGTCCATTAATTCTTTCCCATAGAGACTGTCCAGTTTGGCCAACATACATAGCAGTGGGGCACTGCTGGCGTTTGATGGCATAGATCACATTAGTGGATGTGCATCATAGCTATGCTAGCCAAAACTCTAATGTAGAGTAGACTAAGTCACTACTACAAACTAGACTTGGGGAAATGGGTCATTGTGCATATCATCATAACCACAGAACTACCTGAGACCAGAAAAGCTACAAATCACACAAGAGAACATGCCTAAAAGAGTAGTGGCAATATCAGAGAACAAACTAATGACACTTCTATTTAGTTAAATAAGTTACAGCTCTACCTAGAACACAGATGAACCACAATTTGATTTCACTAATGAGAACCCTGCAAGCAAATCAGAACCCACTGGTTCACTTAAAACTATAAAATTACTTTCAAAATGAATCCTTATAAGGAGTTTGGTCTTCACATAAGCTTGAAATTCTGCTGCAGTGGAGATGATGATGGATAGATCAATTATATACATCACGAATTAGACCGAGTCTGCACTGTCCAGTTCGCTCTCATAGCACTTCTCTGGGTACCCCATTAAATACTGCAGCATTTGAGCTTTAATTTAAAAAGTTTCTAGCCTTTATCCTTGCCAAGATTTCTTTCAGAACGGGATCTGATATTGGCACTTCCTAAGCCTGCAGACAAACTCTGACAGGCCTCATGGGTTCACTCATGTCAACTATCTCACCACTGAAGATTAAAAGCAATCAAACATACAATTTTTCTAGAAGGGAGGACTGAGGTCCATTCACAATATATGTCTGTGCAGATATGCACCTTCATTTGCATGTGTCTTTGTAACAACAGTGCTAACACATCTAGCAATTATATTAACAAAGGGCCTAGATGTCTAACAAGGCGTTGGTGTGTGCAAGTGCACAGTGTATGTATGGCAGTTAGACTTGTAAATGAAGTCACACGTTAGCACAAAGTCACGAGCCATCACATTTTCAAAATGTTACGAATATCAACATTAACTATTTTGCATCTGCTCATAAAGTACAGGTTGCACCTCTAAAATTCAGGATTCTCTGGTCCAGCAACACCCGTTGTCTGGCATGACCACGGATATTCCAGGACCAGAGAGTACTGGCATGCTTCAGGAGACTGGGGGCCCGGGAACCAGCACGCAGCTCAGATGGGGCTGGGGAGCGGGAGGAAGGGGAGCTGGCATGCAGCTCAGCTGGGCTGAGGAGGGGCTAGGAGCTGGCACACCACTCAGCTGGGCTGCAGGAGGAAACCAGGAAACCCAGCGGGCGCAGGAGGGACGGCAGCAGGGGGCCTGAAATGAGCTCCCCTGATCTGGAAAAATCCCTCATCCGGGAACAGTCAGGTCCTGAGGGTGCCGGACCAGCGAGGTCCAATCTGTAGACCCATCTAGCTACTATGTCATAGGCAGAGACTCCCTAATATGATCCTTTCCACCCAGATTATACCTCTGAACTTGCATGATAAATCAGAAAAAAGAGTCTCCATTTGGCTCTTCAGTACCATATTACATCATCATCTGGAACGTGGCGATAATGTGTGTTTTCCAGTTCCCAAAGAAGGTCAGAATAGTCTTAGAATATAAAAATATTATTTTGGTCCCTTAAACCATTTTCTGCCAGGTTAGATATAAACAAAAGAAGATTTTCAGTTTCAAGCTCCAATGGGAAGGATATCTGAGGATTTCAAAGGATGAACTCCACTCCCAGACACTTGGTCGTGTCATTATAAACTTAGATCTGATTTTACAGAGTTCTCTGTACTTAATTCCTCATGCAAAAATGTCTGTATTTTGCAAGTCAATTGATCATTTCAATGTGCCGTGATAGCAGCTGCTCTCAGAATTTGAGGCAGTGCCTTCTTACAAGCGCAATTTCTTAAAAGACAGGCCCCTTTATTCCATCTGACTCGTGGGGCATACACATAATGTGCTTTAAAAGGATGAGCTGCGTGGCTTCAAAATGCCAAATTAAACTAACTTATGCTTGAGTGCCTTAAAACACAACAACTGCCCAGGGGAATTAAATGGAGAAAATACTGGAACTAGGATGAGGGGTAGGGGAAAAAAATAAAGCTGGATATTCTCTCCACTGACATTTTCGAGGGAGTTGTAGCTCCTTGGGAACGAGAATTGCTTATGATGTTAGCAGAACATGGGACTGAAACAGTCTCTTAGAGCTGGTTGAGAGATGCAGTTACACAGAAGCAACAAATGGGAGGGCTGTTCTGATCAGATTCATGTTTTCATTGCTGCTTCACTCAATTTAAAAAATGCTGTCCGTTTACCAAAGAAGATTCAAGCGCATGCATATATTCAGGGCTTGCCAAGCGGCGGCGAGCCCCGCTCGCCAGCCGCGCGGTTCTGCATTCTGTGCATGCGCAGATCGCTCTGTGCCAGTTCTTCCGGGTTGTAATCTACTCGCCACGGGCGAGTAGATTACATTATTTGTTGAGCCCTGCATATATTAATGTAGTACAAATATATTTTTGATTTATGCATCTATAAATTTCTAATGCATCTATCTATAACTGTGGTATATCGGTACCATTTATAGATTAATATTAGCCTTTGATTCCTCTTATCATGGCCCTGTATCCCTCATCTAGTCATTTTCACTCATATATACAATGTACATTTACACATATATTTATTTGTATGGCCAATATATGGCTTTTTTCTGGCTTCTCTCACGAAATACATATTATTTATTCATCATACAGTCAGACAGCTTGAGTGCGTCCCTACTGTTTGTCACTACAGTGTCCCAACCTCTTAAGTACATGGATTCAGAAGAGTATAATAATTATCTCGGCTGTGCTATCTCCCCATGTACATAAACAGTCCTCACCCAACCGTCTGATGTGCAACCACAACAACATATATACTGTCTAGCAGCCACTATTAACTGCCTATACTCAACTAAGGAGAAGACTAAAAATGCCTCAAGAGGAATAAAGGTTCAGTGAGATTAGTGCCTTCTTTAGGAAATAATTATACAACAGATGCTGTCATTGGCTAACATGTTACTTGGACAGAATTAAGCTAGTCCCATTTCTGGTTCTCCATATGTTGCATTTTATTATAGTCTGAGTAATACATTTCAAAATTCCTGCCCAGCAATGACTATATGTGTTCAGTAAGATCCCTCAGACAGGGACAAGAGAACAAAGTGTTCAGTTCCTTTGCATCAAAACTCAGTAACCACATCCCCCTTTGAAAATATTACATCAGCAGGGAATATATAACAGTAACATAGTGGTTCTGTAGGATCTACTCCTAACAGGTGCTGGCACCTGTTACTCATACCAATTCCAATGGTTCTGTGGATGCTCAGCCCCCTCAGATCTGGCCCATGTAGATGAATGGCTCATCCAAAGATCCTAAAAAGCCTTAGATTCTACGCTTAGAAGAACACGAACAAAATATTGCAGGGCTAACTAGCCAGACTTGCTGTTCACGTGACACCCACACCAACAATCAGTAGAAACTGAATTGTGGAAATAAGAAAACACAAATCAATCCCAGGGAGAAAGTAATCCTTAAATTAAAGGCAAATGATCACCAAGAGATTCCTGTGTCCATCTCTACCATAGCAGTCATGATCTCCAATCAATCCAATGTTAGGAGGCTTGAGGACACAAAAATGGGAAAGCTTTGTCAACAGGAAGCTGGTTGAAAAGGGATACGAAAGAATACACAAGAAGAGCTACATAGTAGGGATGTGAAGGACTAGTCAACTATCCGATAAGCAAATGCTTATTGGATAGTCGACAGGCTAGTCGACTAGTCGCATCCCCCCGTCTCCCCGCCCTCCCTGCTGCTTCTATCAGATAGAGGCAGCAAGGAGAGGGAGGAAAGGAGGGTAATTCAAAGCAGCAGCACTGCATGGAGCCTGGGGTCAGCTGCTCCATGCAGCACTGCCACTTTGAAGGCCACAGGGAGCCCGGCACCCGGCTCCCCACGGCATTTCAAAGCGGCAGCGCCATGCGGAGCCTGGGATCATCTGGGGAGTCCCCAGCTGACCCTGGGCTTTGGCGCTTTCACCTTTGAAGTGTAGCAACAGCACTAGGGCCGTTGCTACACTTCAAAGTTGGAGGCGCCCTATTGACTAATCAAAAAGTCGATGCAAAAATGCATCGACTATTCGATTAGTCAATTACCCAATACTTAACATCTTTACTACATAATTCCCTTACAAAGTACCTAAATTATGTCAAAATAAATGCAAGAGTTTTCACTAATAAGTTCCTCTCTCAAGGAGTCCATTAGCAGCACAAAATTCACAGTTCACAATGCATATGAAATTCAATAAGAAAAAGACCTCCAGTCTAAAGGTTGTGACTGAAGCTAATTAAAAAAAAACAAAAAAACAAGGACATTCACTATGAAAGCTAAGTTCCAGTATTTGTACACACTACAGAACTAAATAGAGTCATAACATTATTTTAGTATTTGGGGATTCTGGGTTTCCTTTTGGTTTAGTGTTATATTAGCTCAAATAATTTGTCTCTTGTTGTTGTTCCAGTTAAATGGGGGCTTGTTTGGAAGTTTGGTTTTGTTTCATTATTTGGGTTTTGGTTTGTTTATTTTTGGCCTGGAAAACAAAAACATGGCTTTATAATTGATTTCCAAGGTTACAAGATAAGCCAATGACGAAGCCTGAAAGAGAATCCAGGGATTTTGTGCTGCCAGTCTTCTTATATAAACCCAACATAACTCCGCCAAACTGGAGTTTGGGACAGGCCTACGAGATTTAAAAGGCATTGCTGCATAAAAACGGACAACATTACCACAGCCACAAGTCTAGTTGTACCTCTGCCTCCTTTCTGGTCTCTGAATACACCCCTTTTGGTGTCACACTGCATGACTTATCTCTTCTGGAATGGCATTCCACAATTTTCCCTCTTTTAGAGCAGGCCATGGGCTACAGTATCTTGTACAGCAACCATGCTCCACCTTCAGGTCTCACTGCGTTTGGATACCTGCAGTTTTTCCCTTCAGGAGCCTGTGACCAGTGGTACTCAGTGGCTATTCAGCCTTCTTAAGCCAAAGTATTATTTATTTTAACATGAACAAAGCATTTAAAGAAAAAAAAGATCTTAAAACAGAGTCTATACATGTCTATCTTTCCTAGCTCTTACCATCCTCTGCTGTTAACCTACATAGGTCTAACTTTTTCAGACACCCCCTGTAAGTGCCTGCATTTCACCTTGGTTGCCTCAAGCAACCTCCTTGAGAACTCATTCTTTTCTTGAGCTGGAGATCCTTTTTAAACAGCTTACGCCTTTTAATCTATAATGTACATAGGTCTTGTCTTATAACGGCACTGTTTCTCAACAACTGGCAAGCGTTTGCTCAGAAGTGGCTTATCTTGAGCCATTCTGTCTTCCTTCTGGCTTGCTTTTCCCTACAGTCCCTCTGTTAAGTTAAACCAATAAATATGTACAGTAAACATCCACCCAGTTTAACATACAGTATTCATAATTTACAGAGCAGCTCCAGTTCAAAAAGAGAATATATTGAACCATTTTGATTAAAGGGTCTGGGAATGACTGTACTCTTAATAAAAATCTCATATGTTTAATATTCACAGTCAAAAAAGCAGATGCTGCATCTGATCATTGTGAAAGGGACTTTTACATACTCTCCAAAAACGGAGTATGAATACTAGTAGGTGATATCAAATGATGAACTACAGAAGACAAAAAGTTATCAGATGACTATTATTATTGGAGTACAACTTAGCTTTATGTACATAGAAAACTACAAAGCAGTAGAAATTGCTTAATGACAAATGAAAACTGTCTTGTGACTGATTTTACAGTGAGTAGCTCCATTAAAAGAGAACTGACACAGCAGACTAAATAAGCAAGGGGAAAAAATCTGAAAGATGTATTTGCATTTGCAAAAAAAAAAAAAAAAAAAAAAAAAAAAAAAAATCAGAACTGTTTGGCTCAGTTCAGATCAAGTTCTGAAATTGTGCCAGGTCTCTTGATGAATTCTGAAACTGAGCCAGACACAGCAACCCCTCATGCAATTTCATTTAAAAGTAGGTAGTGTGGAGTGAAGTGTGCTAAGAGACAGAGTAAGGCAAGGCATTGAAACATGTAGGAATTGTCACTACAGGAACCATTTCACACCATGTGTGGGGAGGAACAAAGAAGTGCAGGATATTGAAGGATTTATTGACAGTGAAAATGAGAGGCTTTGTTGGGAACAGTGACACAGCTGAATGTAAGCAATTCCTGGTAGGCAAGTCTACATACTCTTATTAACTAAATATGTTTACATTTCAGCTACAACCATCAGTACAGGGCAATCCAAGCCTAGCATAAAATGTTAATATAAACCAAGGGAACAAAACAGAGCTTCACTGGGATCAGTGACTGTGTGATCTAGCCCCCTGTATTATAAAAAATTGCTCCTCTTAACAGATCCACACTTTTGGTCAGTCTAGACTATACGCATCTTCCTTGAAAATACATCATGAGGAGGAAAAAAAAAAAGTCTACTGGAAGGACCAGTGTACCACTGTGAAAACAATGTTAGCATGAAAACGACAATGTTATAACATACGTTGTGACTTGTATTGGATATACTTGCACACATATGGAATATATATGCTCACAGAACACTGCACAGTGTTCCTGAGAAATTTCTATGAGCACATTTTTATTAACAAATGCCACAGGAAAATATTGTAATGTGGTTGAGGAATTATACCTGCTAGTGGAAAACCTGTCCGGGAATAAACAACCACCATCTGAATTAAATCAGACACAGGCAAAGACCAGTTTGCCATAAAACAGTATGGCCCCTTTCAGAGTGCATGCAGAGTCAGAATATGGATAGTTATAGCGGAGTGGTTGAGCACTAAGACCCAGGGAAGGCATTGCTTCCCCTTGGCCTTTAGGCTTTTTGCTGGCGGCCATTTTGTTTTCTTGGTCAAGCCAGAACGCAGCTTCCCTGCGGAACCAAGTAAGCAGGGGGTCCGGAGGTGGGGACCCGGGGGGGGGGGGAGAAGAGGGGAAGGCCAGGGACTAGGCCCAGTTGCCGAGTGTCATAGCGTTGCCAGGTGTCCGGTATTTTTGCCTCCTTGGCTGGGAAAAAAAAAATCAGAAAATACTGAACATTTTAGGGTGTCCGGTATTTTCTGAATTTTTTTTTTTTTTTTAACCAGACAGGAGGCGAAAATACCAGACTGTCCGGGTCAATACTGGACACCTGGCAACCCTACATACAGCCCATTTGTTTGTGGCCCGTGGTACAGTTTGGGTTTACTCAGGGTTCACCACGTGGCCCGTGGGTGGGAGCCAAAATAAAAAAGTAGTCAATATAATGGTCTTCTGTTGATATGCTTTTTAGTAGTTAAATTCCTGGACTATCATTGCTCATTAAAAGTGCTGTCTACGGGTGGAAATCAGGTAAATACTGCATTTTATTAATATCAGCATAACTGACTTAAATGGGACCTGTGTTATGTAGTCTTGCCTTAATCTCTGTATTCATGCCCATCAGTGTGAAAGAAGCTATTTGCATATATATGCAACCACACTTAAGTTGTGGCCCTCAGCATGTGCTGTGAGTATCACTGTGGCCCCCGGGGCTTCCAAAGTTGAGTAGCACCGCTCTACAGGCTCTGGTTACAAAAACTTCCCCCCAGAATCCTAATACACAGATTTTGGGAATTTTCTGCCACCATCAAGTGCTTTGATCCCTAACCCCCCCCAAAAGAACCGCGGTGAACACTTGAAATCACTCCCAGGGGTACCCCAACTTCCTTTGAGCCAAAAGTGCTTGAAAAAGAAAAGAGAAAAACAAGCTGGAGTCTGTTACCTGACCCCTCAGTCAGAGGCATGCAGACACATACAGACAGACCTTCCAGAACACAAGAATCAAATCACTACCTTAAAATAAGTGATTTTTATTACAAAACAAAAGATAAACTTGATAAAGCATACTTGGCTGCTAGATGTTACAGAGCAACTAAGGAAAACAAATTGACGAAACAGAGAAAACTCTCAGCACAATGCTTAGATGGTAGTAAATGGGGAGAGGAGGCATAGGTTCACACAGAGCAGTTCAAACCAAACCACAAAATAAAGAAAAATTACCCTGAACTCAACTGGACTCACAATTCCCTGGTACTCACTTCTAATTTTCTATTTGTTCAGTCCGCTCCCATGTCCTGAATTCCGGGGAGGGGGGGAAAGGGGGAGGGTAATCCTGCCTGGGTTTAAATCATTCTGTGTGTCTCAACTCCTGGTTTAACTCTCCCACACAAAGAAAGCAGGCAGGGAATCTATAGCCAATTCAGATTTCAACCTTCTTTCTCAATTGACTCTCTGGACCCCTGGCCGACACCTTTGCTAGGTACCCGAATTAACCCTTTAGTCACCGGGTGCTGGTGAGCACTCCTCTTGTTCATGAAAGATGTTTATGAGAACTACACTCATTTTTCTTACTAAGTATTGTATCAATGTCGTTGATTATAAAAGCAAAAAATTAGTTGTGTAAGGTACTTATAAACAGATGCCTAAATTAGTTTTAACGGATATTTATCTCACCAACCCTAAATATCCAACACCTTATAAAAGGATGAATGCAATGCCCTGCAAACCCTAGAACAGTTTCTGAAGCTGTTCCACCAAAAACAGAAGACAAACTTCCTCAGGAATAGAAGGCAAGAGAACTGAGAGTTATTAGTTTAAACTACTAGACAAGTGATAATTCTTTCACCTTTCACTTTTATAAAATTATTTTGAGGATTTATAGTCTGGTAACTCTGCTAACCTTTTCAAAAAACAAACCCACACTTATTTCAGTGAAATACAGAGTATGGAGTTGACATACCTGGTGTATGTCTCCCAGGATACCTTACTTATAAACAACAAACATGTAAATTCAGTTTGGCACATATTTCATCTCACCATCCCTGAATATCCCAATAATCTTTTTGCCTGCAATTTCGTTTGTCTTCAACATATGATAAAAACAGATGAAATATGTAAACCATTTCATCTGGACCTTTCTAAATAGGTCAGTAGTATTAGAAGAAGTTATTATTTGAAGCTTTGCCACAGAATCTTTGCACTTAGAAATCAAAATATCCTAATTAAAAAGAAATCAAGCTTATCCTGGGGTGTGCATTTATTGCTACAGTCTGTTCTCTCCATTTCAGGAAAACTGTATTCCGTGAAAGTCAGCATGAGGTCTTTGTATCATACAGAAGGTTAATGTCTTATCATACGCATATTAGTAGGAAATAAAAGACCAACTGCAGTATCACCAGCTTGTGAAAGCACAGGCAGAATCAGTGAAAAACACTGGAAGCTGAATGCCCCCTCTCCAATCTAGACATTTCCACACACCTATCTACATCAACACTTGGGTTATCTATAATCCCTAAAGATCTTCATGAACTATATTGAATTCAAGATACCAGCAGAACAGTCTTGAAGGACGTGATTCAGATTCTCCTCTTTCAGAAGTCAGACCCACTCATTTCAGTGGGAGTAGCCCAGGAGGAAAGAAATGAAAGGTCCAAATATTTTACATTCAAAGGAACTGCTTAAGATTGTGTGTCTCCACCTCACCTGCAGAAACAATTTTCAACAAACTGCTTATTCTGGTGTTGCTGGGCAGAGAAATAAAAACAGACATTCAGGGTGGGAAAGCAAAACTGGCCCTAACCTACATTTCTATTTTTCCACAATACCAAGCTGACTCTGGTGTATGTTAGAGCAGCCATAGCCAAAATGGTCCCCTGGAAACTATTCTGCTGGCCAAGGATCTCAGCAATGCAGTGCGTCCTCCCAACTCCATCATGCACATTCTCTGCAGTGTAAGGCCAACTACACAAGCCTTACACAACTGGAGTGTTACTCTACCACCTGGAGTAGGCCTGGGCAAAAACTGGTTAACCAATTAAATTCGATTTTACATCCCTAGTTTATGGAAATATTTTGCTCAGCCCTCCACAGAAAGAGGCTGGGGAACACAACAGGCAGACAGCTGTGCACTTTGTTCTCACTCCCTCACAAGGACAAGGAGGGAAGAACAAGCTGACCTGGTACAATTTGGGTGTGTGTGGGGGGGGGTAGTCAGTCCCCCCCCCCACACACACACACACAGTACCCTTCCCAGAGCCCCTCCTCACCCCCCCAACCCTGACTTCTGCACCCCTCACACCTCCAGCCCAGTGTCCTGAATTCTTCCTTAAGGACCCAAGAAATGCTGGGTAAACGTGCTAGTTTCAAATAAAAAGAAACAGCAATGCACACTAAAATATTTTTTTCATAGAATCTTGACCACACTGGGGAGGAAAAAGAAAAATCATTACATGTTCACACAAAAGAACATCAGTGATTACCAATTCAATTTCTCTAACTCTTGCTGTATTTTATTATTTTGTGATCTTGCAAGCAGAAATAATAAATCACAAAAGTCTCAGTAATTAAAGTTTTATAAAATGCATTTTCAGGACAGATTTAAGAGAATATTGCTATCTGCGATGTCCTGCTAGAATAATGAGCTTTTAATTAATTGTTTTATACAGCCAGACTTCTATGACTGAAGAAATAAGGAAACTGGGTGCGAACTCTCTGAGTTTCTTAGAGTAACTACAACAGATTTCAATAGCAAGTTTGATGCTTTTCTTCTAGCCATCAACATGGGCAAGACTCTAACCTGCTACAATTCTGGTTTTTTGATCTGCTTTCATAGAATAGTGCCCAAGGAAAATCTGTGCATAATACCAGTTTTGCCCTTCAGAACACTTTCAAAGATCACTATTGCCTATATGTGTATGTATACACAAGAAAATTAATAAAAAGATAAATCTATCACATTTTTCTGAACTTTGGCAAATGAAAAAAAAAAACAGTAAAAAACAACAACTTGTTTTGGGTTTCATTTTCAGGAAAAGTTGTCAGGGCTTGGTTTTTCTTTAAGCCAAAAGTTGTAACTGAAACCCAAACATTTTCACCATTTTTTAAAATGGAGCAGTTGTCAGTTTGGAGGGCGGTGTCTTTTAAGATTTTTTTAAAGGAAATTAAACATTTTATTTAAAACAGTTTTACATAAAACACACTGGCATTTTTCAACCCACTGTAGCACTAATACTGCTGTGCCAAAGTAAGGCCTGAATTACAATGTTTCAATGACAGACATTTTCACAAATTTGCACAAAAATAACTTAAATGGTGAAAGAGTATAAGTGAAGTGTGTTTTTGGCACACCTACTTATTCGTCAACTATACAAGAGTGCCTGTCCCAGACAATGTAAGTGAATGAATAAAGCAGCAAATATTGGGCCCAGAAAATAATGCAAAATATGGCTTCTCAGCTCGTGATGCATATTAGTCTCCCCTTTTTGCTTCACAAAATCTCAGAAGTCAGAGCCAAAACCAAAAGGCATCACCTACAATTTCTTGTGATCATTATTTGTGTGGAACAGGTATAAAGACAGTTCCATCTGCAGCCCACGAAGAAGAGAATCTCAGTTTCCTGACAGAGCGCTTGAAGAAGATACTACCTTTGGATAAACTGTGCAGTGTGTCACACCACCACAGAATCTGTGCTATACCTCAGCTTTTAAACAGTCTTTTGGAAGAATTCCTTCAGTATTGCAGACCCCAAAGAAGTGCCATTCTTCCTTTAGGGAAGGCCTTGGAGCCTCACCACCGCTAAGACTGGAGAATCTGGGTTTTAGCACTCCTGTTTCACACTCTGAGATCTGCCCAGGAAGTTCGATTGAAATACACACCTGGTAGAAAATTGTACACTATTCAGAAACTTATGCACATTAACAAATATTTGCAATGACATAGGTAGGATTCATTAGTCAACAGAAGCACAGCATTGGAAGTCCTTAGGTTAACAGAATAGAGAAATAAAGGTTAAAAGCATCCTCCATTCCAGTCAAGCCAGAGCAATTAATCATCCAAGCTGTAGTGAACTCCATTTTCAGCCTCCATCTCTCTCTGACCTCATTAGGGCAGGTCTATACTTATTGGTGCAGCTGCACCAATGTACTGCTTCTGTGAAGACACTACGTATGCCAGCAGGAGAGCTTCTCCCACTGGCGTAGATAATCTGTCTTTTCCCAAAAAGGGAGTATCTGTTTCAGCAGGAAAAGTCCTCCTATTAGCATAGCACTATCTCTATTGAGGCTTAGGCTGATAAAAGTGTATAGCTCAGGAGTGTGGAATTTCCACCTCATCCCCAAGCAATGTAGTTACACCAATGTAAAGTCCTAGTGTACACAAAGCCTGAAACCTGGTCTACACTATGGAGTTAGAATGACATAAGACAACTTACGTTTCCCTAATTATGCCAATATCTACACTACAGCCTTGCTCCTGTTGATGTAAGTACCCTACTGCACCAACCTAACAACAGGTCCACAAAAAGTATAGGGTCTACATCTCTGTAGTTAAGGTGACACAATGTCCATATAGACACTGCCTTACTTACATGTGCTGTTGGTGGACATTCTTGTCAATCTCAGCTCCCAATGAAAGGTTGGTAGGCTTCCTGCTGCAAACTCTGTGCCCAGCTCATAGCTCAGACGGTCACCCTGGAGAAGGTGGGGGGCTCCCTGCTTCCAAACAGGCAACTGCCCAGGCTCCTGGCTTCATGTTCCCAGCTGGGTGGCTGCCCAAGTCAGGAGCTGGAAGGAGCCCAGGCAGCAACAGGGACCCTGGGCAGCCTCCCAGCTGGGAGCATGGTGCTGACAGTCTGTGCTTTCAGGTCCCCCCCGCTGCCCCTCTTAAATTGGTCAAACATGCTCCACAGACAGGAGAATGATGTGGACATGAAAAAAAATGCAATAATTACTGTGGTGGCTATATGTTGACTTAAGTTTGTAGTGTAGACATGCCCTTAAGTTAGTCCAAAGTGAAAGCTGCAAGCTTCTTTCAGAGCCCACATTTAACCTCCCACCCCTGGCTTTTGTTCTTGAGATGGCATCTCTGTTCATGTTCCCTACTGAGAGGTAGAGAAATCCTCTTCCTTCCAGGTCACTATTTGCTAGGTGCTAATATCGTGATGATTGGACAGCCCATTAGCTTCTTGATTTGCCTCAAAACTCTGGTCATCTGAAGAAGTGGGCTGTGCCCACGAAAGTTCGTGGTACCATGTACATGTTTTGTTAGTCTATAAAGTGCTACCAGACCAGTTTTTGTTTTTTTAGTTTATCCTGTACAGACTAACTCGGCTACCCTCTGGAACTACTGATACGCGTCAGCCTCAGCCAGGCTTAAGTGATCCATTCAGTCCACTCAAGACAGGCAGTGCACACATACGCATGCACACTGTCTGCTTGGAAAGCAAACCTCCCCCCACTAGCTGGCAATCCTAAGTATGGGGAAACTGAGGCACACATACAATTCATAAAAAATTCCCTACTTCCTTACCTCATGTCACACAGATAATGTCTGCTCAAAAGATTTCTGCATCACGAAGCAAGGCATGCTCAGTCTCTTAGGAAAACTATGTGGGCAGCAACAGCAGTTGTTTTAAATCAGAATACCAACTCTTGCCTAAGTTCTAAAACACTATCAGGACAGGAATGTCTACAGTAACAGGACTAGACAGAATATTCCATGCTTCCAAAATTTACTTGTGTGTGTTAACTAAGCAGCAAATGCTTTGAAGAAATCTGTAGAGTATTTAAAAAAGAAAATTACAGTAGTTCTTACAAGAACAGATCATTGTTTTAGTTTCAAATTGACATATTGCAACGGAAAACAAAATAAGCACACACCTGGATTTTACTTTATTTTATTGAGGAGTGTGGGGTTTGTTGCAGCATCTGAATGAGATGAATTTAAGTAAAATGTAAGAATTAAAGAAAGATTACTTATAATCAAAATGTCTTTTGTATTACAGATTAGTGTTAAGGAATCCCAAATGCCACTGCTGATAAGATAGAGTGACAAAATAGGTGAGGGGAGAAACAACAGAATTTGGTCCCATAAAATGTTACCTTACCTTCTTACCTCTAGGAAGCAGAGTTGAGCTTTAAAATAGTGCCCTTTGCGGAGCAGAACCAGTATGGAGCCATTTCACCAGTTCTACACTAATCAGGGATTATTCTTTAGGGAATTGTTTTCACTAATTTTAAAACAGTAGATCTGAGAATCAAGCTGACTGTATTTCAGTGGGGAATTTTTTTATTTTATGCACCATATCTCATATGACCTACAGACATTCATGAAAATATGACAATAAAATGTAATAAATGTGGTTTTTTACATTTTCCACCCCTGGTTCTCAGGGATAGCACTAAAAACAATACATATGTACACTTTACATTAATTTCTGACTATCACAGAATAATTTATGAATAACAGAACAAGCATACAACCAATTCTTTTACATTTTTGGTCTCCATGAATTCAGAATCCTTTCAGTCTAGTAGCATTCTCCTCCTTCCCATATTCCTTAATCACACTAAAAAACCCTTTAAAACCAACTGTGCAAAATTCATTAAAAAGTATTTAAGCTCTTCAAGCTCATTAAGTTTCTAACAACAGACACATTCCAAATTATATCAGAAGTATTAGTTTCTCTTGTAGATCACAAACTGTCACTCCAAGAACTTGTTACCTGATCTAATTTTGGAAGTCCCTAGTGCAAAATAGCAGGGTTTGGTTTTTTTTTGGTAAAATAAAAGTCCACCTACAATTTGATTTTTCTTATTTCCCCCTGCCCACACATGTGAGCGCACACACACACACACACACACACACACACACACACACACTGCTCTTTACGTCTGTACACTCTGTTCAACAGCAACACTTATTATCACGGACAGCCTGCTGCAGTGTTCCCTACAGCCTAGTTAAAACCAAACCACTAAGCCAAACAAGTGTCTTATTCCCCCAGAAGCAACCATGCACAACAATATTCTTTCTGTAGGCATCCATAAAAACATGCATATTGTCCAACCTTACTTTAAGAATCATGTGATGACCTTTGCATGAGATATTTGAGCCCTTCCTCTTTCTTCAGTTTAATCAAATTTGTAACGAAGGCATAAGCTGGGTTTCTATAGTTAAAATTATTTACGGAGTACACTATAGTTAGAGTTATATTTTTCAACTAAAGCAGGCTTCAAAATCCCTTTGTTGAGCATGAAAAGTTATACCACACACTCACAAGCTACATACTATTTTCTGGAAAGTTACAAGTAAATCCCTTTAGGAGTTCAAAAGAATAAAAATGGGTCCTTTATTAAGTTTTATAGCTAGGATCCAACTTGATCAGATTCCTCTAAGCTAAAAATGATTTTAAACATTTCTAACTTCAGGCACATTTGGATCTAAAGAAGTAAAAATATAAATAGACTGGATATTTTTGTTTTAAAAAGCTGTTTTCATTACTTTTCACCCCCATAAAACGACAGATATAAAAAAAATCATCACGTCAAAGAGTTTGTCTGCACTGCAATTGGAGGTATGACTGCAGCATGGGCTGGTGTATCAGTCCTAGATTTAATTTAGCTAGAATTGCTGAAAATTAGCATTGAGAACCGTGGCAGCAGGAGCTTCAATGCAGTGTTGTATGTACAAACACGACACACCTATGTACCTAGTCACAATTTTAGCCCTCACTGAAGCCTGTGTCACTATGTCTTCACTACTGAATTTTGCTATGATACCTAGTTTAAAACTAGCACTGTTATATCAGCCTGTGCTGTAACCACACCTACAACTGCAGTGTAGACATGTCCTACATGTAAATATTATACTCCCCCAAACTACAGAATATAAAAAGTTTTAGATGCCAGCACTTTTGAGAGAAACAAAAGGTGACTATCCAGTGGAACTTAAGGTAAGTGGAAGCAGAGAACTGCTTCCCTGTGCTTAGAGGCTGTACAAAGTGGATAGCTTTCACAGCAATCCATCTCCCAAAGTGTACAAGATGGAAATTTTTCTCCTGATGACTTTAGGATGTCCATGATAGATACATTCCCTTGATATGGTCCCTAGGCAATGGGCATGTAGTATCAGAGTTTCCTACAACTGTGAATATTTTAGGACATCTATGGCAATAAAGCTCCTTTCCGCTTCTCCACACTTTGGGTGGTACTCAAGAAAGCAGAGCCAGTAATCATTGCAATATATCCTATTATTCACTCTGTGCAAAAAGGATATGGTTTTAAAAACCAACAGCTTTTACACTGCCTTTTCATCATGCAAACAAAAAAGTGTTAGAAAGTACCAAGACATTAATATATCTATGGAAATAAGTAAATCCGTATGTTCAGTTCTCTATGTAGTTTCAATTTACATTTTGCCCTAAGCTGGTTATGTTAATTTAATACGTCTACATGACTGGAGCAACTGAGATATTTAACATAGAAATGAAATTATGTACATCAGACTGCGCAGAATAGAAAAAAAATTGTCTTCAAACCTCAGAAATATAGTCTATCATTTAAAATTGCAAATAAAATAAAATAAAAAATAGTAAGACAAAGGAAACTAGTAGCACTGCATAATGTTTAATAGCAAATTCCCTCTAAGCAGATCTAGACAACTTGGGAACTCAACGTGAAGAGAAATGTTAGCATAGCTAAGGCCATTGAGGGGCATTAGCTTTGAGTGACCCAGAGAAAACAGATGTGGATTTGACTCAATTATGACTTTTAAAAAGTCATGTACTAAATATCTGAAGCAGATTCTGTTGAGCAAATCAAAACCAAAGTGCACCGTTCAGAAGGAATTCAATGCACACGCACATGCTTAAATTGTGAGCAGAGTCAAATATATTGCTATGCACTGGTAGGAATACCCTAGGCCAGTGTTTCTCAAACTGTGCTCCGCCGAGCCCCAGGGCTCCGTGAGACATCTCCAGGGGCTCCGCGAGATTGACAAACTAGAAACACCGATAGGTACAACACACACAATCAGTAGACCGCTGGGGCTCCGCATAAATTTTTACGCATGTAAAGGGCTCCGGAGCCCAAAAAGTTTGAGAACCGCTGCCCTAGGCTAAGGGAAAAGGCTGTCTGTCATAAGCTCTTGCCTCAGCTTCTGATGACTAGGGTTGCCAGGTGTCCGGTATTGTATTTGACAGTCCGGTATTTGCGCTCGGTCCGGTAAAAAAAAATCAGACAATACCGGACATGTGCAATGTCCGGTATTTTCTGATTTTTCTGGCTGCACACCAGACGGAAGCCTGGCATGGGCGGGGGGACCAGCTGGGAGTCCCAGCTGGGAGGCGGGGCTGCGATTGCCACTGGGAGCCCTCAATTGGTTGAGTATGAGGAGGAGGGGAAGCCTCCTCCTCGCTCGTGCGTCGTTGGGAGCCTGCACGGGACAGGCAGCGCCCCAGGATCTGCAAGTGCCCGGGTCAGTCCCACTCCACGCCGGCCGATTTGCTCACCCCCGCTCCCTTCCCGGCCAGCTCGTTCTCCCCCACTTCCCCTCCTGGTCTTCCCCGGCCAGCCCCCTTGCACTGCCCCCCAGCTCTGCTTCCCGGCCCCCCCCCCCCGGCCAGCCTCGCGGACCCCTCCCCCTCCCCCCCCAGCTCTGCTTCCCGCCAGCCCGTTCCTCTTCCTGATCTCCCCTGGCCAGCGCTGCTGCACCTGCCCCCCGCCAGCTCTGCTTCCCGGCCCCCCCCTCCCGGCCAGCCTCGCAGACCCCGACCCCCCCTCCCCCAGCTCTGCTCCCGCCAGCCCGTTCCTCTTCCTGATCTCCCCTGGCCAGCGCTGCTGCACCCCTCCCCCATCAGCTCTGCTTCCTGCCCCCCCTTCCTCCCTGCCAGCCTCACGGCCCCCGCCCCGCCCATGATCAAGTGTGTCCCGTTTTTTTGGGGGTCTACCTGGTAACCCTACTGACGACCTTGAAACATATGAAAGTACTGAGGGTTCTTACATATTTAGGAACAGATTAGGGCTTATTCTGTTCTGAGGGGTAAGGATACTTTCTCCCCTATGCCAGCAACCCACATGCAGGGCAAAATAAAACCTGCAGACCTGCCACTCTCCTGCCTAGCTAGATGGGTCCTTGACAGTGCATTCCCCTTTGTAGTGGGCAGCACAGTTACCCTGGACTTACAGTTTGCCACGTATCTGGCTGGCACATGTGCACTCCTATCCATATCAGAAGCAGGTTGCAACTCACAGTCACAATGTGTTTCCTGGGCACAGCCAGGCACTATCCCAAATACATGGATCATAGCAAAGCCATGACTGACCCCTCTATACGATGAAGAAGGATGACCACACAGATGCACCTGATGAAGAACACATTTCCTAAGGTTCTCAGAGAAGAAGTTCTTTTATGGACATCCACAGGTGAACGGAACTTAACATTGCTTTGTCAGACCAAATACCAGTAAAAACACGCTTGGGGATTAGGGTGTTCCAGTTATCTAAAAATTCCAGTTATCTAAGGTTCCCATCAACCTCGGAAAAAAAATCAATGGACAACAATAGTAAAACTCAAGTTTTTAATATTGGTAGTTTTGTAGTGTGAGGCAATTGATCTCACATTTCTATTTTGAGTTAAAGATGATTAGTACTTCTTAAATAAAAAATTGTTAAGCCAATCATGGTAAACCAAGCCAGGCCTGTGTGCCTGAAGATGTGACAGTATTGTGGCTGGGAGTAATGCTGGTTAACAAAGTTTTCTGGTTAACAGAGTGCGGGATAACAAAGGTTTCACTGTAGTTCCAAATGATGGAATTTACAGGTGCTATTGCCAATTTTTTACAGGCTAACAGAGCTTCAAAGTTCTGAACAATGCATCATCTTTCTTCAATGCCTGCCCTGTCACAATGTATCTTTTAACCCCCTCTCTGCCACAGACAGGAAAGCCTGTAGAAAGCAATGGAAATAGAGTTGTAAATATCAACAGTTAAGCACAGGAAAAGTGTTCATGAAACATATGAGGGCAGAGATAGTGTTCTGTTTACATGAACTATACCCTGGAAAGATTCTGACATCCAAGTCACATCAGCCAGCTTCACTCTTTTGTACATGATTTTGACTGACTGGGTTTTCTATACCCTACTTCTTTCAAATCTGGTGATGACTGTATTCATAAGTCTAACACTGAATCACTATTGGAATGTTTTGATCTTCTGTTTAATTCTATTTAGACAAAATGGGACATGATTCTAAGTCACTCTTTACCATATATAAATGACTGGCCACAATAATACTGGACATTGTGACAAATAAAATCTTCGGGTGAAACTTCAGATCCAATCTGTTTAGCCAATTCTCAGAATGTCTGATGTTTGCCACCCACATTTCTCATATTCTCTTTGGAACAGCTACCGTCACAAACTGCAGACTGCTCAGCAAAATAATGCATCTTATCAGTAGATGTTGTAACACTGTGTGACTTGCCTCTTTGTGGGAAAGGCATTTCAGAATCTGGCTTGCCACATTCCAAACTTAGTTGTAGAACACTCTAATGGGCAAACTGGATTGTAAAATATATTTCTCTTAACTGAGAAAGATGTTACAACTTAGAGTTAAAATCCACACCATCACATTTTTATAATCAATTTCTATCCATGAGCTCTTCCTACATAAAAGGGTATAACTAACGTATGTTAATGTACTGAATTATGGTGGGTGATTAAATTAAGATCATTATCAGTATTACAGCAGATCTTTCACCCATTGAAGAGAAATCATTAATGCTTCATGGACTCACTTATTCTCCAGAGTGTCACAAATCCAAGATGCCCTCAGTGCTAACATTTGGTTTTGATCTCTGATTAGCTGAAAGATGTGTAACATCTCCACTGACTAGGCTTCTGAAGCAGCCCCCACGTGTTATATATTCCAGCAACTGCCTAAAATATTTTGCAGGTGTCTGTTATGGCGATTTAACAATTCATTGGTTTGTAAGATAGAAATCTTTCACTTTGGACAGGTCACATTTTTTTCTGAGATATTTTTGCACAGAAATCCTCAGGTATCACCACAGGTATCTGGATGCACAAGATCTTTAAATCTAAGTTATTTTTTAACAATTTTTTAGCTATTTTACTTTGGAATCATGAAAGGGAGAAGGGAGGTGATGGGGCTACACTGTTCCAAATTAAGGGAAAGGGTATTTTGTAAGGCTGATTGAATTTTCATTACAAAGCAACATACAATCTGTTTGAAAACATGAAAAAAAAGAACTCATGAGATTCTTCTCTTTCCTTGATTCAAAAATCTCACATCATCATATAACCTGAAGGGATAAAGCACTCTGAGAATCTTTTCCTTGCAAATATTTTATGTTCTGCATGAGTAATGAACCCTCAAGAAAGAGAACAAGCAGAAGCAGTTAGCAAATGCAATTCCTTCTGTACCTCACACGGAAAGATGCCAAAAACATCAGTAAAGGCACAAACCAGCTCTGCAGGTTTGTGATGATCTAGGTTCTTTTTGCTGTCCGTAGGCAGTGTCAAGTCATCAAATTATTGTTTACTCCCTGCCATGCCTGATGATCACACTAAGAAAACAGACTAGGGAAGCGAAAATAAACTTCAGATCCAGTGAACGGAAGCAAGATATTTTATTTACCTCTAGCAAGGGAGTCAACTTAATTGCCAATATTAGATTTGATTGGAGCAGAATGGGAGGAAAATAATCCTACAGCAGATGACAGCTATTTCTACAGTTATAGAGAAGGAGGATGTCCTCCAATAATATTATTCTACATCTCAAATGCTTTTGAGAGCAGTCAGCTGAAAAGACGTCACATGCAGCATAACCCTACAATCCTCAACATGCTGGTTAATTGGGAGGGAGGTCAGGGGGAGGAAAAGGAAATCCAGTTTCCTGACTATTCTTTTGGGTGTCCATTTGAAAAAGAAAAATCTAATCAAAGAATAAAGGCATAAAACTTTTTTTTTTTTTTTTTTTGCATACCACGATATGTCAAATGAACACTGGTTAGAAATCAACTTTTAATGACTGGGAGTTCATAAATGAAGGCATAAATGAAATAATACATAAACTTCCTATGAACAAGCTAACATGCATAAACAAATCTCAGCATATAAGCAAAGAATGGAAAAGCTAACATGCACAAAGAACATAAGGCCAAAACAAGGGGAAAAAAAGCTGGAACAAATTTAAGAGTAAATTTCATTGAAAACAAATATTTTTTAAAATATAGTTGTAAAATGAAAAAAAAAAACCCATCGAGGTCACTTCAAAAAATTCTAAAGTTTTTGGAGGTCACAAACTTCTCCAGTATCTTTGATCCCTTCCCCAGCATTTAACATATCATTCAATTTTAATGTAACAATGCAAATGTTAAATAATAAAACTCTGCACTAGAAATGGTGGAATGTTGAGGGAACCAATTAAAAATATTTAAACTCTGTTTAGGGTTTTGGGGGAAAAGATGCTAAAGAAATGCAGAATGAGTTAATAAGGGATAATATCCAAGTAGGCCATGAAAATAAAGAGTTTTTCCATATGCACTGATGAAAAGATATATAAGAGAGAGAGAGAGAGAGAGAGAACTGTTATTAACAGGGTAATTAAATAAAATATTATTCTAAGAGAGACAAGAAAATCATGATTTTAAAAAGCAGTTCAACATAAAATAAGGGGTGGGGAGAGGTAAGGACAAGTAGGAAATAATGAAAGTCTTATAATTTACCTATTCCTAGAATGCAGGAAAGAATATTTGGAAAAACTGAATATATACGTATTAGCATATCCAGATAATATGCCACCAAAGGAACACACATAAATTAACAGATCCACAGATAACTTGCAAAACCCAGGGAACCACCAGAGGACTGGGGGGGGGGAGGGCGGGTGTCACAAAATGTGGTACAACACTTCCAAAAAAGGTTAATATACACCATGTGTGTGTGCAATATTTCATGAGGGAACAGAACAAGCATTTTAAGAGAGAGGGTTTCTACAGTAAAAAATACTGGAGGAATGGGGAATACTGGTAAATGAAAAATTCCAATTTACTAAGAGGGAGAAAGTATGGAGCTGGGGACTGGGACATGGGAAAGGTTTCAAGGTGCTAGATCTGCAGGGAGCTCACCTTGGGCAGCTCCCCGCAAGTATCAACCTGTCTCTGTTGCTCCCAGGCAGAAGCATGGCTAGGTAGCTCTGTGCATTGCCCCTCACCCACGTGTGGGCTCTGCAACTCACATTGGTCAGGAACTACGGCCAGTGGGAGCTGTAGGGGCAGTGCCTGCAGGTGGAAGCAGTGCACAAAGCTACCTACCCTTCACCTAGGAGCAGCAGGAAGAGGTTGCTGCTTGCAGGGAGCTGCCCAAATTGGGACCCAGCACCCTGAAGCCCCTTCCATACCCCAAGCCCCTCATGCACCCAAAGTCCCTCCCAGACCCAGGGCCATGCATCCCCTCCCCTTAGCCCAAACCCCAGCCACATACCTCTTCCTGCACTCCAAGCCTCTTGTGGCTGTTCCTCCACCTAGGGGGAGCATGGATGTGTCACTTTTTCCAGGGAGTCATGCAGAGCCAGATAGGGAGCTTGCCAGCCCCATGTCAACCCAACTATAAACTGCACTTTCTATGAAGTTTGTAAATGTAGGTTTAGAGAGCTTTCTGGTTTGTACAGGGCCTGATACCCCAGCTTTTACTGTATATGGGGGAAAAAGGTCTCTTCAATCCGTTTAATTCATAAGGAAAATTGTTATAAATTTCTGCATAAAAGGGCCTTTACCTGAAGTCCAGTGCTATCTTATTTTTGCTACTAGGAAGGCCCTCTGCTGGAGGGGATGCAGGGAAAGGGGACTTACTTGCATGAGATGGTGTGTCCAGGAATTAGATCATTTTGGGAAGAAATTATTAAAGAGATTCATTTTATGACAAAATGCTGGATGCCTAGAGATCCCCTGACCTTCTCACTGAATGCTCCAGTAAATAATCTACATTTCTAACAATGCATTTTTTTTTTATTGTTAGCACCACGAGATTGTATTGCACATTATCAGAAAAGTGTGACTTCTCCCCCTAGAGACAGACTACTATAAGATTTATCTGGCATTGCTTGAGTCTTTAACTCAATTTTTTGTTTTTATACATGGGTCATTTGCATCATTGTTCTGGGGTGGGGTGGGGTTGAGGGGGGTTCAGTACGCAGGGTGCCCCAAGGAGCATGGACTGCCCCAGTCCTCTCTCAGTACATCAGCTTGGGGCCAGGTGAGAAGCATCTCTCCATACCTACTGTAGCTCCAGCAGGCACAGCTTGGGGAGAGGTGCAGCAGCATGTCCCCCAGCTGGGACAGATCCAGATTTATCTGCTGTCTGCGCTCCCCACCCAAAGTGTGGTATGCAGCAAACTGTGTTCTTTCCCCTCACCCCCCGATGAAGTTCAAATTGGGTGAGAAGGCTTCTCTCTCACACACACACACACACACACACACACACACACACACCAGGGGTGGGAGGCTTGGGACTGCGGCAGTCCTAGATAGGACTGGTGATTATGTCTCTTTTCTGTGTGGTTTTATGAGAAGCAATCCCATTCCAGGCACATCCCATTTTCCTGGCACAACCAAACCCTGACCTTGCTTTAAGTTATGAGAAGAGGAAGCTGTGTACCGAATTTGGTGGTCCTAGCTCTTACCATTTAGGAGTTCTTGAACAGACAAACTCTCTCAAATATATACTGTAGTTGATCATTGCAATGAAAAAGCTTTCACATCCACAAGAGAAGCACCAAAAATACATTAAGTACGTAGAAATTTGTTTACCCTTCCTGGCATGTTCAGCCAGCCATATTGAATCTTTAGCCAGGTGCTTTGAGTATTATCCATAGCCTGAGTTACTGTAAACCTTGTTTCACGAGGCATAAGGGAGCAGTCGACAAAGGCTTCCCTTGTCAACCGATCCGCGTCTTGACTCACGTGCTGTGCCGACGATCAGCTGAGCCGGCACAGCGCGGCGGCAATTTTTATTTTAATGAAGCCGGGGATATTTAAATCTCTGCTTCACTGACTATGTCGGGTAGCCTGTTTTACATGCCTCTGTAAAAGATTTTTATAAAAACAAAACAGTCTCTCGCCAACATCATTCTTGAACACTTCAGAATGGGTTTGTGCAAGGACTGAAAACTGGCTGAAGGTCAGAAGACAAAGGATAATAAGAAATAGCAATGTATTGAATCAGATGACAGTCTCATGGGATGTTGTAAGCATCTGTGTGAGGCCTGGTGTTAACATCATCATCTAATATATGGAAACAAGCAATGCTATTGGAGATGTAAAAGCAATAGTGAAAAGCAAAGCAAGTGTATCTGCAATTCAGGATCATCATGCTATGGTCTAGGGCAGCGTCTCTCAAAGTGTGGGTCGCGACCCCCAGGGGGGTCGCAACCAACTTACAGGGGGGTCGCAGCTGCCAGCTTCCCCGGGGTCCTTTGCGCCACTTCCGGGGATTCCAGAAGTGCGCTCCCCTCCCACAGCTGCGTAGTGTGCCGGGCACGCTACGGGAGGGCGTGTCAGCCCCAGAGGAGGAGCGCTGTGCCGGCGGCTTCCCTGCAGCACAGTGACTGCAGGAGGGGTGAGTCAAGCGCAAGTGGGGCTTTTTTTTGTTTGTTTGTTTGTTTTTTGTTTAACAACTTTGGTGGGGGGGGGGTCACACAAATTCAATGAGCATTTTAGGGTGTTGCGGTATCAAAAAGTTTGAGAACCCCTGGTCTAGGAAGATAAGAGACCCTCTATATGCAGCACAGACAAGATACTACCTAAAACCCTGAGTTAATTTTTTGATAACTCAAAACCGAAAAGAGAACAGCAAAGTGGAAGGAATTCAGGTTACAGTAGTATATCTTGCTATGTAGCTGATGTGACAAGGAAATACTAGAACTATTATTTGAAACGGTAGCTAACATGAAGGACGAGATAACCATCTACAGATATTTGAAGGGTATAATTATGCTGACCATAGGTCCCGATTTTTCTGGGACTGTCCCTAATTTAAATATTCTGTCCTGGTGTCCTATCAAATAGTGAAATATCCCAGAAAGCCCCGCTGGACATTTTGCTACTTGATGGGGAACCAGCGCAGCACAGCAGCCTCCTCCCCCTCCTCCATAGCAGGGTGCGTAGGGCAGCTGGGCCAGCTTCCAGTGACATGCAGCCCCTCCCCCTCCACCTGTGGGACTACCTCTGCCGTGCAGGGTCCTGGTCCTGTGGCACTATCTCCTCCTCTTCCAGGCCGCCTTGGAACCCTGGTAGGAGCTGCGGACAGCCCAGCTGGGGCGCACTCGGGCTCAGCAGGTGCCAGGACTGCAGCAGAGGCCGCCCATGATGCTATTTTTAGTACTGAGATCCCAGTCCCCACAGGTGGCCCTGGCTCCAGCTGGAGTCAAGCGACAGCCACACGAGGCACATTCCAGCCAAGGCAGCCTCACAGGAACAAGTCTTATGCAGCTGCCACTTGACTACAGCTGGAGCCAGGCAGCAGAGGGGACTGTGAACACGATACTAAAAATAGCACGGAAGGCAGCCTCTGCTGCAGTCCCGGCACATGGTTCTGCACCAGGAGCAGTTGGGGCTGGGACCATGGTAATAAAAATAGCATCACAGCCCAGCTCCAGCCCCATAAACTGCTTTCCTTATGGAAGGCAGAATGTGAGGGAAGGGGCAGAGGGGGAACTAAGGGGGAGATGGGGGTGAGAAGAGGAAGGGGTTTGTGTTGAGGGGAGGGGGGCCAGGGCAGGAGAAGAAAGGGGAAGGCACCAAGGGGCAGGGTGGATGAGAGACAAATGCCAGGGGACCAAGAGAAGACCATGAGGAAAAGGGCAGGAGGGGGGAGGGTAGGGAAGGTGTCAGTGGGGGTGGGACAGGGTGATGCTGGGAGAGAAGGGAGGGGCGATGGGAGCAAAAGAGAGGAAAGGAGTGGGTGCCGGGAGAAAAGGGGTAGGAAAGGAGGAGCTGGCATGAGAAAGGCAGCAGATGGAGCAAATCATGTGTGAGGGCACAGAGGGGCATGATGAGAACTGGGGCAAAGGGTGGTGAGGGGGTGGGCACCAGGGAGAAAAAGGGCGAGGAGGGCAGGGGCAGTGAGGGAAGGGGGAGGCACCAGGAAAGTAAAGACGCCAGGGGATTGCGGGGGTGAAGCAGAAGGGCAGACATATGGAGGGGAGGAGAAGGCACCAGAAGACAGAGGAGAGAGGCAGGGCAGGTGGGTAGAAGGAGGTGTTAGGAGAGGGGATGGAGAAGGGTAACTACAGATGATCAGAGTGGGGCTAGAGGAGGGGCCACAGTAGGTATAATGAACACATGGTCTGCAAGCTTGGAAACTTCACTGACACCTCCTTCTCTCTCCCATTCTCACACACTCTGCCTCCAACTCTTACCTCTTCTTTCTCTACAGCCGTGGTCACCAACCCGTCGATCACGATCGACTGGTCGATTGCGAGGTGTTCGGGCAACCCCACCCCCCATTTTCCCCCCACCCCCGAGAAACCCCACTACCTACCTCTAGTGTAGTGCCGGCTTCCCGCGGGGTGGACGGAAGTCCTCTCTGAAGCCCGCGTCACTTCCGGGGGTTCCGGAAGTGCGTGGGCTGCTCCCCCTCCCACAGCTCTGTTGCGTGCTGGGGGAGGGGACGTTGGCCCTAGAGGAGGAGTGCGGAGGCTTCCCTGCACCGCTGACGCCGGAGGGGTGAGTTGGGCGCAGGGGTTTCCCTGCACCACGGGAGCCGGCCCCGGGGTTTGGCCGCGCTGCGGGAGGGGAGGGAGTGGGCCGGGCTGGGCCGTGGGAGGGGGGTTTGACCCCAGGGCAGGTGCCTGCGGGGTTGGCCATGCTGCAGGAGGGGTTTGGCCGCGCTGCGCCACAGGAGGGGGGTTTGGCCCTGGGGCAGGTGCCCGCGGGGGTTTGGCCCCGCCGCGGAATGGGGGGGTTTGCCCCCGAGGCAGGCTCCCGCGGGGGGTTGGCCCCGCTGCGGGAGGCGGGGGTTAGCCCTGGGGCAGGCACGCTCGGGGTTTCCCTGCGCTGCGGGGGGCCCGGAGGAGGCATGTGCTGGCTTCCCGCGGGGGTGGGAAGGGAGAGAGAATCCTGGGAGGAGGCAGATGCAGGTGACTCTGCTGCCACTGGCACCCTGTCCCCGCTCCCAGACTCCACTCCCTTGTCCCCACTCTCCGAACTCTGTCCCCACTCTCCGAACTCTGTCCCCATTCCCCTGTCCCCAGCTACAGAACTCTGTCCCCATTCCCATCCCCAGTCCCCGAACTCTGTCCCCACTGGCACCCTGTCCCCTGCTGCAGAACCCTGTCCTCTGCTCTCCCAGCACCCTGATCCCTCTCCCCTGCCCCCAGCCGCAGAACTCTTGTCCCCACAAAATGTATAATTATAAATGCTTCATTTTAGATTTAAATAGCATGAATAAAAAACAGACCATTTATTTCATAACTATAAACACATGATTTTAATTTTATATATCACATAATTTAAAAATAAAGTGTTTATCAGAGTGTGTAAGTAAGGGCTGGGGATAGCAAGTGATGGACAGGAGGAGAATAGAGAGGGCGGGGCTTCAAGGAAGGGGCGGGACTGTAGATCTTCGCCTGTTCTGAGATTTAAAAAATGATCTTCGGTGTAAAAAGGTTGGAGACCACTGCTCTACGGTCTCTATTTTTCTCTCTTCCCACCCAGCTGGAATACTCTTTTCCAAAGCCTTAGTTTGTCTGCTACAGTAACCCCCTCCACTCTTGCCTTTTCATACCCAGATGGATCCTCTTTGGTCTTTACAAAATGCAGCTGCTAAGATCTTTCTTGTCCATTGCTCACTGTATGGCCCCCCCACACTGCCAATCCCAGTCTCTCTCACACCTTGGAATCCACTTATTCTTCCCACTTCCACTGCATCAAGTTTAACATTCCTGTCCTCACATTCAGGGACTTTTCACAACTGTGCCCCCTCCCTACTCAACTACTTTTGTTCTCTATCACCTCATGGCCCTGCTCTAGGGATGTAAAATTTCAACTAGTCAATAAGCTCACTTCCGCCTTTGAAGTGTAGCAACCGCCCCAGGGCTTATGCTATACTTCAGAGGCAAAAGCGCTGCAGGGAGCACAGGGCCAGCAGGTGCTGGCCCCCGTGCTCCCCACGGCATTTCAAAGTGGCAGCACTGCATGGAGCCCGGGGTCAGCTGAGGATTGAGTCCCCGACCGACCCCGGGCTTTGAAATGCCACGTGCAGCCCAGGGCCAGCGGTATTTCAAAGCAGCAGACCCTGGGCTCCATGCGGTGCTGCCACTTTGAAGCACCCCCTCTTCTCTCCCCCACCCCTGCTGCCTCTTTCTGATAGCTGACTAGCGTGTCTACTAGTCATTCACATCCCTTGCTCTGCCAGTTTTACCCTTTTCTTTGTCTGTTTCTCCCATAATCATCTTCATGTTATTGTTACATTGCCCTTACACACAGAAAATCTATCCCAAACTAATCCATAAGGCTATTTCCCTCCAGGTTCTACCACCTCAAGCCTGCTTTGTCTATATTCCCCTTTATGTGCAAAGATGTAAACCAGCTATTTATACCAAAGCCTGACACTTGGAGTTATTCTATTTACATAGGTTTAAATTGTAAATGAAACAAACATGCAAAAAAAGACCATTTTGCTGCAACACCTACAGGGAACATTTAAAATATCTGTTGCTCGGCCTAGCTATAGTTAATTAGATTATGCAGAGTCACAGAATTGTGTGTGCAGTTAACCTGTAAAAATCATAGAATCTTAATTTCCTAGTCCTCCTTCCTACCACATTTCCTTGTGTCTTGTTTCAAATTAGACCATAAACTCTTCTGGGCAGGGACTGTGTCTACCTGTGCATTTGTACAGTGACAAGTATTCAATGGCACAGAGTCCCAAGAACACCACATTTCATCAGAGATGATTTTAGACCCAGACTAAATAAGGCCTGAAAAAACACACTATAGGAACAAACCTGTGTCTTAAGTGTAATAAGATTAATGATCATGAAGGACATTTTCATCAGCCAAACATAGAACTAGAGTGTCTTGAGACTGTGTAAGCTAGTGCTCAATTTTCACTTAGCTGTGCCATTATTATTTTTAATGCTCAGCTGGCAGGATTTTTTTCTTTAAACTGATTACACCTATCCTTTAAACCAGGGGTTCCCAAACTTTTTGACACAGGGACCAGTAAATCCATTCACGAGCTTTTGGAGGACCAGTAACATTCATTTACATATTTGCATATTCATTAAGCAAATGATGAATATGCAAATAAGTTGTTTCTGGTCCTCCCAAAGCCCCCAGTGCCAGCTTTAGCAAAGCTTTTGATATGGTTACCCACAATATTCTTGCCAGCAAGTTAAGGGAATATGGATTGGATAAATGGACTGTAAGATGGATAGAAAGCTGGCTAGACCAGGGTTTCCCAAACTTTTTACTTTAGTTGGAACCCAGTTTTTTTCAGTACTGTTTTTTGCAGCCCAAAAATATAAATGCATATAAAAAAAGAATGAAAAATGTATACATTTTCACTGTTTCACCCAGCTGCATCCTCCGCCCATCCCGGGCTTGGGGGACCCAGCGCCGCACGGGCACTCCGGGAGCCCCGAACATCTGGCTGCATCCTCTACCCAGCCCAGGCCAGGGCTTGGGGGACCTGGCGCTGCACGGGCGCTCTGGGAGGCAGGAGCAGGAACAGACTGGGGGTAGGGTATCTGGCTAGGAGGGAGGGTGCAAGGAGGGGACTTGGACCTCCCTGGTCTGGCACCCTCTGGACCCAACTGGTCCCAGATGAGGCATTTTTTGGACCAGGGGAGGTCGTTTCAGGGCTCCTGGTTCCCCCCCTTCCCACTAGGCTTCTTTGCATCTCCCCTGCAACCCAACTGAGGTGCCCACCCCTGCTGGTTCCCTGCACCTCCCCCAAAACCACCCCCACAATCCAAGGGAGTGCAGCACCAGTTCCCTGTAGCCCCTCACAGCCCAGCTGAGCTGCTTTCTGTTCCCTATGCCTTCCCCAATCCACCTCAGCCCAGTTGAGCCCCGCACTGGTTCCCTGCATGCCTCCCCCACAGCACAACTGAGCCCCGTTTCCCTGCACCTCCCCAACAAGCTCCACAGAACTGCTGAGCCCAGCTCTGATTTCCTGTCCCTCCCTCCCTCCCTCACCTTGAGTGTAGCCCCGGGTTCCCGGCACCTCCCTCCTTCTGCAGCCAAACTGAGCTCCGCATCTTCCTGTGACAGACCGGGCTGGATCTGTGCACAGCTGAGGGCGTCTGCTCAGGGCGAGTTGCTCAAATTCGGGGCTCCTTACAGCCCCCAGACTGGAGACCTTCCCAAATAGGCCACAAACCAGTCCCACAGAACGCTTCAGCTGCCTGCCTGAAGCCTCACGAGCAAAACCCCTCCGACACCCCACCAATATCCGTGCCCCAGATGGCCCTGGGCTTCATACACAGGTGAGGGGTTTTAGAGCCCAATCTCACCTACCCCGAACAAGTTCTGTCCAGTTCCAAGAAACCAGCCACAGATCCCAGGTCAATTTACTCTCTGGACCTTACCCACAAGATCACACTGAGCCAATCCTTTAGAATCTAAAATCTTAAGGTTTATTACTACAAGAAAGAAAAGCATGAGAGTAAGGTTGTTAAAGTATCATACATTACATGCATCGAATCTCCGAGTTCTTGATGCAGGCTTGCAGCAGAGATGTTATAACTGCTGGCTTAAAAGTCTTTGGTGAACATCCTACGTCAGGATGGGTCCACAGTTCTTTCCGGCTCTTCGATCCCTGCACTGCTGCCTCTGGGATGAAGGGCTGAGCAGAGCACCAAACTGGAGTCGGCCACATGGCATATTTATACCCCCTCCTGGCTTCTTCCAAGCTGGAGGGAGTCACACGGCCAATGGCCAGGTGTGTCTTTGGCCTCCAGAGGTCCATTGTTCCCTGGAGCTTTGCTCATTAGCATGTCCATGGGCAGACATTCCTGGCCCATTACTCAACCACATACAGAGTACACATTCATAACTCCACACATAGACATCATACAGATACATGAAGAGCATATACAGAATCAGTAGAAAGTAAGCTTTTGTTTGACACCTCACATGGCCCCCTTTGTACCAACTTTTGGGGCAAACACCCCCCCGTGGGTGCAGCAGTCATATGGCTGCTCCCCTCAAAATCCAGCAATGTGACACTCCCCCCGCTGCAGCCCAGCCCAGCTCAGCTCAGCCCAGCACCCCGTACCTCCCCACTCCTGCAGCCCAGCTCAGCCCAGCACCCTGCACCTCTTCACTCTCGCAGCCCAGCTGAGCTCCGTTACCCTGCACCTTCCGCCAAACCGCGCAGACATGCTGAGGCCAGCGCTGATTCCCTGCCCCTCCCTCCCCTTGAGTCTAGCCCCGGGTTCCCGGCACCTCCCTCCACCTGCAGCCCAGGTGAGCCCAGCGCCCTGCACCCCCACAGCCCAGCCTGGCGCCTTCCCTAGTGTGGCGCCCGAAAGGAAACTGTCTCCCCTGCTCCCCCCTCGCTACGCCTCTGCCGGGAGCCCGGAACATAGAGCTGCATCCTCCGCCCAGCCTGGCCCTGGGCTTGGGGGACCCGGCGCCGCACGGGCACTCCAGGAGCCCGGAACACCCCAGCAGCCATGCTGAGGCCCGGTATTTTTTTCCCCGCTGACTGGTACCGGGCCGCAGCCCATAGTTTGGGAAACACTGCTTTAAACCCATGGATCCTTTAAACATCCCACAGATGTTTGAGGTACAAACTGCCAGACAGTGTAGGAAAATGAATTCCAGGATCCTAGCAATGTGAGTCTATTTTCCAGTCAAAACAAAACAGGATTTCTCTAGTGACTGACTGAAATTGGTTATTTCATTAGCTTTATGTTAATGACGAGCCTTCACAATGACTCACATGAAGCACTATCTATCTGTAATAGCCTCTCTTATTTCTATTCATTTTCCAGGATGGCACTAAAGAAAATTCACACAAAGTGTGCACAAGAAACTGCCTCAGTACATCTGATATCATACCACTTACTGGCTCAGTACATATTCCATCTTAAATCCCAGAGGTGTGTCATGTTCAGAATGGTACTATAGAATTTAAGATCTCATCCACGGCTCTGATTTACTAACTCAGTGGCCCCAACCTTTTGGGGCCGCTGGGCCGCGCGGGGGCGGGGCCGCGCATGCTCTGTGTGCCCGGGGCGCAAGAATGGCTCGGGCCAGCCCTGGTCACTAGGTGGGCGCACATAAATGCCCCGGCAGGCACCGCGTTGGGGACCACTGCACTAACTCATTCCAGGTTCTAAAGAACCAGGGGGAAGGTAAGATTCTCTGATGCAAACATCTGTCAGTATAAAACAAGTATTAAAGTGAGAGTGAGAAATGTGCCATATTTGCAATACATGTTCTCAGTGTAACCAAATGTGCCAAAAAGCGAAAGTGCTGCTCATTTCTCTATGTACAAAAGCAACTTTTAAAGCTGCCATTTACTTCATTAAACAAAGAGGCACAATTGTAAATTAAATTCATTTACACAGAGAAGCTTAAGGAGACATCACTAGAATCTGGGTCTTACATGTCCATGGATGTGCTGCACCAATTAGAATTATTTGCTAAATGTGTATTTAGCCCTGTGAAAGAAAATGTTGATAAGATTCCAAATGAGATGTGTTTAATCTAAGGCTATGTCTTCACTGACAGATGTGGGGTTTTTTATGGTGAAATATCTAATGAACATTAGCTATCTCACAGTCTCTCTAAAAACACATGGGTACAAGGTATTTCAGTTCTACTGTGAGGTAAACTAAGCATCATCAGTTACAGGTGGACAGGGTATAGAACTGACCTCATGAGAAACACTGCAAGTTCCCTGCTTGTGATTTGGATTTTCAGCAAAATAAGGTAACAAGTAGGGATGTAATAGTGTAGTCGATTAATCAACAAGCAAAAGCTTATAGGTTAATACTATAGACTACGTGCATTCCCTCGCCCCCGACAAGTAACTTTTTTAGTAGGCTGGCCAGGAGCCCTGCTCAGTCTTGGCTCATGGTGGGTCCAGGACCTACCCTTGCTGCGGCCCTGTATTTAAAGCGTATTAGGACCTGGGCGGGCAGGCAGCTCAGCTCAGTTCCAGCTCACACTGGGTCAGGGAGCTGAGACCTTCTGCCCCCCACCCACCCACCTTAGACAGGGGCTGATGTCTCTTTATCAGAGGTAGGAGCACAGGGCAACAGGCAGCCAGTCCATGAGGGGAGCTGGTTTTTAAACTGGCTCCCGTAGTGGACCAGTTCCCACCTGCCACCCCATGCTGCTGCCTCTGATACAGAGGGGGTAGCACAAAATGGCAGGAGGCTCCTCGGGAGTAAGGCTGGAGTGACTGGCTGCTGGGCCCGCCCCTGGGGACTATAGAATAGCCAACTAACCAATAAGAATTCATGAAGTTACTTAAATATCAGTTAACTGAATAGTCAACATCCCTAGTAACAAGTGAAGGATAGATACCATGTGTTTTGCTTTAGCAAAACAAGTGTTGTCAAAGAAAAACCCTACAGTCATGTTCCTGTAAATCAGGGGTAGGGAACCTATTTTGGGATGGGAGCCACTGATCCACAGGTGGAAGAAAAGAAAAAAAAAATCAGTTGAGGCCACACAAAAGTGGGAAGCAAACAAAAGGACAAACCCTCACTGACATGGCCCCTGACTGAAGAGAAAGACACGCCCCACATTCCCCTTGCACACCAGAGGCCAAGGGGACCCAAGCTAGTAAATTTTGCCTGCTCCAGCTCTGTGGTGGGGCAGTGAGGTGGCTGGAGCACCAGCATGGACTCCCTAATGCTGGGGGGGGGGGCAACCCTGAGCTTTGGAGGACAGATCCAGGCAAGCAGGGGGCCACATCCAGCCCCCTGGCCTGAGGTTCCCCACTCCTGCTATAAACTGATCCCACTCAAGTCAGCATGGCTCCATAATATCACTAGGGTCTGTACATCCTTCTCCATGTGGATAACCAGGTCTATGTGTAAATTTAGGCCTGTATTTTATAAACACCTTACGCATATAAGGATTTCCAATGAAGAAGTCAGTAATTCCACTAGTTCAAACCAGCAGCAATGGTTTACAGTATTATCCACATTCTTAAATTTTCCACTGATAAGGATAACAGTAGTGTTATGCTATAGACGATGTGCATTCCCTCACCCCCGACAAGTAACTTTTCTAGTAGGCTGGCCAGCCTACTTTCATCATTTTACACTTCTTTAATTTTAGAATACCTCACATGTATGACATGAATCTCTCTTACAAGGCTATTAGGATTGCCTCTTTACACATATAAACACGCTATAAACCCAGTCTATATCATATGTACTCGTTTTCATAACGAGTTGCCATCAATTTGAAACTTTCAATTATTTAAACACACACACCCCTCCTGACTAGACTAGAAGTACAGGTTGAACCTCTCTAGTCCAGCACGCTCAGGACCTACTCAGCGCCACACCAAGGAATTTGCCAGATCACAAGAGGTCAATATAATATAGTAGCATTACCAACATTCCCACTGCTTACTGGACTCTTAGAAGACATTTAGGTGTAAATTAGAGCTAAATAACCAAAACAGAACATTGAGAGTGAGGACTGGTGACTGTAAACAAACTTTATGAGACTGCAGGAAACTTGGCCATACATGTGAAAAGTGGACCTCCAGCTAACTAAAATCATGCCGGACCACAGATGTTGCCAGACTAGAGTGGTTCCAGCGTTACTACATTTCAAACATTACCACAATTCACCTTTACGGTCTCCTGCTCATTTTTGTTTTACAATCTTCCTGTGTTGTTGTAGATATTAGGGATGTAAAATAGTAGTCGATCAGCCAACTACTCGCATTTTCCCTCCCCCTTGCTGCCTCTATATCAGATGCAGCAATGGGGGGCGAGGGAGGAGCAAGAACCAGTGCTGGGGGGGAGCAGGCTTAAAAAAGCCGGTTTCCGCCAGTGCCATCTCTGCAGTGTCGTTTGTCCTCCCCACCACCCAGCTGTGAAGCCGCAGTGAAGAGGGAATAAGGGAGGCCGCTCTGGCAGCAGCCCCTGTCCAGAGCAGCTGGGTGCAGCAGCCCGCCCCAAGCAGCTCAGGCTGACTGCGAATAGAGGCTGATCCACAGCAGCCCCTATCCGCAGTGGGTCCCAGCTCCAGGAGCTACCCACGCTGAGACTCTGTAGTTTAAGCTGCAAAGCCACAGCGGGGATCGCTCCTTCTGAGCACGTTCCCTTATCGACTAATCATGTAGTCGATAAAATTGTATCGATTACACGATTACCCAATTACCTGCCTCTTTACATCCTTAGTGGAGACGTGGGAGGAGGTGTTAAGTTTGGCTGCTTGCTTTTTGTTGTTTTGGTATGTCCCCCACACACGCACACAGGTGTATGGAAGTTCCACGCAAACAAGCATGCATGCAGACAGTAAAAATAGGTACCAAATGTTGTCAAAGAAAATGAGCTGGAAAAATTTAAAAAAAAAAATCTATTTTTCTTCTAATCTCTCATTGTTTGTAACACCTATGGTTACTATAACAGGACAATGGATTTGCAGATAAGAGTTGCTTTTTACCTTTGAAATACAGTTTTATTCTGAAGAATTTTATTCTGAAATACGGCCATTTTTCCGACAAAACTTGAGGAATGTCCACACCGCAATTCCGTTCTTCCACAAGAAAAATCGAAAGAACAGAGGGGTTTTTCCAGCATTGGTAATCCTCATTCTATAAAGGAAGAAGCCTTTTTGCGAAAGAGTTCTTTCGCAAAAAGGCACGTGTGGACGGGGAAGAGGGAGTTCTTTCAGAAGAAGAGGAAAAAGCACAGGTGCCCTGGTGGCCATTCCTTCCATAGCAATCACAACTTACATGCAAAAGAGCGTCCATTCAGTCTGGATGCCCTCTTTCGAAAAAGCAGATCGCTTTTTCGATGCACTTTTGCAGCATGGATGCTCTCTTTCAGAAGAAATTTTTTCGGAAGATCTCTTCCAAAAAAAGCTTCTTCCGAAAGAAGCCTGTAGTGTAGACGTAGCCTAGTTGTGGGAAAATGGCATTGTTGGGTGCTATGCTTTGCAATGTACAGAGAGCCAAACATGAACTTCTCAAACTAGGTTGCTTCTAGTTTAAATTGAGGAAATTAATACACAAATAATAATTATAAGTCTCTGCAACAAAAAGATACATTGAGTCATTTTAGCATTCTTCATCTTCAGTGAAGCTCAAAACAGCAGCCACTTGACAGATGTTCCTGTACTTAAAGGTGTGCTTCAAAAAGCAAAAGTGAAAACATTCCCTTCTGCCAGTTTCATCATCACATACACAACACTAAAGGATATTAGGGATTCCAGATTTATCCCTGCAATGCAACTTCCACATCAAATATACTTTGTCTACAAGCAAAAAGGACACAATTTCTTATTACCAATACTGCAGACTACTAAGCACCCCAGTAATTCAACTTCACTAGTCATAAAAGACTGAGGTCAGAATGTAACAGTTCAGTGAACGATGTTCAAGCCCCAGTGCCTCAAGCCCTACTCGTGCATAGTGTAGGAAATCTGAAGACGTAAAAAGATAATTAATACTTGGTGTGCATGTAACACTTTCAGTTCTAAGCTCTCAAAGAATTTTCATCAATTGTGGAAATTTATTTGCCCCTATTTACAGAAAGAGAAACTGAGATGAAGTGAGATTAAGCCATTTGCCCCAAGCCACATAGCAAAGTCAGTGCACAGTTGACAACAGGAGTCAAAACACAGATTCCTTGTGCTGGGCTTTAAACATTAGACCATGCTGCTCCTAATCTTACATTTTGTTAGGTTAAGAGACTCCAATATAACATACACACACAGTATTTCTATTATGTTGACAGCCGTAATTATGTAAAAGGATTAATTTCTTACTGGTTAAAGAAGATTATTTTGAATAAACTGCACAGTGCTAGAATTAATTTATTTTACTACCCTTTCTGCAACAGTTTAAGTCTCTTGTAGAGGAACACCAACAGATTTTCAGCACTGAAATCTATGTACAGACAAGCACAAGGAGAAAAGAAGATGTATATTTTTAAAGCAAACGATCATTCTCTCTTTTATAGAAATTACTCACTTTTTTGTTTTATGGTCATATTGCACGGTTTCCAAGACAGAGTTTAAAAAGTGTTCTGCTTCAAATTTTCAGTTACCTTCTTTGTCCTCTGAAGTAAATTTTACCAGAATATGGATTCCCTTATAACAATTAAATAATACTTCTTACTTTTAGTGCCTTTCATTTCTCAATGTTGCTTAAGTAAAATGCACAATATCCTATAAGGTCAGTAATGACTATACATATTTGCAAGGACTATTTCATCTGCTACTGAAATGCAGCTACCTCTGGAGTTGGACTGCAACAGCTGTTTAACAATACATACAACCACCAAGATTTTGTAATCAGTTGATGTTTACAGAAAATGAAAATAAAGTATAAACCCCCACCAAAAAAAGGAAACTAAGGGAACAGCAAGACTTGCACGGGCAAACTACATGGAACAAGACTGGGTATAAAACAAAGGTGGGAATGTAGGAGAGATAGGTCATGTAAAGACTTGAAAGAAAGGACAGATTATTAAACTTGATTTAATAGGCATGGGATTAGTATAGAGCAGAATGTGGCCTGAGATGTGGGCAATGAAAATGATTTTATTGGCTCCATTCTGGATGAACTGGAGAAGCAAGGGAAAATGAGGAAGCCGGAAAGAAATAGCTGATGTCATAAATACTAAAATCTAACTCAAGAATAGATATGCAGTGTTAGCTTAGGGTACTCGTAGGAAGGGATTTATTCTCACTATGTGGTAGAGAAACGGGAAGCAGGGTTCATTTGATGACAGCTTCGATGTGACAGGAAAAAAGTGAGAAAGGCATCCCAGAAGACCTTGAGGTTATGAACATAGGAAACAAGGATGGCAATAATCATCTGCACCAAGAGACGAAAGGGCTTAGAAGGAAAGATAAGGCGATAAAACTTATCTACATTATGTTTAATTTGATAAACCTGAGCACCGAAGAGATAGCAATGCTACCAAGATGTAAGTATATTTCTGTATCAGCAGGGATCATCTTATATCAGATATCAACTTTGCTTATTATCTGGCCTGAATGGTCGAGCCGTCAGCTATGTACAGGCTATCATATGGTGACAATCCAAATCTATAGGGAGAAAAGTCAGAGATCTTATTTCCTCTTCTCAGGAAGGACACAAATCTTTGTTTGTTTTTTTGAAAGGTAATTTTCTTGAGGCCAAGTAAATTATGGAAACATTGTTTCAGAGCAATATCAAGTTTGGCTTCAGGTAAATGAAACAAAAAATCCTAAATAGAATGTTCTCATAATGCTGATTTGTTTTGGCCCTAACTGTGAGCACATCATTTCTGTTAAATGATTTCTCAGGCTACGTCTACCCTACAGGTTTTTTTGCACAAAAATGGCTGTTTTTGCACAAAAACTCGCGGAGCATCCACACCTCAAGAGTGTTTTTGCGCAAGTAAATTTACAGTAAATCAGAAGAACAGAGGGGTTTTTGCGGTGTAGGTATTCCTCTTTCTACAATAAGTAACTCCTGTTTGTGCAAGTGTTCTTGCGCAAAAAGGTGTGTGGGGACGGGCAACAGGGGTTTTTTTTGCACAAAGAGCGCCAATCAAAAAAAGCACAGGTGTTCTGGTGGCTATTCTGTGAATAGCAATCAGAGCTTTCTTTCGAGAGCGCGTGCATGCAGTCTGAACCTCTCTCGCGCAAAAGCGCACCGCTTTTGTGATGTGCTTTTGTAGTGTGGACTTGTTCTTGCGCAAGATGTTTTTGTGGAAGATCTCTTCCACAAAAAGCTTCTTGCGCAAAAAGCCTGAAGTATAGACGTAGCCTCAGTTACATCAAGTGGCTAATCATCTCTAAACAGAAATGAGCATCTCAAAATGTCAAAAAGCACCAATCTTGTGAGGTACAAAGTACATTCAGTTCTCTTGCAAGACAACAGACTCCATTAAGTCATTAGGAATGGAAGCTGCTTCTACACCTCATAAGAAGCACTCAGCATCCAACAGGATCACACCCATTATCTGTGGAAATTTCATTTATACTGGACTGTATCTTATATATTTTGTGGGGGTTTTCTCTCCACAGGCTTTGAGGGGTTTTTTTGTTTTTTTTTTAAATATTCATATTATAATAGTATCCTCCTAGGCTTTGTCCAAATATATAGGATGACCAAGTCTGCATCTCGAAAAGTTTATGTTCTTGGAAGACAAGCAACAAATGGAGGTTGGGTAGAAATAAAAACTTTAGTATATCATATGTATAATTATTATTTTAAATTAGTATCAGCTTCTCCCAACTTCCCCTCCAACTAGTAATTATTAGCTGGCTAATTTTGTGTATTGAGAAGTGCATTTTTATCTCTTTTCTGCTTCACGTTATTCATAACAAAGATAATTTTAAAAAATTAGTACATAAGTTGATTTCAATGTGACAGGCAAATCAGGGGGAAAAGATCTAAGAGGTTATTATATGAGGTTAACATCAGGTGAAAAAAATCAATTCTGATTCATGCAGGTACTTTTACTCCTAAATTTCACCTCAGACTGGTATTGAATAAGCAATACAATTTTGTGATATTAATAAAGATCTACAAAACTCATGAAGATAGATTCAAGATTTTTAACAAAGAGAATCTGCTAATATATGTTTTTAGTTTATATACACCTAGCTAATATCTAGAGATATAAAATCCCATTTAATTAGTTAATCAGTTAAACTTTGTTTAACCAATTAAATGGGGATGGGTGGGGATGAGGCTTATCAGTTCACCATTCACATCCCTGCTAATAACAGATGCTGTCTTTTGTTTTTTTTATAATGGGATTCTTAAAAGAGCAAACCATATATCTACAAGACTTTCGTATACAAGAATACATCATTGCAGGCCTGTGCAACTGTTTGAAAGGACAACAGAAACCTAGTTTAATACATACAGGCTAGGGATGTCATCAGTTAATTGGCAAGCATCACCTTGCACCATGGGCGGGGCATTTAAGCAGTTAACCGGTTAAACATAATGTTTAACTGGTTAACTGCGTAAACAGCATTTTACATCCCTACTACAGGCATAGTCTCAAACTGATCAATGGGGCTTTTGACATGCCACTCCTGTCAGGTGCACTACTACTAATTACACAGCAACCAACCCACACATGTAGTTGAAAATACAAGTCACAGTATCACATTTTTAAATGTAACATTAAACTCAACCTAATTTGCATCCCCTACCTACGTCTTCTAGCTCCATTTCCAAATAGCTGAATTGTTATAGCACCATCAAGCAGCTCAAGGCATTTGCTGGTTATGACTCTGACATCACTTATAGGATAAATATAAATTCACTAAATCTCTTGCCTGCTGTCTACATAATCCCTTAACCTTTCCCTTTCCACAGCTAAGGTTCATTTCATCATCTTCATCCCTGGCTTCTTTGCTCTCTCATTTCCATTGTTGGCCTCGCCTTCCCATTTATTTTTCAAGTTGTCAACATCACACATGTCTTCACAGTGGGGTTCATCTCCCAATAGACACTGGTCCTTCATTCCAAAAGCTTGCTTCAGCATACTCTATTGTTCTTCACGCTTCACTGAGGGATGGGAATTTTAAAGAGAGCCCTTTGGTTAAAAATTTTTTTGGTAAACTGGCATATTTCTGTGAGATGCAAGGACAGAATATATTAAGTTTATTCAAAAAGGCAGGTCCACAATTATTAGTGGAAAAAAAATACAGGAGACTGTTCATGTCACATTAAAGCAAAGAATAAAACACCAACATGTGAATCAATTTCTTAAATGACAGCAGTGAAATGTGAGCTCAAGAGAAAGAGAGAAAAGAAAAGCTATTTATAAATAAATTATCAGTATCACAATCTAAAATAGGTCAGAAATATTTTCTGCAAAGGGCTGTAGGAAGTTTTTATATAAAGATCCATGTAAAATTGATTGGGGGTTCACAGCAGATTGGAATGACCACTCTCAGACTTGGTCTTCCTCATTCTTTCTTTAGTCATGAACTAAGAGGTGTAATACGTATCAGCAGATTATAACCAAAAGCAGAAGAAAGTTTGTTATTTTCCTTTTTCAACTCAAAACAGGGTTTTTTCCCCCATAATCTTTTCCCTCCTCCCTTAATTTGACAGCTGGACTCACCAAGAAATTAAGCTATGGTAATGTAATAAAACTATAAGCAGAGAAAGAGAGAGAGAGAGAGAGAGAGAGAAATAAAAGTATTTTTTCATATAAAAATAATTCTGCTCAGGAAATCTTAACTCAGCTGCTCTCTTTTGTTGAGAGAGGTTCCCATTATTGGACTTCTACAGGTCTGTGACTGAAGCATAAGATCAAGTAATTTGACCCAGGTCATTAAATGTTTTTACAACTAGTCACAAAGAAAGTGAAGTTCACTGCCAGTTTCAATGTCTCAATAATAAACTACCATTTAGAGGTGGGGAGCTCTTTCACACCAACTTTACAGGGTCTCTCAGGGTACATCTAGACTATAAGCCTCTTTCGAAAGAGAGCGTCTAGACTAGAAGCAGATTTTTCGAAAAAGCAAGCCCCTTTTTCGAAAGAGAGTCTAGATGCTCTTTCGAAAATGCAGTTTGCATTCAATAGCGCCTTTTTTCAAAAGAATACTTTTGAAAAAAAGGCATTATTCCTCGTAAAATGAGGTTTACCGCAATCGAAAAAAACTGCTGCGTTCTTCCGATTTACTTTTGAAAGAACGCGGCTGCAGTCTAGACACAGGTGAAGTTTTTTCAAAAAAAGGCTACTTTTTTCGAAAAAACCCTGTAGTCTAGAAACACCCTCAGAGTCAGAGTAGCTGGAGGCTGAAATGCCAAAAACTATCTAAGGCTTTCAGATTGCAGTGAAATTTAAATTAAAAAACATGTTACATTTACTAGCCTTTCTGGTGTTAAGGGTTAAAATTCTCTGCCCTAGGTCATTCTATTGAAACTGATTTAATGGTTTCATAATGGTTCATCATAGACATTTGCTCACACAAAAAACCCACCATCCTACACAATTTGATAGTCCATCATAAACAATACCCTCTACTCAAGAAAGATCAGATACTAGAGTTAGCAGGTGTACCAAGATTAAAGGTATGTTGGAATAATTAAGGCTCCAATTCAACAAGGTATACATAAATCCACACCTAATTTTAAGCATGTGAGTTACTCCCATTGAAGTCAATGACTTCTGCCTGTTATGTTTGTACAACATCTAGCACAGGGCGGCTTTTGGGCACTACTACATATAAACAACCATAACAACATATATTGAAAAGCATCCTATCAACTACTCATTAAGGTATTAAAGTTATGTTGGCAAAGTTTAACCAGGATACTTTGATATTTTAACAGAATATTGGCAAAACCAAGAACAGAATTACTGTTTGCTTTGCACAACCCTTCTCTGGTTTTTAAACCCTATTTCTGCCATTAGCCTCCTTTAAACCTTTACCGAAATCACTTTAGTATCGTGCTCAGGCAGGTCAACTGTCTTTTGCAAATGGAAACAGACAGTGACCACGTTACCTTTAGGTTATTTTCCATGCTGTCTACCTTTTAGCTATGCAACTACAGTTTTATCCTAGTGCCGCTCTAAGACAGCCAAATTTTAGTTCCCACAAAGGCTTAACCTATAAATAAAAAAGTGGGAAACAAATTTCATTGTAAGAATTAGTTAAGCCTCAATCCCTAACCATTTCCTATGTCACTCATCGCTTTAATTTGCAATCATGAAGTTTCACAGCTAAAGGCAGTGTTCTGACCTTTGAGCGACAAACCTAGCCCTAAGCTATTTGATGACCTAAATGACAGTTCTATAGCTCAGTAACCAGTTGGCCAGAATCTGCAAATGCAGGATTTATATGATGATCTCCCCAGCCCACCCCATAATTTGATATTTCACAAAGAAAAATCATTTCCAGCAGTAGGCACTAATCAGCCTCGAGTGACCAATGAGCCACTTAAAAGAACATTAAAGCTAAAATGAAATGTTGAGCTTATTTTTCCTTGAATCTCATTAAATTTACACAAAGAAAATCAAGCCATATATTTTAAACCGGTTAATCCTGGGTGTTCTTTTTATACATGGTTTAGCTGAAGAACGCACAATTCTAGCTGCATGTTTTGTTGGGACAAATTCTGCAATGAAGCTTCAGATATGCAAATTAGTTTTATGTTGAAATGCCTATTGTGAGCTCTAAAAACTCCACATCTGTAACACAGCTGTGGTCTAGCGTATATATTCAAATACAATTTGGCAATGTCAGAGTTTTGAGATAGGGTCTACTGTTAAATGATCAAAACATTACTATCCAGGGTTTTCCAGCTGTCACAACTCTGGCAGTACTGTGGTTACCCCCATAGCACATAACATGGGCAGCTATCTCCCTTATCAGTATGCAGCATTTGGATAACATAGCTAACATTCAACCTTTTTTGTCCAAACAAACATTTTTTTATTACTCTGGGAAGGTGTGTGAAATTGTGAGGATGTCTAGTAGGGTGCAAGGAAATTTAAAGTGTGTGTGTGTGGATGCTCCTGGTTATGTGCATGAGCACCACTGACTAATAGGCTGAATTGGATTTTCTTTTTCACATGCCCTGTTTTTGGCAAATAACACACCATTCTCTTGTTACAAACATCTTTTGGCCCACTGCAAGCAAGCCACATTGCGCTCACTCTGCATATCTGCTGAATGCCCTATCCAAACAAGTCAGCTTCCTTTGCTTTCTATATCTAATTTCTGTTCATTTTGCATGCAAAGATGAACTTAGAATGTCATGTAGGTCCCTGAAGAATTTTATCCAGTCAATTAAGTCTACACAGATGATATAGAGGCTGAAGGCAGACACCTCTTGTGGTGAGGCTTGGATTTTGGTTATTTGAGTGAAAGAATGTGACTTTCATTTCAATATGTTCAATAATAACACCAGAAGGGCCTACCAAAGGAAATGTGTTTCAAGCAAGGCCCTGTATGTTCCATTGGACAAATTGGAAATTGTGTGGCAGATTAATTTAAAATATTAACAAGAGATATTTTAAAATTTAAATATTAAAATACAATCAGTACAGTAACTATAATCCAAATTTTACATTGTACCTGCATATCCAGTTTTTGATAACCTAAACATTTTTGCATTGACAAAGTGTAACTGCACTAATCATGTTATTGGGAGGAAGGTGGAAGCTTCACCAGCTAAGCAAGAGGAGTTTGAGCTTTTGGCAGATCCGAAAGAATGGAAGGTTGTTTGGGATTGTGAAACATGTACATTAGCAGAAAAGTCCAGGCAAAGCAGGGATGTCAACATGTAGTTGACTACACGATTAACCGATAAGCCTGGGCTTATCAGTTAATCTTCTCGACTACATGCACTCCCCAAATCTTGCTGCCTCTGTATTAGAGGCAGCAAAGTGGGGGGTAAGGGGGAACAGCAGGAGCTGGTGGCTGTGAGGACTGGCTTTAAGCAGGCTCCCCATAAGCTCCAGATCCGCCTGCGCCCATACCTTGCCCCCCCGCGCTGCTGCCTCCGATAGAGAGACAGCAGCACGGAAGGTGTCTGTGGTAGGGAGCCAGTTTTCAAGCAGGCTCCCCAGGAGTGGACCCACCTGCCCCACCCTCCACTGCCTCCTACCGAGGTGGCAAGGTGGGGCAGGCAGGAGCCAGGGCTGGGGGGAGCTGGCTTAAATGCCGGTTCCCCCAGCACCAGCTCCACACTACCGCCTGCCCCTTTCACCCCCATGCGCTGCTGCCTCTATCAGTGGCAGCAAGGGAGAAGGGAAGGGAGGGAGGGAGGCTTCCACAAAGCAGCCTCTGTCCATGTCAGCCTGGGCTCGCCAAGGACAGAGGCTGGTCTGCGGCAGCAGCTCCTGTCTGTGGGAGGTCCGAGCTCCTCCGCAGACAGGGGCTGCTCCACAACCTACCACAGAACAGTCTCTATCCATGGCAAACCTGGGCCTGCTGCAGACAGAGGCTAGTCCGCAGCAACAACACCTGCCCGTGGGGGGAGTCCAAGCTTGGATACCCCGTGGATAGAGGCTGCTGCCACAGACCAGCCTCTGTCCATGGGGAGCTCAGACCCACGCAGACAGGGGTTGCTTCCACCTCATGCTGCTCCCTCTGTATCAAGGCAGCAGCACAGGGCAACAGGCAGCCAGTCTGCCCGGGGAGCTGGTTTTTAAACTGGCTCCCCTTGGAGACCAGCTCCCGCCTTTCACTCTGTGTGGCTGCCTCTGACAGAGGCAGCAGGGGGCTCCCCGAGAGTGCGGCTAGAGCACACTGGCTGCCAGCCCAGCCCCCGGGGACTATCGAATAGTTGTGTAACCGCTAGGATTTCATGCGGTTACATGACAACTCAATTTTACACAATATCTAACATCCCCAAGCCAAAGTGCTCAGCAGTGAAAGTTGCCAAACAATTATATATGGTATAAGAACATAAGAATGGCCATACTGGGTCAGACCAAAGGTCCATCTAGCCCAGTTTCCTGTCTGTCGACAGTGGCCAGCACCAGGTGCCCCAGAGAGGGTAGACGGAAGACAATGATCAGGCGATTTGTCTCCTGCCATCCCTCTCCAGCCTCTGACAAACAGAGGCCAAGGACACCATTTTATCCCCTGGCTAATAGCCTTTTATGGACCTCACCTCCATGAAATTATCTAGCTTCTCTTTAAACTCTATTATAGTCCTAGCCTTCACAGCCTCCTCTGGCAAGAAGTTCCATAAGCTGACTACGCGCTGTGTGAAGAAGAACTTTCTTTTATTAGTTTTAAACCTGCTACCCATTAATTTCATTTGGTGTCCTCTAGTTCTTCTATTTAAAGGAACTAATAAATAACTTCTCTTTATCGACCCTCTCCACACCACTCATGATTTTATATACCTCTATCATATCCCCCGTCAGTCTCCTCTTTTCTAAACTGAAAAGTCCCAGTCGCTTTAACCTCTCCTCATACGGGACCCGTTCCAAACCCCTAATCATTTTAGTTGCCCTTTTCTGAACCCTTTCCAAGGCCAAAATATCTTTTTTGAGGTATACAGTGCATGTACCTGATGGCAGTAATTCCCTGCTACTTCTAAGCATTGTACAAGACCAAGACAAAAAAGGTCCACATTGATTTATATCCTGAACAATCCCATTACGATACTGTGAATGTAGCTGCCCAGGAAGTAAATCAGAATAGAATTTGGCTCAAGCAAAAAAGAAGTGGCAAAATTCATGGATCCACATTTTCAGAAGTGTTGTGCGCTCACAAATCCCAATGACTACAATTCAAGTTGTGGTGCTCAGTATGTCTGGAAATCAGGCCTGTGGTGATCAATGGCTTTGCAGAGGAAAGGAAGGGCTAAATTAATCCCTACTGTAACTTTAGTGAAATCAGTATGATTACACAGGGAAGAATTTGGCCTCAAATGCTCACAGAATTATCTGCATTCCTCACATCCACAGCACATCTGAGTTCTGGTTATGTTAATTAGGAATTTTTCCCTTACTGCCAAACCTGTATCAAAAATATAATCATGCGCCAACAACATGGACTCTGTTCCATTAGAAATTTCACAGGCTTCTTTACATTGTGTGGTTGCCTCGAGCGGGTCTTTTTTTTTTTTTTTCAGTCTGATAAGCATAAGGAAAGGTGAGTATAATAAAATCATTCTGATTTTAACTATTCAACTGTGTTAAGTCAAATTAAAAATTCTCTCATGAAGAACTATTTTCTATCCTTATGTGTGAGCAAATATCAAGAAGTTCAACTCATTCCTTCGGACACAGTTCACTTTGAATGCTATGAACTCTCTCAGTGCTCAGTATTGATGAAGCACAAACACTTTTGGATACTGCTTTCAAAATAACGTTTTGCTAACATTGGTAATGAGGTCCATCCATCACAACGTGGAAAAGGTCAAACACTTCATTAATGCATGCTGATGTACTGGAGCTTCATTTATAACAGGAAACTTCAGGTACTAGGAATGTTTTCCACCTTTGCAATTTATAAATAATATTTTTTATCCAATAGCTCCAACAACACATGAAGCTTCTCTTATAAACACTCATAACAGGAAATCAAGATTACTTTTTGAGAGAACCAGATTCCAGGCACTTCAAAATAAATGGGTGAGCATTTACAAATTCTCACATGGTTACTGGTCACTTTGCCAGGCCTGAGTGGAATTTTAAAAAAAAGTAGCATGTCAGTCCATAGCCTATCTGAATATATTTCATTCATAGTATATAGCAGGAGGAGGAGCAGGGCTGCCAGAGGGTGCTGTATTTGCTAATTCACATAGTAGACAGTGCCTTCTGGCTCTAGTTTTATTTTTCCTCTCTAGACAATAGGTAGAAAGGGCACCCCACAGATACTGCCTACCTCTTTGACATTAATAAATGGTGTAGAACCTAACAGTAAGTAGCCCCTTTGGAGCTGAAAGGGGCTGGCTGCGCCTGAACTAGCTACACAGATCAGAGCACCAGAGAACACTTGTTTCCTGTGCAACAGGGCAGCAGTTCAGCCCAACAGCAGGGCGAGGTTTGCTGCTGCAAAAGCCTGCAACACACAACACAACAGCCAGCATGCACAGACCCAGCACAATGGATTTTGTTGTCACCAGAAAAAAAAAAAAACCCCAAAAAAACCCCACACATATCTTTCAATGTGAGAAGGGAGAGGAACACAGGTTAAAAACTCCAGGATCCACCATTACCAGAAAACAGAAATGCAATTTACGATCATAATCAATAGCTAATTGCTCTCAGACAGATTTAGCACTGCAGTAACAACTGTAAACCTTGTTATACTTGGTTTCTTTTTTCCATTACAATGTTTTACAGGGAAAGAAATATCTTCCAGTGTGTCATGGAGACACAAACATTATGCACAGAGAGAAAGAGATTTGGACACAATGAACCAGATTTGTCCCTGGCATCATTCCTGCTAAGTCAATGGAGTTACAACAGAACTACTACTACTACCACCAACATCTCAGTTGCAGTCAGTTCCTAGGTCCTGGAACTCGGAGTGCTGTGGGTGCTGCCATATCCTCTGGCTTGAAGCCGTTTCCATCATACATGAGGGGTACAATTTGGTTCAATGTCTCTCAGCACCCTCACTATGCAAATTGTTCCAGCCCCTCTGATATTCCAGTGAAGTTCATTCATTTGCACAGAACTTCTCTAACAATTTTCTTTCTGGCACTTTTCCCCAATCACTCTCTCTCTCCTAGCCAATCTTTATTTGGCCTTTGCTTTTCCCTGCCTATTTCTCTAGATGCACTCACTCCCCGCACACAACTTCTCAATACACCCGTAATGACCACACCACAGTGTGACAGAGAAAGGAATAGAACTAGGGTGGCCAGATGTCTTGACTTTATAGGGACAGTCCTGCTGTTTGGGGCTTTATCTTATGTAAGTGCCTTATTACCTTCCCTGCCCCCATTTTTCACGCTTGCTGTCTGGTCACCCTAAATACAACTGGGCAGAGGGACACAGACACGGTGTAAATGCCAAGGCACAGTTATGTGCCTAAGTGCACATGGACTAAAAGGAAAGAGGGAACAGACGGGCATGTGACCAGGAGAGGGAGGATATAAGGGGGCCAGACCTGTACGTGTCCCCTAGCATGGTTGAGAGGCCAGAGGGTTGGAGTAGTGTGTTTGGGGCTGCCTGTGGTGTAGAACAGGGAAAGCTCACCCACCTTCGGGCAAAGCCAGGCTCCCCAGCCCCGCTCCCCTTCCCCACCCCGGCAGGCACCTGGATATGGCAGGAGATCTCGGAGTCGTCCAGCAGCCGGATGGTGCATTTCATCTCCTGGCTCAGGGACCTGATGCTCGAGCTCCGGAACCGGATCATTTTCATGGTCCTCCTGCCGCCTCTCCTCATGCACTCACAGGGGGCGAACATGCACCACAGCCCCCGTGGGGAGCGAGCCCAGCCGCCCGGGCACCTGGAGCCGCCCACCCCGGGCCACGCAGTGCAGCTGGAGCGGAGCTTGGTGGCCGCTCAGCCCCGAGGCGGCGGCGGCTCCTGCCGCGGGGCGGACACCATGCTGCTGCCGCTGCCGCTGCCCGCGCCCGTGCTCTTCCCCGCAGCCAGCCCCACAAGCCCAAGTGGCGCGTGAAGAGCCCGCGGTCTGCGCCAGGGGCTGGGACCGCTGCTGCTGCGTCAGGCTCTGCTCGCCTCTCTCCAGCCCAGCCCAGCCCAGCCCAGCCTCAGCATCCTCCACCCCTCCCTGCTGCCTCTCAGCCCGGCATGGCTCCTCCCCACGGCTCCTCCCCGCCCCTTTCTCCGGCTCACCTCTTCTCTCGCGCCCAGTCTGCCCCTCTCCTTGCCCCTCTCCTGTTCTCTCCCCCGCCTTCGCATTTTCTCTTCTCCTTCCTCCATTTCCTCTCTTTTTCTCTTCCCTGCCTGCCTGCCTCATTTTCTCCACTGATTTTTCTCACCCCGCTGCACTCAGTTTCTGCTGGGGCACAGGTGGGATTAAACGAAGGGCAGGCAGGTTGAGGCCTGGTGTCCTAGAACCCCCAGGAGAAAGGCGGAGGGGACTTGCTGCAAATTTGGAGAAGGCAACATTTTTTCACCTTTGCAAGGACAATTATGAATGTGCTTTTTAAGGGTGCAAATGGTCTGTTTATTTTGGTATGGCATAGGACAAATAAACAAGTTATTTGGCCCAAAGAGTTTATAGTACAAAGCCTCACTTGAACCTTTCCTGCACCTGAATAACTCAATTTTGTGTTTACTGGAGTTGGGCCCAGCTAAAAACAAAAACAGCGATTGGTTGTGGATACAGATGGAGTAAGAAGATTAAAAGATATACAATGCTATAATTACAACTTGATATCGCTATCCTATTTAAGAATGTGTACCTTGGAACCACATTACTCCAGAAATAACTAATCCATTGTATGCAATATGTTCTCATCCCATTAGCTGGTTCCTACCTTTCTATGATTCTATAAGAGAGGAAAAAAATAAAAAATCAGATCATGCTGAAGCTGTTGTCTTGGATGCTACTCCACCAGTAAGGTATAACTCAGTGTGCAAGAGAGCTACACAGCCTGTGTGGCATGTAGTGTGAGCACTAAAACAGGCATGGTAGACAGCAGCAGTGCTCAATCTTTCCAGGTTTTGTACCCCATCCAGGAGTCTGATGTGTCTTGTATGTCCCAAATTTCACCTTACTTAAAAGCCACCTGCTTACGAAATTAGATAAACATACAAAATCATCACACTATTACTTTATAATTTTTACTATATAAAATCAATTGGAATATTTATGTTGTACTTCCATTTCAGTATACAGAGCAGTATAAGCAAGTCTGTATGAATTTTAGTGCTTTTTACCTTGTTTTAAGACTGTCAAACACGCAGAGGAGTTGATGCATCCCTGGAAAGCCTTGGCATACCCCGAGGGGTACATACCCATCGCTGAGAATCACTGGTATAGAGCAGTATTTCTCAACCAGGGGTACGAGTACCCTTAGGGGTACTTGAGAGAAGTCTGGGGGGTACATCAACACAACTGAAATTTGGAGAAAACTGAACTTTTGTTTTAAGTTTTACAGTGCTTTATTATTTTTGTATTTTTTACACCCAAAAATTTCATCGCCCACCCGGCTACGATTAAGTTGTTTAAACAAATGTGTTGCAATGGTAGAAAAAAATTATTTGTGTCTGAAAACTGTAGGTACTGGGAGTACTTATAATTTAAAAAAAAAGAGGTACTTTACAAAAAAAGGTTGAGAAACACTGGTATAGAGGTCTTAATAAGGCTTTTAACACAGTCCCACAACACATTCTTATAAATCTACTAAGGAAGTGTGATCTAGATTAGATTATTATAAGGTATATTGGTTGAAAGGTCATACTCAAGAGTAGTTATCAATATTTCATTGTCAAATTGGCAGGGTGTATTCTAGTGGGGGCCCTACAGAGGTCAGTTCTTCAGTGCTAGACAATATTTTCATTAATGATTGGATAATGGAGTGGAGAGTATGTTTCTAAAATTTGTGGATGACAAAGCTGGGAGGAGTTGCAAGGCTCTTCGAAGACAGGATTAAAATAAAAAATAACTTAGACAAATTAGAGAATTGGTCTGAAATAAAAAAAAATAAAATTCAGTAGAGACAACGTGCAAAGTACTTCACTTGGGAAGGAAAATAAAATGCACATCTACACAACGAGGAATTCATCATTAGTTGGTTGTACTGCTAAAAGGATCTAAGTGTTACAGTAGATCTCAAATTGAATATAAGTAAATCACGTGATGTAGTTGTGAAAAAGGCTAACATTCAGAAGTGTACAACAAATTTGTATGTCAGACGTGGAAGGTAACTGTTCTGCTCTACTCAGCCTGGTGAGGCCTCAGCTGGAGTATTGTGTCCAATTCTGGGCACCATGCTTATACAGAGTAAAGTGAAATATGAATACTCTCTTTTTTCCAATTGCTTTATTAAGGTAATTGCAGATAATTACAGTAGATACAGGATTTGTTTGCAATCCATGAGATGCAGAGGGTTTTTTTATTTATTCAAAATTAGTGGTGTTATATTAACATACAAACTATTATACCAAGTAATGCTGAAACACCCCATTGCATAAGTTCTAGGGCATGGCTGTTAGGAGGAAAACAAAAGATGAGACGATTAAATAACTGTTGCAGAACCTGTATTATAGTTGGAGGCAAAAGGCTTTTAAAATTAAAAACTAAAATCTTTGAGGCTGGTCTCACATATATTGGTTTTACACCAGTATAAGCCCATTGGCCTCACCCTCTGTTGCACCCTCTATTTGCTGGATGCAGCTGAAGCATCACATTAGTTTGCAGCTTCCTGAGCTTAGGATTTGCTTTAGCCCCTGATGTATTTTTAGAGCCTCCGAGATGTTGCTTTAAATTGCCCAGCTGGCTGTGGCACCCCGAAAGGGCCAACCCCAAGTTGTCAGAATGCAGCACATACTAGACATGTCTCCCCATTCCCACAGAGCCCTTATACTGGCAGCTGCAGATGACACTGGCCATACTAGGGGAAATCCCAAAGTAGAGTGAGCTAGATGCTCGCTAGCCTCTTTGCCCGACACAAGAGCACAAAAGAGATCAGAGAAAGGCTTGAGTCTGAAACCACTGACTTCAGAGTCACTTATAATTTGCTGATTCAGCAAAGATCAAAATCATGCCCTTTGTCACTATTCAGTTATTGTTCTCATATTTCAATTTGTTCTGTTAAAAGCGGTATTGTCTTTTTATCCCAGCACAGTGAGTACTAGGAAATTATGTTACATTATCAGGAGCTCTGATAAAGATTTTTATGTTGCACAAGTACTGGTGCAAATCACTTACGATGATTCTTATACAAATGCAATTACTTTGGTCAGACACATGGAGGATTTCTCCTAGGCTGATATAAGCCGTCCTCACTGTAAGTCCTAGATATGTTCCAAAAAACTTCCACTTATGGCGGAACAACTTAAAGCAGGGAATTTTTTCCCACAGCTGACTTCCATTTGCGCAAAATGTTGTTTTAGGGTTTTTTTAGTTTTGTTTTTTGTTTTTGCGAGACTTAAGGGCAGGGATGGGAGGACTTATAATGCATCAGTTCCTACAAGCGTCAATGACTGTAGTGTGGAACGGATGTATACTGGGATGACCTATAGTGGGGACGCCCTGTACTAATTTTGATTTGTGTTAACCACTTTGGACAGATTCTGTTATTAGTTACATTGGTGTAAATCTGCAGTTACTCTGGATTTACATTGGTGTAATATAGCAGAATTTGGCCCATAAAGCTTAGAATATGTTTTTAGTGTCCAGAAAAGCTAATATTCTGGATGTATCTTCACTCTCTCAGTACCTCATCAAATAGTTTTGTGTTTGCACAGTACAGTATCTTCCTTTACTGTTGCGGATATATTAAAAATGAAGTGACTTTTATATTTAGAATTGATTTTATTTATCTGTATGAATAGAATAATATAACCTTATACACACTCATATATGCTAGTCAAGTTAGCTATAGATCGCTTTGGAGTATGCTCTGATTTGTGCTCTTTTTACCATTAGTGGGATTCAGTTATATAACTTATTTTCAGTTCTCAAACTTCAAGGTCAGACTGAGATGATGCTTCATGTAATATTGCCATTCCTGTTTTGTGACTAATGGGCAGGAAAAGAAAAACCTAAGACAGGTGGCTCATAGCTCATGTTTCAGTTTTTGTTTGGATTTATGCATACAATGTGCCCTGGAGGAATATACTACACTAAGAAGAATTGGATATGGTAAAATAAAATCTGAATCTCACATCTATTCAAGCAACTTTACATTTGGTCTACTGGCACAAGGCTGCCCTCAGCCTAGCAGGCCCAGCAGGGGTGGGTAGGGTTTCCCCTCTGCATAGGGAAATCCTCCAGTGGATTAGAGATGCCATAAAGGCTCCTACACTGCCTGCTGGGCCCCCATTGCTGGCATGACCAAGGAAAAGAATCATAGGCAGGGTATCCATATGATCAGCAGTCCCTGGGTCAGTCCTTGAAGACTGTTGGCAGCCACCATAGCTTAAAGCAACCCTGGGGCTGCTCTAATGATGCTGCTTACTATGCCAATCCCAGAGTCAGAACCAGTCCCAGAGTCAGAGAGGGTATAAAGGAAACCTTTGGAGCTCCCATCCCTGGTTCACCAAATGCTCTGGGGGCTGATCTGAGAATCAGGCCCTTTGTCTCCAAAAATTCCCAGAGAGTTTTATCTTTGTAAGGACTGTAGAATCACACCCACTAACAGGAGTTTTGCACATGGAACAGCTGCAGGGTAAGATCCTGGGAAAATAAGCCTGATTAATGAGTAGAGATCCTTGCTGAAAACCGTCTGCTCTTCCTTTATGCATGTACTTACTAAGGCATTTCAGATAAAATGGTTACTTACTTTGTAAACGTCCCTTCCACTATATATATGTGCACTCCTGGTGCAGAGTTCTCAGATTTTTCCCTCAGCTGCCCCCCATTGGAGCAGGGTGAGCACCCTCTAGTGACTCAAGTGACTGCTAGGGATGTGAACAACTAGTTGACTATCCAATAAGCAAATGCTTTATCAGATAGTCGACACACTAGTCGACTAGTCGCTCTCCCCTCCCACCCTTGCTGCCTCTATCAGAAAGAGGCAGCAAGGCAGGGGAAGAGGAGGGGATGCTTCAAAGCGGCAGCACTGCGTGGAGCTCAAGGTCAATTGGGGACTAAACACTGTGGGGAGCATGGGGCCAGCAGGGGACTGCTTGAGAACCCTGCTGGCCCCATGCTCCCTGCAGTGCTTTCATCTTTGAAGTGTAGCAACAGCCCACTTCAAAGACAGAGGCACCCTTATCGACTAATTGAATAATCGATTCAAACTGCATCGACTATTCGATTAGCCAGTTAACGTAAATTTAACATCCCTGATCTCTGCATGCAGGACTCAAGGGCCATTCTACTTCTGATTTCCACCCCCATTTCTTCCTATTGGGGTCTTTCTGGAAGGGGGGTTGGTCACAGACTAGACATATATGCAAAATCTTAAAGAACAAGTTACCAAAAGGTAGGTATGAGCGATTGCATATGTTCATTTCACATAGGTGACTCACAAGCTAGTGGAATGTAGGTGGACTCAGGGTCTACTACTTGAATAGGGATTGTAGAATCATCCATCCAAATCTAGCATTGTCTCTAGATTCACTGAGATACGAATATATGTAGTAATGATCGGGTGGCTGCCTTAACAATATGCAGACTGAGTACATGCAGAAATTGCCTGTGAGTTGCAATATAAGCCAATCATTAGCATAAATGAAAACAGGCAGAAATTCAGGAAGAGTCCGCAGAGTGAATAAAGAGTCCGCCTTTATTCTGTCTGAAACTACAATAAAGAGATTAAATGAAAACTTGAAGACTAGCCTATTCCAGGTAAAAAGCCAAATCTCTACTAACATCTAGAATATGGAGCTTTTCTTCCCTTTTTATTCAAATGAGGCTGTCAGGGCTATTCCCCACTCTGGTAGTCTGAGTGCAGATGATGGGAGCCCACAAGAGACCTTGCCTCCATAGGCTCTGCTTATAAAAAAGCCCCAGAGTCACAGATTCATGGACCTTTTTTTGAAGGGGGGTAACTGCCACCACAAAGTGAAACAAAAGAAAATCCCTTTTTTCTTGAACCCAGGAAGAAAGCAGTTGGACTTCTTCCAGAGGGGTACCCCCAAGCTCCTTTACCACAAGAGAGCTTGAAAACAAAGAGGAAACAAACTGCAGTCTCTGGCAGCTGACCTCTTAGTCTTAGGCATGCATTCATACACCCTGATAGACCTCCTGTTTCTTTCCAGGACATAAGAATCAAATCATTGCCCTAAAAAAGGAGATTTTATTAACAAAACAAAAAGATATACTTGATAAAGCATACTTGGTTGCTAGGTGTTACAGAGCAACTGAATAAAACAAATTAAAACACAGCAAACATCTCTGGGCACGCTCTTAGATAGTGAATGGGGGAGGGAAGGCATAAATTCACACAGAGATGTTTAACCAAACAACCAAAACAAAGAAATATACCCTGATTGTGACTAAATACACCTTTGCCTTCTACTCCCAATCCATGCTGATCGATACTTTGAGGCCCAGTTCACTCCCATGTCCGATATTTCTTATAGGCATGGTAATTCTGAGTACTGCATCTGCTCCCTCCAGCCCTTAACTTAGAATTCACACAAAGGGAGATCAGACCAGGTATCTATATCCAATTCAAATTTCAGCGCTGTATCCCCATTGGTTCTGCTGGCCCCCTGCCAACACCCTTGCTAGCTACCCGAGTTCAACCCTTTAGTGACAGAGTGCTGACCAGCACTCCTATCCATCACAGAGGCTTTGGAAAGAACATTGGTAAATAAATTTTACTTGATTAATGTGAAATTCAGCCACTTTAGATTTCTTGTGTGAGGTCAAAGGAAAACTGTCCCTAAAAACAAAAATTAAAGGGAGACTGATATTAAAGCTCACAGCTCACCTATTTTCCTGGCCAAGGTAACTGGAAACCATGAAAGACACTGTCATTGACAGGTGTTACAGAGAACAAGGCACTAGTAGCTCAAAGGAGCTACCCATCAACTTTGCTAGAATAAAGTTGAAACACCACTGTGGCAACAGGCCCTGAATCTATGGGTATAAATCTGAACAAGCCCTTTACAAATGTGATAGGCATAGGGCTGGAAAAAAGTTCATTGGTTGTATACAAGAGGCTGGACAAACCCCAAGTCAAGATCCAGCCGGTTTTACAGGAGGAGGGCATGGAGCCTGGGGTCACCAGGAGACTCCATTGGTTACATACAGGAGGGTGGACAGCTGCCAAATGGATTCTGATGGAATTAAGAGCTAACCCTTATTGTTTCAAAAACAAAAGATACTGCAAAATGGATCAAATGGAGCATCTCTTCAATTTAGTAAAGGTAATTCGATCTACTTGAAGGCTTCCTGCAGCACTTCCTACACTACCTTAAAACAAACATTTTCCCAGGTTGTCACTAGGGAGCATCCATGCTATCAGGTAGAGGTCCTGAAGGCTGTGACGAAGGAGGTGGCCATGGTCCTTGGTCATCACATCTACATCCCTTGGGAGTAGCAGCAGAGGTCTGATCGATGGGGCTAGCGGAGTCAAAAACCAGCGTGGATAGGGCCAGGCTGGGGCTATTAGAATAAGGTGAGCGGAATGGTGCTTGTCAGGCGCCCAAACAGAAACCCCTCTGGGTGGACAATGAAAAGAGCTCGCTGCGGGAGCGCTCAGAGCCAGGTAAGCGTGTGAAGTCTGCAACAGAGCCGGGCCCAGGCGCACGCAGAGCAGCAGCACACGCCTCCCTAGGCATGGGAGGCGCCGCGGTGCCTTTTCAGAGGCAGCGCCGGCGGCGAGACGCCGCGAGGAGGGGCAGAGTACGGGGAGGAGGCGGGCAGGCTGCGCCCGGGCGCAGAGGAGGAGCAGGCGCGCGGCGGCACAGGCGCTAGTGCTGGGCTCGCCATGGTGCAGCTGGTGATGATGGGCGTGAGCGGCTCGGGGAAGTAGGTGCTTTCCCCGGGGCGGGCGGCGCGCGCGGACAAGCCCCTTTGTCGTGGCAGCCACTCGCCCGGCTCTCTCCGGGTCCCTCCCTGCCGGGCGGGGGGCGGGGGGCGGGCTCGGGCTCGGCTCTCACGCGCGTCTCTCCCTCGCGCGGAGGGCGCGGCTTGAGGTGCGGGGTCTGCTGGACCAGGAGCAAAGGCTGCGGGGTAAACAGCTCTCCTAGGCCCTCAGCCCAGGCCGCCTCTCCTGAAGTCTGGAGGGGGGCCAGGAGACGGGTTCCTCTGCACCACGTCTCTCAAAGGGAGAGGGACATTTCCGCCCGGTTGGAAAGGAAGCTTCTGAAACCTTTCCTGGTGCAGGGGCTTTGGGACAGCAGCGGAAAACTTAACCCAAAAGCTGCTCCGTGTTTCACAGTAACTGCCTGGGGTGTGGTGCATCTCCTGCAAGACTTTTCAGTAGTTGGTGGGTTTTAATTAATCTTCAGAGGAGGAAATCCCCCTCCTGGCACACTGAAGAGCCTTCGGTACCCAGCTCCTGTCAAAAGATAACACTTCCTCGTATTACTCCATTGAGCCTTCAAACCAGACTAGCATTGGGTCATTTTCACATTGTTTCTGTTTTAGGTTGTGGGACACTTTGCATACACTATTAGTGGATTTTGTTGAATTTAGGGAAGAGTTGTCACTGATGGAAGGGTGGCTTTATTTTTATTTCTGTACTTTGAACACTATCCAGTTTTTTCTGTTTTATAGCTATGTAAACAAAAGAAACCTAACTCAGGAATAACAAGTGAGGAGTTAAGGCTAAAGTTGTCTCTGTTTCCAGCTGTTTCGCTACACATCAGTGTTTCCCAATTCCCATGATAAATTTCTTCATACTCGGTTTCATCCTACTACTTCTAATTATATATTCTTGATTTATTTCTCATATTTAATATGGATGCATGTATTTCACAACATGGTTAGCATTTAGCTCATCCATAATCCAATTCTGTCATGGATACAATCACCCAATCATTTAGAATGAGGCCCTTAGTGCATGATCTCAGTAAAAAAATAATCATGTCTTTACATGCTGCAGCTTTCGTTGATAAAAGTCTACTCGTGGGTGAAACACTGCTGGAAGTCACCATCAAAATGATGTAACCAAAACCAACAATTATCGGCTTTTCAAATAAAACAAGTGTGACAACAACTTTCAAAGTTTTACCAGGAGCCCTCTAGTTTCTAAAATCTTAATTTAGAATAACTTTTAAGAACTTGCAATAATGAGTCAAATTATTTTCAAATTTTGTAATAACTTGAATGATAATAGCTGTGTTGTTTTAAATTTAAATGTTTCAGGTAACGTTTCCAGTAGTGCCCACAATGTGCTAGATGCTGTACAAACTAAAGCTTGTGCCCTAAAGAGCAGAACATGTCACATTATTGTATTCTGAATGTAAAGAAAAATTATTATTAGCTTAGGCTACAACATGACCAGCTAAAATTGAGATAAAAGATGTTACCTTGGATCTATACTAGGAAAAGTCAAGTTTATTTCAGACCTACCTAGCTTATTTTGTGTAAGCCCTACCTAAACTTGACTATTTTTCCTAGTTAAGAAAGACAAAGACTTGGTACTCCACAAAATAGGTAAGTGTTCTATTTTGTGCTAGCTAGGCCTGGTACATGACTGATGCCATCAATAGCACTTTTCAGCCCCAAGGGGACGCTGGCAGGCATGTTTGCACCTACCGCAATGACCAAAATCAAGTACTGAATGGAGGGTATTTGTTTGTTTCTGGATGATGTCATTTGTTCTGTTTCTGCAGTACTCGAGTACAATGGGGTCTGGTTCATGATTGGGGCTTCTACATGCTATGGCAATAAAAATAATAAACAGGAAAGCTGCTGAATATGTTGCCACTGTGCACCCTACCTATTGATCTTACAATGACAGAATGATTCAGGAAACTTTGTTGGACCTGCAACTTTATCCCCCCGCCCACCAACCTAATTTTATTCCACACAATTTGTAAAATAACTCCAAAAGAAAACTCTCTCTCTCTGCCCCTACAGCTCCCCCACGTACTTACTTTTGCCTCCTGTTGTTTTAATATTGTCCCCCCCCATCTTAGAGGTATATATTCACTACACATACAATTATTGAAAAAAATCAATTTTAAAACTGGCTGTATTTGCGTGATGAGCTGCACTCATCAGTTTGGTTGCCAGCCCCAGAATGCTTAGCTATATGTTATTATTGCTTGCTTATTTACTATACCTTCGTTAAAATTCAGATGTAACTAAGGCCAGGCTAATTTATTCACTAAAGATTATTTTCAGTTTGATAAAGTACTATGAAAATCCTAAACACAGACAATGTTATTGTTAGATGCCATGTTTGCATAGCTTTATCCTTTTAAATGTTTCCAGGCCAGAATCTTATCAATTAATACTAATTACATTTGAATAATTCCCACTTTCTCCTCCCATTTCCTTTCTCTCCCTCACACAGTGACCATGATTTTATTGTTTTTTGGGGGGAGGAGGATTTTTTTAGTTCAAAGTTTTTATTCCCCCATAGGTGCAGCTGCCAACCATACATTTTGGGGAAGAGGAAGAAAAAAATTGTAGGCAGCTTTTGCCTCTTCAATTTACAGTCCTGATAGGATTTCTGGGTTAATTACATATGTTTAAGGATTTATCCTCTTTGCAGATTATACTTATTTTTATATGTTGAAGTGGTAACTGAATGCATGTGAACATCCAGTCTTTGCTGAGATTATTATATGTGATCACTTATGATTTGGGAACATCAGGATTACTGGGGAAGAGGAGACTTATACTTTACTCTGAAACATTTGATTCTTGATAGAGCTAGAGACAGGATGAGGGACTAGATAGACCATTTGTCTGAGGTATTATGGCAGTTACTACATTCCTATGACCAGTTCCATCCCAAAGTGGAAAGACGACACAACACTTTATATAAAAGAGGAAGTTACAATGATGAAGTAATGCTTTCACTGTGTTCTCTTACAGATCCACTGTTGGGTCACATCTGGCAACTAAGGTACTTTCTAACTATTCCGGTTTATTGTAAATTTACATAGAATTTTCTTCACTTTTAGCAAGTCATTGTTAGTTAAATTATAAATTTATCATCTCTCTCTATATATATAAAAAAGTTTTTCCTGCCGCGCGACAGAATGGCATCATCAGGTTCTCTGGCTGTAAAAGTGGCCAGAGAGAGGGGGGTTGGTGAGCATAGCAAGCATGGGGCACAGCCCCCTAGTATGTAAATATTACTCATTTGTGAATAGTTGAATCTGTCTTGGCTGAGTCAGGCATTGATGAATATAATCCTATAATGCATGTGTGAATTTGACTCACAAGCATACATGGTATATTGACTTGCTGTTTTCTTCCTTTTGATTATACCTTGTATTTCTGGGAATTGTCATTATATAGAGAGTGAGATTCATACTGTGTTGCAGAAGTCTTACAGGTCTTCCACAACTGTACTTGCCAAAGTGTTCTTGATAAACTAGTGAGTTACTGTGAGCTAGTTTGTTTATGCTAAATTATACATAATTTTTTTCTTAGCTGGGATGGAAATTCTATGATGCTGATGACTATCATCCCACAGAGAACACACAGAAAATGGCACAAGGAATACCACTAACTGACCAGGTAGCTATACTGTATGTAATCCTAATGGTAAAGAAGTTGTTTACCTTTTTTTAGGCAGTTTTATTTCCAAAATGTAGGGGGGAAAAACACAACATGTGTCGGTCCCTCCTGCTTCAGGGCCTACTGCTGATTTCATCCTTACCTTTTATGCTGACCACCACACCTCCCAGGGCTTTCTCCTTGAAGGCTTGCCTCATCCCATTTGCACTGCTTCACTGGGGAAGAAGGGAAGACAAATTCCTCCCTCTTCCTCCTGCTGTGCTGATCCCCTTCCTTATTGAAAGCCCAACTCTTTATAGCTCTATTGCTGCTCCAATAGACAGGGAGCACTGGCACTGGGGACTGGGACCTGCTTCATTTAAAGGCCATAAAATCATAAGTGTATGCATAATTGGTATTTGATCATAAAAGTGTACATAAATGGTATTTAAAAAACAACCAATAGTCTAGTAGCATCTTAAAGACTAACAAAACATGATGGTATCATGAGCTTTCGTGGACACAACCCACTTCTTCAGATGACTGGAGTATGAAAACAACGGTATTTGACATGACAAATGAGGGTCATAATCAGACAAAAAAGGAGCAAGGAAGAGGAAAAACAAGAGTGACAATAGGGTCAATTACTGAATAAGGGGTGGCACATTTCTTAATGGCTGTTGTTGGTTCAGGGTGAGAGAAATGTTTCTCCCATCACAGTATTTAATTCAGTCCTACCTTTACATTATCCTGTCCCTCTCAGATAAGAAGGCAGGAGCTTGTAGGAGGGACTTGAACAGGACAGAAGACATGGCTTGGATAATAATTTGGAGGCAGGCACTCCAGGCAAAAAAGCAATGTGAAAGGAGGCCTGGAAACATGAGAGAGGAGACAGAAGGTCATCAATTAATCATAAGCAAAGCAAAGGGCTGGTGGCTGCTCCATAGTTGAGCTAGTCAAAGGGAGTTTAAGATGAATATAGCCAGTTTGTTGAACTCCTAGATTCTGTATCAAAGCCTCTTTTATCAATATAGCCACATCTTTCCCATGAGGTGTGTAAGGTGTACCAGCTGGAAGGCTGGCAGTAGTTAATGCAGAATTAAAATTACCTGGCTGATTTTGCTGTGTAAAGACATTTGTATTTTCTGGGAAAGTTAGTGTTCCTAAATATTTCCCCCATTCCTGTCCTACATGATAAACATTTACAACCTAAGTTATCTCCAGTTTAAAAAGCTTAGTGTTGGTGGTAGTTTATTTGGTTTGGGTCCTCCGCGCCTCCCCCCCCTCTGCCCCCGCTTTTTTGCCCTTTGGAATTTGATAGCGTTTGTCACAGGGAAAGATAAGTACTCATCCATGCAAACAAGACACACAACCCAGTGGGAGGTATCTGAGGGAAAAGCAGGATCAGCAAAAATTCACCCTGCCTACACACGCAAACAAAGTATTAGTTACTTACTCACTCTCATAAACTATGCATACACAGACTCTTAAGCTCCATTCTGCAAGTTGAGCCATGTGTATGGTTACCAGCATCTGTGAAGATTTCTACAGAGTTCATTAAAAATCTGTCAATATGGATCAGCTTGTCGGCCATGAAAGAGTAGTTAGGTGCCTAAACTCCAGATTTAGATGACATAAGGCTTTGTCTACAGTGCACTCTCCCAGTGTCCTGGTAAACCACCTCCACAAGGGGAGTAACTAACTGTACTGGGAATGTGGTTCCCAGCTCTGTAGCCTGGTTTACTCTGGTGCTTCACAGCACTATAACTTGTTGCATTCAAGGTGGGAGGGGGCATTCAGGGCCATCCCTATCAGTCTCAGGTGGGGTGAGGCTTAGCATACACCTGTCTGATGGGCATCTCCCATTGGCTCGCTGAGGTAGCTCCCCATCTAGTATGCTGGCTTTTGTGGATCACATTGTAAAAGCACTTCTCTCTCCACACTGGGAGTCTAGGTGCCTAATTCAGGCTTTGTGGATTGCAGTTTATTCCTGTGATTTTTCTAGTCACCACAATAGTCAGCATTGCAATGCTTATGTCCCTTTGTGGATCCAAGCCATAGTGTATAGCCTATGAAGTCAAATCGTTTTTCCTACATTCCTTCCCTAATACTAATAGACTTCTCAGTTGGAAGTTGTGTAGATATAGCTGTGTCAGTCCCAGGATATTGGAGAGACAAGGGGGTAAGGGAGTAGGGATGTTAAAATATGTTTATTTAGGTAAGCGTGTAACCGTTGAAAAATTCAGCAGTTACATGTTTACATGTGGGAGTAGGCTGCTCCCACCCGCTATTCCCCCGACCCGTGCTGCTGCGTCTATATGAGAGGCAACAGCACGGGGCGTGGGAGTAAAGCAGCTCCCCGGGAGCTGGTGTTCATGGGGAGCCAGCTTAAAAGCCAGCCCCCTGTGAGCACTAGTTCCTGCCTCCCCTTCCTCCCATGCTGCTGCCTCTGATACAGAGGCAGCAGTAGGGGAGGCAAGCCATATCCCCCCATGTACCTGCCTTCCCCCCCCCCAATGCTGTTGTCTCTGATATAGAGGCAGCAGTGCGGAGGCGAGGGAGGAGTACTTGTGTATAACTGTGAAGGTTAACCAATGAGCCTATAAGGGAGTAACTTTTATGGGACCAACTTGTGTTGCTGACAAAGACACAAGTTTTCAAGCTTCTTCTGTGGGAAAAAGAACTCTGTGTGGCTCAAGAGCTTGTTTCTCTCAGGGACAGAAGTTGGTTCAATAAAAAAATATTACCTCACCCACATTGGCTCTCTTGTGAGTTGGAAGTCCATTATCCACCATCTGCTAAAACAATTGCTTTATAAACTATTATACATCTTCCTCCTTAAAACTGTGTTTCCTTGCTCTAATCTATCCATATACCACAAATAGATCATCAAGCTTAATTTGATAATACTTAATTAGCTTAATTTGACTGCAGTTTCTACATATAGTATTATTGGCATCCTACCATGTACCTTACTTTACACATACCAATCCCTTACCATATTTTAAAACTCAAATCCACTTAAGTAATACACAGAAATCCCTAGTATATTACTGTGATCATATAATGAAGTTAACTGTGTCATCACAAGTATTACATCATAATAAATCACTTTGTATATATATTTTTTAAATATACCAATAACTCTGAATGTATTTCTTTTCCAATTTATTTTGTATTACATAGGGGTCAAGGGATAAGCAAATAACAATACTGTTGTTTTCGTGATGCTAGAATTGTGGAAATAAGCTACTTTGATAATAAAACAATGAAACTACTTCTTAATAGTCCATTATTGGCACTACAAAGTCTTTCCTTTTGACAAACAGTGCACTGAACAAGTGCACTGAACTGCTTTCTAGAATGTACATTTATATATATCACATACTCTTATCTTAATGGTTTCACCTCACTCCATAACTAAAGGTGTGCTTATTTGTGTTCTGGTGTGTCTTATTACACTGTTGAACAAAGACAAGCCAAGACACAAAACATTTCAGCAGCAGAAAAATCAAATTGAAATATAAGATCTTTGGTATGAGGATTAGTACCTACGAAACAGATAAGAGTGGGAGTTTAGGAAATTACAACTCAGCTCAGCTCTTCAAGGAAATTTATACCCCTTTTGAAACTGCTGCAGGCAGATCTCTTCATGGCTATTTCCAAGAAACAGCCAAAAACTGTTGCCATTATTTTTGCACAAGGCAGAATTGTGATGCTCTTGAAAGGAAGCATGGGGGCTGAAAAATGTTTCTCGACACCTTTTTAAAAAACTTGAGTTTTCTTTTGGAGTTTTCCAGCTGAAAGGCCTATATACAGGTCTATAAATTCACTAGACAGATTACTACAACATACTGCACTGATTTACAGTGCCATGCAGGTGGCGTGTAATTGTCCTGCAGCATACCAAGAAATTGTGGAGAGGCCTATTTGAAAGCACACTGGCAGGAAAGTGTTTTGCAATGGACGAACTAGCTCTTTCTTTGTTCCCATGCTCTCATTTATTAAACTTGTCCAACATGTATTGGGTGGAAAGGTGACACCTGAGCATTCATTTAATACTGAGCAGTCATGGTAGAAGCTGCAGGAATCTAAAATCTTAAATTGGATTACATTAAGAAAGCTGATCAGTCATTTTTATTGTATTTGCCAAGTTCCTTTGAGCCAAGTGTAGTCAGAGGGCATTCCTTCAGTGAGCAAAGGAGTTGCAAAAATGTGGTTATGAGAGAGTTTGCTTGTGATTGCCATAGATGTAAATAGGATATAATTAACTTATCTGTGATAACTTAATTCAGGTTTGTTTTAGACTCTTTGGGATAGTTCCTGAGAGCCTTATGTGTATATGTATCTGATTCAAAACATTACACACATATATTAAACTATTAGGTGAAGAAAAGGAGGGGGGATCACAATTCCATCTATTTTAGATATGAAAAGCATTGTGAGAATAGATTTGATGTTTACATTGTCAAATAAAACAAGAGCTAGTTTTGGTTTTTCAGAAGGTTCATAATATGCTATATCAAACCTAAACCATACATGACTATTATTTACAACTTCCATTGATTCTCCTTTTCCATCATGTATTAAAAAATTCAAAGCACTTCAGATTTTCAGTGTAGATAAAATCCTTCCCTTCCCCATCCTCTATGCAGTGGTAGAAGTTCTGGTTTAGAAAGGAAGAAGGCAGAAGTTGAAAATCTGTTTGCTTGGTGCAGCATTACATTATTTATAAACTATGTACTAAAGAAAGGAGGGGTCTTCTAGAAGATATGTGATTAGGGATGTAAAATGTTGATTATTTGGCTAGTTGAATAGTCGATGCAATTAGTTGATAAGGGTGCCTCTGCCTTTGAAGTGTCGCAACAGCCCCAGGGCTATTGCGACACTTCAAAGGCAAAAGTGCTGCAGGTATCACAGGGCCAGTGGGGAACTCAAACAGTCCCTCACTGGCCCTGTTCTTCCCATGGCATTTCAAAGTGGCAGCGCCACATGGAGCCCAGGGTCAGCTGGGGAGTCTCAGTTAAGAAACACCAGAGTGGTCGTTTGTGCAAACTTAATTCTTACACTTGCGTCTATCCATTATGATCCCATCTCTAATGATATGATCACATATAGGGATGTGAACAACCAGTCAACTAGTCACTCCCCGCCCTTACTGCCTCTATCAGAAAGAGGCAGCAAGGGGGTGGAAGAGAACAGGGTGCTTCAAAGTGGTAACACCGCGTGGAGTCCAAGGTCAGCTGGGGACTCCAGCACACGGCATTTCAAAATGGTAGTGCCACATGGAGCCTGGGGTCTGGCCCCAGGCTACATGTGGTACTGCAGCTTTGAAGCACCCCTTCCTCTTCCTCCCCACTTTCTGCCTCTTTCTGATAAAGGCAGCAAGGCGGGAGGAAGCAACTAAGTCAACAGGCTAGTTGACTATCTGATAAGCATTTGCTTATTGGATAGTTGACTAGTTGTTCACATCCCTGTATGTGATCATCGATCATATCATTAGAGATGAGATCATAATGCATAGGCACAAGTGTAAGCATTCAGTTTACACAAACTCTCTCTCTGGTGTTTCTTAACTTTCAGTTGCTTGACTTTGCAACCTATGCACATAGGTTTTTTGTTTGTATGTAAAATATAGTATATGTACATATTAACAAGTATAAAAGCATGGATCTATAGCAGAATAGTGTAGAATGAATTTTTAATGTATTCAGTTTTCAGTTAATGGAAACAAATGTTAAGAATTCATATTGATTTATTGTGTTAGTGTTTTATTCTGTTGTGCTCTGGTCCTTCATTTTTTTTAAAGTAATGGGTTTGTGCAATTTAGATGCTTTTGTTTTTGTAAATTTAAATGCAAAGTTTTATACATCAGCCTTGAATGTAGAAACAGCTATTGATCAGTTTGCTAATGTGACTGTGTGTGTGGTGGGGGGATTGGTCTATTTGCCTCCTCACCACACCAAAGAAAGATTGAAAGAGATTCACCTATTTTTATATTGCAAGTTAACTGCTACATAGATGTAATGCAATTTAAAGTGAAACTCCATAATATGTCCCTTCAGCTAACTTGTTTTGTTTCTAGGACAGGATTCCATGGCTTTGCAAATTACATAATATATTAATGAGGTAAGAGAACCTCTGATGTTCAGAGTGATTGCATCTATAATGTTTATTGGCTAAATACTAAAGCAAAAGGTTTGTTCAGTTGCATTAGTGGGAGTAAGTAATGTCATATTGTAACAATATTCTGCAGTCAGTAAAACCATTCTGCATTCATTAGTCTGTGAAATGCTTCAGTACTTATAATAACAGTAAGGAAACACCTACATCAGGGCTACTCAACATGCAGCACGTGGCCCGTTTGTTTGCGGCCCGCGGGGCAGTTTGGGTTTACATAGGACACAACATGCATCTCGCAGGTAGGATGCTGTGAACATGGCCTCCACTGGGAACAAGCTCCACATTGGTGAGGCATCCCCCAGGCTGGGTGAGCATTGAAAGACGCAAGTGGACGTGCTAACTGGAACAGATGGGTACAGGGTGTCAGCGTTTCTAGCTCCCAGGGAGGAGGTGCCGGGAGTGCCAAGGCATTGTGGGAAGTGCTTTGTATTCATGCCTGTCAGTGTGAAAGAAGCTATTTGCATATATTTCCATATATATTTGCATGTAAATGCATCCACGCTTAAGTTGTGGCCCTCTGCATGTGCTGTGAGTATCATTGTGGCTTCCAAAGTTGAGTAGCCCTGACCAAAATACTTCTACTTGATGGAATTGTTTGGAGTTCAGAGTACTTTCTCCATTGTCTACGTGAACATATTTACATTTCAAGAATCCAGTTCAGTAGTAAGTTTGACAACAGCTCTAGAGGGCATGCTGCATGAATTTAAGGCATGTTAGAAAATTTGGCTCCAAGTGACTTCGGAGCCTATGTTCCTTTGACTTTTGATGAGATTTAGGCTCTTAAGTATCTAAGTCACTTTTGAACATATGATGTAGTCTCCTAAGTCACATGTTTAAGAAAGTTTTATCCTTAGTCACTTACCCTAATTGACCAATTGCCATTGAACACTGCTGGATGTGGACTTCCTATCTCAAATATCGAGATGTTAGGTTTTTTTTTTTAAAGGGAAAATAATGCAAAAATAATTTCATGGGACATGGGGGAAAGAAAAGTCAAACCTGGTACTTTAAATTTCTGCATTTTAAATTTGCATGGGTTTATTCACAATGGCAATCATCCCCCAAAGACAGTCGACTATATATTTTGAAAAGGTTGTTTGTGCAAAATAAAGTCAAACTTCACTATTACCTACAGATACCAGATTTTGCATAAATAATCCTGCCACTTAAATTAGCTGAATGCACTACTTTTTACACCGGAATATGCTTAGTGCAAGGTTTAAATCAGTGTTTCACAATGAGCAAATTGCAGCTAATGGGAGCCGTGAGGTTCCATGGCCGTAGAGCCAGTAAGTAAACAAACCGGAGTGGCCCAGTAGCAGCTCTCTCAGAGTGGGTCCGCATACCACTTTGAGCAACACTGGTTTAAATAATTATTTTTGTTTTTCATTGGGAAAATGTCATTATTATTGATTAGAGTTCAAAAAAAATATTTGCTAACAAAATTAAAATCAAGTCGCCTATTCACTTATCATTTTAGTGCAAAGAAAATTTTTACTGTTACAAATCACAAAATAATTCAGATGAGTTATGGAAAGAGTCATGGAAGCTTTTGATTTTATGAGTTTTTTATTCAAATTTACTATGTATGATAATTATTCAGTGAAATGCATAATGTTTGAAGTTGAAATCCTACAAATGTAAAACTGTTTTTATTTCCCTTAATTAAAAATTGTATTACGTGTATTTAATTTCTTGAACTTTCCTATAGGTGTAATATGTGCAAAATGACTGCCCGGTCAATGATGGGCCTCACTTGCTAGTTACATATATTACAGCAACAAATGGATGATCTTTATCAGTAAAAATTGTCAGAAACAAACTCTCAATAGCTCTGCTGTGTTCAAAATCTGGATTTGGGTTTTGCAGCAATTTACTCTTCTTTGTTCGTCAATTCTGCATTCAATATATTCTCCATCCTGGCGATTCATTTAAGTACCTGGATGTAACAGACACAGGAAAGAGAAGCTTTGACATTCCACCTATGTGATGCTTCTCAGAATATCAGGAGGCTGTTGAGTTCCCTAGACTAAGCAAGAAAGGTCAGGGAGTATTGTGGAATTCAAAAACAATGAACTTTGAAAGGGTTAGCCCTACCTAAACGAAGATTCAGTGACTCTTAAAGCACCTTGCAACTAGCAGGGTCCAAATTGGCTGTTTACCTGTGGAATTTAAGTAATAGAAAATGACTTAATAGAGGACAGTGACATTAGTTTTAGGGATGTTAAGTAGTGATTAATTTGCTCGTCGAGTAGTCGATGGAATTTCCATCGACTACTCAACTAGTCTATAAGCACTTCCGCGTTCCATCTTAGAAATGCACAAGAGCCCCAGCGGGGGCTCTTGTGCATTCAAAGTTGGAACGCCACGTGGAGCCCAGGGCCAGTGGGAAGTCTCACTGACTTCAGGCTCCACGTGGGCGCTTCCGCTTTGAAATGCACAAGAGCCCCAGCTGATCCCAGGCTCCACCTGCATTTCAAAGTGGCAGTGCAGCACGGGCTGATCCCGGGCTCCAAGTGGCGCTGCTGCTTTGAAATGCACAAGGAGCCTGGTGCAAGGTTCCCCACAGCATTCAAAGCAGCAGCGCTGCACAGAGCAGCTGACTCCGGGCTCCGTGCAGCGCTGCTGCTTTTAAGTACTCCTTCCTTCCCTCCCTTGCTGCCTCTATCTGATAGAGGCAGCGGGGCGGGAGGAGCAACTAGTCGATTATCCGATAAGCATTTGACTAGTCCTTTACATCCCTAATTAGCTTATTACTCTGGATAATGTGTTTGACTGCAGGATATGAGCTTTTTTCCCCTAAGCTTTTGCACATCTCAGTCAAACTTGTATGTTCACTTGCAGTGTTTAATGCCAAAACTAACTGGAAGGCAGGGTATGGGATTTCCAGTGCAACAGATACCATTGTTGCCTGGTTACCTGAAGTTTTAAATCTTTGAAAGTTACACAAATGTAATTATGTTAATCTCACTAAACCTAACCATCCAGAACAACTATTAAAAGAATAAGGACACATGCAGAGTTTCCATTAATGTTAATAGTAATAATTATGGCTTTCAAAAATTGAAAGTGGAATGTATTGTTCAGAACTCTAGACCAGTGTTTCTCAACGTGTGGTCCGTGAACCACTGCTAGTGGTCCACGGCTGCCTTCCAGGTGGTCCACGGCTTGAGCTCAGCCCCCCTCCCCTCTAGCAGGGAGTCTGTACTAGGGATGTAATTGTATAGTCGATTAACCGATACACGCATTTAACCGATACACGCATTTCCCTCCCCTTCCCCAGCAGTACATTTTTTAGCAGGCTGGCCAGCAGCACAGCACAGCACAGTCCTTGTCCAGGACCTCTTCAGCTGTGGCTCTGTATTTAAAGCCGGGCAGGCAGGTAGCCTGTCTCCATCCTGGCTCATGCTGTATCTGGGAGCTACCCCCGCTGCAGCTCTGCATTCAAAGTGTATTAGGAGCTGAGTGGGTGGGCAGCCTGGCTCAGTTCTGGCTTATGCCGAGTTGGGGAGCTCAGACCCCTCCTAGATAGGGGCTGCTGCCTCTTTATCAGAGACAGCAGCACAGGGCTACAGGCAGCTGGTCCATGAGGGGAGCTGGTTTTTAAACTGGCTCCCCTTGAGGACCAGCTCCTGCCTGATACAGAGGCAGCAGCATGGAGTGGCAGGGGGCTACTCTGGAGTGGAGTACAGGCACGCTGGCTGCTGGCCCACCCCCAGGGACTATAAAATAGTTGACTAACCGATAAGAATTCATGAGGTTATTTGACTAGTCAATCGATATTTAACATCCCTAGTCTGTACTGGCGCTCCAGCCTCACCCTCCCTCCCCCACCACGAGGTTGGAGCACCAGTGTCAGCTTCCCACTGGGGGTGGGGAGAGAAAGCCTTGAGCCTCACTGTGCACTCCCCCTTCCCCGGCTGGGGGAACAGCAGTGCATGGGCGTGCTGCCTGGAGGCTTTCTCTATTGCTCACATTGGCTAGAATCTGGCCGATGGGAGCAACGGGAGGCCTTGCCTAGGAGCGGCACGGGGAGCGAAGGCAAGTAAGTGCTACCCCACCCCCTCGTGCCCAGCCACCCGCACTCCCAGCTGAGAGCCCGAACCTCCAGCCTGCTTCTGCACCCTTCCCCCGGCCAGACACCCTACCCCCAGCCTACTCCTACACCTTCCTCTGCTCCTGCACCCTCCTCCTGTTTGGACAGCCCACTCCTATACCCTCCCCTCATCCCCCCAGATACCCTAGCTCCAGCCCGCTCCTGGACCCTCCTTCCTGGCCATACGCTGCCCCTTCTCTTGCTCTTGCCCCTTCTCCCTGGCCAGACACCCTACTTCTAGCCTGCTCCTGCCCCCTACCTCCCACGCAGATCCTGCACGCCCATTCCTCTCACTGGCAGCCCTGTTCCACACATTGAATCCTCCATTTCTGTTCCAACTCCAAAGAGTGGGGTTCCACAAAATCCACTAACCCTGGAACCCCAGAAGAGTAAATCTGGCCTATGGGGAGCCCTGAATCTCGGTCCTCCTTGTCCCTTCCCCTCGTTCTGTGGGGCTGGAGCACCAGAGGAGTGAGATGTATCAGTTGGGGGCCACATCAGTGAGGGTTGGTGGATTTTGGAGTTTTTTGCTTCTCACTTGTGTGGTCCCCAACTGGTTTTTCTGTGGGTCAGTGGCTCCAGTCCCAAAAAAGTTTCCCCACCCCTGCCATTAATAAAGAAAACATTGAAACCTTTTGTGTTGGACATAAATTAATATACTTTATTTAAGATGAAGTTTGGTAAACTAACATGAGAAAATTGAAACGCTTAATCTGTTTAATAGTTTAAATTAAACCATTCTCCCTAGCTGCAGCACTTGCAAAATGGCTCGGGTGTAATTATGTAATTAACTGTGAGTTTCCATTAGCAACTGGTGGTCCGTGGAACGGTTTGTATTGAGGCAGGTGGGCTACGGGCCAAAAAGTTGGAGAACCACTGCTCTAGACAGACCCTTTGGCCATGTCTGTACTATGCCATCAATCTAATCTAAGTCACTTCAGCTGTGCAATTTGCAAAGCAGAACTCAATGTACTTACCTTGTGCACCGGAAGGGCATCTTGTGCACCGGAAGGTCAGTGCAGGCTGCTCTCTGCTGACTACTTTTCTCATCATAGTAGAGTACCTGTGTCAATGAAGAGTGCTCAGAGATTAATTGCATCTAAGCAGATGTGATAAATCAACAGCTGGTGGATTGATTGCTGCAACAGCCATCCCCAGCATAGTTGAGACAAGCCCTTGAGTCGGTTTGTAAGGGGGGTAGGAGAGTGCTTCATTCATGCTGTCCAACAACCACCCTTCTCAGCTGATGGCTCTCTCATTGGAATCCAGTTATGCTTCCACATTTGGGAAGATAGTGGCTGTTATGAAGGTTCCAAAAGATGGAGCTGTTAAAGGGACATTGTATGAAACCACATTTTTAAAAAGCAAGCACCCTTGCCTGTGTTAGAGATTTGACTTCAGAGTCCCATTAAAATGAGGAAAAAAATCTTTGCACCTCTTCTTTGTGAAGCTATGTTTGGTTGCTCACCTTACCATCTATTGAGAACAGACAGTGTATGAATACACCAAATATAGGCATGATATTAAATTATTGCTATTGAAAATTTCTCCTCTTGATAGAGAAGAATTAGCTGGACGAAGTGTGATTCTGGCCTGTTCAGCTCTGAAGAAAATGTATAGACGCATATTAGTAAGTGGAAGGGATGCTGTCAGTTCTCAGAGTGATCATCTAGAGGAACAAGGAGACTCTACCACTGGGAAAGTCCTTTTCATCCATTTGAATGGACCTATGGAACTCATCGCCAGCCGCCTGGAGAAGCGGAGAGGACACTTTATGGCACCTGAACTACTAGAGTCTCAGTTTGAGACCCTGGAGCCTCCGTCAGCACCAGAAAACTTTATTACTGTGAGTCTGGAAAAATCTATTTCTGAAATAGTGTCTGAAATTGAGAAATCTCTTCACTTAGAGTAATGCTTTTCCAGAGCAGTTTCTGAATTAGATGCACATTAATTCTTTTCACCATGTCATCTTTGTGGAACAGCATTTTTGTTTTTTCTCAAGTTAATCAGCACTATTTGCAGCATTAACTTCACTGTCTTGACATACTTTAAAGGGTCCAGAACAATTATTACTGATACTTTTATTAAGACCTGTTAAAACTTGGAGAAACAATTTTCAAAAGTGAATGGCATTTGCCTAACTCTTTTTCTATTTAACTCTCAGATGAAACTCCCATTGACTTTAATAGAAATCGGGATAGGTCAACACCATGTGCTTCTGACAATCCCACAGTGGGGGGTTAGACAGAACATGAAAATCTCAACAAATTTAGCATTCACTTTTCTTCCTGTCAACACAGGAATTGCTCCAGTCGTAACTACCTGACATTTAAATGTTGAATGGACACTTGAAACTGGTCATCCTTTTAAGAGGAGTCAGAATTCTCTGACAGTGCAGAGGGACAGGATCTTAGACTGTGGAGTTTAGGACCTAACTCCACTATTAGCTCCAGGCCTGAACTGGGACAGGTTATAACTTCTGTGTCCTCATCTGTGAAAATACTTGCCTTCCTCACATGGGTGTTGAGAGACGTCATTGATTCTGACAAACACTGTGAGTTCCCATGGAAAAGAGAGGGCTATGTAACTGCAAAATGTTAATCTATCAAAATCTTGAAAAATAAACTAAATAGCACTGTATTGACTGTGATTTAGTCTTTCATATGCAAAATTTACACATTGATGAAATCAGAGCAAGACTGTTTCAGCCAGTGAAGTAAGTTTTATGTACCACTGTGTTCATCAGTTCAGAACTTATGGGTGATCTTTCCCTTCAGCTTGACTGGCAGATAGCTGTTTAATATGACTTTTTCTGGCTAGGGATGTTAAAATTAATCGACTAATCAAATAGTTGATGGAATTTCCGTAGACTATTTGATTAGTTGATAAGGGTGCTTCTGCTTTGAAATGTAGGAAGAGCCCACTGGGCTGTTGGGACATTTCTGCCCCAGTAGGGGCTCTTGTGCATTTCAAAGATTTCAAAAGTGGAAGGCGGCCACTGCCCTCTCCCAGAGCTAGAGCTGGGGGGGGGAACTGGCTTTTAAACAAGTTCCCTCCCAGCACCCCCCATCTTCTCCTGCCTCTTGTTGCCTCTTTCTGATAGAGGCAGCAAGGGGGAAGTGACTAGCCAACTAGCATGTTGACTGTCCGATAAGCTTATTGGATAGTCGACTAGTTGATTACATCCCTACTCAAACTGAATTCCAAAGTGTGACTTTTTGCCTTAAGAACTCAGAGCAAGTGTGAGGGCAAAAGTCCCCTAATAGGGGAGAGTCCTACATCCGGTAAGTGGCTTGCACCTTGCTCTCTACAGACACAGACAGTCTTTGGATTTCAGATACACACAAGCAAATCAGCATATTATCTTCAGTGTCCCTCCCAAACTGAGCCCATGAATTAAGGTTCTTTGTTATAGTCATTTAAAAATGTACACACTAAAGGCTGTGATTCCAATGAAGAGTATTTAAAATTCAGATGCAACTGTTCTTAAAAACGTGTTTACTTTCTCTATAATTTGTAATGCTTTATAGGTGTTAAAGTGCTTATTAAAGTTAAAACTACAGCCTTAAGTAGTCTTAGCAAAGACAAAGGACTACTCATAGGTAAAATGATTCTCATGAATACATGTTTGCAGAATAAAGGGCATAGGAGAGCTACATAGTCATTGCTCTCAATTGAATATATTCGGGGCCAGTCTATTAAAGAGAAGAAACCCCCTCATTACAAGATACATATTAATTCCATAATTGGAAATATTTGCATAAAGTCACAATTCACAGAATTTAAAGAATATGGAAGTGTTTAATTTTGGGGGGTACAATATAGGTATCAAAATATGAATAACGGACTTCACATATTACTTGAAACCTGTTATCTTGCTGAGTTTTAACTTTGTAAGCGATCACAGGATATACTTTTTATGAGATGCTCTGCAAGAGAAGTAATATTGTGAAGAACCTTTCTGATATATTGCAATGTATGTATTACCCCCATTAGTACTCTTATCCCAAACTTATGATCTTGATTAATGCAACTCAGTCACTTCTTTTGAAGAAAGGATGGTGGTGTTCAAAGGCATCCTTAGAAAAATTAATCAAACCATTAGCTGGGTTACCAGTTTTAAAAGTGTTTATAGCTTCTTCCAATAGAAATTAAGACTTGCCCTTGTGGTACACCAAGAAATCCCACCACTGCACCTCCTTGGCATGGTACTATGAATGAGAACTGGGAACAGCAGTGAAACTCCACTATACCAGACAAATAAACTGATAGGTATCTGGTGAGTATTTTCCATGAAAAATGAATGATAAGTCAGAGTGCAAAAGATTGATCCATTTCTTATTACTGTCTTGTATAAAATGCACACAAACCTATTTAATCCAAAACCTCCATACAAATGGTTTGAAAATACTGAACTAAAAAACAGTTTTTCAGGTTACTTTTTGGACATCCTCCTTGTTTCTTATAAGAGAAACAAATTAGAAGTGGACCTCAGTTGTAAGATTATGGTTCAGTGCATCACATTTAAGTGGGGGCCAAAACTAACACACACACACAGTTGAAGGTCTTGTTCCACTCTAGACACTGGTTGATGTCAACACTAAATTCAGGTAAATGGCACCCTCTTGTGGTGATTCCACTAAGTCAAATCTACATTTAAAAAAGTTAGTTCTCTCAATACATGTATCCCATGCAGTGCTATAGGTAAAAGGCTTATTTTATCAACTACTGCAGTATTGAAGTTGTGCTTTGTTTTACCAACCCTGGGTAAATAAATAAAAGTAAAAATTCAGGGCATGTCTCTAACATACTGCTTGGAAAACAGTTATCAGATCATATTGTGAATGATAAAATGTCAACATTAAACTTCAGCCCTTCCCATTCAACAACTGTACTGCAGTGTTCCCTGTAAGTTGTATGCTTGTTGAGTGGCCCAGGAGATATTCAGATGCTGCCCAGATGATTAGCAGATTGCCCAAAGCTGCTCACAGCCAGCAGGAAGAGTCTCTCCCCCTTGGTAAATTACAAAGAAACCATGATCCAGACACCAACCAATATATTGGGTATCTCCAAGGAAAGTTCATATAATTTGAACTTAATCTTCTGTACTACTTTTCACTGAAAGTGAGGCTTTTCAACAGGGTTCAGTTTTCCCTTTCCTACTTTGTCATTTGACATACTTTAAAAAAAACAGCATAAGCCAGTGTGTATTAAAATAGATGAGATTTTAATAGCTCTTGATTCTCCAGTCAAGTCCTCTGAACATACCTATTTAAGTCCACTGTAATCAAGGTAAGTCCAGAATCAATGATCACTTGAAAATCTTGGTGGGATGGTTAATACAGGTAATTTGCTATGCCTTCACTAACTCTCTCTGAATTTCACCCGAAGGGATGCCTTTTTCACAGATTGAGGAAAATATTTAAATTGAGAGATACCTTAATCTGAATCTTTGGGAATGGAAAGAAAATCCCTTAGTTGTCTATTTTCTAAGATGAACTGTCCCATTCCTTTGTTTTTTTTCCTGTTCCTTTTCAAGCTGCAATATATCTGTGAGAGAGGACATCCAGAACAGCACACAGTATTGAAGGTGTAGGTGTACCTTCTATTTATATAGTAGCATTTATAATATTTATTATCCACCCTTTCCTAATGATTCCTAATGTTAGCTTTTTTTACTTCCACTGCATCTTGAGCAGCTATTGAGAGTAAGGTTTTATTGAGCTTTTCCCCAGCATTGCATCAACTGCAATTGAGCAATTCTCTTATTAGTGCCAAAGTTCAGCTAAAATGTTTACCATTCAGGAAAGGCACAAGTCAGAGCTGCACATTCTCTTTTGATTTTCTCTAACAAATATTAGAAGTCTATTTTATAACCAATGTAAGCATTATCAATAAAATAAATTGTTTATTTCAAAATTCTTTCGTTCACCTTGTTTGGTGAACAACTTTGAATCTATGAACTATGCAGGAAAAGGTAAATTTAACCTATGTATCCCATCACCTTTTAAGGTAAATCACATTTATACTGAATACCAAATGAAGGGATTGTTTACATCATTTGATAAAATACAATGCAAAGAAAAGTATAAATAGTACAAAAAGTGAATAATCTTCAATTACTAATATTTAAATTTGAAACAGGCTACAGAAGAGATGCACTGTCCAAAACTGAGCTGGTTTTCTAAACGAAATAACGCACACTTGACTGTTCATTCTATTATCTGTAACATTTTACCTACTTTAATGGTAGTCTTCACACTTTTGATTTTCCTTCCTTCCCCTCTCTCCTTTATAATCCAAACATTGTTTGTTAATCTCGATCAAAAACAAGTCTGTATGATGCTCCAAAATTCTTACTCAAATGCCAAACATCAAGATGTTTCACTTAGAGTTAAAATAATCAGTAATTGTGCAAAAACACAAGACTAATTGCTCACAAAGAATTTTTAATTCATTTATTACGTGTGCACAAGAGAAATAGCTACCAATAAAACCTCAAAAGATATACAGTATTTTTACATGGTGGTTAAAAGTAATTAGAATATCACATGACACTGTCAGTGAAAGTAATTCTTCCAATTACAAATCATAATGCATGTTAGAATCTCAATGAGAAGCCAAAAAGCCTTAGAAGCAGTATCAGAGCATAATAATAGTGCTCCTTCCATCTGCACAAAGATTAAGATAATTTACAGTCAATCCTTGTGAATACTGAGACAATATTACAATGCAGGTTTCTGTACAGTTAGATGTACATTTAGAGATAATTAGATCAATAATTATAGAATATTTTCAATGAACTTTCCTAAGCTCTTTTGCTGAGAGATGTTTACCAAAAATCTGATGTTTCTGCACAAGGAAATGTCAGTTTTATTTGTTCTGGCATTTTTGGTTATATATATTTGTTCTATTACAATGTGTAAGTTCCTAGATGCAAGATGTTTCCAATGTGTATATGGTGTGTATATTTTATACAAATAAAATAAAAAATGATAGATAAATCAACTGGTATAAATCTTACAGCATTTTACTAGCAAAAAATACATGCTGAAGTCACAAAAAGCAGTATTGATACCCACAAATTATAGCTTTAATTTGTTTCCTTTTTAATAGTTTGTATTCTACATAAATTACTACCCAAAGCTAATGTTTAAGTAGTAAATTGGACAATTGCAGGCCAGACAAACCTGTTCATTCAACTGTGAAGGATGATAGTTGTTTTTTAAAAAAAATCACAATTAATGCAGAACAAAGAAGTGTTTGATGCATGCAACAACTGAGTGAAAAAGCATTGATTCCCACTGTTCAAAGAAAACTACTGCACTCCACCTTAAAATGCATCAGACTTGGCTTTAGTTATTAACAAGACAATCCCAAGAGTCAGACTGAAAGAAAGCAGGTATTTTAAAGATTTCAGAGCTGTTATCAAAAATAAATTACATTTTTCAAGTTAAAGAAATGTTGCTATGATGGTTGGGAGCCCAGTAGCCTCTCAATAGCTGCATTGATATCTCCTCCAGTTGCTATTAGAGCTTGTAAGTTTGCTTCACGATTCAAAAAGCCCATTGCACTGAGCTGCTCCAGTTGTTGCTGAAATCTGACTTCTGGATTTTGCAACTGCTAAAAAGAGAACAATTTATTTCAAGCTTAATATAAATACAGTGAACAAACTGTACTAGACGATTATAATACATTTGATTCTGTTCCATATTTTGCCTTGGCCTATTAGTTCTGCAACTAAAGTTTCCTTTCAGTCTCCAAAACCAGATAGCAAAATTGAAATAATGAACAACTGCATCTTTCTCTGAGCATATTTTGGTGACTGCTTTAAGAATAGCTGTACCAAAAGATGCTTGTTTTTGAAGTGACTACTGAAAGTGCTGCATGTTTGATGTGATGTAAGGGAGCAAAGCAAGATCATCTGAAAGAAGGAATTATTTTAAGGAAATAATTCTTAAAATGTCATTCCTAGATTGTTCTAAGTGAAACAAAATATTAAATTCAACGATGCTACTATACTTTGAGATTTTTGATAAAAAAAATGTATTGTTGGCAATGGTGTTACTGAATGTGATGACACATTCCTGTTGTTGGCATATCACTTTTTTAATTTCTAAAGGCTTTAAAAAGAAATATTTGAAGTTTGCAAAATCTTTTACATAAGCCAGAACTTCTAAATGGAGAACTGAACAGCTGTGCTTTTATGGTCTGATCCTGCTCCCACGCAATCAGTGGCAGAACTCTGACTAACTTTGATGGTACAGAACTGTACAAACATCTGATGGTTAGAAACCATTTTAATTATACGTGACAAAATTATTTAAAATACTGATAGTAAACAAAAAGGCGAAAGAAATTACACTTCTTGCTGTTTCCAGAAGTTGTCATTCCAAGAATTCTTTAACTCCAGTTTTGGCAGGTAAGCAACAAAGGAGAAACTGTTTTTCAAATACTTGGTTTTTAAACAAGTGAAGGTGGTTACACGAATTAGTGATCAAGCCATAAAAATGCAAAAAAACCTTTTTTGTTCTTCATTAAGGCTGCCATTCCATTTGGATTCCAGCTATAAAATCCATGTTCAAATATTACAGCACAGACTGTATGGCTGTTATGAACACTCTACGTTATTTACACACAAAAATTTCTCTTATCCAACATTTTTACCTACTATTTTATTTGCTACTTGGTACTCTCAGTTTAACAAATTAAGCAAAAACATTTTCCTCTGATTTCTAGTTTAGTGTCAACATTTGCACAATGTTATCTGTAGTGATGGTCCTTTGTCTGTATAGACTCTTGATATAGCAACTAGGCTGACAAATATTTTGAAGATAAAATGTTACTGTACGAACAAGAATTAGCAGAAATCTTAGGGGCTAGTCCAGTGCCTAAAACAACTAAACTTGAATTCTGAAATCTAGTTTGTTTCAAGTTTGCAGTAAGAGGCGGAACCCACATTAAGAATTGTATAGCTTTGGGGGGTTTAAGCTTGCTCTTTGTATTACAGGAGACCCCCAACTTGCGATTTGATTGGTTCCGGGGGAAGCGTCGCAGGTTGAGGGCGCCATAACTTGAACCCTTATTTACGATAGGCACCGTGCGCCATCGTAAAGGCAGGCTGAGGAAGTAAGTCGGGGGTTTTTGGCCCCTTCTGTACTTACAAAAATGATTTTAGGTGCGGGGGGTTGAAACTCAGGCAGTCGCAAGTCAGGGGCCTACTGTACTGAGGACATTTTGCACACTGTAGGAAACTTCTACCACTATCTCAGTCTTTCAGACCAAGACAATGCAAACGACACCTATCTAGAATTGAAATAGCTTTAAAAAAAAAATGACGGGCCAGAGGCAAAAGTGAAGGGCTTAAAATCCACAGTGATTCTGCCCATTTCTCTGTACATATGAACTCAAGGGCTAATGGGCACCAGGACAAATATTAAAATTTCATTTTTTCCCAGTATTTATTCTCACATCTAAGAAAGTAACAGTTTTCTAGCCTGATCCTCTCATCCATCCATGGGCCAGCAGTATTAAGCATGTGTGTTTCCCCCTTCCCCCCCGTACTCCTTCCTACTGCCATTTTTAGCCTACATTGATAAATCAAAAATTAGATACATCTTAAAGTTCTAGGATGTAGCTATCTGCTATCTTACCTGAGCATTTGCACTGGCAAGAGCCTGCAACATTTGCTGAACAAATTGTTGGTGACCAGGTTCAGTGACTCCTGAGGCTGGACTTGTATTCTCACTGGGGATGGAGCTAGGTACAGTTGTCCCTGTAGGACCTCCAGTGCTTCCTAATCCTCCTACACCAGGATTAAATCTGCAGAGATGAGGAACAACAATGCTAATATTCACTTCTGTATTCAAACTGATCATATTCTGTTATTCCTCCCCTCACCAACTGTCACATTGGAATTCTGTGGATATCAGTGGAAATGTAGAACGTGACTTTAGTGTAAATAAAGTACAAAAGCATCCAAACACAGTAAGATCCCTTATAAACATTAGCATTTTAACATACACGGAAGGGGAAAAATGCCTAAAATGAAGGTGTTTAGTAAACCGAAGATGGAGTATGTGTAGAACAATACGTGCAAGCAGAGAAGCTTCTAAATTTACAGAAGCAAGACAAAAAACGGATAAAGCAAATTTAAAATAAATAAGTAAAGACATGTACAAGTTTGTTGGGGCAGTTCTTACCCTGGTATAAGCCCAGGTGCTTCTGTTGCTAGCGTCTGCAAGCCCTGCTGAATCTGTAACAAAGCTTGCATTGCTCTAGGGTTTGACATTGCTGACAGCGTGTCAGGGTTCTGCATCTAAAAAAGGGAAAAACACATTAGATAACAAACATTTACCAAGTTAATCTTTCACTATTTGTTTTCTGTAGTCAATCCCATCCCCTCAATACCTACCATTGCTCATCTTTTTATTTTAATGCCTTAGTCTGCAACCCTTATTGTAATGGTGCCCTCTTCTGCAGCAGCAGCTCTACCAAGAGTAGGGACAAGTGACAGAGAAGGCAATATCCTCAAAAAATGCTGCTGTATGCATGGGCTAGGTTTACATGTAACTTCTTGGGGGGATGTGATGTAAGACCTGGGAGTTCAGAGAACTATGATGAGATTATGTGAGACAAGAAGGATTTTCTAGAACACAGATGAAGAGAATTACCTAGAGAATCCCTAGGAAAAAGTTAATGCAAATTACCCACTTCCAGTGATGCAAAAACCCAGCTTTCTGAAGCTACACCTTTGAGGAGAGGATGATTGTCTCCTGATTACCTGTGACTGGAGGTTAATAGCCTGAGCTACACAGAAACAAGATGGCCTGCCCAGTCTTAGTTCTGAGACAATTATGAACTTGTAGCCAGAGGAAAACCCAATTGTGGGTTTTGAAGGACACCCACCTATCAGAGCCCAAAGTTTCAGCTGGAGTCATCTCCAGGGTTGATAAAAACTGATGATTTAAAAAAAAAAAAAAAAACAGATTTAAAAAAAAAATCAGTAATAATATACATTTTTCATTTTTAAATAACAATTACAATTAAGTCTCATCACAAATATGCTACACCTATACTTAGTCTAATAAAAATGAATTAATTGGCTCTAGTCTGTCCAGCCTAACAACCAGCTCTTGCTTCTTGAAAGTTCTGGGCTTTCAATTTCTTAGCAGACTAAAAAGCAACATGTGCAAAGAGATACAGGCTGGATAGGATTGTTTCTATGTGGTGATGGACCTTGGCCAAGCACGGCAGGAGTTAAGAAATTATCTTAAGACAGAAAGACAATATATAGAAAAGGATGGAGGCAGTATAGAAAGGAACAGTGGACTGAAAATACAAGGGAACACATTATTCAGGACACACACAGCTTTCTATTTTCCTCCACACTTTTGCCACAGAAAAACATTCCTGGCTTCTGGGCTTAAGAGAAACCCTAACTGGGAATTTTTAGAAGAAATTAGTTCCCTGCGTAAACAAAGGAAAATGTGTCAAGTGTAAGCAATGCAAAAAGATAATGTAGTTGGAAGAATGAAACATCATAAGGAAACCTGCTTATTAGGAGAAAATTATGTGGATAAAGCTATGGGTATGGCTGAGTGGATCAACTCATTAGTAACCTGAATAACAAAAAAATAAGGAGCCCTTTGACATGTTAAAGACTAATAGATTTATCTGGGCATAAACTTTTCTGGGTTAAAAACCCAATGTATCATTTTTCAAAACTTTCTCTATGCCTTTTAGTGTAAGTGTGATTTGACAAGTGAATTCCCAAGCTGTTTGCTGTGTTGGATGTTGCTAGAAAAAAATTAGCTTAGCTAATCCTTATGGCTTGTTTAATTAGTTAACTAGGTTTAGAATCTATCACTCAAGTATACAATACAGAAAGCTGCAGTAAGGGAAATCTAGAGTTGCCACTGTCATTTTCTTTTATATTATATAATACATTCCCCTTTTTTGGGAACATCCTGACCACAGACAATAATGGTGATGCTATAAATCTGTTCCCTATTTTACTTCAGCATAACTCAGCTTTTCTAAGGGAATGCCGTTTTATCTTTGTCGTCTCAAAAAAACAGAAATGCCACTGAGTGCAATGGGGCTTACTTACTCCAAAATTAAGTGTACTCTAAGCACAGCTAGTCTTAGCTTTGGTAACTTGATTTAAATCTATGGTTTTTTTGGTGATTTAAACCAATCTATCCTGATGAGCTCTAAGTTTTTAGCATACATTTTGGTTCTTTTATTGTTTTGAAACATTCTCTCTAATACTTTTACCTTAAAAATAAATGTGCTTCCTTATAAGTAGCTGTGTAATAATTTACAGGGCTCGACAAACCGCTGTTTCTACTCGCTTGTGGCGAGTAGATTTCAGCCGATCGCTCCGTGCACCCCATTCACCGGTGCTGCGCGCATGCGCAGTGCTGGTCTGGCACATGCGCGGTGCGGGGCTGGCAAGTAGCTCTCGCCGCAGTTTGTCAAGCCCCGATAATTTATAATAGCAGGCAATATACTGAGCACAGCATCTGGAGAAAAAGAAAATCACAATTTGCTGACTTTTTAAGCAGTCTGGCTTGCTGGGAATATCACAGTGTAAATTAGGGAGCTATGAAGCTGTAACACACCAAGACAGGAGGAAATGAAAGTTGATGGCTGAAGAGCTGGGAGCCTAAAGTGAGTGACTTTGGTGGACGACCGGGGAGGAGGGGAGAAATAACAATGAAGCTGGCCTGAATTATGACAAGCACTGTTTCTCACTAGTCTTCCAGCAAAATGTATAATCTGACATACCTGATCTTCCAAATAGGACTTCTAATTAAATTCAAACTTTGCAAGTGCATACCCACTACTCCCTCTATTATCTATAATGCCATACCAATATCCTACTGATGTACCAGAATGCTACTTATATGATGTATACCATGGGTGGGGAACTTCCGCCTGGGGATGACATCCAGCCCACAGCAAGATTCTGTACTGCAGATCGTACGTTCTGAGCCTTGGAGTCCTCCCCCCCAACACACACGTTACACTGGATTGGAAACTGTGGCTTGTGGTAAAACAGGGAAACTCCACAAGCTGTCCTTGCCTGCTGGTGCTGCTCCTGCCATAGCCAATGGGATCTGCAGGGAGGCACCTGCAAGCAAGGACAGCATGCAGAGCCACCTGCCCCTTAAAAAGGCAACAAGGACATGCCAGCTGCTTTCTGGAGCAGCCTGGGGCCAGGACAGGCAAGGAGTCTGCCTTAGCCCCAATGTGCAACTCACTGGGAGCCACATGAGGGAAGCGCTCCATGCCCCATCCCACATCCTAAGCCTCTGCCCCAGTCCTGAGCCCCTCCTGCACCCTAACTCCCTCCCAGAGCCCACACCACTGGCCCAGAGCCTCCTCCTGCACCCCTGTCCCCTCAAATACCCCAACCCTCTGCCTCAGCCAATAGGTGAGGAGTTGGGGGGAGAAGAGGCAGTGTGGAAGGAACGGGGAGTGGAATAGGGCAGATGGAAAGAAATGCGGGATGGGGATAGAGAAGAAAAGGCAACAGAGGAATCACGGGGGAAATGGGAGTCTGGCATGAAGAGTCTCCTCAGCAGCAGCTGGGGCTCCCTGGTTAAGAAGGCCCATCACACCCTCACCCTGACAAGCATTTCCCCCACCATACACCTGGACACATCTGAAAGTACTGCACCCCCAGTCTCCGACTGCACAGAGCCCCAGCAAGCTGCACCTGGACTCCCCACCCCATCAAGCCCCAGTTCCCCAGCACCTGGACACTCCACCAGGTCCCACTTTTCTCCCAATCCCAGAGTCCCATTGCCCCTACACCCAGAACCCCCATGCATTCAGATTTCACCACTGAACCACCCATACCCAGATTGCACCACACTTGGATGCCCCCACATTAACCCCTCCACACTTGGATCATGCTAGGCTGAGCCTGCCTGGCACACAGGGGCAGGGGCTGCCCTTACACTGTGTTAGGATCAGGTGCAGCTTAACTGAGTTCCTGTACTAGGGGACAGTGATGTCCCCACCTCAATGCAGCCAGAGGCCTGTGCTCCTGACTGCTAGAAGTGTGAAGATCTGGGGTTTCTTAATGGCTTTCTTGTCACAGATTTCCAGTATGACATTGGACCCATAATTTAAGACATGATCTCAAGGGGAGTTTTTCCACTGATTAAAAATACAGCGGATAAGGAACTTAATTATCCTGTGCCTCAGTTTTTCCAACTGAAAAAAGGGATGATGATAATACTTGCCTGCCTCACAGGAGTAAATTAGTTGGTTTTGGTTAGGTGCTTTGAGGTCATCAGATGTAAAGTGCTTAGAAGTGCAATTTTACCCCCCCCCCAAAAAAAATTCCAAAATCTTTCTGCTTCATTCAATTTGGGACTTTATGGGATGACGATTCTTCCTACTTTGTGATGCTGAAGCAATCTGCCAGAAAAGGCAGGGGTATCATCACTTTTCAAAGGGCTAGGCAAACGGACAGGTAGGCCTGCCAGCCTTATGCTGTGTGTGTGGTAAACATGTGTGCTTGAAGGGAAGGCTGGATCATTTGTGGCAGCAGGCATCTGATGCTGGCTTGTCTTCAGAGCCAGGGCCAGCTAAGTTGGACTAAGTGGAGCAAATAAATGACCAGGAGAAACAGTTCCCCCTTCACACCTGGTCCACAGTCCTTCAGACCTTTCCCACAGTTAAGCAGTGGCTTGGTCTGGGGCAACTGGATTTTTTTACTTGTTCAAATTCTTGGATGGGCAGGGCAGGGAGACCATTTGCTTAGGGAGGGCAGTGAGCTTGAGTGATGGGAGCCTACAGAGAGGGGTGTAGAGGGAAGAGGGATGTGGTGGCAAAGAAGAGAGGATGTATTGATAGGATAGGTCTTCACTCTTCTCAGTGGATGGGAGGTATATTTGCCTGGTGAGAACAGGACTGGGGAATTGATTCCTTCGCCTCTAGGAATATTGGCTCTGCCACACTGGTACATAAAGCTGGCTTCACCATGCTGCCTCAATGGGACATTTTGCCTTCTTGGTTTTATGAGCTGAACGGTGGTTATTGTTGAAGCAGCAGCCGGCCTTTATTGTACTGCCACAATCCATGTCCATTGGCAGTTCTTATTCATTGTTTGAGGTGCTTACCACTGTTGAAACAAACATAGGAAGCCCTCAACTTGTGTGAAGTGAAAATGAGGTGGCAGCTTTTGCAGTCTGATTACAGTCATTTTCTTCCTGTCCGGGGGTGTGGGGGGCAAATGCTGGCTAAGGCTGAGGCCTGACACCTTGTTTTATTGTGTGAAGAAAGGACAGATTTCTCAATTAACTTTAACTCAGAGATGGGCAATAATTTTTGATGGGGGGCCACTCCAAGATTTTGGTAAGTGGTCAAGGGCCACACTTTTCTATGGAGGAGGTGATTGGGCTGGGGGCCAAGGGCAGAGTACAAAGTCTTCCCCTCCCCCCAATGGGCATTTGGCACCTAGAGGGAGCTGCCAACTGTTTTGGGCAGCCTCAGGTTACAGTAGGCAGAGAGCCTACCTCGGGTCTTGGCTACGCAGTCTGCCAGCTGGATCAAAAGGCTTGCCCACCCCTGCTTTAACTGTGTTCCCCAGGATCAATGAGAAGGGTACTGGGCATTTGCAAGCTACCTGCATGTCAAGTTGTCAGAGTATATATAAAAAAAACCCTGTGGCTGACATTTCTTATTCTCAAATTTAGAGCTTTTAACTAGGTACCTTCTGCATGTCTGGCACATGGTACAAAACATGCTCCATTTTTTTTGAGAAAGGAACGCAGAAAAGTGGAGCAGGGTTTCCAGAAATTTGCTTGGGTTCAGGGATTTGGCTGGAAGGGGACAAGCACGCAGTGAGCAGGATGCATAGGGAAGGAGAGGGAAGAGAGGAGGGAGACAGTGGGAAGGGGACAGGGGATCTACTGCCTCCACAAGTGGATACTTCACCCATCACCCAGGGCTGAGCTTCAAAAGGTCATGGCTGAAAATTAGGACACGCCAAGAACTAATGAGTGCCTTCTCTGTTTTTGAGCTTGTGGAAATCCTTTCCTCTTAGAGAGAGGGGTTCAGTTTCAAGGTCCACACTTGAAGACAGGCACAAAACAAGCTCAATCTAGCTACAGACAAAGGGTAACAAGAAAACATTCTACAAATATATTAGAAGAGGAAGACCATTGAAAAATGGGCCTGCCTGGTCTTTGAAGAGGGAAAAAGGCAGTGGTGCTTAATTTCTTTGTTTTGATTTTCACCAAGAAGGTTGATGGTGATTTGATAGTGAATGCTGGAGAAAAGTAGTAAGTTCAGAAGTTAAAATAGGAAAGGAATAATTTTAAAATTTACTTAGAAAAGTTAGATGCCTTCAAATCACCAAGGTCTGATGATATGCATAAAATGATTATTCAAGGAGATATCTGAGCCACTAGCTATCATTTTTGAAAAGCCATGAAAAATGGGAGATTCCAGAAGACTAGAAAAAGGCAAATATAGTGCTCATCTATAAATAATGGAAATAAGGACAACCCAGAAAACTACAGACCAGTCAACTTAACTTCTGTACTAGGAAAGATAAAGGAGCAAATAATTAAGAAATCCAATTTGCAAACATCTGGAAAATAATATGGTGATAAACAACAGTCAGCATGGTTTTGTAAAGACCAAATCATGTCAAACCAACCTGGTAGCTTTCTTTCATAGGATAACAAGCCTTGTGGATGAGGGGGAAGCGGTAGATGTGGTATACTAAAGAGTAAGGGATTTTATACAGTCTTGCATGACCTTCTCATTAAACAATGAGGGAAACAAAACCTACATCAGAAGTGGGCAATAATTTTTGATGGGGGGACCACACTCCAAGAATTTGGTAAGTGGTCAAGTGCTGCACTCTTCCATTATACGAAATGGTGGAGGTGCAGGGGTCTGGGATCGAGGTTGGGTGCAGAAGGGAGCTTGCAGTAAGAGTTTAGGGTGTGGTATCTGGGAGGGAGTTTGGGTGAAGGAGAGGATTGTGATCTGGGGCAGATGACTGGGATGCAGGAGGGGGTGCAGGGTCGGGGGGCAGGTGGTTGTAGCCTGGGGCAGAAGTCAGGAGGGGGTGCAGGGATTTGGGTTGTAACCAGGGACAGCAGATTGGGGTGCAAGGTCTGAGAGGGAGTTGTGACCTGAGGAGGGGTGTAAGAGGGGACACAATGTCTGAGAAGGTGTGTGTGTGTGGGGGGGGCTGGAGCAGGGGTGCAGAAGGTTTGGGTTACATGGGGTAGAGGGACAGAGGGTTGGAGGAGGTAGGGGCTAGGGTACCCAGAGAATAGTTATCAATGGTTCAGTGTCATGCTAGAAAGGCATATTGAGTAGGGTTCTGCAGGGATTAGTTTTGGGACAGATTCCGTTCTGTATCTTTAGCAACTATTTCGATAATGGCCTAGAGCTGTGGTGTCCAACATGCTAGCCACATATGGCTATTTGGCCAATTGAGTGTGGCTAGTTCACTATAGTGTCTACTGCCTCAGAACTGGTTGCACACTATGGGCATAGATAGTATGCTTATAAAGTGTGTGGATTATACCAAGCTGGGAGGGTTTGCAACTGCTTTGGAGGATAGGGTCATAATTCAAAATGATCTGCACAAACTGAAAAAATGTAAACAGGATGAAATTCAATAAGGAAAAAAACTCAAAGTATTCCACTGAAGAATGAACAATCAGTTGCACACACTGTGATTTTTTTGTGACAGTACTGCCCGGTACGCAATACCAGCACCTCCAGACGCAGTACTGGCACCTCCAGTCAGAGTTCAACAACTTTTCCACTGGAGTACCGGCACTTTTTTTTTTTTTTTTTTTTTAAACAAAAAAAGCACTGTGCACACACATAAAATGGAAAGTGACTGTCTAGGAAGCAGTACTGCAAAAAGGGATGTCGGGGTCATAGTGGACCACAAGCTAAAGATGAGTCAACAGTTGTACACATACACACAAAAAAAGCAACATGGATGTACATTCTGGGATGTATAACAAGAGTGTTGTAAGCAAAACATGAGAAGTAATTTTTCTGCTCTACTCTGCGTTGATTAGAGTATTGTGTCTAGTTCTGGGCATCTCATTTGAAGAAAGATGGGGACAAATTGGAGAAGGTCCAGAGAAGAGCAACAAAGGTCTAGAGTATGTGATCTATGAGGGAAGTTTGAAAGAACTGGGTTTGTTTAGTATGGAAAAGAGAAGACTGAGGGGATATCATAACAGTTTTAAGTACAAAAGAGGGTGTTACAAGGAAGAGGGAGAAAAACTATTCTTGTTAATCTCTAATAAGACAAGAAGCAATGGGCTTAAATTGCAGCATGGGAGGTTTAGATTGGACATCAGGAAAAACTTCCTGTCAAGGTGATTAAGCACTGGAATAAATTGCCTAGGGAAGTTGTGGAATCTCCATCATTGGAGATTTTAAAGACCAGGTTAGACAAACACCTGTCAGAGATTATCTAGATTAGGGGTAGGCAATAATTTTTGGTCGGGGGCCACTTCAAAAATTTTTGAGGTGGCCCCGGGCCGCCCTGGAAGAGACAGGGCCAGGATGCTTCCAGGCTTCCCCACCTACAGACCAGAATTGGTCTGGGGGTGGGGGAGCCCCTTTGCCCCCCCCTTCCCACTAAGCACTCATGCCTCTGGCAGGGCAGGAAGAGGCTTTGCACATTCCCCCACCCCCAGGCAGGAGAAGTGAACGCAGTTTTCTCCGCCCTGCCAGGAGCACTTAGTACTTTGAAGTGCCATGCGCTCCTGGCAGGGCAGGAGGAGACTTCACGCATTCCCCCGCCCCCAAGCCCTATTGGCCAGAGGGCAGGAGAAGCACGCGAAGTTTCCTCCACCCTACCCCTGCTCTGTGAGGAGCAGGCTTCACACGCTCCCCAGCCCCCAGGCCCATCAGAGCTTGGAGGCAGGGGAGTGCACAAAGTTTCCTCTGCCCTGGTAGGAGCATGCAGCACTTTTCTAAGTGCCACGCGCTCCTCCCAGGGCGGGGGCAGGGTGGAGGAAGCTTCATGCACTCCCCCACCCCCAAGCTCTGATTGGCCTGGGGGCAGGGAAGCATGCAAAACCTCCTCCCACTCTGTGGGGAGCGTGCAGCACTTTGAAGTGCCACACATTCCTCGCAGGACAGGGGTAGGGCAGAGGAAACTTTGCGCGCTCCTCCTGTCCCCAGGTGAATCAGGGCTTGGCGGGTGGGGAAGTGTGTGAAGTCTCCTCCCACCTTGCCAGGAGCACGCAGTACTGCAAAGTGCTACGTGCTCCTGGCAGGGCAGAGGAAACTTCATGCGCTCCCCCCCTCCCAGGCCTTAATTGGCCTGCGGGCAGGGGAGCGGCAAGGCCTCCGTGGGCTGGATCAACCCAATTGGTGGGCCAGATCCAGCCTGCAGAGGCCATTTTGCCCACCCCTGATCTAGATGGTGCTTGGTTCTACCATGAGTGCAGAGGACTAGACTTGAGGACCTCTTGAGGTCCCTTCCAGTTCTGATATTCTATGATTCTATAAGGGCCTATGAGAAGTAGCAGCTCTTCTAACAACCATTCTTATTGGATGTTTTAGTATAAGATAAAAATTATAAAAATCCTACCACGTTAGGCTTCTAACCACCCTCTTCTTCAGTTTTTCCCTTAAGTTATGTCTACACTATAATAAAAAACACCCATGGCACCTGACTGGCTCATGGGGCTGAGGCTGTAAGGCTATAAAACTGATGTAGATGTTTGGGCTCAGGAACTTGTTAGCTTCAACAGATACAGAACAGGATCTGGAGAGACAAACTCTAAATCTTCCCTGATTAAATTCAGTCTAGTAAAACTCATTGAGATTAAAAGTGCTCATGCCCACAATGTGTCTTTTAAATAGGTTGGTGAAGTCCAGAGGGAAAGATGTAGATCCACAGCTGGTGAAATGTGTCAGTGTCTAAGGAAGAATCCAGTGCCAACATCTTTAAACATCATGTTGACAACTTATCATATAGTGTCCAATATTCTGAGTTTTGTTATAATAGAAATAATGTTGGCTAGACAACCTAAATGTCTTAGATCATCTTAGTCATGTTAATCTAGTACAGACCTGAGTACAGATCAGAAACTACACTGATGGATTAGGATCTCTCCCAGGACTGGATAGGGTGGCACACAGATGTGTGTGTTCTTCCTTGCCAAAGCATTCCCACAGACAACTATGCAAAACTCACGACCTCAAAAGACACCATCACTACAATTGCCATGGGATTCAGTCTCATCTTCCCCACTGGTGGGGTCATCTAACAGGTTAGTGCAGAGGTATGAGCTGCAGTGTTTTTGGCTCTGCATCTTCATCTCACTCAGCTCAGTGGTTTGAACATCTGACCCAGCCTCTGGGGAGACCGGCAATGAGTGATCTAGTTAAAGCTTAATCCAGATAAAACCAAGGTGATTTTATGACATATGCAAAAGGGATGTTAATGGTTAACCGGTAAGCCTCTCCTTGTAAGGATGAGGCTTATCAGTTACCATTAACTGGTAGGAGCTGGAGCAGCTTTCCCCCCGGCCTCCTGCCTGGGGTGAAGGATCTCTCCAGCCCGGCCAGACAAGACCTCGTCTGTGGTGACAGGGGAACAACTCCATCCCAACCAGGCTGGAGCTGCTCCTTGCTCGACCCTGTTTAATTGGTTAACTGGTTCTACTTAATGCTTAACCAGTTAATATAACAGGATTTTACATCCCTAAACTATGCAGTCTGGTCAAGCCAAGCCCCAGAATTCTTATCAACTATATTCAAAGCACAAAGACCTCCAGGAAGTTGAGTCATTGCACAGGCCTCAACAATGTGTGTCATGGTTTGTGGCTTCCTATGCTGACATAGTGGACTGTCTCCTTCAAGGACCTCTATCCGGCCTCTATATTTTGGGGAGGGAAAGGCAAACCAAGAGCTCATGTTACTGGTGGAGGATTTAGTTTGGTTTAGTATTTGCAAAGCAGCACAAGAAAAAATTAGACAAACTGTAATCTGAAATTAAGTAATTATTCATTCCAAACAGAAAGTAGAAGCAATATTTATCTTCTAATAGGTATGTAACTTTGGGTACCAACTGGAACGGAGAAGTGAATCTGATGAATCAGCCATTTACAAGTATTTAATCTCTAAAAGCCCGATCCCCCAATTGAAGCTAGTGTTTGCAATAGAACAGATCAGGCCTTTATACTTTCAACCAGAATAAAAAGACCATATATGTATGCAATTTGGCTAACACTACTCTTTTACTCACTTGTTGAAGGAAAGTTGGGAGTTGTTGTCTCATTTGTTCCTGAAGCTGAGGATTTCCAGCAAATAAGGGATTATTCAGCATCATCTATGGGGCAAATGTTCAATTTTAGCTAAAAATACTCAATACAGAAATAAAGCTGCTTCCCTCCCGGCACCACCAGAAAAAGGTGATTTAGTGCAACTTGTATATTTAGTTTATTTATAACTAACTGTTTTACATGACAATTAGGATGTTCTTTGAAAAACAAATTTTTTACATTACCATGCTATTTTCCTTTACTTACTATCCAAAACCAATTTCTGGTAGGCATTGAGTCATCTAACACGGGGCAAGACAGTGGGGGGCTGTTTTGTTTTTATCCAAATGGAAGTACCAAGATATGTGCATAAACATCCCCTTGCAGATGAGACAGCCCGAAAAGGATGAACAGGATAGGCTTACACATGACAGACTCAAGGACTATTCCTTTATGCAAATATTCAGTGTGCGCAAAAAGCCACTGAAGCTCCTGTTAGGTTTTGTTTTAAAGCATGAGATACTTTTCGTTCCATTCCACATGGCACTTCCATTCCAACTGTCTAACTGCACAAACTCAAACACCCTTGTTTTGCACCACCCCACTCCTTCCATCTCCCCCCCACCTCTCTCCCGTCACTTGCTCCAGACTGGTGCAGGAGGTTGGTGGCAGGGTGGACTACAGGCTGGGGCTGAGGGGGTTTGGAGTGTGGGAGGGGCCTGTGGGTTGACCATGGGAAATGGGTAGGGCCCTACCAAATTCATAGTCCATTATGGCCAATTTCATGGTCATGGGATAGGGAAAAATAGGTAAACTTCATGTTTTCAGCTGTTTCAATCTGAAATATCACCATGTTGTAACCATGGGGTCTCAAAAGGACATGAATCACAAACCTGTTGTAGGAGGCTCATGGGACTGCCGCCCTTACTTCAGAGTACAACTCTGAAAGCAGCACAGAAGGGGCAGCAACCACAGAGCTTCCTGAATCCTGCAGCTGCAGGAGGTTCCAAGAGATAGAGGTGGGTCCCATCTAGTCACTCCATCCTACCACCAGAGCAGTTTGCAGGGGAGGGACAGTCCTGTCCTTCCCCTGCCCTGTCAGAGGTAGGAAGCCCCCTTTGACAGGGGGCCCTCCCAGCACAGGGAAGATATGATCCAACTCCACAAGTCTCTTCCATCTGCAGAAACCTCAGGCTTCTGCCCAGTCTCAGACAATGTCCTGCTGCAGGGAGAAGCATCCCTAGAGGTGGGTTTGCTCTGGTCCCCCCTCCCACACTTCCACCTCCAGAGCTGTTTGCTAGAGAGGGATGTGTCCTGTCCTTCCCCTGCTTAGTCAGAGGTAGGAAGCCTCCTTAGATGGATTGCTCCTAGGAACAAGGAGACCAAATTTCATGGGGAAGGTTTATTTCACGGTCTGTGACATGTTTATCATGGTTATGAAATTGGTAGGGCCTTAGGCATGGGATTGGGGGTGCAGGATGCAAGTTCAGTGAGGGAGGGAGGGCTAGGGATGTCATCCTGTAGAGGACTACATGATTAATCGATAAGCTCAGGCTTATCCGTTAATCTTGTTGACCACACACATTCCCTCCCCTCCCCACGTTTACCTGTGCTGCAAGATCAGGGTTCTGACTTAGTGACTGCATCATGCTTCTCATATAAGGTGCAGACAACATATTCTGCATAAGCTGTGGATTTTCTGTTATTTGTTGCAACAAGCTCTGCATTCCTGGAGTGTTGAACATACCAGCTTTAAAAGTAGAAAATAGCCATTTTAGCAATTCATAACCATGAAAATAGTAACAGATACATTTTAATTTAATTATAATTAAATATGGCAATGAGTGCAAATTCGTTTCCATAATTTGACATGAGACACTAATTATGGTCTTTAATGGACATCAGCCACAACGTATTTCAAGAAATTTCTCCACTTTTAACCCATTATCAAATGAAAAATGCCCAGTGTTTTAATATTTTACAAGTAACTAGTGCTTAATTTCAACAAATCTCTCAAGAACAAATTACTTTTTTTTTTTTTCCAGGAAGGCAGGTTTAAATATGAAAACTAGGTTTTAACAGTGGCAGAAAAGGCAGTTCAAGTAATAAAGGCCAACCTGCACACTTAACTCTCCATAATTCTTCTAAACAGTTCAGAAAACCTGATTATCCCATCACAAACGGTACCAAAACTACACAGGACTCCCTACACACAGTTCTGGATATGTATCTTAAAATATTAATTTACATTTCCTCAGTTATTTATTTTAGTCACCCCTCCACCATCTGACCATGTGATGTCACTACCAAGTCAGATCCAGCACACCTCTTCCCATACTTTGTACAGGAAGAATATGGTATGCTTTTTGAGTAGCTTGAATAATCTACAGACATTAGTAAGCTTGCAAACCACTTGGAAGAGACGTCAACTTCCAAGTTGCGCAGGAGCACACTGCAAACAAGTTCTTTCTTAACCTGCGAAACTTCAATTTGTAACCAACAGTTATGAGTGAGGGGCATTGGACATGGAAATCAAAATATTCTAACTTTCCATTTTGCACATTTTTTTAACACCAGCACAAAATGAAACTAATTTGAAACTTTCACAATGAAAAAAAACCCCAAAAAAACCAAGATTATCTTGGACACCAAAACTCTACAGAGTTTGAGTTTCTGTACCTCTCCTTCTGCTCCTATGCCTGTCCTTGTCTCCCTCCCCATATTTATCCCCCTGAACATGCACATCCACACCTTACCTGACTGTCTACCTAACCAGAAAACTGACCCTTCCTCCTCTCTGGAGCAAGTCAGGCTGTTTTTCCCTCCATGCTGAGAACTAGCAGGGGACTCTCAGAGCACAAAAGAGTCTCCTTGCTCTCTTCTGGTGCCTGGACTCATACACAGTGGCCCTGCAACTTGGGGATACTGAATGTTTAGTAGCTGCGTGGAATGGGGCACACTCAGTGAAGATGGAATCTTCAGTGAACACTGCTGCCAGCCACTAACAGATTTCTGAGCACAAGCTAAGCGCTATTTGCAAAGAAATGTAACTTAAGTTTTTCCTATGTTTTCATTGGAATAGCAAAAGACACATCCTTTATAATAGGGCAATTGCTTTTAGAGATGTAAGAGTTTAAATTTAACTCATTAACCAGTTAGCATCTCGGTTCCAAGTAACGGTTAAGCTCCTGCGAGCCAGCGGCATCAGGAGCCTGCAGGGTCGGCAGCATTTAACCAACTGAATTTTAATCGGTTACATGGTTATGGATGTAAAAACAGTTAAATAGTAATTACTTTCTCTCTCTTTGAAACCACTGAAATACAAGGACTTCAAGACAGACAATACAAGATTTTATTTTTAACATGAGTTACCCATGTTTTCCCTATTTTTGTTCTCAGAAATGGAGAATAATTTTGATAAAAAATTTAAAAATATTGAATGTTAAATAGATAGCAACATAAAAGTTTTCAGATTGAACTGTTAGCATGGTGAAGTTATAGGCAATTGAAAACAAGGTTTAAGAATGTGAAATGTTCAACAATCTCCGTTTGATACTAGCACCACCAATAATTTGTTTAAATAAAATAATTTTAGTAGCAGATATGTTAACTGACCTCCACTCTGCCAGAGATGCCAACCTGCATCAATTATTTACTGAATTTTCGAACAAGCTGCTTTGTGCCTCTCACACAAGAAGTGATCCCTACAAACATCCACTAAACCACCTCATTGTCCTTAAACTCTGGTTTGCAGTGATGCCTACAAGAAACTGGATACCAATCAACAGCTGAAATACCAAGACTAATGCACTCATGCTGATCACTGCTGTTTTATGGTTTCCTTAGGCTCTTCCTATATGGCCTCTCCACCCTTTACTTCTTGACTATAAGATTTAGACTATAAGATCTTTGATGCACAGGCCATCATTTTTCTTATATGGTTATGCAGTGTCTAGTACAATGATGCCATGGTCAATGACTAGGGCCCCTACATACCATAATAATACAAATTAATGACTGATGTTGGAACATTAATTTTATAAATTTAAAAGATAAGTTGTATTTAACAATATTTCATCCAATACTTACATTATTGGACTTTGCACTATCTACCGGGCAGAATGCTTTTAATTTGTCTAGCAGGCCTCTACCTATATTGTTATTTTAGCAGTGGCTCCAGTGTTCCTGAGGTAAGTTTACTTGGCATGTTTGTTTTCCTACATGGGACTTTGATATTAGTAAAGAACTATGCAAGTAAATATTAGTAACACTAAGTCACTTAAACACAACTTTTTCTAATACACGAATGTCTACCATTTCAGACATTTCCTGAATAAGTGCAAGTAAATACAAGTCTATCATAACGAACATACCTCCAGCTCCCAAATTAGGCATGGCTGACCCTGGTCCTGTACTGCTGGTGGTGCTATTTCCAATGCTACTACTGCCCCCAGTTTCACCACTGTTGCTGCTACCGGTTGTAGAACTCTGAGAACTAGATTGAGGAGCCCAAGGATTTGGTAAAGGATCTCTGTTTTCTGTACGAGATGGCTGACTGTCTCCACCTGATGATGCACTGCTTACCAAGGATGCAAATGGGTTACCTCCAAACTATAAAGGAGGAAAAACAAGGAATACCATCCATTAAAACCATCAGTTTTACCTTTGCTAGAAATGACAGGCTTTAAGATATATATGCACTATTACAAACTTCAAGACTATGATTCTGAGAGCAGTCTGTCTGATTTAATATTAGCCTTTTAAGTATATTTTGTAATGTGTTACCGTCACCATTAGTTCGGCTCTGGCAGCTACAGTTTCAAGCTTAAGAGTGAAAGTCACCTTATTTGCTTCAAATTTAGAGTCTCTAGGAACACAAAGACCAAAGGTGGTGACCACGCATACATTCACCAGTGCAAGGTTTAGCCTATTTTATAATTATTCAATGTGCAATTAAAGTTATGATTACCTACACACAGAGATTCTATACAGACCCATGCACCAGTCCAGTTATACTCATTCTTGATGTAGAGTTAGGGTCTGATGGGTCTCTCATGGCTTGCTCATCAACAGAGGGATGGTACCTGCTGGATTCTCCCAAGGGAGCTCAGTTTTCCCATTCTGGGCATCTCCTTTTTATAATGTGAATCTGTCTACATTTACATTCTGCGCATGTCCATATAAGTGTCCATCCTCTTTTCTCTTACTAGTCTGTGTCCTCTAGAAACTTAAGGGACCCAATTTTCCCATAGGCTGAGTAAGCTCCCTTTATTCTCATTATCATTTACACAACCTATATCCTGGGATTAAAACACGTCTGAAATAGATGCATTTTTACACTATTTTTATAATCTAATGTTCATCTTCTGGGTAATTTTGTGCACCATGTTCACTTGGTACCTCCTTTCCCATAATCTTAGGGCATCAGGTTTTCTTCTGGTCACTTGTGTCTTCATTTCTTGTCTTCAAGAAATGTATCCTAAAACATCTAAGCTAAAGTCTTGCTGGGTTTGCCAACAGGTTCTTGTATTTCAGCTTGTCTTATTCACTAGGTTGGTATTTAGAGGAACTCTCTTATACTTATTCATTTTACAAATCAACAGTAACTGACATAAAATGAATATATATGCTATAACAATCAACATCACACAATAAATGAATCAACTGTAGCCAATGACTTAGTTAATGTACCCATTTCTCACCTGTTCTTGGGCTGCATTCAACATTGGTTCCTGAATATCTGTGTACATGCGTCGCAAAGCATTGTATCCACCTGGTATACTCTCAAGGTTGCTCAAGGCTCGGTCTTGGTTTCTCATCATTTCCTGCATCATTGCAGGGTTTCTTGCTAGTTCTAATGTCTAAGAAAGTGGAACATTTAATCAGTGCTAGTAAAAATTCCATTCTAATGTGAAAACAGCATCTGAAGCAATGCCCCCATCATAAAAGCTTTAATTATATTTTTTATTTATATATTATCTAACCTGCTGCTGTTAGTTTGAATTGCTGTTGAAGCTAGAGTGAGAATTTTTCTTGATGGAATCATTGGAAAATTAAATCAACTGGACTGTCATTCAACATTTTGCCAAAATTATAAAAATGTTTTAAGTTTAGTTATATAATACTTGACAAAGTACTTGATAGAATGACTATGATATATGGTACTAGGCAGGAGAGAGGAAGGAACACAATGTTATGTCCAAGTTCACTTCTATCGACACAGAACTAGGGAATTTACTAAACCTAGATTCAACTCAGAAATACAATATGCTGCTTCCACACAGAAACCACTAGAATTAAATACCTGGTTTCTCAAATCCATAGTATTAATTAGTTTGTGTCTTAAAAGCCTCTACAACAGAGATATATACCAGCAGCTTTTGACTGCATTTAAAATCTGACTCAAGTACTAAAAGATTAAAGCAGTGTTGGCTTTTTCTGGCAAGTGCATTATTGGCTGTATAACAATCCTTCTTTCCCATGAAAATAGGAGATCTGAAGTGCACAGAAATTCTGTCCTAGTTTAACTTTAGAAAATCTGCTAATGTAATCCTAAAATACTGCCCAGGGAATGTTATACGTTATTTAATATTAAAGACAACACATTAAACTATTTCAGACATTAGTGACTAGAAAAAACAGCATTTGCACAGAGTAGTAATCTGAGTTTTCCCATAAGCCTAAATTTCTCAACAGTGTTTCAAACACTCAAATCCACATATTTAATGTTATTACATAATTTTAAAGTTTATTAATATACAGAGAACTTTCAACATACTTGTCTCATTATATCTGGATTATTAAGCATGTGACTAATCTCTGGATTTCGCTGTATCAATTGCTGCATTTGAGGATTGGCCATAATCAATTGTCTCATCAGGTCAGGATTCGAAAGCATGCTCTGAACAAAGGGATTTTCCATTATCTGAACCATCATTTCTGGGTTGGACATGAGCTGTCGCTGCATCTGACTTTGTAACTCTGAAAAGTTAGATGTATTCAGTCCCAGGCCACTCAAACTGGCAAGTCCTCCGAGGCCACCTTAAAAAGAGAAGAAAAAAATATTGAACTTTTTGCTTTTGAAACATTTCTAAATCAATTGCATATAGGTTTGTAAATAAAGACAGCATTATAATATAGTGCATTTTCCTTTTATTGTGATAAAACAGAACTCTTCCAGTTCCTTTTGCACCAAGTACTAAAAACAAGGGAAAAAGTTTTCTACCACCTTCAAGATGTCTAAATTATATAACTTGAAACTGACCCCAAAATTGTGGCAACAAAATCACTTGTGAAAAATCTAAGCCACTTTAAACCCAAAACAGCAAATGCTTAAGTTTAACTATTTTATTCCATTCATTTTTCAGAAAATGAAAAAAGAGACAGAGGGCCTAAATCACTAGTGCTAAGTCTGACACAAGCAACAGCAGAAAACCACTTTTCAGCTACAGAACATGTGCGCCTGGGATATGTAAGTTCTGTAAGAGAAGGTAAGATAGCGCTATTAGGCCCAGTGATTCATTTTGGTCATAGAAGTAAGGTTACAGATAGGGCAGCAGTTTTGTTATGGTTATTCATGATCTGGATGACAATATGGACTCAATTTATGCAGTGCCCTCCACTCCTTGGACCAATCCAGATATATTGCAGAGTATGCACAGCTCACAGAGAGCACTATAATTTTTACAGTACCAGCTGCATTTTACTATCATTGACATGCTGTATGAAACAACAGTGCAAGTAGAATTCTCCTATGCAAGATTTTCCACAATAGATTCTTATAAGAGTGTACTTAAACCCTTTCCTCTAAATGTCTGGTTTTTATAGATTCACAGATTACTGTAAAACTTATTTTCAAAAGTATTTCTCATACTGGAATATCCAGGCACACAGAATGTAATAATTTATGGAAGGGGAATATTCTTAACCTACAAAGTTAGCAGATAAAGAATCGTACCCAAACCAAAAGGGCTGCTGTTTGTTGAGGCTGGTGTGGAGGTACTACTACTGCTTGATGTTGTTGTGGTAGAAGTACTCCCTGTGGTGTTAGTTTGCTGACCTGAATGATCCTGTGATCTGAAAAAAAAAAAAGTTAAAATTACAAAATTTTAATTGGGCAATTTAAAAGATTTCTGGAATGATCCAGAGACAATTTAGCATGAAATAAACAAGAATATAAATAAAGGCTATTCTCATATATTGTTTCAATACAATTTATTAAATAGAGACATCAAGTAATATGGTGTGGGAGATTTCTTTAGAACAGGCTTTGTACATTTTTATTTTCTGCCCAACTAGATGTTAAACTCATCTCCCCTGCCCAGGCAAAATAGAATCTCAAGATTCACCATGACAATCTCTAAAAGGAAAGATTTAAACCCAAATAAGGTTAAAAAGGTGGTTGTGAATGTTTTATTTCACACTGATTTTTCACAGAGATTCCCAAAACCCATCCCCTTCACTGCGCTGGAACCACAAGTAGGATTTCAGCTAGTTACTGCTGCAATGAACACAATATCACAGCCATTATTTCTGTGAAACTTCAGCTATTTTCTAAGCAATAGCAGGTAGCAGTCCAGTTCCATTCCCAATGTTAACCTGCCCAAACACTGAAAGTAAATTACGGGAGACAAATCCATCCAGACATCCAAATTATCTGACAGCACAATAAAATACAATACAGTGCAATAAAAGCCTGTCCTACCTAAGCATTTCTAGCAGGGGCATTGTGGCAATCCCAGTTTGATGAAGGCCAATTGTGCATACAACTGTAAACAGTCTGCAGCCAATACAAATAAAACTGAGTCTCTTTGGGTTGCAAGTGTTGTAACATACTGCACATTACTGTCTATTCAAAGTTAGAACTCTTTGGAAAATGGGAGTACAATTACATAAACCTGGCTATTGATTTATGACCAAGTCTGTTCCCAAACTTGCAGTCATGGCAAATTTCTCATTTTCATTGCCAGAATAGCAGACTTGCACTTGATGGATTAGCTCAGCATTGAGCAGGTCAATCTGTCCTTTGCTGAAATTATCTGGATCAGCCCCAAAAATATGAATACACTGACTCACAGGAAATCAGACAGGATCTAGCCTCATTGCTAACAGTACCAACCCCATCTCCAGAGCATCTGTATGAAGCTGTTCCTGGAAAAAACAAGTTTGTAGAGGGAGGGATTCACAAGATTTGGACATACATGCATTTTAAAACCCATTCTTAATAGCAGATTTGTCCTTGGACTGTCATCAGGCCTGTGAAACTTAGAGGTTGTTTGCTATGTAATAGTTCCTGCAATGTTTGTTCTCAACTGCGATTTGGGGTCTGCTGAGGCTGCCTTGTGCCATGGATACCATAATTTCATTAATAAAAATCCAGTTTTCACGTCAGTTTAAATCGTGCTGTTTTCTGGCTGATAAATCCTACTCAGCAGCATGGTAATATCTTGGATTCTATCATAGCATAGGAATACTTCAGGGCTTTTATGCACTCCATGTATTGGCTGAGGACAAGTTTTGAACAGCTAAAGCAGGTCTGCACAACTCGGAAAGCGGTGAGGGCCATATTACTCCAAAGAAAACAGCTGCGGGCTGCAAGTACAGATGCTCTCCCAAAAAATACCAAACACGCGGGCTAAATATTTTTGTTGAGCAAAAAAAAATAAAACACGTGTGTCTCTACTTGGCCCCCCGGCATTTGTCTCTCCTGCACCTTGCCCCTTGGTGCCTTCCCCTTTCTCCTGACCTGCCCCTCCTCCCCTCAGCACAACCCCCTTCCCCTCTCCTACCTGGCTTCTGCCTTCCAGTTTGCGAGGCTGCCGGAGCCTTTTTGAATCCGGCGGTCGCCGGTCGTGACATGACAATGCCACATCACGCCAGCGTCCTGGCGTCTGCCAGCATCCCACCCTCTGGCTCGCGCCCCGCCTCCTTGCGCCGGAGCTGCATGCAGGCAGCCCGGTGGCGAGAATTGCCGTACTTCCCCCTCCCCGGCGGTGCTCCGCTCCTCCGGTGGATCGGATGGGGCTGCGCTGCCCGTAGTTGGCACGGGCCACACAGTGAGCCACTGCAGGCCACATGCGGCCCTCGGGCCGTATGTTGTGCAGGCCTGAGCTAAAGCATAAACCAAAGCATTGTCAACATACTTGTGAGTATGAAGAGATCCTCCAAAGCAAGATCCTTATCAGCTAGTCATCCAAGAAGGGCAACATCTATTCCCAAACTCTGAAAGCAGGCCTCATCTACCAATAGGCAGTTAGTGAAAAGAAGATAGCACTGATGTCAGGCCAGATAAAACTGCTACTCTTACAATCAAACACTCCAGGTGCTAGGGAAGAACCACTAATGCATCACTAGTAATTCATTCATGAGATCCAGAGCAGAATCAGTTACCTTTTGTACCATTGTGCTTCTAGGATAAGGCGATACAATTCCTTGATCAATTACTGATTCTGTTCTGAAATCTGGCATAGGCCAGAGTCCTTTTGTCTCTAATTAAATACCTGGAATTCTTTTTCACCATGTGGCACAAGCCAAAAGGGACGAGTTCTTCTGTAGCATAACTTCCTGATACAAGAGTGCCTGTGTGCTTTCCAAGGATAGAGGCAGACATTTAATTGGAGGAATTTCTGAAGCCTAAATATTTTGCCCCAAACAGAACTTAGAAACCATGTCTGATATGACAAAGAACACCAGATAGTAAGAGACTCAAGCCCAGCTACGGCAAGTGGGGTACACTGATTGTCTGCAATACTCCTCTTTACACTTATTTGTGTTTTGACAAATGTTCAAAAGGAGTTTAGGGTCCATAGCCTCTGCTGCAGTCAAAGCTGAGTACCACCTACAAGGTATGCAGATCTCCTGCAAAGTCAATCAATCTGAAAACCAATCTTAAGGGGAACTTTTCCCAAATTCTTCATTTTTCTCTATTTTTTTTTTTTTAGGGCTGTTACAGAAGATCTCACTATGACCTGTGTCTCCTTTCCCTTCTTCACAGTTATCTCTACCTATTCCATTAACAGGTTCTCTTCAATACAAGGAGTCTCACTGGCATTTCAATAGACCCCCCCAGTGGGACCCACAGTCCTCCAGCCACATAGACATATGCCCATGGCAGGAGTCTCACTATCATCAAAAGTTGTCCACATTAGTTTTCCATTCCAGCCTATACCCTCATACACATTTCTTGATGGAAACCTCAACTTCAAGAATGACAACTCTGGATACTTTAAAGGTGAAGCTATCCCACTGGCTTTGTGCTCACTCAGCTGGTACTTATATAGTGTTGGTGTTCATTAGCATTTGCCAACTTAATCTTTTGCTTGCATTTTTTTTTACCCTTCAAAGTACTCCAGTCCAGCCTTTTACAAGATACACAGGAGTGTCCTTGGAGAAGGTGAGACAGAGTTCTGGAGACTTCACCTAGCCACGCATGGGCAGAAGTGGAAACTACGCATCACATCCCCTCAGTTGATTCTGGTTCACTTTTGCAGAAGGTAAGGATCATCTCTGGAGCACCATCCTCATGCACCCTGGACCACTGCAAACACCCCTCCATTGCACAGTAGTGCTGTGAAAGCCATATGTTTGTATGGTTAGACAACATTTAATTGTCTTGGCAAAAGAAAATATATGATTTGCAGTTATATAAGTGCAGGTGGTTAACACTGTGGGAAGACCTTGAAAAATGATATGCTTAGTTGAAAACCTTGGGCTTGGAATGTGGCTTAACTGGAAAAACTTGACCTGGAAGATAACTCATAAAACAGGTGAAAAGTCATTGAAGAAGGCAGCCCAATGATCAGGGGTAGTTCTACATGGTTTTAATACAAAAAGGAATTGATAAAGCAGTGACTATAGTCGTATAGGTTCTGATACATAAAGTATAAAAGGGTAAACTCAAAAGATTCATACATCATGTTAGCTGTGCAGCTGAAGCCAGCCAACATGGGTTAGACCCTCCTCAGTCTAGTCCTGGAGTAAGTACCTGATCAGTGCTTATAACTGCATGTTAATGTATGGTAAGATGATTACTTAAATATTTAAGGCACATTTGGAGCAGCTCTAAATAGCATTTGGCCTTTGAATTCAATAAAGGAATTTAAGGTTAAACTGATGTCCTGGTGATACCTGCATTATCAATTAAAATCATTCCAATAGGGCTTCTGCACATTCTACACCAGAGACTGACTTAAATGTTGAAATACAGATCATATGTCTATCTTTTGCAGGTATGTTTCTGCCTATTGGGCATTGTTTGAAGTTGCTAAACAAGCTGGCTTCACTCTAGAAAGGCAAAAACTGAAACACTTAAGCAGCTATAAGACAACAAACAATACTGGTGTTTAGCACTCCTGTACCAGAGTTGACTGTCCAAAGAACAGAAACAGGTTTTTTGTTTTTTTTTTAAACACTGTAAGCAACCTAAACCCATCTAGAAGGGAGGAATATGGCAATCAATACTCCTAAAAAGAGCACTGTGACTGCAGAGGCACAACTCCTGCAAAGCGTTTTCACTGACTGAAGTAAAGACGGAGCTGACTGGAAGGTTCTAAGTACAGTGGTGAAATTCAGAAGGTGGCATGTGACTGCCAAGATAGGAAGCTGACACTCAGTATCCTACTATCACAGCATTTAGGGAACAAAACATCAAGGATATAGTTTAACTAGATCTAGTTCTGCTGCACAACAAGTTGTCTAACTGGGAAACAAGAATGGTTATTTGGTTTCTGATGGCTAAAAACAGAAAACAGCTTATCAACAAAGTTACCTGTTTTGTGTTTTGATGACAAGGTGAACAGTGAGTCCATCGTGAATCCCATGTTGCGTCAGAGTATCTTGATCTTTTAAAATTTTTCCAGCAAATATTAATACAAGTTGATCAGTGTGGGACTTGAAACGCTTAGATATTTCTTCCTTAAACTAGATATTAAAAAGAAAAAGTTCATGTGGTTATATGCAAATGAATGCATTAACTATTCTATTTTAAATCACTTTTGAAATTTGGTGAAGTAATTTTGTTCACATTTACTATTATGTTTCAAGTTTATAGAATATATGTCCTCTTTATTATATGCGCATAGCTTTTTTTTTTGATAATGACTATGAAGTCAGATCATTGATATTTGCACATTCAACACAGTTAAACAGTATGTCAATCAAGTGTGTTAGAAAGTGTTTAATTTTAAATCCTTTCTTACACCAGTTACATATACAACAAGAGCTTACATCTCAAGGAATGAGAAAAAAGATCTTGGTTATCTTTTTCACCTGTACAAAATTATGAGAATAGATATAAGTGTATAAGTAAGAAATATGACTCTTATTTAAACCTGTAACAAACCTAAGTATTTGCAAACAGCAATTTCATACTGAGCAAAACCCATTTTTGACAACGTAGTATTTAACGTATTAGGTTTGCTACAATCTCACAAAAGAAAACATTTCCAGTGTTGTTATATCATCCCCATGCATAAAATGGGGTCAAATTCCTATGGTCAAAGCAAACAAGAAAGCCATAGCAAAGTTGAGCTAATGCTACCATGCTCTTATGGGGGTTATACAGTACCACTATTTTGAAATACTTCTGTACAATCTATCATTTCACCACTTCAATTCTGTATGTGATACTATGCATTAGATTTACGGTGTTGCTTTGTTATGGACAGCAGATGATGTGACAGATATAGCAATTTCCTGTATATCTCAGCAGTTACACGCTGCAGCTTCTACAGTATATTTAAATAAGTTTTATACTGCAGACTCCACAGTGAAGCCTCCCCGGAAGTGGCGTCACCAGCTCCCAGGGAGGAGCTGGCAACTCTTGCCCTGGGGCTCCTGGGGAACCAGCTGAGTATAACTGACACCATTAACCAATAAGCATCAGCTTATTGGTTAAAAAGTTGGTTACAGACTAACATCCCTATTGCTTATTATCGGTTATGTAAAACTAGGAATGTGAAAGTGTAATCATGTACTCAGTTAATCAGTGAGCCTTGGCTCATCGATTAACATACATAATTACATGCAGGGCCTTCCCTCCACACACCATCCCGCACCTCCCCTGTATTGGAAGCAGCAGTGTAGGGCAGCCAGTTTAAAAGCCGATTCCCATGCCTACCAGCTCCTGCAGAGCCATCTACCCCCCACAAACACACCATGCTGCTGCCTCAGTATCAGATTCAGCACTAGAACACTGGCTGAGCAGAGTAACTGTTTCCTTATACAGCTCGAGCCTTTAATCTTAATCTTGCGTAGAAATATTAAAATGCATTTATTCAAGTAAACGTGTAATTGCTGAAAATGTCAGATTACACACAGTATGGTTACACGTTTGGAGGGGACAGGCAGGAGCCAGCATGCATGGGGAGCTGGTTTAAAAGCCAGCTCCCAGGGAGCCACTTCCCCCTACTATGTAACTGTGCAAGAGACAGCACAGGGGTGAGTACACATGTATTTAGGATGTCACCAGAGAATAAGGGCTGGGTAAGAGTATTCAATCTGTAGGACTGGGCAGTAAATCAGAGAAAACATTTGTGCCATGTATCATTTTATCATTTGATATTCCAGAGTACAAAATTCAAAGAAAGTTTCACTAGAAGGAAATGGAGTACAGTTTCCATCTACATATAACAGTGCAAAAATGCTAATTTTGCTTTCAGTAATTTAATAGTAACACTAATTCGTCATGTACCCTAGTGTTCGTTGGAATTTTTTCCCCTCACACTCACACGATAGGTACCTTCACTAAGTTTTCTGCCAAGTGCAATACTTAATAAATATTTATGTAAGCCAAATCATAATGTTCGGGACTTAGTTACTGGAGCAAGTCAGCAGGTTAAATACTCATCCAACAACTTCTGGAAACTACAAACTGCCTTGTCTTCTCTACAGTTTTACTTTGAGCTATGAAACTTGCATTAAAAATGAACCATTTGTTCTCTAGTGAAGATGTAACCTGAGAGCAATTAAACCATGGTTTAATTCTGAAAAGTTACTCTAAAAACAATATTGTGGAGAAAATAAAAAATCCCAAGTGTGTTCAGTTTATAAATAAAGATTTAAAAAAAAATTATTTCAGGGCTGCAACCTCTATCTGAGAATCTAATAACCAAGATGGACTCTTTCTTTCAACATTACCACCGGTAAGAGATTCTGCAACCAACATAGGCCTTCAGTTACACTTGTGCAATGCAGTCCCTCACTATAGGAGAGGCTATCCAAGCTGTGTAGCTGGATAAAAGAGTTAAGACAAGATGTAAAAGTTTCTAAAAGTTATTTACAGGATTGTTCTATTTCAAAGAATATTCAGAGTTGCTTCCTGTTATGTTCTAAGTCATACCTGTAACAACAAATACATTTTTACTACTATTTCTTCCTATTAAAAAGAGATAACAGTTAAAAGAATTAGCTGAATTCCAGTCAGGCCTGGTTTGCACTATTGTTATGCCAACCTAATTATGTCAGTGTGGACACCACAGCCATGTTCCTGATGATGTAAATATCCTAGTACAGTGGTCACCAACCAGTAGATCGGGATCTACTGGTAGATCTTGGAACCTTGGACAGGTGATCCTGACTGGTTTGGCCAGGAAGCTATCAAGTGCTGGCACTTCTGTTGCCCCTCCACCCACTGTCATGCTGCTCCTGCTCTCTGCCTTGGTGCTTCCCCCCTGGGAGCCTCCTGCTTGCTGTGTAGGGTGTGGGAGGGAGAACAGGTGGGGTACTGATGTGTCCCTTCTCCCCCCACTCCTCTACCCTATCTCCACACAGAGAGAAGGGGATGGAGGGAGCTTGGCAATGAAACACACTGTGTGTGTTTCTGTCATTCTCACAAACACACACTGTCACTCTCCTCTCCGGATTCAACACATACATAGGGAGTTGTTACTTTTTTACTACAGTACTTGCAAAGTGGGTTAGTTTTGGTTTTTGACTGGTCTGTGCATTTCATAATTTTCATTTCTCTTACACTTATATTTAATTTTTTGAATAATGAGTTCTAAAACGCCTAACCTGTCGTGACTGAAGTAATTGTCCTGATGGTAATTGCTGCTCCTGCACATGGCTGGCATGTCCCTGCAGCCCCTGAGAAAAGCAGAGATGGGGATCTCCACATGCTGTCCTTGCCTACAGACACCACTCCTGCAGCTCCCATTGATCAATAATGGAGACCCGCAGCTAGTAGAAGCTGTGGGCTCAGTGCCTGTAGATGAGGGGCAGCACATGGAGCCAATGCTGTATACATCTGCTGCTTTCAGGAGTGGTGGAGGGCCAGGGCAGGAGTAAGCCTGCCTTAATCCTACTGCTGCATCACCAGGAAGCTGTCTCAGTTAAGCGGTGCCAGCCAAAGCTGAATCCTGAATCCCTGTCCCAGTCCCGAACCCCCTCCTACACCCAACCTCCTCCCTCAGACTTGAGTTCCTCTGCACCCAAACTCCTTCCTAGAGCATTCACCCTGAACCCCCTCCTGGACCCCAATCCTCCATCCTGGGCTAAGCCTTGAGCCCCTCCCACAGTGTGAACCCTTTGGCCCAAGACCAGAGCCTGCATTCCAAATTCCTACCCCAGCCCGGTGCAAATGAGTGAGGACGGGGGAGAAAAGGGGATGGAGCGAGCAGGATGAGGCCTCGGAGGAGGGGTGGAGCAGAGGCAGCGCCTCAGAGAAGGGGCGGGAAAGAAGCGGGGCAAGGGTATTTGGGTTTGAGGTAGATCTTACATTGCACTTAAATTTAAAAAAGTGAACTTGTGGTTAAAAAGGTTGGAGACCACTACCCTAGTACACCAGGAGAGGCACAGGATTTATTTTGGTGTATTTAGGGTGATGCAATGTCCCTGTAGACCAGGGGTGGGGAACCTTTATTGGGTCGGGGAGGGGGCACGATAACCCTTAGAAAAAAAATCAGTCAGGGGCCAGGAACTGCGGGGAGGCAGCAGGGGGGCTAGAGTGCCAGCATGGGCTCCCCCATGCTGGGGGAGGCCCTAAGCCTTGGAGTCCAGATCCAGGCAACCCAGAGTCCGCATCTGGTCCCCAGGCCTTAGGTTCCCCACTCCTGCTATAGACATTGCATTACTTACATATATTGGCTGTCATTTTTGTCAATTTCACTGCTTTGCTGTAGCTGTAAAATTAACACAAGAACCAACTCCCTAGCAGGAGTAGGACAGGCACATCGTGTTTCTCACCTCCCTGGAGGGAATGGGGCAGCCAAACCCAATCTGGCTGCAAACCCAGGCACTCAGCTCCCTAACTCCCCACTGGAGCATGGCAGTACCTGGCACGGAACTCCGTGCCCAGAATTCAGCTAGTTGCTGTGCTCTGGATGGAGAGTGGAAGGCCAAAGAGGGCAGCCCAGCTCTCAGCAGAGCCAAGAAGTCTGGTAGGGCTGACTTGTTTCCCACAGATACCCAAAGGGGAGAGCAGGGAGCTACACATGAAGCTGAGTGCCCTGGCTGTCAGCTCCCACACACTGCTCCTTTTAAATTGGTGGAAGCACATCAGATGAAAACACGCAGCACTGACAGAAGGGCAGTATGTATATGAACTACCACAGTAACTACAGCAGTTGATGTAAATCAACTTAACATAAACCAACTTAAGTTTATAAGGTAGAGATGCTCTCAGTCTATTCCAAAAACCTCAATTAAATCTGTGTAACCCCATGAAATCTGCAGAATTGTTGTCATATCTTGTGATTAGAAAGAGAGAGAAGGAAAGGATCTTTTTTTCAATTCTTTGGCTGAATTTGTAGGGCTGTCAGGTTATTAGCAGGCAGCATAGCCTAGTGGGAAAAGCACTGGACTGAGATTTGGGGGATTTTAATCCCAACTAAGGATGTTAAATATCGATTAATTTTAGTTGATGGAATTTCCATCGACTAGTCGATGGAATTTCAGAGGAGGAATGTGGAAGTGCCTAAGATCTGGAACTCTGCGCGCAGCGTGGAGTCAGTGGGACTTCCCGCTGACCCCGGGCTCCATGCAGCACTGCTGCTTTGAAATGCCGCACAGAGCTGGGGTCAGCTGGGGACTCCCCAGCTGACCCTCGGCTCCACGCAGCATTTCTGGGGAACCTGGGGTCAGCTAGGTCTCCCCAGCTGACCCCGGACTCCACACGCTTTGAAATGCTGCACTGATCTTGGGTTCCATGGAAATGCCTTCAAAGTGCCAGCACCACACAGCTGATCCCAGGCTCTGTGTGATGCTGCCCCTTTGAAATGCCGCCGTGGCATTTCAAAACACCAGTGTTGCACGGAGCATTTGCTTATTGGATAGTCGACTAGTCCTTAACATCCTTAATCCCAATTTTCTGCTGATCTGCTGAGTACCAACGAGCAAGCCACTTCAACTCTGTGGCTCAATTTCACCACCTGTAAAAACAGGGATAATTATACTTAATATCTCGTTTGTAAAGTGGTTTGAATCTATTGACAAAGAATACTATATTCCTATAAACTAAGCAAAATTATCTGGAATTTACAGATCACTAGGAAGGCATAATGGGATTCCATGTTAAGTATCACTTTTTGAAGAACAGCACTTTGAGAATCCAGCCAAGTAGCCTTGTTTTAGTATACAAGTGCTATAAAGGTGTTATATGTAAATTTGCAAGAGCTAGACAATTTAATAGCATTCTCACAGAGAAAACCAAATACATTAAAGTTCCACTGCTCATAAAATGGCAAGTGTTTGCTTCAGGAAAAAAAACAACATACATTTACAGATTAATTTTCCCACCTAGTTAGAAATTAGTGATTACAGAACTCAAAACATGGTAGCCTATACAAAAAAGTTGGTAGATACATTACTGGTAACAACAGAGCCTGTCTTAAAAGGGATTTTATTAAAGTTCAACTAATTTTATCATTTTAAGGTCTGACATTTTATTGAACTGCTTTGTTTCAGCTACTAAAAGTAATCTCTTTAGTATGAAAAAAAACAACAAATGGTCTAGTAGCATTTTATAGACAAACAAAACATGTAGATGGTATCATGAGCTTTCGTGGGCACAGCCCACTTCTTCAGATGACCGGCGTTATGAGTTTGGGATATGAAAACTCGAAATAAATTGGAGAGGGGAAGGGGAGGGGGGAGACAGAGCATCATTAAGTATCTGGAGAATAGGTACCTAAACCTGAGCAGATAAAAATCCAAGTCAATAGATAGATTCCTAAGACAAGAAGGATACCACTCAGAGAGCTGTTAGCACCTTCAGTAGTTATGAAGTAGGTAGTGTCCTAGCCAGCCCATATCACGATTGAGTCCATTAGCACGTGAATTGAATTTGCAGATGAACTATGATTCCAGGGCCTCCCTGTGGATCGGGCTTGTGGAGCTGGTTTGTGACAAGACAGCTACTTGCAGGTCTGTCAGACTGTGGTTTAGCAAGCTGAAATGCTCACCAACAGGCTTCTGTATGTTCCCTTTACGTATATCCGATTTGTGTCCATTGATTCTTTCCTGCAGAGACCGTCCAGTTTGTCCAATATATGTAGCAGTGGGACACTGCTGGCATTTGATGGCACAGATCAAATTACTGGATGTGCAGTCAAATGACCTTTTGACAGTGTGGCTTATGTTGTTGGCTCCAGTGATGAATTCGCCAGTATAGATAAGTGGGCAGAGTTGGCATCTTTTTTGGTTGCAGGGCTGGGTTCCTGGAGGCTTATGATGTGGTTGTGTGGCATGGTTATCAGAAAGAATACGTTTCAGGTTAGGGGGTTGTCTGTAAGCAAGAATAGGTTTTTCTCCTTAGGCCTCTGAGAGTGAGGGGTCAATTTCCAAGATGGGTTGTAGATTGTATACAATGTGTTGGAGGGGTCTGAGTTGTGGACTGTCGGTAACAACAAGAGGAGTTCTGTTATTTTCTCTTTTGGGTCTGTCTTGAAGTAGTTCATGTCTGGGTATTTTTCTGGCTCTGTCAATTTGTTTTTTCACTTCCCCAGGTGGGTATTTCAGTTTTAGGAATGCTCTGTAAAGATCTTGTAGGTGATTGTCTCTGTCTGTGGGGTCAGAGCAAATCCGGTTGTATTGTAGGGCTTGGCTGTATACAATAAACTGAAAAATGTGTCTGGGATGGAAGCTGGAAGCATGAAGGTTAAGTGTAGCGGTCGGTGGGTTTCCAATATACGGTGGTGGAAATCTGTCCATTATTTAACTGTACTGTGGTATACGTAACTCCGGTCATCTGAAGTGGGCTGTGCCCACGAAAGCTCATGATACTAGCTACATGTTTTTTAGTCTATAAAGTGCTACCAGACCATTTGTTGTTTTTTTCTGTGACAGACTAACTTGGCTACCCCCTGAAGCTTCTTTAGTATGGTTTAGTTCTAGTAATAAGGAACACAAGTTACAACTCAACAAGAGGAAGTCAAAACAAGGAATTTTTCTTCCCTCTTAGCACACAATCCTTAATATTTTAGATAGAATGTCATCGAAGATCTCATCTAACCATATCAAGTATCTGATCCTGACCACTTTTCTGTCAATGACTCCTCTGCAACACAGGTATTTTACTGATTAATTTATTTTTGTTAACTGAATTCATAACAGTATTTAAGCAGAACTTTGAAAGTCTGCTTTTCTCAACAGACCCAGTGTGAATGATTTAAAAAAATTAGAACAGCATAGAAAAACAGATTTTAAGCTTTGGTTTATAAACGTTCGTAACAATTTTGATTTACAGAGAACAGTGAAGGAGCACATGGAATTTAATTCATCTGGAATTATCACTCAAAAATTATATTTGATTACAAGCAATTCTTTATGCTTACAGCTGTCTGATGCTTAACTATTTTGTCTGTCAACCATTTATCAGAAAACGTTGGTCAAGTTCTTGATTGTATAAATTTTTTTTTTTTAATATGTCACTGTTTCTACCTCATTCAGGTTTTGGAAGAAAGCAAATGCATATTTTTTTAAAAAGTCACCATTATTGAAGCAAGCAGTACTTTTTTTGGTTTTTGAATAGATTTTAAATCAAGTTTCCAGAATGCTGGAGAAAGAATTTAAGTTATAAAATGCTGTGTAATTCATCTCAGCAGTTTCTTTAAAAAAAGGAATGCATGAAGAAGAGTTGATGATTTGTAAGGATGAGTCAGTCAGTTCACAAGAGTTGGCAGCGAGTTTGATGAGTTCCCATGTGTAGTTTAGGGAACAGAATTGTATTCAAAAGCAAACAAGTCAAATTTGTACTCCATTTTTGAAATGTTTATGCACGGAGCTGCTTAAATATAACAAGAAAGCAATCAGACAGAGCACATTATTAATAGCTGGAGAGAGCAGTAAGTCTTACTATTACGTAACTTCAGTTGTTGAGTGTGAACCTAGGTTGATGAAAGCCACATCTATATTATACCATTCATCAATCTTTGGACTGATAGAAAAATCACTGAGAAGGGATTAGAGATGTTAAATTGCATGTAATCAGCTAATCGAGCTATTCGATTAGTCAAGAAGGGGAGAAACTGCAAAGCTGCAGCACAGTTAGCTCCCAGCCCCAGGAGCTAACCTCACTGCGGCTCTGCCTTTTTAAGAGCCATCAGGCTCTTAATACATTTAAAAAGCAGAGGCTCAGTGGGGGGGACAGGAAATGAGCCGGGACAGCTGGCTCACTCCCAGTCTCTCCAGCTTCACCTCTCATTTTAAATGTATTAAGAGCCAAATGGCTCTTAATAAATTTAAAAAGTAGAGGCGCAGCAGGGGGAGGGGTCCAGGAGTGAGCCGGGACAGCTGATTCCCAGCTCGCTTTCGGTTCCCCCTACACTTCCGCCTCCCCTGCCACCCCGGACGATGCTGGGGGGTGAGCAGTTTTTAAGCGGCTCCCCCCAGCACTGGCTCCTGTGTTCCCCCCCGCCCCCGCTGCTTCTCTCTGATAGAGAGAGCAAGGGGTGAGGGGAAACGACTAGTCGAGTCACTACTCAACTATCTGATAGGCATACGCTTATCGGGGAGTCGACTAATCCCTTACATCCCTAAAAGGGATTGGTTCACAATAGCTTGTAGGAATTGAAAGGAAATTGCACACACCAGGAATATGAAAAATGGTGCCACCATTCTGTTCCTTTTTATATATGTAATTTTATAGTTACATCAACACTGTTCATCATCAGGCTTTAACATGTGGAATGTGACTAATCTATGATCACAGGCATCTATAACAATTTCGAATTATATGATTTAGGCGTTTGAACAAATAACCATAGCGTTCCATTAATAGCTTTTTCCTTTTGCTTTTTTCAAGGTAAAGAGTAAAGTAATGCACAGACACATTTTTATCATACGGAACTCCAGAATAAGCTATAGATGTGTTCTTGTAAGAAGGCATTGTAGCATTTAAAAATTGAGTACAATGTAGCATGCACAGCACATTGTTTTAAAATATGTGGCATCTTATTTTAAAGCTATTAGAAATCACTCAAAACATTTCAACCATTTTAAAGAAACAGGGAGCATGATAAGGCTCAAATATTAAAAACAAATCACGAGAGCACCAAAATGCTAGACTTTTTTTTATATTTGACTAAGTTGCATTGTACTAAGCTTACCAAGAGGACATTTACCTGTGAATTTAGAACAAACAAGACAAATTTTAGCTCTGACAGTAATTTTTTGCAAGAGTTATAAGCACCTAAATATAGGGCCCTAAAATAAGAGTACTACAACTATAAAATATTTCTAAGTATGTTTGGAACATTTTAATATGTAAATGGACTGTTTGCATTCAAGTTAAAAAGCAAACTGCATTTTTCTGCCACAGGGCTGTAGTGTTTAAAAAATTATGCATAACTTAATATTTTGGGGTCTGCTTAGGAGCATGGTAACAGCCAACTAACTATGTGCAGAACCTTGGACACTGCCAACTTCAACCTTGGTCTGCCTGAAAACTTCAGAGAACATGAGCTCAAGAACACAAAGCAGAACACCAATGAATGTCCAGTGAGATTTAACTTCTGAGGTAAACTGCCTAAAAATGGAAAGAGTTAAGTTGTTTAAAGGTGGTTGATTCTGTCTTTTACCATTCAAACACAGTTCAAATCATACATTACAAACAGGAGAAAAAATTATTAAAACAATAAAAAAAACTACTGAAAAAACTATCAAAATTATTCCCTTGAATACAAAAAAATTCTGGAATGTGCTAGGGATGTTAATGATTAATTGGCTAACGAGTGAGGCTTATCAGTTATGGTTACCCAGTAGGGGCTGGAGCAGCCCCCCCACTCACTACAGGAAGGGGTGTTCAAGCCACGTCAGAGCAGCCTTTGTCTGCAGTGGCCCTTCCTTTTAATTGGTTAAACGTAGCTTTTACATTCCTAGAATGTGCATTTTACTGGAGCATGCCGACTACTCTTACACATCTGTGACTGATCCTTTAAACAAAAGATGAAAGATCTAGCCAAATAATTTGCCTAGTCTGTAGTCAGCAGGTTTACAGCTATTCCTCATTCCTCAATATACTACAAATCTTTGTATATAGTTGTGCAAGTTTATTAGTGGACCCATTTCAAAACAGTAAAAATATTTCAAAAATATTTCAAAAGAGTAAAAAAATCAGTACTTGGGTCAGATGCAGCTGAGCTCCACAGATAAATTGAAGGTGTTCAGAAAGGCAGAGGTGGCTGTAATGCCTACACCTTATTTGGGTTTTGAATAATACAAGTTAGATTAGAGAAGCCCTGAGACTACTCTATGCACGGCTGTAATGGTTCCTCAAGCAGCAGCTGTGGCATCCAGGGTTCACCAGAGCACAGAACTCTAGACATCTCCATGCTTACAATACATCCTAAACTGGACCTTGCATGTCCATTCTAGTTGACCAAAGAGTGTCATGTCAGGTTTCATAAAAGCTGGTGTCACAGTGATCATCACGATCATTGTGAAATGCATATATGAATGTGTGTAAGCAGTTATTTATATGCACTCAAAATTAAATTCTTAAAGATCTACTGTCTATTTACCAGTAAAAATGAAAAACAAGTTCAATCAGACAAGAAATATGTATCTAGTTGACTGTTACATATAAATTAAGTATTGCATATTTCACAATAGGTCTCCTCCTACCAGTCTGAAGCAATGCTAATGAAGGACTATGGAAAAACTTCAGAAAGAAAAGTTAACATGCAGCAGCAAACAGAGCAAGAAATGCAGGAATATCAATTTTTTCTCTGCTGTAACAGAGACAAAGAAGATACAGTGCTGCTACTCACCTAGAAAGTAAGTGGACAGCCAAAATGTTTCATAAAAGGAAGGTGAAATCTCAACCAGGGGTGTTTGAAAACACTGGAGAGAACTTTGCATAAGATAAGCTTCTTCGTACTAGAGGATAACTTGCTAGTTTAGTCTCTAAAAAGCATTTTGTTTTCTGTGTAACCATTTGTTCCTTGTTTTCTTATCATGGTAAGCTGAACCTATGTTCTTTGATCATAAACTACATGCAGTGGTAGATCCAGAGTTGAAACTTACAAACTGGTGTGTACTGCTCCTTTGGAAACAGCAGGCCTGGTAATTCAGTAAATGTTCAGTGGATAAGGGGCATCACATTGCAGGAAATGCTCTGAGAATTGGCAATTGGTGTGTGGCTACTGTTACCTGTAATGAGAGAGCAAGGCCTCTGGAGGTCTGGAAGTCAGTGCTTATGCTACAAGAAGCTGACGGTTTCAGAAGACTGATCCAAAGCAGGCACAAACAAGACTTCCTCACAGCTGGTGTTGAGGTCTCTCTCTCAACAAGCAGCATTTTACTTCCCTAAACAGGCTAGCTGGTTAAACATATTAACCAACTAAGAGAGTCAAGCGGGGGGGCTCCGCTTGCCACTGGGCTAAAAATGTTCTAGTCAGAGCAGCCCCAGCCTGCAGAGCACCCTGGCTCGCCACAGGCAGGTGCCACACTGTAATAGTCCCTATCCACAGCAGGCCCCCCTCCCTCCACCTCAGAGCTGGAGCAGCCCCCTGCCCATGGCAGGTGGAGAGCTGCTTCAGCCCCACTGGTTAACCTGAACTGGTAAGCGTCACCCATTAACTGTGAGGCTTACTTATTAACTGGTTCAACCGTCACATCCCTACTCTCAATCTTTGATACTATCACACTGTTCTATTCCAGAATTCACTGTACAGTATATTTACCTAATTTCTATGTTTTTCCTGCAGCTATGGAGGACATCATTATCCCTACCTGCACTAGCTGAAGACCCCATTGCTTACTAAGTATCAGCAACAGATGCAGCTAAACTGGTGCTCAAAACTATTTGGTCCTGTCTATGCTTGAAATTTTCCATTTTCAGCATTGGTTCAATTGTATCCATTGCTGACAGTGACCATGCACAACAGGTTGATATGATTGTATAGAATGAGCTGCTAATATGTAAAGTATTACAGGAGCTACAGAGATTACACATTCTCAAGCGTCAGCACACATCAACTATTGCAGAGTGAAATCCTGGCCCCAATGAAGTCTATGGTAGCTTTTGCCATTGATTTCAATGGGACCAGAATAAGTATTTACAATTTACGTATCTCTCTCTAAAGTTTTTCCTGCAGGATCATGATGTCATCATGATGTCACTCTGCCCTCCAGGAGGCTCTGCCCTCCCACAGCCTCCCTGCCCCAGACACTGTTTGGGGACCGGCAAAGCCACCTGGCAGCCTGGCCTGGACAGATTCCTCCTCCCGGAAGGCTGTGGCCAGAGCTGAGTGGGCAGGACCAGGCAGCTTTGCTAGTCCCCGAACAGTGTCCAGGGAAGGAAGCAATTCCATCCAGGGCCTGGGCGCCACTCTGGATCAGCCTGCTACAGGGAATGGGGCTGCGGCAGTGCTGCGGCTGCCATTGCTCACAGGGGAGAACCCAGCTAGAGGCTCCGGGGCAGCTGGACCTGGAGACGTTAGGGTCCTTCCTGGAGGCCAAAAGGCCGGATACACCTCCCGGGAGCGCACCCACAAGGGAAGCAGTGCAGGGCCCAGTGGCCGAGGGGAGGCGCTGGTTGTGTGCTGGGCCAGCCCTGGCAGCCCCCTGCTTGGGAGAAGCAACCACTGTGCCATGTCCCCTCCTGGAGCTGCCTGTGGTATGCATCTGTGTATGGGGCAGGCTGAGCTTTGGCTCACTGCCTGGGAACAGGGGCTGCAAGGCCATGCTCCTCCCAAGTGGGGGCTCTCAGCCCCCTGGCTCAGGGGGCTGCTTCAACTGGTGCGAGGCCTGGGGCACGAACCACTTGCACCAGGAACAGAGGCAGGCTGCGAGGCCTGTAGCCCTGGCTGCCTGCGGTCACATCCTCCACCATGCCCCAAGTGGCTGCACCAGTGCCAAGCCGCCCCAGTGGAAACCGCTGCTACAGTCAGACAACCCCTGAGGCGTCACAAAGGGAGGCGCAGGAGTGTTCACAGCGGTTGCCAACCCATCTGAGTGGGAGCGTGCCTGCCTCTGCATGGTGGCGCCTGGAGAACCCCTCAATGCATGCCTCCCCCCGGCCCTCTTTTCATCCTCCATGTGTGTCCTCAGCCCCTTTCCTGCCCCCTCACAGACTCCCATTCCCCCTTCTCAACCTGGCATCCCAAAGGAACCCCTGCTCTCTGCCCCTCCCTCCAGCCTCTTTCTCTGCCTTCTTTCCAATTCCTTTGCCCACAGACATTCCTGTTTCCCACTTCACAGCACTCCAGCAAAGCCACCTTTGCTGCCCCTTCTCTCTAGGCAGCTACCCAGATCCTGCTGTCACTGCACCTGGGGCAGCCCAATCACAGAAAATCCTGCATAGAGGCCTGGTGCCATTTCTTTGCTGGATAGGTTGCCTGTTTGTGGGAGAGGGCAGGGTGGGTGTTGGGAGGGAGGAAAGTGGATAAGGGTGTATGAAGGGATGGGTGGTGCGGTAAGGGGAGATGGTGAGGGGGATATATGAATGCAGGCAAGGGGATAGGCAGTGTGGGGTGGGGAGGGGTTAGGGAGGATGGGTGGTTGTAGGAATGGAGGCAGGATGGAGATGGAAGGAGAAGGCTGGGGAGTTAGGAAGGATGGTGGGTGTAGGAACGGAAGCAGAGGAATGGGGGTATAGGAATGGAAGACAGAGGTGGGGCTAGGGATGGAAGGAGGGGGCCATGGACTATTTATTGGTGGGTGGGGCAGGAGTGGGAAGGGTGCAGGCAGAGGTGACTGGCTGGTGATTGAAGGGCACGAATGGGTGGGATGGGGCGAGTGTGTTCAGATACAGGGGCCGGTGTAGGGATGTGTTGAGCACGAGTGCAGAAGGGTGAGAGTGACCTGGGGCCATAAAGAGCGCAGCCGGGTTCAGTGCAAGATTAATAGGATCTTTGGCCGCAAAAGCTGTCAGTGAGCGGGAGGCTGGCGAGTGTAGCAAGCAGTGGGCACAGCCCCCTAGTGTATATGTATTCTGTAAATCAAATGAACACCCAAATTTATGTTTATTTTTGGAAAGTATTTCATTTCTCCATTTACTAGCTTATAACAATCCCAACTGTAGACAGCCTTCTACTAGCAGAGATTGCATCTCCATTTAAATGTCATGTTTTTAAAAATTAGTCAATTTATATTTCTACTGTAAATGTATTTCATACATGGATCCAAAGAATAATACTATGTTTAATGATAAAAAGTCTCACACAAGCACATTTGTCTGCCCAAATATTTATAATGAACGCATTACTGTAAGGGATGTGAATATTTTACATGTTAATGTTAACCAGTGGGGGATGGAGCAGCTCCACACCTGCAGCAGGCAGGGACAGCTCTGGACAGGACAACAGAACAGTCGTCTGTGGGGCATCCTTGCCCGTGGCAGATAGGAGTGCCCTCTCCTCCCCCCCAGCTTGCTCCCTCTTAATCAGTTAACCAGTTAAACAATATGTCTACCCATTTAACCAATTAAACAGGATTTTACATCCCTAATAACCACAGAGCCTAAGCAGGGCTTGGAAAACCTATTTGCAAGTAGAACACTTTTCATGGCAAGTGACAATTCTAAAATAGTCCCTATACAAAATAAAATTATTCAGAAAAAATTTTAAATGTAAAGTGTTCATAGCATTGTCATTTTTAAACAACAAACAGCTCTGGGTTAACAGGCTCAAAACCACATAGAAGAAACCTATTACCTATTAATTTAAGTGAAAGCCTGGTCCATATGCCTGAAAAGGCTTTGGATCTCTCAGCTGGATAGTCAAAAGTTGCAAAATTTTAGAAAAAAAGTGAAATAAAAGTAATCAGTTTCATTACTGCTATTCAGAACTCGGGGAAATGGAAAAATTGTCAGTTTCACACGGCTGTTGCTTGCAAAAGCAAGCCAGAAGTATCAGAGAGGCACTGGAATTTTGCCTAGGTAAGCACGAGTTGAAAAATGAAGCTTGAAGGCAGAGTAACAGAGCCTACCCAACTGCAGCAGTCAGGAGACTCTGGAGAAGCTTAAGGGTATGTTTTCACTGGAACTACTACAAGCTATGCTCCTGCAGCATAGACAAATAGTATGGCAGTGGAACGTGTTCTTCCATTGTTCTAATAAATCCACCTTTGACAGGAAGTAGCTAGGCTGACAGTTATTCTCCTGGCAGTTTAGCAGTTTCTACACTATGGCTTAAGTCAACTTAATTACATTGCATGGGGAGTGATAGGATTCATAACTCTGAAAGATATAGTTAAACTGACCTAAGCTGGTAGCTTACACCACTCCTAATGGACAAAGCGCCCCCTTTCAGCCTTTCCTGAAACTTCTGGCCCAGCAGTCAAAAATTGATCTAATTAAAAAAAAAAAAAAAAAAAAAAAAAAAAACACAGATTACTGAGTAGGATCCAAAGAGGAATACCTGGATAGAAATTTCAGCATCTTCGCCCTTCCTAGTAGCAGCAAGAGGCTGTGCTTCTAACCAGGGTACTGATCCTAGCTCTTGCTGCTGGAGCTCCTATTTTGTCCTTTGTATCTGCCCAGAAGTTATAGCCTTTAGCCAATAGGCTAGCACACCATTCTACACACTGGCCATGTTCCAAAAAATCGACTTGCAAAGCCTTACAAAAGAAGGATGCAGCTTTGGTTGAAGTCATTATGGTGTTTAAATTTAAACTGCATCTATTGCATCTCTAGGGATGCTAAAAAATTACACACACACAAAAAAGGAACATGAAACAAGTTCCCATGGATAACATTTATTTTTGTAGCTCTGTTAATGTGGCAGTTTGTCTCCTTCATGAGCAAGGAAACTATTTTGCTAGTTGCTTTACAGTTTCACTGATGTCTTACAGCCTGCAACCACAAAACTTCAAGCTTCACTTAAGTAGAATCAGGCCTGGTCAATATTTGGATGGAAGGCCTCCAAAAAAAGAATATCACAAGAAATGGTTTGATTCAATAGATAGCATTCTTTCCTATGAACCCAAGTTGCAAAGGAACAAGTTGATTGTCATAAGAACTTAGGGGAAAAAAGATTCTAACAGCTCATGACTACAGTACACCACAGGGGAGAAACTATTGTATAATAGCACCAACACATTTCCACATTTAACTAGCAATTATTTTCAATATAATTTAAAACACAAGACTCTTTTAGGGTAAAAGCACCACATGCACACATCCTAACCGAAACACACCCTGCACCACTTTCTTTAGCCACGAGGACTATCAGGTGAAGGCTGCTATTATCCTCTTTCATCACCAACCTCCGCCTGACTGGTAACCCGTTCAACGAGCAGTTCGCGGCCCCGTCTCCCGCAGTTAGCGCCACGCGGCTAACTGGGCTTAGGCTCAGCTTACAGTAGCAAAGAGCGGTAAAGACACTCCTCTCTGCTCTCCGAGAACTCGCTGCCCGTGGGCGAGCCGGCGCCGGCTAATCGCGGCGCTAACTGTACTATAGCGGGAGATAAGCAGGGCCAGGGCAAGGAGCGGCAGCGCAGTGCAACTCAGCGAGTCGCTGCTTCGTCACCCGGCAGGGCCCTGGCTTGGCTTGGCGGGGAGGGCCCCGCTCCGCGGCTGGCCTCGGCACCGGGAGAGCGCTGCCAACCTCCGCGCTCGCACGAGCGGGCGGCTGCGGTTCTCCGGGGCTCGGAAACTGAGTAGGGGGCAGGAAGCTCCACGGCCGCGCCTGCCTCTCTCCGGCCCCGTTTCCCCACCGGCGCGGCCTCCCAGGCCCGCCCCCCTCACCTGCCGCACGTTGCTGGTCTCGGACACCGCGAACTCCTCCTTCTCTTTGGGGGTTTTCACGGTGACTTTGATGATTCGCGGCTCCGAGTCAGCGGCTCTTCCCGGGGCGGGGGAGTCCGGGGGGCTGGGGGCCCCAGGAGGGCTCTCTCCGCTCTCAGCCATGGCAGGGGGAGGGGGGCCGCTGGCTCTGGGTCTCGCTCGCTCTCGCCGCGCGGGGCACGCTGCGCAAACCCGGCTCCTCAGCGCCGCTGTCTCGCGCGCCGACACCGGAAAACACCCGCGACGCTCTCCCTCCCGGAGAGTTAAACGGAAACAACCCCGCTCAGGCGCTGCGCGCACTGATGACGTCTCGAATGAGGGAAGTTACTAGAAAGGGATGTTGTCTCGCCTGGCATCGGACACACGGCTGAGCCTCGCGCGCATGTGCAACAGGTGATTGAACAAGAGCGCACGCGCAATATCGACTCGCCGATAGTGCGCGAGGATAATGGTTAGCCGCCGTGCGACTCCTTTCGGTTCTCACGTGTAACTAGTGCGCCTTCCCATGTCATCTGACGGGGCTCGTTATGCGTTCGCTTTGCCTAGTGCGCAGGTGCGGCCTCGTGCGGCTGAGCGTCTAAACGGGACGTCAGTGGTTTCTGACGCTTTTGGCTCGAGGCCTTGATGCCCCGCCTCCCTCTCTCCTAGTGCGTCGCTATCGGTAGTGGGGACGGGGGGGACGGAGAGGGTCCAAGGTATCCCCAGGCTACGTCCATTGCAGCACGTGCAATGCGGGCCGCTCTGGCGCAACTGAAGCAACCAGGCGCCGAGGTGTCACTTTGCAACTTGCGTGGTGCGGAGCCGGGGGCCCCAGGGGAGCCGCGCTCCAGGCCATATGGGTTGGGTGTCAGGTTTAGCACCCCACCCCCACCCTGAAAATCTGAGGCCCAGGTTTGCAGAGTTGCTTCGTCATGGTGTCATGCATTTCAGCTGATACTCACACATACCCTAACTTCGACACAGTTGTGAGAAAGCCAGGCATTCATTGCTTAGGGGCTATGACTATTACTTGTCTCATCATCCCAGCTTCTAAGGGCACAGATCAGGACTTTTGCCTATGCAGTCCCCCCCCCCCGCCCCAATTTTTTCAAATAGAGGGGCACACGGTCTGGCTAACCTCAGAGATAGGTTGCGAGTACCTAAGCACCCAGAGATCACAAATTAAAAAATATTGTTTTAGTGTATTATCCCTTTCCCAGATTCATTAAACCAGCTGTTGACCACTGCTGTCCATGGACAACACATGAGGTTAAAAACTATTGGGCCAGTGATGCCGAGTGATTGCAAAAGGTCCACACAGAGCTGCTTAGGACAGAGCACATCATCAAGATAGCACACTCACTGTAATATCTATTTTGTCATAGCGCTTTTCGGAATGCCTGCCCAGTTCGATGGCTGGCTATGCTGTGTGTAACCACTAGACTTCACTCTGCTCCCAGGCCCAGGAACAGAATAATCAAACATCAGTATAATCCCTTTTCTAATGTTGGTTACATCCCCTGTACTAATTGTCTCTCCTCCACCCTGCCCCTTGGTGCCTGCCCCCTTTCTTCTCCTGCCCTGCCTCCACTCAGCACAAGCCCCTTCCCTCTCCTCACCCCCCTTCTTCTTAGTTCTCCCCCTGCCCCGTCTCAAAAGGAGACAAAGAGAAAAAGGGCAGGAGGGGGAGGGAATGTGTCAGTGGGGGTGGAAAAGGGGAGGGGACAGGATGATGCTTGGAGAGGGGAAATAGGGGCAAGAGGAAGGAAGAGGAGAGGAGTGGAGTGGGTGCTGGGAGAAGAGGCATTGAAAGGAGGGGTGGACATGAGGAAGGCAGGGGATGGAGCAAGTCATATGTGAGGGCACAGGGAGCGTGAGGAGAACTGGGGCAGAGGGTGGTGAGCACCAGGGAGAAAGAGGGCAGGGCAGTAAGGGAAGGGGGAGGCACCAGGAAGGTGCAAGGGTAAGGGAAGGTGCAGGTAAAGCAGAAGGGCAGACACATGCAGGGGAGGGATGGGCACCAGAGAAGAGAGGCAGGGTAGGTGGGTAGAGGGAGGTGTTAGGAGAAGGGAGAGGGAGGGGTAGCTACAGATAATCAGAGTGGGCACAAGGGGAAGAGAAGGGCTGGTGCAGGGTAGGGAGGGCAGCTCCCCAAAGGGCTGAGGGGAGTGAGAAGGGCAGGAGCAGGACAGCTGAGGAGAGTGAGGGATGGGGGAACAGTAAGCACCAAGGGAACAGATAGGGCAAGGGAAGGGGAGGAGACAATGGCAGCAGAAGGGAAAAAGGAGAGGTTTATGATGTTTATTAGAAAATTGGGTGCCACAGTGGCACACATCCGAACAAGCGTACATGACCTCAATACAGGTGCACAAGACAAAACTCACTGTGCTTATGGGAGGAAAATCTTAGAGGGAACACTTCCCCCAGCCTCTCTGCCCCTCCCCCTCAGTTCATGCAATGCAAGTCTGGTTAATGTAATTACAGGATAGTTTAATGGGGGGTGGGTCCTGTGTGGGCCAAACCCATCCCTATTGGTAGGACGACAGTAGGAAGAGTTCTTAGAGGGGTCACACGACACCCTTTACTTATGCTCATGTGTCCCATCTTGACCTCAGGAGTACTACCTCCAGTGGTGGGAGTTCCTGTGATGGAGGCATGGCTAACAGAGGTCATAGGGGCATGGCTAATGGAGGTCAGGGGCATGGCTAATATGTCCCTAATTTTGGTTCAGAAAATATGGTCACCAGACTGCTATTGCTCCTGTGGTGTTCTGTGAGCAGAACTGGTGCAGGCCTACATATCATAGCAGAATTAGAAGGTGTTTCTTCACTGTGGGGTATGGAGGGCCAGTAGTCCTCTATGCTCTACTGCAAAGGGTGGTTGGGGAGCTGAGACTAAGGCTGGCAGTGAGGATTCTTTCATCGCACTAGGACTGCTTCAGAGCTCAACTACTTTGTGCAATCAACACCTATTCTGAAATCTTTACTCAAGATTTCTCTCCTATTATAAACATTCACCATTTTAAGAGACTACAGAACTATAATGGAAGCATCCACAGCAATACCACCACTGTTAAGGTATAGGAGGAACTGTGTGCAACATACCTATAGCATTGCCTCTGTTACCAGTCTCTGAAAAGAAAGGAAGCAGGTCTATTTAGGCAGACACTGGTAGGAAACATACAATAAAAGGCTGTGAGCTGTGTAGTCTGGAAATACAATGATCAGAATGAAGAGAGATGTGAATGTCCATTTGAGAGCAACTGCTAGGGAACTGGGGTTGGGGTAGAAATACAGATACAGTTGCCCTGAACTGTAACAGTTCCAGCAGCACAGAGCAGTGGAAATTATCTTGGAACAGCATTTTATACAGAAATCAAACATCAGATTGGAAAGCAGAATTTCATTTGCAGTCCACAGGTTAGTTAAATTTGGTCCAACTTTGAGCAGGGGATTGGACTAGATGACCACCTGACGTCTTTTTCAGTCCTAATCTCCTATGATTCTATGAAACAAGTAGTGGTAACTAAGGAGTTAGTGTAGGTTTTACATGTTTCAATCCCAGCTACAACATTTGTGAAACGAGGGTGTCACAAAATAATGCAGTCTCACAAATACCAATTACATAATTTCATGCTTTTTGGAACATTTTTTGTAATTTTTTAGTTTGAATGAGGCAGATTATTAATTCTTTGATTCAATGAGATCATTTAATAAAATGGGAACAAGTAATGTATTGCAATCAGTTATGCAAAATGACTTACTAATGCACTACAGTGGGTCCTCATCATAGAATTACTCAGATGCGGGGGAAAGTTCATCCCGATATGATTTCTTGATGTGCCTACTCTTTCAGTTCAGATGATAAAGAGTTTGAAGCTCGATAACTTTTGTCTCGCTCAGGGGACAACAAAACACTTTGTTTTAAGACATTAAATTGCATTGGTGTGAATCTCACATCCTTTAGCCAGCAGCACATGAAAAACTAGAAAGCAAAACTAATCACAAACATAGGAACATAGCATAAGAACAACCATACTGAATCAGACCAAAGATCCATCTAACCCAGTGTCCTGCGTTCCAACAGTGGCCAATGCCACATGCTCCAGAGGGAGTGAACAGAACAGGTAATCATCAAGGGCACATCTACAATGCAGGACAGAAGTCGAACTAACATACGCAACTTCAGCTACATCAATTGCATAGCTGAAGTTGAAATAACTTAATTCGACTTTTGGCACATCTACACAGCAGGAAGTCAAAGGAAGAACACTCTTCCTTCAACTTCCCTTACTCCGCGTGAAATGAGGGTTACATGAGTCGGAGTAAGAAGTTCTCCAGCTCAACATTATTTCGAAATAATGGCTTGCTGTGTAGACGCGCACTATGTTATTTTGAAATAATGTCCTAACACTGCAGTGTAGACATATCCCAAGTGATCCTTCTCCTGTTACTCATTTTTTCCAGCCTCTGACAAACAAAGGCTAAGGACACCATTCCTACCCATCCTGGCTAATAAGTATTGATGGACCTAAACTTCATGAATTTATCCAGGTTTTTTTGAATCCTGTTCAAATCCTGGTCTTCACAAGATCCTCTGGCAAGGAGTTCCACAGGTTGTACACTGCATGAAGAAAAACTTCCTTTTGTTTGTTTTAAACATGCTACCTATTAATTTCATTTGATGACCCCTAGTGCTTATGTTATGGGAGCAAGTAAATAACTTTCCCTTACTTGCTTTCTTCATACCTATCATGATGTTATAGTCCTATCATATCCTCTCCCCCCCAGTCTCCTCTTTTCTAAGATGCAAAGGCCCAGTCTTTTTAATCTCTCTTCATATGGCACCCATTCCAAAACCGTAATAATTTGTTGCCCTTTTCTGAATCTTTTTTGAGATGAGCCAATCATATCTTTACGCAATATTAAAGATGTGGGTGTACCATGGACTTAAAGGCAATAAGATATTCTCTGTCTTATTCTCTATCTTTGATTCCGGTAAATGGGAGCAGTAGGGAAAGCCTCCAGGTGAGCCGTTTCCTGCGCTTCCATTTCTCCAGCCAGACGGTGGGGAAGCAGCAGCATGCAGAGCTGCTTCCTGCCCCTGTGAACTGGATCCAACCTGCAAGACTCACCAACCCCTCCAGCAGGAAACCTGTACTGGTGCTCCAATCTCATGGGGGTGAGGGCATGGGGCTGTAACGCCAGTGCAGGCCCTCAACTGCAGGGGTGGGGAAAGCCCTGAGCCTGAGGCCAACTTGCACTTTGAGAATCACTGGTTTTAGTTTAACTTGGTAAGAACTGAGTCAGGTTTAAACTAAACTAGGGTTTTGAACAAGTTTAACTAACTACATTTAGAATCCTACTTTGATTAAATTGGTGCAATTTTGACAAGGCCTCCACTACACAAGACTGAAAGATGAAGTTACAGCAATTTAAGATTCACTCACACATTTGACTGTGGTCCACATCTGAGACCTTCAATAAAGTGCTCCAGCAAAACTAAGGAAAACCACTTAACATTGCTCGTATTTCTAATATGAAAAAAAAAAAAAAAAACCCCACACACTTCGTTTATACACACAATGGATCTTTGTGGGTCACCTTTAGTGACTCCAATTATCACACATTACCTGTTGCTAATGACGAGCAGCATTTAACACTCTTGTTAACAAAGAATGCAGCACTATCTTGAAGGATACTTCAAGAATCAGTTAAATAAATTAAGCTTAAATCATATGGGGCTCAATGCTGCACTGTGGCCCTAACCCAGTTAGGTACTTTAGCATGATGCTTTCTTGCATCAGGGCCAGAATGCTCCACATTCTCCATGCACCACTGAGCCCAGGAAAAGGACTAGTTGGTCATGAACTAAAATGCAGTATTCTTACTTTAATGGGATTTTACTATTCTTTTGAGGAAACTATTAATGGATTCCTACCAAGAGGTTCAGCTAATAATACAGCCCTGAGCCCCTGAACTATGGCTGCTGGTTTGAATGAAAATCTCATTTAAAATTGATAGGAATGTTTTACTTGACATTTCTAGCACTTTCTGCATAAAGTGGGTACATTTCCAGTGCTTCACATGTTCTCACTGTGTCACAAGATTCTTGCTTTTTAAGTTTGTTTTGTTCATTCATTTCTCCTTGGTATCTAAAGCCTTTTAAAGGCTCTATGCAATTTTATTTTCGCATGTCTCTCAGTTTATCTCCTTCCATTAGCTAAGGCATGGAGAATATGCTCTGGTCTTTCCTTAACATGCTCTCTCCCCCCCCCAGCTCACTAACATGGTCCTTTCTTCATAATAACTTTATATTTACAATCATTTCTCTCTTCCTGAGACAAATGGCCTTCTTTTGTCTTTTAAATTCTTCCTCAATACTTTTACATTTGTTTTCGCTATATAATCTCAATTTTGCCAGCCTTTCCTGCTCTTGCAACGGATTATGTCAAAAATAAATTCAAACAAATAAAAAAAAGATAAATATAAAAAAATTACATGATCTAAAATGTCTTGACTAATCTTAAGAGGAGCCCTTTATTTCCTCTCCATTTCACTCCTGGTCCAAGTAATCTCTGCAGGCCTGGGCAAAATACAGCCATATTTTATTTGTAGATCTATGCTATTTGCTTTTAAATGTGTTAATTTTCAAACACCTTTAAAATAATAGTGGAAGGCATGACATTTCTACACATAAGGAACAAAATAAGTGCATCCAGATCAGTTCTCCCTTACCGATCTAAATTACCATAGAAAGTGAAAATTCTGCAACTGTTGTGTTAATGAACACTCTTGATGCAACACTCTGTATTAACAGTTTACTTAACTTTTTATTAGTTACTTCAGGAACAGTTGACTCCCCCCACTCCCCTCACATACCAATCCTGTGCAACCACTGATTTCCAAGAAGAATTTTAAATTTAAGTCAAACTCACAGGAAACGTGTGTGTACAGGGCCTCATTTATACAGCAGCTGACGGAGTCTTAAACAATGAACTTGTCCTTGCAACCCCCCTGTGAGCTACGGAGGTTAAGCTGGGCGCTAAACCAGACCAGAGTTTAATGACCTTAACTCATATTGAAAAGATTATGTGAGTTAGAAACCTGTCATTTATATAATTTAAAATGCAATGAGTAGGGGGGGATGTGTATGTTTAACCTTTACTGGGTGATGCTTACCAGTTACAGTTGGGGCTATAGCAGCCCCCTGTGCAGTGCAAGCCAGGATGCTCCAGCCTGGCCAGAACAGCCCCTGCCCTAGTAGGTGAGCTGCTCCAGCCCACCCCTGTTTAAGTGGTTAACTGGTTAAACAGCATGTTTATTCAGTTTACTGATTAAGCTTGAAGAGCTTAACATATTTCCCCATCAGCTAGCCAACCTGCCTGGCTACGTGCTTGTGTGAATAACTGAGCCAAGGAGAGGGGGTGTGGTTTTTGGCTGCCTATTATTCAAACAGGCAGCTCCCACTGGCCAGTTTCTGGCTAGAAACTGGCCAGTGGGATTGTAGTGAGGGTGGGGGTAGCTCCTGAAGCTTTCCCCCTTCCCTTCCAGTTTGAAACAAAGGGGTCCAGCAGCCACGTTTCTGAGCTGTGCATGGGGCTGCAGTGCAAGCAGCGGAGCCTACCTGGGGCTCCCCACTGCCTCTGCAGGCTGCATTTTCAGCTACAAACTGTAGTTATGCAAGTTTGCTTAGGGGATCGTGGGGAATAGGAATGAAGAATATTTTATGGCACTAAACTAAGTTAATATTAATGTAGAATTTGGCCTCACAGTCATGCAGGGTATGTAAAATCCTGGTTATACTTCAACTTGTTGGTCTTATTAAACATTTGGCTTAGGTACTGTGAAAAATAAAAAAAAATGTTTTTATTGAAAATAAACTAGCAGACATGTTTATAGACCAGATGAGTGGTATTATGGGGGACACTTTCCTCCGTGCACTCCTATCCTAACAAGAATTCAATGGCAAAAACTACATTAATGTGGAGTTAAGATTACATGGAGTTATGCAGAATGCTGAACTGAGCAAAACTCAACCTTCTGCAAATCAGGAAATGCGCAATTAAGGTTGCCTATAGTCTATAACTTGCCTTCCTTCAGCAATGCCCCAATATACTGTATTGACATACATAACTTTACTCTGCCAACCCTGGAGTTACTGAAATGTACAAGCTATTCACCTCCTTTTACAACCATTCACTTTCTCCCACAGGATTCCATGTAACACTAGAAACACAAACAAAAGATCCAGGACTAATTAATGCAAACTAGGAATCTTTTAATTCATGCCAACAGCATCCATATGGGGAAGTTAGAACACAGAACTTTCTTGCACACTGCTATTCATACCCCTGTACTCTGAACTGTAGGGCAGTATAAACTAGCCACCAGTCATTAGTACCTCTAACTCAGTTTTACACAACCAAGGACAGCAGAAGAAAATCAAGCGGGACTGTAACTGGAGAAGCCCTTAGCTTAATGATTCTTATTTTGGATCACGAATGCTATCTCTGTGCTCCTGTGAGGCACAACAAATTACAGTACAAAGAAATTGGATTAGCTGTTCAGAGAATTTACAAGAATAGAGCTTGAAAGCAGATAAAATAGTAGGAATGGAAACTCTCTAGTCTATCTGTATCGGGACACACACTGTGTAAAACTGTACATTTTCTTGAATACCATTCTGGTTCCCCAAAAAATTCAGTAAGTCTGTTGGATAAAACTTGACAGACTATTTTTATCAATAACTCAGCAATCATTTGATCACTAAGTTTGGGCAAAAACCCCATCAAGAAACCTTTCTGAAGAAATTTTTATTTTCTGGGGCTTATCTCTCTCAGAATCATGGCTCAAACAACTCCCAGTTTGGGTCACTAATCCTATTTTGTACCCTTCTAACACACATCTAATTAAAAAAAATCCAACTAAGCATGTCAATTTTAGAGATCATAGAAAGAGCAACCTTTAAAATAGATGTAATGGTGCAACCTATTCTAAAAAGCAAGAATTTAGACATGCAAATGAAAGAGTAAATTTTATTGATTGATGAAAAACTAATTATGGCATTAACAGCAACATTAACGTCTTAACTCTGCTGGAACAGTTCTCTACTTTTTTCTTTAAACTAACAGAAAACACAACAAATTAACTATTGAGAATGTCAGTCAAACTAGTAATTGTTAGCTTCTTTCAAAAAACTGCACAGCTTTGCAGTGTACAACAAATATATACATTTCTGCAAAACCCTGAAGAAAGAGATTTGACATTTTTGCTTTCAACTCGATGGCAAGTATAATCACCTGCACTGGTCAGATTCTGAGTTTCTCTTCCCTTTTCTCCCACCCTGTAGAGGAAAAGTAAAACGGTAAACTAAAGACAAATTGACATTTAATTTTTTAATAAGGTACACATAAAGGTATAAAGACACGCACGTCAGTTAAGTCAATAATTTTTGGATAATTTAAATCTTGAACTGTGTAACATTTTACATATACAATTGAAGCATAATCTGAGCAACAGCTATTTTGTACAGCAAGAATGTTAATGTATAAAATAAATGAAGATAGCTCTTGCTTCTGGGAGCTCACAAATGAAGAGAAAGATTGAGATAACACATCTAGTCCAAGCAAAGAATTTTAAAAACACTTCTGACAGAATTATTTAAAGGCTTTGCAGATATAATGTGTTTTAAGGCAATACTCAAATTAAAAGGTGCTATGCAGTGTGGGGCACAGGTTACTGCTGGTGTGAACTAGAGCAAATGGTGGAGTCTCTAAATTAGTCTTTAAAACAAGAATTGAAACTTCAGTAACTCAGCTAGACATTATTGGCTTATTATATGAGCAGCTGGGTGAAATTCTCTGGCCTACAATGTAAAAGAGGTCAGTTAGAGGATCATGATGCTCTCTTGTGGCCATAAAGTCTATGAGTCTTTTTGTGCACAAAAGATGAGCGGGAGCTCATGCAGGTGAGGGTGGGCATGAAAGACAGTGCAAAGTCAAAAAGGGGGGAAAGGGGTCTTTTGTAGACAATCTAAGAGAATTACAGAATTTTTATTTTATTAACTGTGACCTGTCTATGACTTTTAGTAAAAATAACTGACAAAATTCTTAACCTCTCCTATAACTGAAGCAATATTTTCCATCAGCATTATTTAATTTGTGTTCCAAAGGAAATACTTACTGTACAAAAATAAACATAACTTATTACTATGAAATCAAATAATTTCACTCATTTTAAGGTGCTCATAACTAAATAAATATAAAAGCATACACGTTTGAAAATTCAGCTCACATGAAAAGTTTCAAATATTTTTTCATGTCATACTTCTCTAACAAAAATTGCTCTAATTAGCCACGTAAAAAAGACCACATTAAAAAGCAGAGATCAATAAATGAACTTTTCTATATATTAAAAGCAATCACGAAAATCTATTTAATGTATGTAATTTGAAAGGTTTGCCACAGGTATGAGAAAAAAAACAATTATTAAATCAACAAAGACTTGCACTTTGGCCTCGGTTATCTGTCTCAGATAATAATACATCAAATCAAGTTTAGTCTAGAGCAGTGTTTCTCAACCAGTGGTATGAGTACCCTTAGGGCTACTCGAGAGAAGTCGGGGGGGTATGGCAAGACAACTGAAATTTGGAGGAAACTGTACTTTTTAAGTTTTACAGCACTTTATTATTTTTGTCCTTTTTATACCCAAAAATTTCAACGCCCGCCCGGCTATGATTAAGTTGTTTAAACAAATGTGTTGCAATGGTAGAAAAAAAATTTATGTGTCTGAAAACTGTAGGTACTGGTGATACCCTCTTTTTTTTTTTTTTTTTTAAATAAAGTACTTTTTTTGGAAACGGGTACTTTATATAAAAAAAAAAGGTTGGGAAACACTCGTCTAGAGCAGTGGTCTCGATCAACTGTCCATCACGGAGGCACTGCCAGTCGATCTCAATGCAGTGTTCCAAGTCCCCCGTTGTTTGCCCGCACGTGTAATGAGGAGCCTGCGCTGGTGCTACAAAATTGAAGCTAAAGTTGGCTTCCTGTGGCGGGAGGGGAGGGGAGGGGAGGGGGGAAAAGTCCCATGGCTCTCCACCAGATCCAGCTTCTCAGGAAGTGTGCGCTGCTCCTGCCCTCCCCAGAGTGTGCATGCTTTCTTGTCTTGCCTTCCTTCCCCTGTGCACCAGAGAGACAGGGTCAGCCAACTCGGGGGAAGGGGGAGGAGGGGTTGTTAAGCTGGATTTCTTAAAGAAGCTGCATGTACGCTTCTTCTAGCGGACACCCCCCCCCCCCCCGGTACCAGCCGAGCTGCGCCTGCCCAAACACCCACCAGCACCCTGCTCCTTCCCCCTCTCTCCCAGCCAGACACCCGCCAGCATACTGCTCCTGCCTCCTTTCCCTGGCCAGGCAACCACCAGTACCCTGCTCCTGCCCCTAAACAGACACCCACCAGCACCCTGCTCCTGCCCCCTCCCTACTGGCCAGACACTTACCCTCAGCTTGCTCTTATACCCCTACTTCCCACCCCCATCTCTAAGTCCACTCACTGGCAGCTTTGTCCTGCACACTGGATCCCTTATTTTTGGCCCCATCCCAGAGCCCAGGGGGCCCCACAAAATCCACTAACCCTAGAACCCCAGAAGAGTTAATCTAGCCTGAGGCCTTGAACCTCAGTCCTACCTATCCTCCCCGCGCAACCACCATGGGGGCTGGAGTGCCAGGGGAGTGAGGTGTTTCAGTTGGGGTCACATCAATGAGGCTTGGGGGGGGGGTGTTGTTGGAGGGTGGTTTTTTTTTTTTTTAATTAATTTTTTTGCATCTCACTTGTGTGGTCCCAGACTGATTTTTCTGTGAGTCAGTGGGCCCCCAGACCCAAAAAATGTTCCCTGTCCCTCCCATAAATAAATATTTTATTTAAAAATGAAGCCTGGCCAACAAACCCCCAATTGGGACCAAGCTCCTATCTGGCCTCAGCATCAGAACACCCCTGCATCCACAACCCTGAGCCCATCAAACACCTGAAACCCCTGTCCCGAGCCCCCCACATCTCCAAACACCTGCACCTCCACATTCCCAGTCTTGTGCCACAACATTCTTGCATCACCCACAAACCTGTGCCCTGAGCTCATCATATACCCAGCCCTCTTGCAATGAGCCTCTCCTACACACCCAACCCAAACTCCTGCACCCAGACATCCACAAGTCCCTCCCCTCCATGTGTCTGCCCTTCTGCTTTATCCCCACAATCCCCTAGCCCCTAACCCTCCACGTGACCCCAACACTCTTCTGCTCAGAGCCCCCTCCCTGAGCCAGCATCTCCTTCTCCGCCTCCTCCTGCTTCCAAATTCCCTCCCAGAGCTTGCAACTCTCACTCCTTCCCACACCCAAATCCCTCATTCCCACCCCAGAGCCCGCACCTCTTGTCTCAACCCAGTGAGAGTTAGTGTAAGGGCTGGGGACAGCAAGTGTTGGAGAGGAGGGGTCTCAAGGAAGGGATGGGGGTAGATCTTGGCTTGCCCTGACATTTAAAAAGTGATCTTGGGTATAAAAAGGTTGGAGACCACTGGTCTAGAAATAGTCTTATATCAAAATGTTGAGTATATAGAAGAAACAAAGGTGTGCAATCCTGTTTACCTGTATAAGTCAAGTATGTTTTAAGGCACAGAATGGAAGACTAAATCCATCCAACCATCCAAATAAATGTGTTACTATGCTCCAGTTTTGTTACTAATTTTCTAAAAATTCCATTCTATTCTTTTTAAATCTACCAGTAATTTTAGCAACTACACAAGCAATTACCCAAAAGTCAAGATATCAATGTTTCCATATACCACTAATATTACACCGGCACTGGTGCATTTATTTCTAGAAACAATATAAAAATACCTGATATTTTGTTAGTTCTGCCTGTAATAGTTTCACTTTAGATCTTTCTTGTTCTAATGCAGCATGAAGTGTAGTCACCTACAAAAAAGTTTTACAGGTGTTACAGAATTATCTTAATCTCCCAGACAGACACAGACTGACTTGGAAGAAAAAAAATATTGAGTTTATTCTAGAAACTTATTCTCAAACTGATCAAAATTTGAGTTACCACACACAGTACAAATAGTATTTCCTAAGACTTTAGTAGTTTCCTAATAACCTTTTATGTGTTTACCTGAATAATGTGATATGAAAAGTGACAGTTTTCTTTCACAATTTAGCCACTGCATTAGAAATATGGTGTGCTCCCTAAACTATTGCTTAGTAACATTTATTAAAGGGCTAAATAGTAACTACATTTAACACTTTGCCTTGGAAATCTTCTGACTCTTCTGCAGTAGAACTCTCTAAATGCACAAATGCCACTTGGATCTTACATAATCTATGCCCATTAACACAAAAAATCCAGACAGAGGGGAATTCTGCACTTATTTCTGTGCTTATATCCACTTTCACTTTGCTCTCTGCCTTTCTATACTATTTTAAAAATATCCACAAGCTTTTATATTTATTACCTGTAAGGTCAACTCATTCTTGATACTTTGAGATTCATCAACCTGTAGAAGTATTTCTGCTTTGTCTTTCACTTAAACACAAAACAAGAATATTAGATTCTATCTTTACAATTCTTTATATATATATATATATATATATATATATATATAAATAAATAAATAAAAATAAAACAGTAGTTAGGAAAAAAAGGGATCCAGCAATACCCCTTGTTTGCTACCCTTAGTATATTTCCTCTGCTATCATTGAGGGCAGGACTAAACCAGAGATTGCTGGGAGCCAACAGGACGTTACTATTCCCAGTAGCAACAACTTAGGAATATAGAAAGCTTTTTAGGTCTTTTAGGAAACTTTCATTGCCTACACGGTATGGGATCCCACAGACTTCAGAAAGACTCACTATGGACACAGGTCCAACTACACGATTTTCTGGGTATGGATAGCGCTTCAGATTGTAAACTTGCCAAAGCCATGCCTTACACAATGTGAAAACCACGGCTAAAATCTTAAGGTGTGCATACTCGGTTACTTTCTTTGAAGTTGTAAATAATTCAGAATAGGGCTATCATTATAAACCTTTATTTTACACGTGCACATTGGCATTTTCAAGGCTCAATGCTACCACATTCAAGCTAGTTTTCACCAAAAACACAAAAAAAGTTTCCTCAGAAAGTGTTCCATCAAATTAATCTTTCTAGTCTCAGCTATTTCAGTAAAATATCTATTAAAAGAGGTAACAGGATTATTTTATAATATGACATTGTTTCCACACTCCTCCAAAGCTGAACAAACAATTTTTCCCTAAAAATATTTCACCCTGACCCAGATACCAGCCTGAAAGAAGAAATTTTCAGAAAATCATGAGTGACTAAGAACTGGGAGTTGGAATGAAAATACTTGGGCAACATTAACTATAGTTTCACTTAGTGGGCCCGTTATAGTGCAGCATCTCCAATACTGATAAAATTACAAAGTTTCTTCTGAAAGTTAGCCTCCTCTCTCACACTGTAAAATAGTATGTGATGCACTATACACACTGCACTACATGATGTCATGGAACCAACTTGAACATGCATGATGGTGCAGTACTAAAAAGTCTAAATCACAATAGGAAAACAAGGATCATAGTAAGAGGTTGCTTATAAAGACAATTTTAGAAACCAAGTGCAGGGCTTTCTACAGAATTGCAGTCAATATTATTTTACCAAAAAAAAAATCTGTCAGCCTTTATAACACACAGAATTTGAGTGGTCACAAACGTTCATTTTGAAATATATCAATCTTCTACATAGTTGTTATCTTTATAACAGCTTAAATATAGTCCATTTACTAGCAACGATGAATAAGGAATAGTTCATGGATTGCAAATATATAAATGACTTCCTTGTATATCAATTAATTCTAACACTTTTCAGTCAATATGGCAGGTGGTTGATGTCATTAGCAAGATATTCATTCTCACGAACTCATAGACACCTTTCATTTGTCATTGTAAATTTAAGTTTCAATCCATAAAATTTAAAAAAATTGGTGGAACAACTACTGCATGCTCCAAATTACTGAAATAGTAACTAATGAAACTGAACACTAGTCACTCAGGAGGAAATGAATGATCAGAAAGTCCTAGTAAAAGAAACTGTCAGATTAAATTACCACTATTACAATATACCAGTTGCCACTCATTACTCTTATCAATTTATCTTAAAACAAAACAATTTGCAAAATTAAGTAATTTTCAGAGAAACTGTTTTACACTTCAAAATTCACATCTTAGAGAATAAACAGCTTTACTTACTTTCACCTTCCTGTAGCATTTTCAACAGCTGCGCATTTCTTGCTTTTACTTCTTTATACTTCCCCTAATATTAAGAGATTTAAATAACATCACATATTACAACACTACAAAAGGGACATTCTTTAAATTGGTGTTTTATTTTTAAACATCAGCTCTGAAAGCCATGATTTTCCTGGAAATTAAAGAAACTCAAGGGATCTAGGCTCATCTATTTAAATATATAAGAGTCAAAGACAATATAAAAGCGGTAATTTAATCCAATGAAGAGACTAAAGTCAAAGGAGCTCAGCCAGGCACTGGCACTGCAGCAGATTCATAATCAACTACAAATGGCATGAATAAAGCGGTCAGAAAGCAAGAATTGCGAAACTAGGGCTAGGTGTACATTGGGGGAGAATTTTGACTTAAACACAACTCCAGCTATGAGAATAGCCGAGCTGGAGTTAATGTACCTTGAGTCAAATTTCCACAGCATCATCATTGAGGGAGGGTCAATAGGAGAAACCCTTCTGTCAACTTCCCTTACTCCTGCGACCCTCTGGAGTACCAGCATGGACAGAGATGCCATAAGCAGTCAATTTAGCAGGTCCTTACTAGATCTGCTAAATTGAATGACAGAAGATTGATCTCCAGAGCGTCTATCTCTCAGGGTAAGTATAGACAAGGTGTCAGAAACAGAACTTGCTGGAAGATTTTTAGCTCCCTGTCTGACAGAGGTTTAATGGGTTCTCTGAAAAAAATGAAGGCTACATGAAAGAACTGTAATTCCAAAAGAAACTACATATAATATATAGTATAGTAGTAGCCAAATGGCAGTTAGAATTGAGTCCTCATTGCCTAAGGCTTAGGTGGTATACAAGAACACGAGACATGTGGTCACTGCCCACAAAGACCTTATAGTCACAAATTCTTTTTTGGACTCTTCTTCAGTTTTTCTACTCAGAAAACTGATTTTACTGATTTCTCCTGTCCATCTGATGCCTGAATTGCCTCTTCTAAAGTAGCACTTTTTATGACCGCTGGTGCTAATTCTAGCACATTAGTTTGTATAAGTTCTTAATTCTACACCTGTATTTTATATTTTCCCCATTCTCTTTTCTCTCCCTTTCTGTGTCCCTATATTGTTCTCTCTAGCCTTCAAGAAACTTAATAAGGTATCTTGAAGCTGGTGGCAAGCTACTATGTCTCTCACACCAATCTCATCCCTCCTGTTGAATTCATATTGCACCATACAGGAAGGTTTATACAGTAACTGGAGTTTGTACAGTAACTGGAGTTCTTCGAGATGGTTGTCCCCGTGGGTGCTCCACCACCCACTTTCCTCCCCTCGGCTTTGGATCCAATTATGTCCAGGTCAGAGAAGGACCTGAGGAGGCAGATGTCTGTGCACGTGAGGTGATAGTTCCAACTGTCACATGCCAGTGTTCCGCATGCACAGCCAACTGGAGGGGCACTGCTACTAAGAATCTGCTGACCATGGGCACAGCAACGCTGGCACACCTAAGGTGGAGCACCCACGGGGACAACCATCTCGAAGAACTCCAGATACTGCACAAGGTGAGTAACCGTCCCTTCTTCGAGGAGTGTCCCCGTGGGTGCTCCACCTTAGGTGACTACAAAGCAGTGTCCAGGCCCGAGATGTCCACTTTCTCTCCATCCTCTGAGAAGGTGGAATGATCAGGTGACCGAGCGGGGAGAACCTAAAGCTTGGTGTCTGTGGTAGTTGCAACTGCTGAGGTTGTTGTACTGTGTATGTTACCCACGGTGGGGTGGTATAGGTGGTGGGAGCCACTGTTGTTGTTGCCACTGCTGCGCTCGTTGCATTGGCTTGGGCAATAACTTCTGGGTGTGTGTATAGGCTCCTCATAAAGGGAGGCGCTGAAGCTGGTGTTGAAGAGGGACTAACTCTAGATATATTTGGGGTGACATCTGTCTCACATTGTGGCATCCTTGTTACCGAAGTCACCATCAACTCCCCTGCAGAGGTAAACTGAGGCAGTTGAGTTGGGGGAAACAGGACAGGCACCAGGATATTTATATTGTCAGCACTGGCATTGAAGCTTGAGCCGGTGGTGGGTTCTTCTTCTGCATGTTTAGCTGGTGCTGACTCTAAGTGCTTATGTTGAAGCACTTGGTGCTGCCGCTGACCGCGCTTTTGCCAGTGCTGCTGACAGCGCGTTTGCCAGTGCTGGCATGGAGCTCCTGCTTCAGCTCCACAGTCGGCTTGGGGTAGGAAGGTCATACCTCCTGTTTGGAGTCCTGGCTTTTGTGTTTGCCGGCCCCATTCCCTGTGTGTTTCTCCGGTGCCTTAACTGCACCAGGCGCAGAGATAAACTTGTTATTGCCGAGAGTTTCCTCAGTGGGGAGTCAGCCCACTGAGGGGTGGGACCTCCTCCTGCGCGTTTGCGCCCTGTCTTGATCCCTGGGGCTTAAGAGAATGGTTGCCCCTTAGGTGTGAATCTCCCCAGGGGACATGAGTCGGGGGGGGGGGGAGGGAGAATCTTGGTTTGTTCAGTGATTGCTCGAGTCTTGTCAATTTCGTGTAGTTTGCTTATCGCTTGGAGCCTGCTGTGAGACTGTGGTGTATAAACTGCAGCTCCTGTGAAGCGGAGAGCAGGGAGGGAGTTCCCCATTCCCAGTCTTTCCTCTTCTTTTTTTTGTAACTGCAGAGAAGGAGATAACTAACTAACACACACTAAAACTAGAGAGTAACCTAAAGATTAGCAATGTATCTAAGCTAATAGGTATAAGGGAAATGAGAGCAACTGCTCTATGCGACCTAAGCCGGTGGCGGTCAGAAAAGAATGGAGGAGGCAGATGTCTGTGCGTGCAGAGTGATAGTTCCAACTGTCACATGCCAGCGTTCCACGTGCACAGCCAACTGGAGAGGCACTGCTACTAAGAATCTGCCGACCATGGGTGCTGTGGCACTGGTGCGCCTAAGGTGGAACACCCACAGGGACGCTCCTCGAAGAACAAAGAAGGAACACTGTGCTAATGGAATGCTGATTTAATTACATGGGAGCAGCATGAAAAACAGAGCAAATGCCAGTATTGAAAAGGGGTGGGTAGATAAGTTTAAACCACTCCAAGAAAACATACTGTAATGCCAAGCCATCTCTACTACAGTCATACTTTAAAGGCAACATTTATAGAACCAAAAGGCCAATAAAAGTGAATTTAATTGTCACAGTAATGACTTCTTCTAGGCTTATATCTAATAAAAGCTTTCTGTGTACTTCAATGCCCAATAAGCACACAAAACTATCAAATAGAAACTAACGCATTACATCACTTGAAATAAAGCATTTAACAAGAATTCCTGTACACTGCATTATTCTGCCAACTGTACTCTAGGAGCACTATCAAATAGATGTGATTTTCCATTTCAATAAATTTCATCTATGAGCCCAACTCTGACGCAAGACAGCAGCTGTTAACCAAAAGACTTGTTTCCTATTTTGCAGCAAGTTGAAGTCACATTCAACATTTTAGACAAGTTCTGATTCGGAAGTCACTAATGTCAACATTTAATTCTGTTTATACAGAGTTCAACTGTTTGGTACCCAAGGTTAAGTTATGTATACTGCATATTTATTAGTTTTTATTCACATAAACTAAACACCCTGGTACTTATGTTCACTGCTCCCAAGAATGAACAAAAATAACACGATCAATAAGAAGTTGGATCTAGTGCTTTAGTGCATTTTCTATAGCAGGGCTACCCAACTTTGGAAGCCCTGGGGGCCACAATAATACAGCACATGCCGAGGGCCACAACTAAACTGAGGTTGCATATACATGCAAATATATGCAAGTAGCTTTTCACACTGATGGGCATGAATACAAAATACTTCCCACAATGCCCCAGTGCTTCCAGCACCTCCTCCCTGGGGGCGAGAAATGCTGACACCCTGTACCCGTCTGTTCCAGCCAGCCTGTCTGCTTGTGTCTTTCAATGCTCACCCAGCCTAGGAGATGCCTCACCATTGTGGAGCGTGTTCCCAGTGGAGGCCACGTTCCAAGCATCCCACCCGCGGGTCATGTGTTGAGCCCCGCATAAACCCAAACCACACCACAGGCCGCAAACAAATGCCGCAGACCACGTGATGAGTAGCCTTGTTCTATAGCCTTTTGACACTGAGGCAATTTCTCATAGAAATTCCATCCTTGCTGCTTTGTATCATTTTCAACCCGTGTCAGCGCGAGTCAGGACTGATATTAAAAGGATGTTCCAAGGCAGCAACTTTAGTAATTTTCCTATCTAGTTTAGCATCCAGGCATGCCAAAGGATTTAGTGAGGGAGCAACTTTTGTACTGTATATTGTTTCGAAATCTTCCTCATATGCTGGGAGAAAGGGCACAACAGATGCAAAGCTCTAATTAAAGGCTGCAGCTCTAAACTGTTTTGCCTCTGTCTGGAGAAGCGTATACTGGTTTCTTTTGTTAGGCATTTCAGACTGGCGTACAATCTTGATGGATAACAAAATGGCAACCTCTGTGAAACAAGTGATATTTGGGCATGCGAAAATTGATAAATATTTATTCCTTGGGAAGTGACTTTCTTATAATATTTAGTTTATTTTTAGATACCTAAGAAAAGTAAATCTGTCTGGTATTACAGATGTTCTGGAAAGGTAAGATCTTTGTGGCCAGCACAAAGTACCCTTTCAGACTAGCCATGTTTTGGCTTGATCAAATGGGTAAAAAGTGAAATCAGACTTTGTTCAATACTTGGAAAAGTTATCAACTGCATACCTCCCATTGAACGATGATGCTTTTCAGTTGCTGAATTTCTGCATCTTTCTGTTCAAGTTCCAGCTTTAATCGTTCTGTTTTTCCATCTTTCAAAACAGTGTCCTACAGAGAAATAAGCAACTACACAAATTTAGAACCTACTAACTTTGCATTAGAATTTCAGTCCTGCAAAAAGCAGAACTCAGTTTCCCTTGGCTGTCTACAAACAAAACGCCAACACCACAACACAACACAAACACTGATGTTCCCAGCCCCCTGCTGCATTGCGCCAGTCTTTCCCTGCTGCAGCATGCCAGGCTCCCATCCACCACCCTCCTGCAGCATGCCAGAAGTCTCTAATACTAGAACATCCATGGTCCTCCTGGATCACGGATGTTGCCGGACCAGAGGTCCCAGTTTACAGAAGCGAAACCTGTATTACAATAACATCCCCAGAAATATCTACAGGTAGTCAAAAGGACCTGATGACTGATCCATGAGAGCTGTAGCCAGATTGTAGGGACCAAGGTGTTAGAATTATCACCCCAGGACCCAAATTTGTAATGCTTCCTGCTCTGATAGATATTTATGCTACTGGAAAGAAGCAAAAGAGGAATGGGTCTTTGCCATTACTTCCTCTTTTCCTAATCTCCTCCTCTGACAAGGCTCTCTCAGTTGAGTTATTTGCCTTTTGTTTTTTCTTAAGCTATACCCTACTTTAAACCCATTTTTACATGAAGTAGTCAAAAAAGTTAGACATAAATTGTGTTTTCAGCATGTAACTTAAATTGAGAACATAAGCAGTTAGATATTTTTGGTTCGAACTACTCCAGAAGCTTCACATTTTCTTTTACCAAGCAAACATTCACTGTGTACTTGTAAATAGTTGCCATTATACATGCCTGACTATGTTCATGAGATGTGCAATTATCCACTCCATTGTAATCTGTGTGTTGGTCTCTCCTTTTTTCCCTAGTAAGTATTTTATGAACATCATCTTCCAGTCTATTGAAGAATCCTCCATCATGCAATAAAATCTGTGAAGAGCTCAGTTCCTGTCAATGAAATAATATGAGTTTTAAATAAGTCTGTGTTTAAAGTCACAAACATGAACAAAATATAGATATAAGTACTTTCTTCTTTAATATACAGACACACATCATAGGACAGAATAGAGGGTTCAAATTTTATATATATAGCATATTTTATTGCCACCCATAAAACTTGGAAAAATAACATTTCATAGAAACGGTATCAAGTGAAAAAAATTTCTATCGATTTAATACTTCTGTGCAATGCCCACCTAGATTTTTGAATTATAAACCATTTTGATGTTAAATATTTCCTTTTCTACCTAAAAGGCTCTTAATACTAGTAATGTTTTATTGCACAATATAATAGTCTTCTGATAATCCGGAACCTTTGGGATCTAGGTGGTGCCGGATTATCGGATATGCTGGACTATCGGGAGGTACTATAAACTGATTATTTCTTTTATTTTTATATTTATATTTATTTTTTTATATATATATATATATATATATATATATATATACACACACACAGGGCTTGACAACGTATTGCCCGTTCATTTGTGGCACGCACATGCGCAATGCGGGTCTTGCACATGCGCAGTGCAGGGCTGGCGAGCGGCTTTCGCCACCGTTCGTCAAGCCCTCTGTGTGTGTGTGTGTGCGTGCGTGCGTGCGTGCGTGCACACACACACACACACACACACACACACACACAGAGTATATACTGTATATTAAGTGTTTTTAACCCTTTTTATTGTAGCACAAGCACTGTCCAGCGTCACACAATGCTAGTGGCAGACTGACTCGGTCCCGTCCGGTTCAGCTGCTGCCGCCTTGTAACTTGTTTTTTGCCGAAGCTCACTCACTAGGCTCTTGCCATTTTGATGCTGGACTATCGGGAGTGCCGTACAATTGGATGCCAGCCTATTGGAGTTTTACTGTATTTGTCGCCTTGGTTTTCAAAGTGGCAGCACCACGCAGAGCCCGGGGTCAGCTGGGGACTCCCCAGCTAACCCCAGGTTCTGGGAAAATGCCGCACGGTACTGACAGTCAGCTGACCCCGGGCTCTGCGTGGCATTTCAAATCGGCAGCACAGCATGGAGCCCAGAGTCAGCAGGGGACTCTAAGTCAGCAGGACTGCCAGCTGGCCCCAGCCTGCATGCAGAGTTCCGCATTCCTCCTCTGAAATATACAAGAGCCCCCCGGAGGTTCTTGTACATTTCAAAGGAGGAATGCTGAAGTGCCTATCGACTAGTCGAGTAGATGATGGAAATTCCATCAACTACTCGACTAGTAAATTAACCACTAGTTAACATCCTTAGTCCCAAGTGTGCTGGACCAAGAAGGTCCAACCTTTACACATCTCATTATTTAAGCTGGTCTTTGGTGTTGCGTTATGTTGATTAGTTTAATAAAAAGTAAGTCTTACCTCATGCTTTTTTGCAAGGTGATCTGAAAGAATACAAGAAAAATAAATGTTTTTAAACACTACATTGTCTGATCTAATCGTACCAAAAAAACTATCAAAGTGAGATAATTCAGAAGAAGCTGAAAAATCCACTTTAGTTCTTCAGCATTAATTCTCTTTTCTCAAAATTACATTAACACATTAAAGAGGACTATCTACACCAGTGATACTCAGACCTCAGTGGTTCAGAAGACAAATTAGCAATAAACATTACTCAAATGAGCCACAGTAGTGTGAATTCACTGTTACTTAGTATATTGCTATATTTTATATACATTATTCTCACAGCAAATTAACTAATAAAGTTATCCACTTTCAATGAATTAACACCACAGTAAAAGCATCCCAATTAGTTAATTATATCAGTGTTTTTTAATATCAGGTTTCCAGGAGCTCTTTACAGCACATGTTAAAAGCACATCCACTTGCAGCTTGGGAGCCTCAATCTGAATATCTACACTGTATTTAAACCCTATCCTTTAAAACAACACAAAGCAGATCCCAATTTGTGCCACAGTTTGTAACTGGCAAGCAACATTTCTACAATGCATAAACTGAAGACTATTTAATTCTATTTTGGTTCTTATATTGTCCTAATCACCACAGTATCTCAGTGCCTTCCAGCAGCATAGTAGGTCACATGATTAATATCTATAATTTGTTCAGACTGTCATCCTTGGTGGATGCTTTGGTTTTTTGGGGGGGAAGGGAGGGGTGTTTGTTTTTAAAAATCAAACTCTATTTAATAATACTGGAAACTTATGCAAGTGCCTACAATAGACTTTTAATTCAATAGTAGGGATGTGAATGTGGACCCGATTAACTGATGAGCCAGGGCTCATTGATTAATCCTAAGGGTTACAAACAGCCCCCTTTGCCTCTTTTTAAAGCTAACTCCCTGCACGTGCTGCCTCCCATGGAGCCACCTCCCTCCTCCCCTGCTGCCTCCCACAGAGGCAGCAGAAGGGGACAGGAGGGGAAAAAGGTGAGCGGGTGCTTGTGGGGAGCCGGCTTTTAAGCGAGCACCAACTCCCACCTAGCCCCCTGCATGTAAACATATAACCACTGCAAAATTCAACAGTTACACATTTACAAAAATACATGCATTTTAACATCCCTATTCAATAGTACTCTCTCCTTCCATACTCTAATCTTTGTTTCTCTGCTAAAGGCAGGAGCCATGGCTCTGAAAACAACAGGAACAAACTAGCACCCAAAGAATTTACAAGGAGTGCACAAGCTGCTATATCTTTCCCTCCCTCCCCGCTTAACTTTTTCTCCCCTGAAGGGCCAGCTTTGTATGCAAAGGGAATTAGTGTCCTACCATTGCTTGAGAAGTAGAGGGACCTCACTAGTGGGTGGGTAGGAGGAGAGCAAGGCAGCAAGTACAACCAAGCTGGGAGTAAACAGTTTTTTCTTTGGAGTGAGTTTGGACTACTGCCAGATGCTGGTCAATGCAACCGATTCAGTACCTCTTAAAAACCCAGCAGTTTTCATTTGCTCCTCTCCTGAGCTAAACTTATTAGTCCACATTAAAAATAATGAAAAGACTCAAGATATATAAATTAGTTTGGATTTAGAGCTATCAGAACAGTGTTTTAGTTTACTTGTTTCTAACATTGTTCAATGAATATTCTATTTAAATACAGTGTTACTGAATTTATACTTGGGAAAGGCTGAGTTTCAGGTCACAGGGTGTTTTGTTATTAAAAGTATACTTCATAGTAATTCCATAGAATTGAACACTTGGTTTGTAAAGACATGCTTTACATAAGAATGAATACCTATATCCGACTGAAAGTCTTTCAGAGACACTGTGAGAGGTTTGTCTTTTCCCTGTTGGTTCTTTCTTTTCTCTTTCTTATTCACTGACTTTGATGGAGGTGAAGAATTTTCAGCATTTTCATAGTCCTGAAAGGAATAAAATCCCACTGATTGCACGGTTTTACTCTTATAAAAACCAACAATTGTTCTGAAGTTGAGGTCCCCAAACTATGGGGCATGCCACTCGGGGGGTGTGGTGAGGGGGGAGAGAGAGACACACAACAACATATGGGAGCATGCAGAAGGCCCATCTCAGCCCTCACAGGTGGTGTGGTGGGAGACAGGCTCCCCCCCCCCCAAGCCCTGCTCCAACCCCAGCTCTGCTTCAGCCCCATAAAGCCATGACCCTTGAGTCCCAGCTCTGTGCCTGTACCTATCCCCAGCCTCAGCCTCAGCCTCTGCCTACAACTCCATTCCTTGTCCTGGACAGAGTCTGGGGAAAGAAACACACTTGGCCATCAGCCAAATGCCTGTCCCCAGCTTCCGCACCCTTACCCGCCTGTGTCATGCCCAGTAGCCATGCCTCCAGTAGCCATGCAAAAGTCAGGGAATCAGAGAAAGAACTAAGGGGGGGGGGGGAAGAAGAGGAGTGACTCAAAAATTTGGGAACCATTGCTCTAAAGTCATGGTATCTAAATAGTTCCCCCAGTATCCCCTGGTGGGAGAAGCCCATCCCTTGTCCCAGCCTAAAGCCCAGCGCACTCCCTCCCTCCCTCTCTCCCAGGAATTTTAATATCACAGCAGGCTGGAGCAGTGCAGGGCCCCATGACAGAATGGGGCAGAGCGTGGCCAGAGCCTCGTGGCAGCCCAGCTGGCTAGGGAGCCGGGAACAGCTTGGTGAGCAGCCTGATGGGGCTGCAGGGGAGGGGGGGGAAGTGCAGGGTGCCTGCTGGGGCAATAGCTAGCCAGCAGCAGGCGGGGGTTTGGAGGCCAGTGGCAGGGGGCCTCCCATGGTCTGGCAAATTCTCTTGTTCAGGATCCATCAGGTCCTGAGAGTGCCAGACAAGGGAGATCCAAACTGTACTATTTACACAAAGAGACTTCAGCATAAACAGTGCACCACCAGTATAAACAAAAACCTAGCTTCTAATCAGCTGGGCAGCATTTAAATCTTAAGTTTCCTACTTGTTTTTCACACTAGAAATTCACAACTTATCAGCTCTGTTTCTCCTGGAACACTATGTGGATGACCGGAGAACTAGCAACATAACATCACAAGAACTGAAGGTGGTAATTCTAATCACCTGAGAAGGAATTTTAGTCATCCTGTTCAAAACTTATCTATGCAAGTCAAATAACTGAAATAATTGTGAGAAAAGATGTTAAAGCTGTGCTGTCCAACACGCTAGCCACATGTGACTATCTGGCCAGCTGAGTGGCTAGTTCACAATAGCAACTTCAGAACTGGTTGGACACCACGGTGTAAAAGATTCAACATACCTACCATTTCAATTCAGACCTAAAAAAGCTCCCTCTCCTCTTCAGTTCTATAATCTCTAGCACAGGGGTCTCAAACTCTCAGCCCTCAGGCCATCTCCAGCAGGCTAGGGAGAGGAGCTACCTTTGCCATCCCCCAAGCTCCACTCCTTCCTGCCACCGTCCGCCCCCATCGTCCCCATGGTACCTTGTCTCCAGTGCAGAGGGGCCAACTGCTGCTACCACCCTGCACTAAGTCTCCCCGGTAATCCTAAAGGATGCTCCCTCAAGGAATGGGGTGAAATGGGGGAAGAGTGGGGTGATGGCATGAAGGGGCGGGAACCGGGGACTGGGAACAGACAGGCCTCCCTCTGGGCCTGACTGCACAACTACGGGGTCAGTTTGAGACCCCCCACTCTAAGACGATCTCTTCAGAACCCCCCTACTAAAACCAATAAATAAAATAAAAACACACACATGTCTTCTATTTACATGGAACAAAGAAGTTTAGCACCTATTTTTAAGGTGAAAACAAACATCTTCATATATCAAAGCAGCAAAGAGGGCACAAACTCATTGTCACCTTTAATACCGTCAAACTGTAAATATGGCCTTTTGTGCTTTCCCTCAACTTTCAAATGATTCTTTCAATTCGTAGTAAACCTTTGGATATTAAGAAACTAAAGAATTAGCTTACAAGAAAGTCTGTGGAAACCAAATTATTAGTCTCCTTTATCCAGAACTTGACGAAGGTCAAATCTTGCAAATTTTCAGGTCAGAACGAAGCCAGTAAATACCTTTTTATGCTCTTCATATTCCAGTTTGCTTAGCAGTAATGCTTTTTCAAGATCTGCTTCAAACATTTCTGATGTCAGCTGAAGAAACAAAATTAACACAGGAACTCATAACAAGGTTTTTTGTTTTGTTAATAAAAAACAAAAACAGCGGTCAATTGCAAACCTTTAAAAGTTAATTTTAGCCTATGGAATGTTATGGCTGCTGTCAACATGTTCTTGCTAATATGATGAACTGAACCAGTAAGAAGGACTAAATACATTTGCATTACAGCTGGTAGAATACCTTATTGGCAGAAACACACGTTACTCAAAACTCTGAGTGAAAATATGCACTACTTAGTGACTAAGTGAGTTCACCGGCCCTTATTGAGGTTTGCTATTGAAACAAATAGTCTGGGAGACACTCGAACGGTCTTGTTCGCTGCTGGTAAAAAGAGTGTTCTGCGCTGGTCAAGAGCATGCATTTTCATCTTGAAAGAGTTGGCACGTGGTTTGGAGAAGAAGGTGGGAAGGTATATTGTCCGGTTGATGTGGAAGGATGAGTGTACTTTGGGGAGGAATTTGGGATGGATATGTAACGTGGCCTTGTCTTTAAAAAAGGTTGTGTATGGGGGATCCGCCATTAGGGCTGCTATCTCTCCTAGCCGTCTGGCTGAGGTAATAGCTACAAGGAAAAACAGTTTTCTTGGACAAGTGTAATAATGAGGTGGTCGCCATTAGTTCGACAGGCAGTCTAGTTAGATCATTCAATACTAAATGCAGGTCTCCCGGTTGTATTGGTGGAATGATATTTGGACAAAGTGCCTGCAGGCCCTTTAAGAACCTCTTGGTGAGTGGATGAGCAAACATGGACGAGTCATCTACCTTAGAGTGCAACGTGGTAATAGCTGCAAGGTGAACTTTAATGGAGCTTATTGTGAGGACCGCTTGTTTAAGGTGCAGAAGATAGTTGAGGATGGTAAGTAAGGAGGATGTTGAAGGAACCAGCTGGTGACGAGCACACCACGTTGACAATCTTTTCCATTTCTGAAGGTAATACTTGTGGGTGCTCTGCGCCTTATGTGTAGAAGGACCGTTTGTACTTGAGGTCAACTCTAGGTCAGAGAACCATCCAGGAGCCACACCTTCAGGTGTAGTGAGTGGAGCATCCGGTGGCCATCGTGGGAGCCCGGGTGAAGGAGGAGATCCCTCATGCAAGGTAGGTGGATCAGTGTGGCATGGGACATCGCCACTAGGAAGAAAAACCATGGCTGGTGTGGCCATGCTGGTGCTATAAGTATGAGATGAGCCCTCCCCCTGTTCAATAGGAGTACAGGGGGAAAAGTGTAGAACAGGTGATATGTTCACACGATGAGGAAAGCATCTCCCATTGATCCCTTGCCTATTCCTACCCTGGAACAGAATAGGGGGGTGTTGGCTATTGGTAGGGTGACCCCCACCAGTGGAAGATGTCCGCCAATATGTGCGGATTCATTCGCCACTCATGTTCGACCGAGACATGTTCGACTCTGCTGAGTGCAGCTGCTGTTGTAGTCAGGGTGCCTGGAAGATGCACTGCGGTGATAATTGTTTTGTATTTCAGGAACCAGTTCGTAAGTGCTATGGCCTCTGTGCAAAGTGCTCGAGATTGGGCTCCGCCGTGATGATTTATATAAAAACATTGCTGTGACATTGTACACTCTGATGTGTCTGTTGGCGATGAATGGGAGGAATTTGATGCATGCATTCCTGACTGCCCGCAGTTCTAGGATATTTACGTGCAAGTTCTTGTCAGTGCTGGACCGCAGGCCCTGGCAGGTACGATGTCGCAAGTGAGTGGCCCATCCTGTATGAGATGCATCTGTCATCATTGAGACGGATGCTTCTGGTGGGTGGAAGGGAACTCCGAAACCAAGGTTCCATGAGTTCAGCCTCCAGCGTAAGGATTCCTTTGCTGTCTTTGGAAGGGCTATGGATTCAGATAGCCGATGGACATTGGGCTTGTACACCTGTCCCAGTCAGCTCTGTAAACATCTCATGTGCAGATGCGCATTGCTGACTACGAAGTTGCAAACTGCCATATGCCCCACCAGCCGAAGACATCTGAGTGCTGTTGTGTAGGGGCTGGACCATAAGATATTTACCGAGGCCACAATTTTTTAGAAATGGTCTGTAAGCAGGGATGCGGTGGCCGTTGTCAAATCAAGGCATGCTCCTGTAAACTGTATGTTTTGTGTAGGCAAGAGCAACCATTTGGTTTCGTTCACCTGAAGGCCCAGGTGTCCGAATAGGTGTCCTGTAACCAACAGAGAATGGCAGGAATCATTGTGTGAGTGCGCTTGGAGGCAGTCATCTAGGTAAGGAAATATGATAATTCTTTGTTTCCTTGGGTACACTGCGACAACCACCATCGGCTTTGAGAAGACCATAGAGAGTCCAAATGGAAGTACTTTTTATTGGTAATGTTGAGACTCTACAACAAAACCAAGAAAATAAAAGTGCCTCTGAGTAGGGTGTATGGCAACATGAAAGTACATATCTTCCAAGTTGAGGGAGGAGAACCAATCATCCTGTTTCAACACCAGTAATATGGTAGCAAGCATTACCATCTTGAATTTTGTTTCTGAACGAATGTATTGAGGGCTCGAAGGTCTAGAATGGGCCTCCAGCCTGCCGACCTTTATTCAGTCAGTCAAGAAGTAATGGGAGTAGAACCCCTTGCCCCTAAACTGTGTGGGGACTGATTCAATCACCCCTACGTGTAAGAGGTGTGCTACTTCTTATAGAAGAAGGATCTCATGATAGTAGTCCCTGAAAAGGGACAGAGAAGTGGGGTGCAAAGGGGGTATGGACACAAAGGGAATAAGGTAGCCTTTATCAATTATCCGCAGGAGCCATCTATCAGAGGTTATACATTGCCAGTTGTTGAAGGGCAACAATAGATGCTGGAAGAGATTTGCTTTTGTCGATGGCGTTGGAATAGGTGAGAGGCTCTCCAGACCCTTGATCTGATGATCAAGTTTGCTTGTTGGACTGCTATGACTGTTGGGAATGAGTAGAGGAAGGGCATCGTTGTTGGTTTCTGCCTCTGTTCTGTTGCTGTTGGTCTTGTCTATTGTAGTGTTGTGCATATGGAGGGTATCGAGGTCTCAAGTAGGGCTGATACCTATATTGCCTTCTTCTAGGTACTTGGTTGTGGATCCCCAAAGACCGAAGTGTCACTCTTGAATCTTTCATGGAGTGGAGAATTTCGTTGGTGTTCGCTGCAAACAACTTCTGGCTGTTGAAAGGCAGATCTTCTACTGTAGACTCAATCTCCCTGGAGGAATGGAGTGGAGATAAACCATGATGCCCTCCTCATTACTACTGCTATTGCTGTAGAACATGCAGCCATGTTAGCAGCATGTAAGGTGGCCTGTAATGCCGTTCTTGCAATTGTGTGACCCTCAAATACCAGTGCTTTGTAGTGTTGCCTTTTGTCCTCAAGGATGTATGCAACAAAGTCGTTCAGTTTGGAGTAATTTCCTGTAAACATATTTGCTCAATAAAGCTGCATAATTTGAAATGCAAAATTGTAAAGGAGAAGACATATATATGTCACACCGGAATGCATCAAACCTTTTGCTATCACGTCCTGATAGGGTATACCGGTATTGTTACTGATTGAATTTTAGTTGTACAGCTTCCACCACCAGGGAATTTGGTGCTGGGTGAGAAAAAAAATTCAGAACCCTGGGTGGAACATAATATTTCTTATCAGTTCTCTTAGCCGTCAAGAGATTGATGCCGGAGTTTGCCACACCATCTTTGCCGGTTCCATTAATAGGCAGTGGTATTTTCGATGGTGTTACTGAATGCAGTTTGTCTGTTAGCTCATGCCGATTTTCCACAACCTCATGAAGAACAATGTTTAATTCCGCAGCTACAAATTTAAAAAGGTCTCGGAAATGCGCAGCGTTGTCTGAAGTCATTGAAGCTGCGGCCAGAGACCCTCCATCCACTGGAGAGAGGTTATTTGGGTCAGGAAGGGGTACTGCCTCCTGTGTGAGTGGATCCCCTTCTTGTATTTGTTTGGAGGGGGAATATTGCACTGTGTCATTTCTGGCCATGCTTGTGTTTGTGATAATATTGCCATTTGTACCAGTATTGGCAGTAGGGCTAAGGCTCAGGTGGAGGTACCCAGGGATTGCCATAATATGAAGGCATATTCCCAATCTGGAAGAGTAAATACTCTGAGTTGTGTAAGGAGAATTCTCTGGTGAAAAAACCCACAGAGAAGTTGTCATCAGATTCGGATGAAATTTTTTCGAGAGAGTGATTTCTGTGATGTGAACATAGCAGAGAGCGCGCAGCTTGTAAAAAATGGTGAGTTAAAAGTAGATGAGACTAATAAGTCTCTGTTTTGAGTGTAATGCCCAACAGGTGCCATCAGTGCCATAGTGGGAGGCACAGAGGCTATTTGAGGCGCTGAATCATGCCTCAGTGCCAAGGGCAGTTGTGCTGTATCAGGCGCCTCTTTGGAAGCAGTTGAGGTGCTTGTTAATGTGATCAGCACTGCGCTCTCATGCTGTGTCAGCAAGATTATATCATTGCCAGATGGTGCTGCAGCTAATGAGGCAGGCAACTTGGAGCCTGTCGCCTCAGAGCTCGATTTAGTGCAAGTGCGCTGTTTGTCTCCACTGGGCACTCCAAAGATGCCAGTGATGTCATACGTGCCGCGGTGCAGTGCCAGCACTGCTCTCAGCAATGGCCGTGAGGGAGACGGCTACTTTGGTGCCATAGCCTCTTGATATGCTGAAGAGGCTTGCTTTTTTGGCGGGCTTTCTGGATCCCCGCTGCTTAAGTTCCTTGGGCTGCTGGTCCAGATCAGAGGCTGGTCTAAGAGAGTTTTCCAATAAAAAATAACTTGAGCTGGAGATCTGTCTTTCTGTGCCAACAATTTTAAGTTTGCACAATGAGGGCATTTCTGAGCGTTATGCTGCTCTCCGAGGCAGTGGACGCATTGTGAGTGACTGTCCAATATCGGAATAGGCTCTTTACATGAGGTGGAGCACTTAAACCCCGGTGAGCCAGGCATGCCTGTGGAAACAGTCAGAGACTGCAGAAAGGGATTAACTGGGAGAAAAAGAAAAAACCCTTATACTAATCTAGATTCTTTTTTAAACTAACAAAGTAATTAACTAAGTATTTAAACTCTCTAACTAAACAAACTACTATAATGACTTTTACTGGTTTTAAGAAGTATAATCATCCAGACATGAAGAAGCTAGGGAGCACTGCTGAATCCATCTGTAGCCGGAGGCGGTAGAGAAGGAACTGGGGAGTGGGAGGGGAAGCTCGTGCATGCGCGATGCCTGCAGCCTAACAGTGCGCGGCTGCTGGTGTGCAGGTGCACGGCCCCAGGATACTGCTACAAAAACTCCACCCTGAGGCTCAGTGGCAGCACACCGACCTCATGTGGAGCACCCACATAAATAACCCCTAATTCGAAGAAGAATATACGGCAATTAGCAGGCATCTTGCATTGATAGATAAGACTATCCTTCATAACATAATGGCTTGTTAGGTGTGCTGCTCTTCAAGAGATCTGGATTTGAGAGTCAACTCAACCCATCAGAGGATCAAGAAGAATAAACCAACAGAAAATGCTCTATTGATAAAAAGGGTGATGAAAAAGGAACTTCAAAATATTATTATAGCAGAGAAAATCTTTAAAATACACCAGATTTAAATGTAAAGGTTGAGCAGAGCAGGGTATGTATACACTTATGCCGTCCCTTAACATTTTTGTTTGCAGTTTTAGCCATGTTGACTCAGGATATTAGACAAACAAGGCTGGTAAGGTAGTATCTTGGTCTCTTTCATAAAAGAAGCTGTTCCTATAAAAGATTACCTTATCTACCTCAACTCATTAAAATGTTTGGAAGATGAATGACAACCCATAAGCTGCTTTGAAAAATCTCAGCCATAGCTATTTCTCTCTCACATTTAGCTCTGAAGTTCGTATTATTCTGCAAGACAACCAAATAAAATAATTTGATACAACAAAGTTTACCTGTTCATCTCTCTGTCTCCATTCTTGCCAATTTTCTTCCTGAGAGTCCTTCTGCACTGGGTTGTGCAATGTTTGTTCATGTTGAGACAGACAGCCTCCATGAAAGGATTTCTGAGGAATCTTTTTAAAAGCAAGATTTCGGAGCTACAAAGCAAGAATCAGGAATATAAATCAATGTGCTGCTATTTACTGGAATATTTGTGATTGTACAGCAACAGTATGCTAGTTGGGCTCTCTTACACATTTAGGCCATGTCTACACTACTAATGTCGACAAAACTTATGTTGCTAAGGGATGTGAAAAAACCACACCTCAAGCAAATTAAGTTTCACCAGCATAAGTGGTAGTGTATATAGCTTCTCATGCTGACATAGCTACTGCCACCTGTAGGGGGAGGTTTATGTTGACGGGAAAGCTCTTTCTCTTCAGTATAGAGCAGTTGCACAAGCTGTGCCACTGTAAGGTCTCTAGGGCAGACATAGCCTTAGGATCTGCCTATAACTTACATTAGCCTAAGCCTTCAGTCAACTTTTCATTTCACCAATTACTTAAACAAATGCAGCTGAAGGAGTTTCATTAGCTGATTATTATGAGGTTTACAACAGAAGTGATACTACCTGACCCACCTTGTCTTTCTAATATCCTGAATCGGACACAGCACCCATAAATAGTGGGTGCAGTGTCAGACTCAGGATAATAGAAAGATAAGATGAGTGAGGTAGTATCACATCTGTTGTTGGAAAAAAACCTAAGCTTTCAAATTACACAGCTCTTCTTAATTAAGTCAAGCATGTGCTAAGTACTACTTCAATCTGAGGAGTTATTTTTATAATTGTTTTCTGGCATGTGAATACCACGGTGATAGATACCTTGGATAAACTACAAAATAATGAAAAGTAACATTAAAGATTCTCCAACTCAAAAGCCAGGAATTTCATAGTTCACCTTTAAAGTGCATGGTTGTCCTCCCAGCCCTAACTTTATACTACATTTAAAAAATAAAAACAATAGTAATAAATAGACATAGGAAATACCATAACAAAAAGACTACCTGTCCACTCAGTTATGTATTTTCATGAACAGAAGTCAATGCCAGATGTTTCAAATACAGACTTAAGAGCCTTACTATGCAACTAATTCTGAATGACTGTTTCACTGGGGATGGGGAAATGTGATTTTTCTAGACCACAGATGACATTCTTCAGAGTCTGATGCATAAGTCAGTCCTTACAATTGTATCTTAGATCGTGTAACATTAGATGATATTTTCACTCAAATGAATAATTCTTAAATATACATATGTATATATAAACTATTAAACAAGATGGTATTGATAATGTTGAAGCACGAAGGCTAGGCATGTGCCCCCCCCCATCAGAAAATGTTCAAATTAAAATTGCATATGCAACATTGAAAAAAATCAGTTTAAAAAACACATCTGCCCAAAACTGTTTTGCCTACTATTGCTATAAGTAGGTATCAATTCTAAGGAGATATTTTTCTTTGCAAGGATTGGTAGACAGTGCCAGGGAAGCCAGTTCAGAGAACTCCTCAGACTACAGATGTGAACAAGTAACCAGTTAACCAGTACCTAATAATTACTTGGTCAAATTATACCTGGGAGCAACCCCCCCCCACTCGCAACCCACTGTGAGTAGAGAGCTGCTCCAGCCCTGTGGGGGCCAGGAGCAGAAGCTGGCTGCTCTATATTCAGGGGTGCTGGGAGCAGGAGCCGGCCCCCCATGCTTGGGACTGCTGGCTCCCCCATGTGGGGGGGCTGACAGCGGTAGCCCCAAGTGCTTGGGGCCAGGAGCAGAAGCTGCCACCTCCCTCTGTACTTGGAGGGCTGCCAGATCCTGCTGCCAGCCCCCATGCACGGATCCCGCTTAATCGGTTAACTGGTTAAACCTAATGTTTAACTGGTTAACTGATTAATCAGGATTTTACATCTTGATGTCAGGCACAGCTAATGGTTCTAGCCATCTTACACTCCTCTTAGAAGAATTTTCAGATCCCCTTGAATCACAGAATGTTATCAGTGTCAGGGGACAAAAAAGAATTAAATTCCTGCACAGAGTCGCGGACACAAATGAAAGACTGTTGCTTCTCAATTTTTTTCCTAGTAGATGGAGGCGCTGAGGAGACCTCAAACCCCTTGGAAAACTCTGCTGCTCTACTTGAGGAAATTATACTCTAACAGCTAGTGCTGAAATATTTGGACAGGCCAGATTCTGGACAGGCCAGATTCTTCTTTGCTAAAAAGACTTCTTTTTGGGAAAAAGATTGAGAATATAATTCCAAGATTTCAACAACTAGGAACTGCAACACCTACCACAGGATATTCTCTGAAATGCAAAAGCTTTATAAAGCCTACAACTGTTTTCGCTACATGCTGGTGTGGAGACAAGTAATCAAATTGGACATCCCATCCTCAAGTGATCATTCTTGGGCATTTTAGACACTGGGTAACTTGGTTCATGTCTAACATTTCAGAAGCTTTGTTTATGTTTATTAGATTTTTCCAAGTAACTATTTTCAACAACTTAACCATCAAAAAAATTAACTAAGAAGAGTATCACAAAGCAGGGGAAAGTATGGGTTCCAAGTTCACTGAAGCTAGTGGACAGCGAAACTGGGGGATAGCCAGGATATGGGAAGTTTTATTTTATCAATTCTAGAACCTAAAATCTGAAACATTCTTTTAAGGAATTCCATTAATCATGGTATGCAAGTCTGATGATTTGGATCTGCAGTTGCAACGTATAGATTTGGAGAGCCATTACTAGCAAGTATCCTCTTTCCTTTTTAAATACTAACTACTTTAAAGGGCAGTTAACTCTTTCCTTTTATACTAACTACTTTAAAGGGCATTTTAAAAGATTTTATCAGCATACATACACTATGATGAAACAAGGAAATACGAGCATATTATGATGAATGGATCTCACCTCATCTCAGAAATTAGATGGCAAAATACTTCTAGATTCCTGTTTTTTACCTTTAAAAGAATTTAAAATGTAGCTGTACTCCCTTAATTTCATCTTTAAAACATGGGAGGCTCCTGCTAAATAATTTGAGACTTTTTTCATAAAGTGTTTAGTATCTTTCTCCAATAAACAAACACCACTTCCTCACGAGGGCTGTAATAAGATATCTGTTTCCATGGTTAACCAATAAGCCTGGGCTTATTGGTTACCATGAACAGTTACACGCAGGCTCCTGCCCTGCTCCCAGGGAGCCAGCTGCCACCCACACCCACAGCGCAGGGCAGCAACCTGGGAGTGGGGTGGGAGTGGACAGCTGGTACATGCCAGGAGCTGGCTTAAAAGCTGGCTCCCGGCATGTACTGGCTCTCGGAAAGCTGGCTGCCAGCCAGGGCTGCAGATGCATGTAACTGTGTAACCACTAAAATTTTCAGTGGTTACGTGGTTACCCAATTACCTGTTTTTTTAATCATCCCTATTCCTCACTGCAGCCCCTTTGCAGCTAACATGGATCTCTCTCAAGGCAGGAATTTTGCTGAAAGTGACCTGTATAGTCTCTTTATAGAAGTGGCAGAACCTCACAGATAATGGAAATAAAAGAGCCACTTTTGAGGGCAACTATTATAGTACCACCAGTGAGAAGAGGCTAACAGCAATGCTTAATTTGTAACAAAAGAGGTGCTGGGGCTCAAGCAATTGAGTGCCAAGGCTCAAGCAATTTTTTTTCTACTTTCATACCTGGGGCAGTAAGACCACAGGTGCTGGGGCTATGAAATGCCAAGCCTAGAGCTGCCAGGGCTAAGATCTGGCAAGCCCTGGCTAACAGCCACACCTTGGTGAATGGTAAACAGTCACCAAACAGGAACCCAAAAAGAGCCGTGGATGGAAGTGCCAAGAGCAAGGAAGAAACCACAGGCCTCTTACCTTAAGGGCTATGCAATCAATACTTTCAGCACAAAAAATACTAATAAGAAAGGGACAGTACAATCATCCCTCCCTCTCTATACTGTCATAGGGCTATCTTCTATCCAGTTTCTCTCCAATTTTTAAAATAGTAAGTCTCCTGTCTGTCTTCTAGTTCCTTCCTGCTTAGGATTACATCCTTTACTGGCTTCAGCTGTACTCAACAGCCTCTGCTCCCTTACGCTCCAGTTTAGAAACAACTATTCCAGCTCAAAGCAAATCTGCCACATCCCTCATTTCCAGCCCCACAACCTATGATTCTGCCAACTTGTTCCATGGTCTCTCCATCCCTTTCTGGGTGTATGGCAAAATCCTACTTGAATGCAAAGATGCCAACTCCTGCGTCCAAAAAATGAATGTTTCTCTGTCTGTCCTATATCACTAGCAGAATAGGGTCTGTGATCAGGAAATGGGAAAATATAAGAAACAACTTATTTTCATGTAAACGTATAAGTAAATGTTTGATTAGTCAAGAGCCTCCCACATTTAAAGAAGTGTAGTTGTGACTGAACTTTAACAAAGTTTTAAGGACACTTTAAAATTTTTAAATGATACCTTTTAACGACTAACTGAAATTTTTGTTTTACAAAAGTAACACGTAAAAAGCAATAAAAATAGCCACATTACTTAGCTAACAGAAACAATTGACCCAAGGCATACAGATAACTGACATAACTGCACACCTTATATGTTACTGAAAATATAACAGCCTCTCTACCTCATTAGCCTCGCTCTGCTGCTGTTCCTTCTTTTTTCTCCTCTTTTCTTTCTTCTTTTCATTTGTAGTTGATTTTCCCCCTGAAGCTTGAGACTTCCCAGCACCTCGACCACTTCTTCCCTTTCCAGTCTCTGAATCAGAACCACTACCACTATCCACTTGTAATAGAGCAAAGCGAGATGCAGTGGTGGGAACTGAACTGATTACAGCTGAGGCCATTGTATGGTTTGAGATTATTTTGAGGAGGACTTCTTATTCAAAGAAAATGCTTCCTGGGAATGTAGCAACAAAAAAAAAAAAAAAGTGAAGGAATCACACCATTCTGCTTTACAAAAAAGCTTTTTTCAATAGTACATGCCTTCACATCAACAATTCAGACCTGTCAGTTATACAAGATTCATGTAATTTGGGGATAAAAGGCTTCAGGATAAAACAGTGACTCATTTTACTTTTGAATTAACTATTTTGATAATTTAATAATTGTAATGTAATGTTTTGGTACTAATACATGAACAAAAACAGTGAAAGTGAAGGCTCCTTACCAATAACTAGAGTTCTTTGAGATGAGCCACTGCGCACATTTATGCTTTTAGGAGCTGTAGCAACAATGCAGCAATTTTCTAGAAGCAGTGCTACTGTGGCACATGCCTGCCTCTCTCACTATTATTAATGTTCTGGGAGCCACAGCATCCCCACAGCCTCAGCTCCTTTGACCTAAACCTAAGAGTCCTGCAAAGAAACATAATTCCAGGAAAGGGAAGGGGGTCCTTGCTAGTATGCATTTGTGAAAGCAAGCTCATCTCAAAGAATTCCAGTTATTGATACATAACCTCTGTTTCTTCTTCAAGGGGCAGGTACATTCCTACTTATTAGAAATTTAGCAAACAGTATGCTTCCACACAGAAAGCTGAGCTGGGGAGTTCCAGCTTAATAATAATTGAGGCTATGTCTAGACTGCAGAGTTTTTCCGGGATACCAGAGGTATCCCGGAAAAACTCCACCACAACCAAGGAATGCGTCTGCTCTTCCAACATTTTTTGCGGAAGAGCAGAGGCATTCTTTCGGAAGCCCTGTATTCCTCATAAAATGAGGCATATGGGCTCTTCCGAAAGAGCGTTTTTTTCCAAAATTTGGTCCAGTGTAGACGGGCCAAATTTCGGAAAAGCCTCTTCTGAAAAAACAATCGGAAAAAGGTACGCAAATTGCAGAGTGCAATTTGCATATCTTTCTCCGAAAAAAGAGGCAATCTAGATGTAGCCTGTAATACTGTTGCCCCAAACTTTGTTGTACCAGATCTTGAGGCAAAATGTAGGGAATAAAATTTTATTAATGGTGTTCAATGAGCTTTAGGTTGCAGTTCTACAGATTTCAGTTACATAAATGCATCTAAGATGTGCCAGCAAAGTGACATTTATCCTAGTGCAGAGGCTCCTTGAAGAAGAAATACAGATGATTTACCAATAATGGGGGAGAAAGGGTTTGAGGCAATCAGGTAGCAAAAGGAACTGGTGAAGGGCAGATGGTGGCTCTGTATGACAAATGAAACAGGTGGGCTCTATGCAAGTGGTTTCAGTCAGTGAGAACCAGGCTCCCCAACTGACACAGCTGTAGCAGCCATCAACCAGTTACCCTCCCATTTTGGGGAGGCCAGCAGGGATTCTGCAAGCAGGAAGGAGAAGACTGCATCCCAGGAGTACTAGCCTTCCTGCCGGAGAGAATCCAGTCTTGACCCCAGTGCTTACCATGATGTGATGCTTCCCAGGGGTACCGAGGGCTGCAAAGCTCTTTGCTATACCACCTGCCATTAGCACAAAGGACTTTTGTCTGTTTCTGCTGTGGAATAGCTCCCTGACTCCAATACCTCTGGCAAACACAAGCACCGCCTTCAAGGTCTCCCAGGACACACTGTATTTGTCTAGGTTGGTCATAGGTACACCCTCCAGCCCTCCAAGTGTCGCTGTGGAGTGCTCACTCACAATACCTCAAATCCTCTGCTCCCAAAGAAACCATCTTACAAGACTCAATTCAAGATTAACCCTCTGCTTAACACTCAGCCCTTTGATATGTTTATAGTGAAAACAAGAATAAGTTTATCATCAAAGTCCAATCATCTTTTAATCATTTGAATCTCTAGAAACAAATGGTTAGATATAAAACAGACATAACACTTTCTAGAATGTCAAATTAATTCAGAGGACATTCACATATCTGCTACAGAAGAGCTTACCTAAAGTCTTTTCCCCCGGTGTTTTCAACTTGGATGGCTGAGATCCCCCTTTCACAAAAATCAAGCCTCATACAGCCTGTCTTCACAAGGATGCTCGAGTCTCTCACCACACCCCCAGATATACAGCAGACCAGGCCTTTGATCTTCATCCAAAAACAGGATGCTCTCTCCTGTCTCCTCCCCGCTTACCTCTTCCTGTTAATCTCCCTTCTGAAATTTCTACAAACTCTTCATTACCTTTTGACTCGTTATGCTAATAAATCTCTGTTCTAAGACACTCAATATACAGTGTGACCTGCCTTGAACTACAAGGCCTAGAGAACATAACTGTCAGCGTAAATACATAACATCTAATATACTTCTTTTGCAAACATCTCCTACTAATTATGATGATCTTTTTATATCCCCCCGTCAGCTGGCATCAAGAGCTCCTTGAGTCGCACAGAACCCCATCTGCTTCCCCTGTTGGACACAGCCATGCTGAAGAGCTGGGGTTAGGAGAAGGCTGTATCCAGCAGGGGTGCCAGTCCTCCCAGGGTGCAGCCTTCTCCTCTTTTGACCTTGCCTCTTCAGCACTGCTCCATTTGCTTTTTCTTTGGAGGGGGATCAGAATGGGCAGAGAGCTGGATCTCGACAACTGAAACAGACTGAGGCAGGAAGCAGGCTTGGTTCCTCAACTGCCCAATAGAGATTACCTCTCCTCACCCCTATTGGCACCGTGTGCCCACCCCTCTCTTGTTTTCCAGTGCTTGAGTTATGGAAAAAAGAACGTATATGAGCCCTTAAGGATGCAGATGGTCCTGAAGGCAGGATGGGGTGAGGTGCTATGGCTCCTGTGCTGATATGCTCTGCACTGCCAAGCCCAGCTGCAGCAAGACTGTTTTCTCCCTTCTACTCTGCCTACTCTCCTAAATGCCCTCTTCCTTTCTTACTTGTTAGTCTCCACTTCTGCCCCATCTACTCACCTACCACTACTGCTTAACTCCATCTCGCCTATTCTTGTTTCTCTTACCCTACCTCTAACTCCATCCCCTGTAATCCCTATCTTGTTCCCCACTCAACAACTCTCCTTCTGCCTGCCACTATCCTTTACATCCCTAACTGTCTTTTGCTTCATTACCATCTACTGCAGCTGCCTTTAATCTGCCTTTTCCCAATTTCTGCACCATACCAACATACTCTAGCACCCTGCTCCTCTCTGCCTACACTAAACCATGCCATCGCCCCCATCACTGTCTTCCCTTTTCCACTGACTATCCCACAAACCACAGACTCCAGCTCCTCTAGTGTGATGCACTTAAAAGGGACAGGTCTAGACTCCTATTCCAGAATTCCTTAGGTTCCCAATGGTGACTGCACCTATTCTAACCTCTTTCCTCCGTGTAAGTCCCCTACCAACTTCACCCAGCTTCCAAACTTCCTTCGCCCCCAGCTAGGGACGTGAACGACGAGTCAACTATCCGATAAGCAAATGCTTATTGGATAGTCAACACACTAGTCAACTAGTTGCTTCCCCCCCTTGCTGCCTCTATCAGAAAGAGGCAGCAAGAGGGGGGGGGGGGGAAAGAGGAGGGAGGGCTTCAAAGGAGCAGCACCACATAGAGCCTGGGGCCAGATCCTGTGCTCCATGCAGCACTGCCGCTTTGAAACGCTGCATGCGGCCTGGGGCCAGCTGAGGAGTCCCCAGTTGGCCCCAAGCTGCACACAGCGTTTCAAAGTGGCAGCGCCACTTGGAGCCTGGGGTCACCTGGAGACTCCATTGCTAATCCCGGGCTCCATGCAGCGCTGCCACTTTGAAACTCTATGTATAGCCTGACGCCATGCTCCCTATGACGTTTCAAAGCAGCAGCGCTGCGCAGAGCCCAGGGCCAGACCCGGGGCTCCATGAGGCACTGCCGCTTTGAAATGCCGCAGGGAGCACGGGGCCAGTGGGGACTGCTTGAGTCCTCACCATTACTGAGCAAAGTAGGGCAGTAACCTTCCACATGTTACATATGACACTCTTGTTAACGTACTCCCAGGATGATATTAGCTTTTTGCAGCCACATCACATTGTCATCTCATTCAGTTTGTGATTCATTATAACCCCCTAGATCCTTTTCAGCAGTATTAATATGTAACCAATTATTCTTCATTTTGTAGTTGAGCACTTGGTTTTTCCCTTCCTAAACACTTGGCACTTACCTTTATTAAAATGTATCTTACTGATTTCAGATTAATTCTCTAATTAGGGTTGGGTTGAAGTCTAATCCTGATTCAAAGTCTGCTTCAAAAGCCATTTTCAGAACACTTAATAGCAAAGGCCAAGATTGCCATGAACAAAAAGGAGAATTTGACTGACACTGCTGTTAATTCTGTTTTGAGAGATGGTTTTAAAGTCATGCCTAGTTATGGCTCTTAATTTGAAACCAATTCCTTGAATTGTCCCCAACAACCATCAAAATACTTGTTCACTTTGCGTATCTGAGTGAAGCTGAGTTTTTCTTTGACTATTTGCTTCAAAAAGTAAGTATAGAGCTGCTTGAACAGAGACTGATCTGCGGATTGAAATAATCAGGAATCAGACCCAACACTACACGAACTGTGACCGGCTAATTCTATTTACTGAGACAAAGATGGGTCATCGAGAATTCTTTTATATTCAAGGTTATTCAGTTGTAGAGTAGTGATACTGTATAAAAAGCATATATATATATATATATATATATATAAAGCAATATGCTATTAGCCAAGATAAAACCCTTCTTGAAGTATGGAAAAATACTGTTTCTTAGAAATAGGGGGGGTTCACACTGGACTGCTCTCCTAATAGAATAGAATACAAGTTTCAGAAGTACATTTCTGCTAAATTGTAACTCTCCTTTCTATTGAGACTGATCTGTTTGGATACGTTTTGGGAAGTGAAGGCATTTATCTTCTGATTCTCTTCATAAGCACTGAAAAACTAGATTTTTTTTAATATACTACTAATCTATTTTGGCAAAAAGGTAGTACCCTCATAACATTTAAGATGTAAAACTTAATTCTCTTGTAAAATTAAGATGTAAAAATGAATTATCTTATTATGCAAGTGAGGTCTTGGAAAAAATAATAGATTGCTTGATTAGGATGATCATCCATCGGCATGCTGGGAAAGGATTTAGGATGAGGACAAAAAGATCACTGTTTACTTATGGAAGATTATAAAAGGAAGGCTCAGCTACAAGCACCTAAAGCTCTCTGACCTTTCTCCAGAAAATGGAAACAAGTAATGTGAACTTTGCATAGGAATTGAAAAGAGCTGACTCGCACAAGTTCAAAAAAGGAATGTTTGCGTGTGTGTCTTTGTTTTAAAATCAATGAAAAGATGATCAGATCTTCCATAAAATCTTTTCCTAAAGTAGGACTAAAACACATTACTCATAGTAGGTAAGCAGGAAGGGATTTAAGATATACCATTACAGAAAACTGAATGATAAAGTGTTTTTTGACTGAAGATACTGAAACTATGAATCAAGAGTTGGCGATTTATTTTTTCTCTCCACAACAAAACCAACTTCACTACTCCAAATATGAAAGAACAAGTGATTTTTCAGATTGTCCTAGGCTATGAAAGAATTTCTAGAAACATGGCATAGGATGCTCGCTGTGATAGGGAATTAAGAGGAAAACATCTGCTCTCCATTCCAAAAGAACATTTGCTATTCACTGCTAGTGTACACTTTTAAATGGTTAACCCAAGCATGGGCAAAATACCGCCTGCGGGCCAGATATAGCCCGCCAAGCCACCAGATCCAGCCCGTGGATGTTGGAGGGACCCCTAGGCAGGTTCCCCGCTCGCTTCACCCCACCTGCACTCCAAACACAGCTGCGAGGCAGTTTTTCTTTAAAAACTGAGTCCAGAGGGGAGCGTAGAAAGTTTTAGGAGCTGCTCCCGCCCCCAGCATAATCCCATTGGCTGGTTTCTGGCCAGAAACCCATCAGTGGGAACTGCCAGTTACAATAACAGGCAGCCACCAAGCACAAGGGGCTCCAGAGCACATGGCTGCAGTTTGTGCGGGGGCAGAGCAGGCAGCAGGGTTTCCTCTAAGATGGGGCCGCACAGCTTCACAGGTGATTAATCAACCTGGTCCAGTCAGAGACTGAGGGCTCAGTGCTCAGAACTGAATGACTGGGCAGGGCTGATTAATCACCTGTGAAGATGTGCAGCTGCACAGCTCAGAGAAACACTGACTGGCAGGGAGGCTGATTCAGGAAAAGGCTGCTGGCTGGTAAGTCTCCTGGCCACACCTTGCCTCTGGCATCACAACCCCTCCCTTCCCCAAACCTCTGCCCCCCCACTCCACATACCCAAATCCTCTACCCCATCCAGCACCCATATCCAATCCCATATCTGGCAACCCCAACCCCATGCCCCAGATCACAGTCCCCTCCTGCCCTAGCTCACAATTCAACCCCCTGCACCCTAGTCCAGTGCCCCAGGTCACAAATGCCTTCACCCAAACTCCCTCCCCTTTACCCAAGCTCCCTTCTGCACCTAACCTCCATCTCAAACCCCGCACCGCCTCCATTAATATCATGGAAGAGTGCAGCCCTTGACCAGTTTCCAAATTCTTGGAGTGGGCCCCCATCAAAAACTATTGCCCACCCCTGGGTAAACCAATGGGACTGGCAGCTGGGACCCGGGTCAGGAGTAGAGCTGGGCAGCACGCCCTCCACACTCTATGGGGAACAGGTCCAGGCCTCATCTGTGTGTCACCCTTGAATGTTATTCTACACAAACCCCCAGGGGCTGCACTCCAAATTCAATACCTCTCTGCTAAAATTTTGGAGACATCTGAGATGTCTATGGAAGAGGCTGGAAAGCGCAAAGATTATTCCCATCTGAATAAAGTGCCTATGATTCCATTACTTGAGTTAAGTGAGCATCTTTTTATGTACTATTAACAAGAAAAGTGTCTTCCACATGTAGAACATAAAGCTCAGCTAAATAGTTTTACAAAGGTTTTATCCTCAGTCAACCAAAAGGAGTATCATAAATGGCTGAAAGTCTCAAGGGTCAGGGAGCAATGTAAGAAACCATGTGCTGATCAGAATTCTCATACAGTATAGTTCTGCATGTATTTAGGTATCTGTGCTCTGTTAGGAATGTTTCTCCTTGTGTCCAATCCAACATAAATAATGCAGTTCTTTTCCACACTACGCTGCCTCCTAACCCCTCTTCAGTGATCATTCTCATGAGACCATATGAACAGTTTAAATGCATTCTCTTCTGGGGCTGAGAACAATAGAAGAATAATATAAGGAGAAAAGGGGTTCCTATTAGAAAAATTGATTCCCCAAAAGAGTCAGAGGCTAGTTTGGATCTCAGTTAAATTCCTGAATTAGAAAGCTCAAGTTTCAGATCACTGCCCTGGATTTAAATTCTCAAAATGTCAGATACTGGTGGCAACTCACTTAAGGTGGCAGCCTAACTATAATGGGGGTGTAAAATCCCACCTAATTGATTAACCAGTTAAACATTATGTGGAGGTGTGCCTGCCAAGACCAGGCTGAAGCAGTCCCCCTGCTGCAAAAGCAGTTGGAACAGCCCCTGCATGCGCGGCGCCCAGGCCTGCAGCAGACAGAGGCTGCTTCAGATGACCGGAGTAGCCCGTCTGCAGTGGGCCTCCCACGGGGCTGGCACAGCCCCTTTCCCACGACAGGCAGGAAGCTGCTCCAGGCCCCCACCGGTTACTGGTTCCAGTTAAGTATCATCTGTTAAGGGTGATGCTTACCAGTTAACCTTTCACATCCCTAACCTGTATCGGGATGACTTGTTAATTTGGAACTCATCTCAACAACCTCCAACAGCACTGACTGAAGTATTTATTTACTTCAAAAGTAAGTATAGTAATCAGTGTCTATTTTTTAGATAAACCATTTCTAACAGAAATCTTTTATTATTCCCATCTCCAGATGGGAATGCATTTATGCCCTTCATACAGTTACATTTGAAGGGTTTCTGAATAGGGAGCACAGCATGGAAAAATGCTGCATATCTATGTTGGATACTTCAAATTACCATGGATATGACTCAGCATTAAGAGTATTTTTATGTCTAAAGATCAACAAACACAGTAGCTTATAAGAGAGCACCACATTTATAATGTGTTTCAGGGAGACAATAATAGTAGATCCAAAATATAGCCCTCTTCCCTTCTTATTCATTTACAAAGTCATTAAATTTATTTATATATAAACACACTTTCCATTAAAAGTAGAAGTATCTGAAAACTCCTGAACAGCACCATAACAAACCATCTTGTGGCAGAAATGTTAAGGCCACAGATTTAAATTTCAAACATCTGAGGATCTATGAAAAGGAAACATTTAAAAATGTATGAAAAATACCTATGGCAGTATCCTTTTACATTTTTGTATAAGTGGGCTGATACTAAGTAGGCAGATATCAAGTAGGCTGACAGCAAATTTGTAACCATCATTAATTAGAATTGTTTTATTTCCTAAAGTATATTGTAAATGTTAGATACTTGTTCCTAGTGGTCAGTCTTACTTACTCCTTCATAATATTTTAAAGTTTTTTTTTTGTTTGTTTGTTTTTTTAAAACAGCAAATGTAACAATGCAAGAATAGAAATTGCCACTTAAAAACAGCTTATTTTTGATCCAACCAAACTGAAGTTAACCATTTCGGTCAAGATTTTCTTAAAGTAACAAGTGATTTTGGATGCTCTTCTTTAGACACCATAAAAGGGCCTCATTTTCATACAACACACAGCAGCTTCTGACCATCAAGCTCCTTCAAGGTGTCATATCTGGGTAGTCAAAAATTAAGACACTCAAAAATACTATCACTTTTCAAAAGTAGGTTTATTTTTAAATGTGCAGGGTTAAGTAATGCAAACTCACATTTCCAAGCTATCAAAATATTCTTTACCATAATGACATACTATTTCTGACATACAGCATAGCAGTTTTTACTAGGGCTGACAAGCAAATAAAACATTTAACTGCAATTAATCGCACACACTGCCCTTTTGAAACGTTGTGGCGGCATTTCAAAGGGGCAACACAGCAGGATCCCTATCTAACCCCAGCTCCCTACAGCACTGCCCCTTGGAAAAGCTGCCCTGCCATTTCCAAGTGGCAGCACCAGGTGAGCCCAGGATCAGCTGGAGTCCCCAGCTGACCTCGGGCTCTGTGCAGGGCAGCGTTTCCAAGGGGCAGCTCAACAAGGAGCTGGGGATCAGCTGGGCACTCCAGCTGATCCCGGGCTCCATGTTGCACTGCCCCCTTGGAAACACCACCCCAGCACCTCAAAGGGGAAGCGCATTAGGAGCCTGGAATCAGCTGGACTGCCCAGCTGATCCTAGGCTCCGCATTGTGCTGCCCCTTTGAACAGCCACTCTGGCGCTTCAAAGGGGCAGCACTGTGCAGAGCCCGGGGGTCAGCTGGGAACTCCAGCTGATCCCAGGCTCCTAATGAGCTGCCCCTTTGAGGCATTGGAGTGGCATTTCAAAGGGGCAGTGCAGCATTAACACCTGCGATTAACACGTTAAAAAATTAATGCGTTAATCCTGCCTTGTGTTAAGTGCAAGCATTAATGCACATCAATTGACAGCCCTAGTTTTTACAACTGGAAATACATGAGTAGCTATGATCATGTGTGATAGGCTCAAATGCATGTGTAAAAGGATGGTTACAACCCTAACTTTCACATCTCTTGTCTTAGGTACTTTGTGCAACAGTAACTGTCCAGGAACACAAGTTTTTTACATTTTGTTTCCAATGTGTGAATACCTAAGGCATTTTTGGTTGTGTTTCAAAAAAAAGTCCCGAATTCTCTAACACTCACCTGTCAGACTAAGAGGCATTGATCATCCTCATTAGTAAACTGGAAGCACGACACTGCCAAAGTTCAATGTATCTTATTACAGCAGACCTAATGCACATTCCCTTATCTGTGCATTCATACAACTGTGTAGCTCAAGAAAAGCACTGCCTGCCATTTGACCAGCACTCTTCTCCTTTTAAACCGCCTCCCTTTTTTTACCTGAAGTTTTAGCAGTCTTTAAATCTGCATTAAGTAGCTTAAACCACTCAATCTCTAGAGTAGCTTAAACAGACTAAACCTAGAAAGTCTAAGGCTTAAATTCTGCAATGAGCTCCATGCAGGTGTACGTGTGCATCCACACAGAGCTGAACTAAATCCAAAAGAGTCTGGTTCTAGAGATCCACCTCTGTAGAGCTTGCTGCAGGACTGAAGCCTCAGTATTAAATAGTTTAAACAGATCTAAAGGTCTTAGGTTTAAAATGGAAAAAATGCCAGCAGATACCCTGTAAGTGGTTAGAAAGTGGTAGTTGGGCAAGGGATGATATAGTAGTACAAGTTGGATTTGGTTATGTTCTCTTAGTTCAGGACTCATCTTATATCATTAATATCTTAAATATTCATAGATTTCAAACCACCAGACAAGTTTTCCTTAACACAGGATTTGTTTTAGGATGTGTCATTGGGACTGAAAAAAATCAACCAAAAATGAAGAAAACCCGTTTGCTAAATTTTAAAGCTATGACCGTTTAGATCAATTTTGAAAAGTCACACTCAACCTAGCATGCATCCATGCACTACTCCTTTACCACACACATGCCAAACAACTCTAATATTTATATCAGGGGTAAATCCAAACTCTTTTTGCCAGCCAAGCAGAGGCATGAATGCTCACTGAGTACTATGACCAAGAAAAATCTCAAGCGCAAAATATTAGGAATGTGTCTCGTTCTTTTCTTTAAAACAAAGTGCAGCTAGAATTGTTTAAAGAAATAAGTCGTAAGTATTTTCCCGTCGGCAGTGACGCCAGAGCACGTCCGAAGGGGACTTGGCGGCTCAAGCGTTAGGAAAAGGCCGCAGACAGGCGAGGTTTCAGTTACACAGGGAACGTGCAGACCAGGGGCTTATCGGACTTATGCTGGGGCGCGGCGTTGCAGGCAGAGCTTAGCCAAGCAGGGGGTCTCGCGGCAGCCAAAACGCTGGGAAGAGCCGCCGTTTTCAAGGGAAGGAAACTAGAGGCAGCAGGGGAAAGGGCCAGCGGAGGCCGCTCCCCGACGGGACCCCCGCGCGGCCGCGGCAGGGTGAGCTCCCATCCCGAGCCACCCGCGCTAGCGCCGCAAGGATTTAGCCGCCCGCGGCTCCGGGAAGGGGGGAGAGGGAACAGGCTCGCCTGGCTGCAGCGGCCTTCAGCGCTCGGAGGCCGCAGCCCCCGCCTGAGCGGCGGCGGCAGCAGCAGAGCCGGACACTCCCATGAGCCTGGAGCAAGGGCAGCGGTGAGCGCCGCGAGCGCAAACAACGGCTCCTTCGCCACTAACGCCCCATCCAACAGGCCCCACTCAGGCAGGGGCAACGTCCCATCCAGCCCGTCCCTCCTCCTGGCGGGAGGCTGTAGGTCGGGGGAAGGGGCTGCAGGATACTCATCTTCTACGGCGGGGAAGCGGCACCGGGGGGAGGGAGTGAAGGGTCGCGATGGGGCAGCTTGGGGGGCCTGCAGGGCGGGCGGGCGGACACACTCTGGGGCCGCAGCACTCACTCCTTCTCCAGGATGGCTCTGTGCCCGCAGCGGAGCAGCTGGCAGTGTCACTATTGCCTGCTAACAGGTGGCTGTAACGGGTCCTGCGACACCGAGCCGGACACTTGCGGAGAAGCTCGCGTCGCGATAGCGGAGGAGGGGGGGGGGCGTTTTTCGCTCCCGGGTTTGTTTATTTACCTGGTTCGTTGATTGGCTGAATCGGCCGCGCCAGCGCGTGCGCAATAAAAACGACGCGTGACGCACACGTTCCAAGCGCTCGTGGACGGCAACCATGGAGAGGCGATGTGGATAGTGGGCTGGCTCAAAATGCCTAGAATGCTGCCGTCGGCGGTTTGGAGAACAGGTGGTAGCGAAGAGGATGAAGCACGCGTCTCCTGCCTCTGGGGTCCACTTCTCGCGGGGAGAATTACGTGAAGCAGGGCCGCTACCCTCCCCCCGCCGCTTTCCCACAACTTTGCTAAAGGGCAACGGACTGGTGGCAGGGGACTGGGTGGGAAACTGCCTGCTGAGATTACAGAATCCTGGCTACAGCTATCAGCAAAAGAATTTTCCTCTCGATTGTAGGACCGCTGTGCAGGTAACTTCTTTTGCTGTTATCTAGACCAGTGTTTCTCAACCAGTGGTACCCATGGGGTACTCGAGAGAAGTCTGGGGGAGGTACATCAACACAATTGAAATTTGGAGAAAACTGAATTTTTGTTTTTAAGTTTTACAGTGTTTATTATTTTGTACTTTTTACACCCAAAAATTTCACTGGCCGCCCTGCTACAATTAAGTTGTTTAAACATATGTTGCAATGATAGGAAAAAAATGTCTCTGAAAACTGAAGGTACTTATAAATATTTTTTTAAAGGGATACTTTATTTAAAATAAAAAGGTTGAGAAACACTTATCTAGACCTGGGATTCCATAATTTCCACTTCACCTCATCTGATTAAGAGGATTTTACCCACAAAAAGCTCATCACATAATACATCTGTTAGTCTCTAAGGTGCAACAAGATGACTCTTTCATAGTTACAGACTTAACTGGCTACCCCTCTAAGACTTCATCCTGTTGTTCTAGTATTAGAGTTGCTAGGCATGGATATCATAGGCAGGGGGAAGCACTTCCTTCCCAAACTACTTCACCTGACCCTGCCCATGCTTCACTGCAATCCCCCAGACTACTGTTGCAGTGGCAGAGGCAGGCAGTGGTGTAGTGCACTGCCTGTCTTCCAAGTGCTGAGGCTGGTAGCTCAGCTGTAGGGGAGTAGGTGGTATCCAGCCTGCAGACATGTCCCAGGGAGGCTGGATCCATGCCTCCTTGCTCTCCTCTCTAGAGCTAGGGGGCAGGCTATGGCCACACTGCCCCTTGGCTTTCTGCGGCCAACCATGGGATCACCCACTGCTCATGAATGCCAGGTAAAAAGGAGAGAGGGGGAGGAAATAGTGAATTAGAGTGTTCAAGTTACAAGAAACTTGACCACTAATTCACTATTTTTTCCCTTCCTTTCCCTCCCCCATCCCCTATTTATTTTTTGATCTGGACTTTTAATACTCCATTCATCTGAAGAAGTGGGTTATACCTATGAAAGCTAATGATACCATCCACATGTTTTGTTAATCTTTAAGGTGCTGCTAGACTACCGGTTGTTTTTCAGGTTTTTCCAGTTACAAACTAACTCGGCTATGCCTCCGAAGCAAGTAAAAAAAGGGACCCTGGTGGTGGAGCAGGGCAACTGGGGCTACAGCAGGCTCTCTGCTGGCCTGGCTCTAAGCTGCTCCTGGAAGCATCTACCAGGTCCCTGTGGAACCTAGGCATGTGTAGCAGCCAGGAACTAGGGGCTCTGCACACTACTTCATCCAAATGGCCTGTTCCACATTTCCCATTGGCCAAGAACCATGACCAGTGGGAACTGTGGAATACAGCACCTGTGGACATGAAGGCAGTGCATGGAATTTCTCCGGCCACCCATTTATCTAGGGATTGCTGGGATCTTGATGCTGCTTCCTGCAAACTGTGGATTATCACCAGGATCCTACACCCCACCTCCCTTCCCCAGGCTGTAGTCACCTCCTGAACCCCAACCCCCACAGGCCCCTCCTACACTCCTCATTCTACTACAGAGCCTCCAGCCACAGCCCACACCCCCTCCCACCCTTAGACCCTATTGGCCCCATGTGAGAGTCCCTTTCTGCACGGCAAATCCCTCATCCTCAGCCAGAGCCCTCACTTTCCCCCTACACCTAACCCCCTGCCCCAGCCTGGAGCACTCTCCTGCACTCTGAACCCCTCATTCCTGGGCTTGCACCTCCAGCTCAAAGCGCATATCCCCTTCTGCACCCCAGCCTTCTGTCCTACCCCCATGAAAAGGTGGGGAAGAACAAGCAACAGAAGAAGAGGGAGTGGTGCAATGAGGGGTGATCACAAGGGTGTTCAGTTTTGAGTGATTATAAAGTTGGCAACTCTACGGTAAGTGTTCCTCAAATACATAGTAAGGACAATTTCTAGCCCAAAAGTTTACTTTCTAAAGAGACAAAGCGTAAGAGAGCATATCATTTTACAAATGAAAAATTGAGGCACACAGTTACATACAAGATTTACAAAATAAAAATCCGGAGTGCTTTCAAAACCCCAAAATATTCCTTCCTTCTGTGGAAGACTGCCTCACCACACATTCCCTTAACCACAATTGAGGCTGTTATGTAACATAAAACCAAAAATATCACAACCACAATTATGTTAACTGGAAAATGGAGAGAAAATAAAAGCATATACTCAGTTTTGATTTCATAATGCCTAACAACCTACCCTTACTTTACAAATCATGTAGGTCTAGTGATGTAAACCAAAGAATGCTTACATCTTAAGCATTTTGTCAAGCTGTTTCCTCAAATATCTGAGACAGCAAGACTATTTCCAATGCCACATTCTCTCCCTCTGTTCAGGGGCAAATATCTTGCCTGGCCTTTTGCACTACATCATCTCTCAGTAATGATTCATTGTCAAATTTAGCTCTTGGAAAGAAATTTACTCCTATTTCATCTTAAGTATAATTTTTTGCTACCAATATTTACTGAAAACCTACATTCCTATATATTGCAGGCTTTTACCAATCTTCATATTATGTGATTTAAAGCATTTCAAAAGAAGTTGTATACTGCTTGGTTAGAATGCTGTCTGTTTATACAACTCCCACTCCCTGCCCTGAGCCTCTTCTCATCCCCTCCACCCTGACTCCTGCACACCCTCACATCCCCAAGTCCCTGCCCTGACTATTGCACCCCCCCACACCCTCCTGCCCTGAACTCCTCCTTAATGATCACAGCAACATGGGTAAATTTGCTAGTACTTGGGTAAGTAAAATAATTCTCCCATCTAATCCTCAGAAATTCACAGACCATCTTGTGACTAAAGATAAGATGTCATCATGTAGATGACTACTATTACTATATCAGAGGCAGTGGGGGAGGAGGGGTGTGGAGCAGGAACGGATGCCCATGAGGAGATAACTTAAAAGCTGGCTCCCCATGAGCACTGGCTCCCCATCCCCCGCGCTGCTGCCTCTGATAGAGAGGCAGCAGTGTGGAGGGTAGGCTGGAGCCACTGTGCATGGGGAGCTGACTTTCAAGGATCTGCCCCCTCCCCCGCTGCCTCTGTAAGTGGCAGGAACCAGTGCTGGTGAAACTGGCTTAAAAGCTAGATGCACCAGCTCCCCAGTACTGCCTGTCCCTCCACACTGCTGCCTCTATCAGCGGCAGCAGCATGAGGGGAGAGGGAGATGGGATGACAATGCGAAGCAGCCTCTGTCCATGGTGGGCCCAACCTCCTCACAGACAGAGGCTGCTCCACATTCCACTGAGTAGCCTCTGTCCACAGCAAGCCTGGGTCCGCTGTGGACAGAGGCTGTTCTGTTACAGCAGCCCCTCTCTGCGGGGGGTCTGATCTCCCTGTGGACAGAGGCTGCTCCACATCAAAGGCTGCTGCCGCCGAGCAACCTCTGTCCATGGGAAGCTCGGACCCGCACACGGACAGGGGCTGCTACCACCCTGCAGTGCTGCCCCTGTATCAGAGACAGCAGATCTGGGTGGCAGGCAGCCAGTCTGCGCAGGGAGCTGGTTTTTAAACTTGCTCCGCTTGCGGACCAGCTCCTGCCTGCCACCCCATGTACTGCCTCTGATACAGGGGCAGCAGCACATGGCAGGGGGCTCCCTGGGAGTGGGGTTGGGAGCACACTGGTGACTATCAAATAGTCATGTAACCACTAAGATTTCATGCAGTTACACAGCTATTCATTACATGATATCTAACATCCCTACTAGCGACACTAGAGATTGAATCATTCTTTCCTATATTTTAGTCTGCTTTTTGAGCCCACCTGGACAAGGTTTTTTTCCATATGTAAAATACAAAGCAAAATCACTCTATATCTACTTAAATGAAGGCTAACAGACAAGATAGTTTGAGGTATATGATAATGACTCAGTACGTGCCTTTAACAGTTGTGTTCCTTACAGCTGGTACTTTGATGTAAAAAATGGACTTTAATTTTGTAATACATTTACTGTATTTCCATGTATTGCCTTAGGGTACATGTACTAAGTTACAAATATTAAATACATTAATATAAAATTTAACATTAGCAAAAACTCAATTATTTAGACTTATAACACAGTAAAAAATGCTAACCAAAACTACCAGCTAATTTAACCTTTTCCCCAAACCTCCACATCCCTTTTCCCCCAAATTCCCATACAATTCTATAAGCAATATGTAAATTGCTTACAGTTTTTAAGGAAACAATTATATAGACCTTTATAGGGCTGCCAAATGGTTCATCAATATGGTTATATACATTTTTGTGCAATCTATGTAGAAAAGTCCAACAAATTGCATTATTAGGCAGTCAGAGCACTATTGTGTTACAACATAATCTCTTGACATGGTAAAATTTGCTTTGTGGACAAGCCTTTAATAGCCTGAAGCATGGGAAAATTAAGTTCTCATTCTCTCAGTGGTCATGTACTGTGAACTGGAGGCTTTAATCCAAGATTCCTTGAAGTATATCAGTAAATAATCTAAGTTCAAACTGGAAGGATTTATTGTTGCTAAGTGCAGCAAATAGTTCAGGACAAATAATTCAGGACAATGTTTTCAAATATGGGTGCTTAAAGTTAGATGCCTGCATAAAAATGGCCTGTTTTCAAAAGTGCTGAACTGTAAGATGCTTATTACCTTTGAAAATCAGGTCACTTTTACTTAGGTGCCAAAATACAAATGTAGGTGCCTAACCTTTCACATTCAAACTTGAAAACTTTGGCCTCTGTCTGCAAGTCAGTTCAACTAACTAGCTTCTTGTGAATGATCACTGTTCTTTTACAAAACATTATTCAACTTATTATCCAGAAGGAAGCAAACTAGTTATAAACCAATGGACCTGTGTGCTGTCTGGTCTGAAGTAGATTTGGATTTTAAAAGAATGATTCATATTTCTTTCTAAATGAAAAGTTACGGACCATTGTTAATAACAACAATGTATATTACACTGTACTGGCTTACCGTAAGATGCTGAATGTTTGGTCCCATCGTTTACTATTTCAGTAAAACACAAACATCACACTTCAAAACTAGATATGTCAATTATTTAAAAAAATAGCCCAGACAAAAAATATAAAAAGGAAAGTGAAATAAGTAATTACATCAGTTTCAAAAATAAGGCAGAATACCTTTTTTCACACAGAGCTTTAAAAAAGTTTATGTAAAGAAAAAAATACTTTTAAACAGTTTTTTACCGCATGTTTGGCTCACTCAATATAACTTGCATAATAATAATAATTAAATACTGAGAAAAATATTGGAAATATTTATATATGCCTTCTGAAGAACAAACTTAGTTTTAGATCTTGATTCTGATACCAAGCATATCTTATTTAAGATTGCTAGTATGAGTAATGGGAATTCAGTCACTGCCAATTACTAGGTGAAGGTCCAGAAGCCAATCTTTCAAACTATATATCTTGCAAATTACTAAATGTATTTTTAAACCATAAAACTGAAATTACCTTAGTCTTAAAATATTTTTGTACAGTTCAACAGTCTTCTGTCTTCACTAAAGTTAACGTTTGAAAACTGCAGGAACTTTTAGAACGATTTGAAAAAACAAGAAGTATAGAGAATGTATTTATTTTTCCTCGTGAATAAAAAGCTTTGTAATCATGCAACTGTTTGTGGTTGTGCCAATAAAAAGTATCTTAGATTCTTTGAAACTGCATAAGTGCAATAGACTCCTAAAATTTGTGGTGCTATGAATATCAATAGTTACAGAAAAAGGTTCATTTACCTGTGTCTGTTAGTTTACTGGTGCACGAATAAAGGAAATGTAATACAACAATTCTAGTAGCATGGTGTTGTTAAAAATGTGTCAAAGAATAACTATATCTTGAAGTCATTAGATTTTCTGGACATTTCAATGGAATCTGCAGCAACAGAATTGACACCAACTCCAAGGCTGGAGCGCCTCAATGATAGTTCGGATGCAGGAATATGCCGTAGTTCTCGGCGAGAGAGTTTTATTGGAGTTACACCTTGAAGCTGTGTTATGATGTCTCTTGTCTGAGAATGAGAAAATAGTTGAGGATGAGATTTTGAAGGCTGTACTTCATCTAGTCCTGGTTGGTCTTCTGTACCACTTGACAAACAAGCTCTATTGTGTGCTAGCTCTGAAACATCTTCCTGAAGCTTGTATGAACTCTGCCACCACCTTAAGCCACTTGCTGGGTTGTCTGTTTCTCTCAGTTTTCCTGATTGTTTGTTAGTTTCAAGTTTGGACACTGATTTGAATTCTTCTGAAGAAACTCCTGCATCTTGGCTCAGTATTCTGTTAGCAGCATCGTTATCTATAAGAAAGTTTTCCAGAAAGCAAACAGTTAGGAAACAGGTTTTCAGAACATTAACTAGACATACAGTCTGAGGGCATTAACAAGATTAAATGTGAAAGCTATACCCAATAATAACCATTAAGCATTATATGTGCAGTATAGTTGTAGCTTTGACAGTTCCAGGATATTACACAAGATGGGTGGGGTGCAATAATATATTTTATCACACCTTTTGTTGGTGAGGGAGATAAGCTTTCATGCAACATTGGTGGCATTTGTCTCAATCTGCTAAATAATTATCTCATGTATAATGATAGAAGGTAACTAGCTGTTACTTCCATCTGTCTAGGTATTTATACCTGCCTCTTCACCATTTTAACTTGTGAGTCTGATCTAAAGAACCGATGCATAATGGGTCAAGTTTTCAAAAGCAACACCTAAAATTACACCTGTAGTGATGCAAGCAACTGTACAATTCTGCAGGTTCGATTTAATTAGCACTAATGTCACACTCCATCTCTATATCCTGTTTTTTCTCTTTCCTCTTCAGCACTGATGAAGCGAGTTGTAGCCCACAAAAGCTTATACCCTAATAAATGTGTTAGTCTTTAAAGTGCCACCAGACTCCTTGCTGTTTTTGCTGAAACAGACTAACATGGCTACCTTTCTGAAACGTGTCTTCAATTTTAATGTGCATGTTCATTTCTTAGACTGCTTTTTGAAAAACTGACCTATATATTTAAATCAGCAGGAAAATAGATTTTATTCTGTTACATAAACACAAACAACAACAAATCTAAGAATAAATGAAAGGCAATGTGAGATATTTATTATAATAAAACTAAACCACTATTAGATTTTATATCATTCCTATAAAATGTATTTAGAAAAATCAGATTGTTCTAGGGACTGTGCATTTTTCTCTGATTACATGGCCATGACTAATTTTGGAGAAATTCACTTGTTCTGAAAAATACATTTATCTGACAACTAAAATCCTCTATTGTAGTCTTTCCCACATTCAATTAGAATCGCATCTGTAGTACTACAGTTTGTAGTTAATGTTCCATAGTATAATGAGTTTGCTGGCTCATTATACCACCTTGAATGAGCTGGAGGGAAAGGATTTGCTTTAAGACACGTGGGGAAGAGTGTGGAGAGCGGGACCCAGAACAGCATACAATCAAAAGAGGGTACTGTGTTATACCCAGAATGGCCTGGAAAAGGTGACATTTTGGAAGCAGAATGGATCGGGCTCAGGGAGAAATAGAGGGCCAGTGAGCAGGAGGCTAGAATCAGTGATCTGGTTCTCTGGAGGGAAGGTCAGGGGGAGTCACCTGTAACCAGAAGGCACAAGGCAACAACTTAAACAGGATTACAAAAAAGAGAACATGACGAGGATCCCCAACTAGGCATGCTACACAACTGGTCACGGGCCAGTGAGATATAACATGCCAATAGTTAATTACCTTCTAACAGTAGGATAGATTAGAAAAGGCACCCTGAGTACTAGGGGGCCTGAGAAGCTCCCCCACAGCACAGTTGCCTTTGGTAACCCCTTGACTAGGTTGTACCCTAAAGCCAAGTTAGAAACTAATTTCAGCAGTTACATGTTCACAAAAATAAACACATTTTAACATCCCTCATCTGTGTAGCATAATACTTGGAAGCAGCTGCAGTGCTTGCCTCAGAGTCTGTATGCATCACCTGCTATCACATGTCCAAAAAAGGGACTGTGTACCTTAAGATTTACAGTGACATCCTGCAGTGGGGTCAACTACAGTATCATCTGAAAGCTTTCAGATAGTAAAAGTCTTTTAATTTTTACTCTGAGACAATGAATACTGAAATCATGTTAGAATCCAGAAAAATAAGATAATAGTCCAATGCAATTTTTAAAAGGTACAGTATATTGCAAACTCTTGAGACTAGAAACAAATGCCTTCTTTCACTTGAAAGCAAGGAAAGCAATAAATCTTCCTAGACAGATATTACTATAATTAAAAATTAAATTGAGGAAAAACTGCTTTGCTCAAGTCTGCTCAGATGTAAATAGTTCAAAGCTCAAGATTCTCCCTAATAACCATTTCTGAAATGGTATCATGAGCTTTCTTGGTCACAGCCCACTTCTACAGATGACCGGCGTGCTCCGGAGTGCTGTAGAAGTGGGCTGTGCCCAAGAAAGATCATGATACCATCTACATGTTTTGTTAGTCTTTAAAGTGCTACCAGACTATTTGTTGTTTTTAAAGCTTTTCCTGTTACAGACTAACTCGGCTACCCCTCTGAAGCATTTCTGAAATGTTACTATTAAAAGTTATATATAGTTTCTATTGTGATTACACGTACATTTAGTTGATGCCACAAGCTGATGAAATGACTCTCCCACCAGCTCCTTCAGTTTCTTCTTTAATTCTCTGCTGGTTTTCTTATAGAAGAACAAGTCTTTTTCCAATTGCTGGATTTTAGCTTCATACAGTTTAAGGGTTTCTGCAATACTTTCACCACCTTGTTCTAAGATAACATTACTTTTAGCTTCAGAATGTTTATTTCATTTTTACATATGCAAAAAATAATGCAAAATACAAAATTACACAGACTATATCCTACAGCCTACTCGTGGTTTTCTCCAAAAATTTCAGAATCAGCATTTTAACAGTTATAATTTTCTTCTTAACAGGATTTCCCCTGCACAAGAGCAGAAAATGGGAGAATCCAAATGTCTCCTGGGAGCTGAAAGTAATCAACACCATCCACGAGACCCTTTGCATTTTAAAAGATTGGGTTTGAAGCCCATGTTGTTTCACCCATGACCCATTCACTTTACACACACAAAGTAATTCCACACAAGTGACCACTGATTCTGTGAGTACAACAGGAGACACCTGGAACCTGACTAGTCACAAATGTAACTGATACCAAGAATTGCTGATACGTAGCATGTCTGATAAGAAAAAAAACAAGGTGGCTCAATAAGTCCGTGTATCCAAAAATCAGCACCTACTTTTGGCTCACTGACACATGCAAAATATGAACTTTTAATTCAAATTTATATTAACAAATTCCACATTTAAAAAAAAAGTCATTCAAATTCCTGTGTCTCGTGTAAAAACTAAACTGTTTTCCTTTCATACCAGAACGTATATTGAGACTGTGCCGCAATATTCTCTCATGCAATAAAATTAGGACATATCTTCATTTATAGTAATGAAATGGCACAGGTACACCTGTGCTGTTGTAGCACTTTGTGAAGACATTACTTATGCCAACAGGAGAGCTTCTCCCAAAGGCATCTCCATCTCTCAGAGAGGTGGTAGCTCCATTGAGTGGACAAGCCCTCCCATTGACATGGCGCTATCTCCACTAGGAGTTAGAGCAGTATAACTACATTGTGGTCTGTGGAGTGTAGAAAATCCATGCCCCCTGAGGGATGTACCAACATAACTTTGCAGTGTAGTCCAGGGCTTACTAATAATGTAATTGTAAGTTGTGACTACACATTTATGAAGTTTCAACTGAAATACATAGTGTTTGCCAAAAGAGATCCCAAGAAGCAAATACCTTTGAAATGATGCAATATCAGCTGTATCTTTTGTTCATGTTCTTTCTGCTGCAGGGTCAATCGCCTGTCACATTGCAGTGTGAGGTGTTCGAGTGCTGATTCCAGTTCACGTTCTATGTTTTTCTGTTCCACGACTCTCATTTCCAGCTCTGCAGTTTGCAGCTGTAATTTACGTTCTGCCTCACGTAGGCTAACAACCTAATAAAAATATTTTTATTCTGACTAACAAATAATTCCAAGTAATGAGAGTAATGGAAACAAGCTCAGTGAATGCCCTTTTTGAATAAAAAAGGAGAAAATATTGAAAATGTACTTTTTTTATAACCCATTTTATTGTACTGTTTGGAAACTAGTAGCTTAATGCTACTTCTGATACGTCATTCAATTTCCTGTGCCTCGTAAAAATTTAATACACTGTTTTCCTTGCATACCAGAGTTTACATTATGACTGTGCATGGAAAGTATGTCTTTATTAGCCACACATATTGACTGGAAAAAAGAATGGTTTAGACTGCACATCCCTAGTAAAAGGTACAAAAAGCTTACTATAGAGAAAGCTCCTCCCTGCTCCTGGTGGATTCCATAACCATGAAAATTGCTGCAGACATGCACTTTTGAAAAAAATATGTATCTAGTCAGTATGAGGAAATTTAACAGTATGAACCAAGTGTAAATGAATGTTGTGTTCTCTTATTTTGTAAAGGCTTGTAACAACTGCTCTGAGGTGTAATCTATCTATCCATTTAATTGATTGTTTACTCTGAAGCTTAAACAGCCTTGGCTAGGCATTTCACTGCTACTACTTTTGACAAAAATATCTAGCTAATGTACTTATCTTGTAATCCCAAACTGCTATACCTCAGGTAGCAAAAGCCCCAGTTGTCACCCACTCAGCTGCCAAAATCTCTAGCTTGTTTCATGAAAACTTGTGATACAAAGCAGTTATATGTTGTCAATAAAATAACCTGTAGTATACTGTACATTGAAAACACAGAGCCAGCATAAAATAAATTGAATGTAATATACAGGTGCTGAATGTAATGACTGTATACATTTTCATATTTAATTAAATTTGTAATGACTGTATACATTTTCATATTTAAAAATGTAAATTAAAAAGAGAAGTGCCACAGAATTTGTAGTCTGTTACTGGCATGCTGAGTATCCAGGTGTCTTTGCCACAATATCACACCAAACTAGAAAACGGGATGAGTTCTCTTGGATACTTGTCTATAATGTATGGAAAGAAAAATTGTGTTCTTATGAGGACCTTCAATTTAGGACATGTATGCTGGAGTATCATGCAGGCAGTAATAAATCCTCATGGAATTTCTAAATATTATAGATTAGAAATTTTTAACATAAAAGGAATTGCTGCCAACATGAAGTAACTGTTTTGTACCTCACGACAGATACAAATGAATTAATTACTGGACAGCAATTTGGTGACTGCCTAGGGACCAGCAAACATGACCTGATTACATTCCATATGTACGCACAGCTTCAAAAAAGCACCGATTTTCCAAAGCTGAGGAAAATTATGAATTAAATTCATTAGGAGGAAAAATTTAGAAAAAAAAAGTTAAGGAATTTTCTAAGAAGAGTTTATTAGGTTACCACAAAGCCATGATTCCACAATCAAAAAAGAGGACAATTTTGGCTAAAAGAACATCCTGATTCACTAGCAAATGTAAAGGAAACAATTAGAAATAAAAGCCTGTATATAATACATAGGAAAAGTAGGAAATAGCATAGCAATCTATACAAGGTTAGGAGTTATGAAGTGCAGAAAATTGACATGGGAGGTTAAAGACATCAGGGAAGAATCTATGGCTAAGAGTACCAAAGACAATAAGAAGTGTTTTAAGCATATTAAAATAAAGAAATCGTAGCAATTATATAGGCTTATTACTAGATGGAGATAGTAAAATTGTTAATAATGATACAGAAGAGGCATAAGTGTTCGGTAAATATTTCTGTTCTGTATTTGTAAGATGAAGGATGTATATATCTCATATGAGGATAATTAAGTATTCTCAACTCCACTAGTAACTGAAGGATGTTGAACAACATCCACTAGTAATAAATATTTTAAAATCGGTAACTCAGATAATTTGCAACTCAGAACCCTAATGGAGTTGACTGAGAAGGTCTCTGGACCACTGAGATTAATTTTTAATAAATCTCGCAATACCAGATTATTCTAAAAGACTGGAAGAGTGCTAATGTTGCACCCATATTCAAAATGGCAGATGGGATGACCAGGGTAACTATGAATCAGTCAGTCTGACATCAATCCCAGACAAAATAATGGAAAAAACGTCATTTAAAGAGTCATTCTTACTCTTTCCTTGGCCTAGTGAATATTTACATATGTAGGCACTATAGAACTACTTCAGTAGGAGAACAAGAGCACGCCATCCCAGAATAACCTATAGCTCAGTAGTTAAGGAACTCTCCTGGGAGGTAGGAGACAAACTCAAAACCCTATTCCACATTAGACTGAAGGATAAACTGAACTTGGGTCTTTCACATCCTGGGTGATTGCTCTAGCCACTGGCCTAAAAGTTTTAAGGGGATGAGCATCAATTACCTCTTGCTTCTAATTTTTCTTGAGAAAAATGTATAACCCAGACAGGCCCACAACCATGGTTCACAACCATGAACCCCAAGTAGAGACAGGCAGCTACGATCTCTTTGAGGAGCTGGATTTAGGCCACATCCCTCTCTTCAGCTTAGGCTAGGTTAGGCTGTTCCCAATTCAGTATGCACACTTTACATTTTCTAGGCACCCAAGTTTGCCCATCCATAGCATACGGAGGCTGTGTGCCTAAATTAGGATTGTGAATGCCAGGGTACCTAAATGAAGTTAGGCATTGCAACATCTATAATATCTAGCTTCTTTCTCCTAGAAGGATCAGGCTAACAGTGATGGAGTGAGGGAAACCTGTCCTCCACATCTGAAAGTAAACATTGTAGGCTGGCAACATCTGAAAGGATTCTGGCAAACCTGACGTATAAGTTCAATATTATTTACAGAGATGAGAAAGACTGCACAGTGTCTGGCTCAGTAAAGGCAAGACAGAACCTAACTTCAGCAACTGTCACTGAAAACACAATTTTTTAAATTAAGTCTTTTTTTGGGGGGCGAGAGGGATAGTCCTAAGAATTTGAGCTGCTTCATTTTATTATCTGTAATACCAGTGAATAATACAAAAATTTGCTTAATATTATTCATCAGCCAACACACCTTGTTGAAGTATTTGAAGAAAATAGCTCTAAGCTCAATAGCAGATAGAGAAACTAGTTTTCCCATTATATTGGCCTCGCTCTGTGTAAGAATTTGAGATGATCCTCTAAGTGAGTGCTGGCGATTCTGAATATTTACATTCTTATAGTCAATGGCAGCCTCCAAAGTTTCAATCCCTTCTTCTAGTTGGAAAAGTACATGTTCTTCCTACAAATAAAAGCAGAAATTAGTTGCCATTCCTCATTTCAATTAAAAATTATGCAAGTCAGTATATCCCAATGTTAATATGCTCATTTATTTTATTATACAGACGCTCATTGTTCTGAGAGAAAACGCAGTACCATACTATAAACTGAGAAAAACATTTAAAAATAAAAGTCTGACTATTTCTTCTTTTTCGCTATGAGTTAAATATATTACTGAGTCGAGGTTCTCACTAAAGAGTTTACACACTGTAAGTGGGACTTAATTCACCCTAATTTAAGTTAATTATGCTGATTGGCAGGATTTCTACCTCACACTCTTTTGGAATCTGGGAATGAAGTGTTGGAGTACTAGCAATACACATTATTGTCACAATGGAAATTTGGGGATATTTCAGGTGAAGTTTCCTTCTCCCCAGACTGAAAAGTCAAGAGAAGCCCTCATTAATGGGTAAATCATCTCAAGCAATATCCTAACAAATAAGAGCTAGCTGGGGAAAACTGATCCACTGAAGTTTTTCAAAACAGTAAGAATTTGTAATTATATGCTTATTTGGAAAATTGGTACACGTGGATATTCCAAGAAATTAACATATAAGAAAATAACTTTAAAAGATCTTCATCTTCTTAAATGAAAGTACATTTAAATTTATAATTGTAGTCATTATAAATATGTATAACTCTGATTATATACATAATCTTATTAGAAAATCATGGGAGTTACCGTTTTGTACAGTTAATTCCTTGTTTTAAGAAGAAAGGAACTGAGTAGCTACTTTACTAGGATCCTGAAAGAGAGTGACTATCTGCAAACATGTATCTTTTTTAGCACAGTGAAAATGTAGCTCTCTCAGGAGAAAGAAAATGAAACACAAAAAGCCAGAACAATGATTGTTATTAGTTTTGGTTTTTTGGGGTGTGGGTAGTGAGAAAAAAACAGGGACTCTGGCTAGCGAACTTGGAAGTCTTAACTAATCTGTGTCCTGCAGTGAGAGACATAGGTTTGTAGGCAGTTGTGTCTCTTGCTTTCCATCATAGATGTCAAACCACTATGTTATGAAAGTTATGCATTTTTAATTCCCTTGAGAGGAAAGAACTTGTTGCACAAGTCTCGTCTCCTGATGGCTAATCCATAACAGCACTGATGTCTGTTTCAGTGGCTGCTATTAATCAGCTCTCTAAGGCCTAGTCTACACAAGAAAGTTACACTGATATATCTAAAGATTTAAGTCACAGATTTGAAAGTCCTATTTCAGTTTAAAGACAGAATGGTGATGATCATCTAGAAAAGAGAAGCAGTAGGGGGGGTTCAAGGAAGAAAATCAGTATGCCACAGATTAAAAAAAACAAGAGAAGGTTGTCAGGACATCAGCTGGAACAGATCTCCAAACCTAAACTTTCTTATCTAGCAAACCAGACTACTACTGTTGTACTTACTTTAAATCCTTTGACATTCCAAATTATATTTTTAATATTTCCACAGACAGTTAAAATTACTCAATTTTAGTTTATCTGATATTTCAAAACACATTTAGATCATGATTAAAGTGTTATATTAAAACAGAAACTAATAGTCGCTAATGGATGTATTTACTTACTTCAGGGGACAACACTCTACCATCTTTAAGTTTCTCATCCACACTATTTCTTCTTCTGAGCAACTGGTCCTTTTCTTTTTGAAGAACCTGAATTTCTTCTGAAATCTGTCTCTTCTCTTCACTGGTACTTGTCTGGAGCTGCACACTTTTATCACACAATTCCTTGTCCAGCATACTCAGGCGGGTAGATAATTTCAAGCTATCTTTGTTTAAAGCCTAAAAAAAACCCCCTCAAATCTTTAAATGATACAAATGCTACCAGTAAGAATTGACTCTTTCCGTATGGATAAAGCATGCAGTACAATGAGGCTCCAATGCTATCTGGGCACTATCATAATGTAACTATTTACTACTAATTATAAAAGCAAAGAAACATTCAACTTCAACTTTCTACATAAAGTTAAATAATAATTTAATCATCATCAATTAGAAAGACACCTGCTATTAAGAATGTGTTTAAATTTCTATGTATTTTTGCTTTTAAAACTAAATAACAGCCAAAAAAGATATTTTGTTCTCAAACTGCAAAGGTATCAACCAAATTTAATGAAGTATAATACTTTGCACTTATATAAAGGCTTTGTCTCCCAAATACAAAAGTTTTTACAAAAGGCAAAGAAATATCATTATTCTACACATGGGTGGCGGGTATGCTAGCTGGGGGAAGGCACTGACTTCCCAAACTGCTAGCCTCGCTCTGCCCACAGTCTGCCCCCACAATGCCAACTGTAGGCATACTGGGAGCGGAGTGTTGGCTGCACCCGAGCACCCATCATTCCCTTGCTCTGGGGCCGGGGAAACTGAGGTGGCCCTCTGCCCTCCCTCCCTGTGGATGGGGGAAGGGTGTTGGGGAGGTGGCTTGGCTCCTGTGGGGGTGGGACTTTGGCATAAGGGGCAAGGCTGGGGGCTTGCCTCCCTATCACCCACTGCCCATGATTCTACATTATCCTCAATTTAAAAAGTCAGAGAAACTGAGGATTGGCTTGCTTGAGATTACTCTGTGGCAATATCAGGAAGAGAAATCAGATTACATGAGACCCATGCTGCTAATTCTGCTTCTAATATGCTTTTTTCTGGACTATATAACAGCATTTTTTTAATAACAGTTACACAGTATTATAAAGAGCACCTGGCTAGATCTTAGTTTCTTGATTTCCAGATGGCTCTTCTCTTGTAACAATGCTTCTTTCTTGTTTATAATAGCTTCTCTTTTCTTTAAGTCTTCTTCCAGTTCTGCTAACTCTTGACGTTGATGCAGAACCTTCTCTAGTTCTTCATCTAACCATTTCCTTTGCTCTTCCTGTTTCTATATTTTATAAAATAAAGACATACATAAGCACCTCCTTTGTGCATCATTCTATTAGTACAGTATATTTTTCATCTAGAATAATTCTGTCAGTTTCAGATTTCTATAATTTAATCCAAAATTAACATTCTTGGTGCTAACAATAACTCTACAATAGAATCTTGATTTGGAATTCAAGATAATTAAATTATTTGTTTGAAGAAATTTGGAAAACCATAGCAGTGTTACGTTGCAAAGTCTCCTATGAATATGTTTGTATAAGAATGTCCTTGCTGAAATACTTGTTATTTTCCCAAGAACACACTTCCATAGCTCAGGTGCAGAGTGCTACATTCTGTTTGATCGAGACTATTGGAAACCAGCCCTGAACCAGCACTTCCTTCACATGAAGAGCTGGGCACAGACAATGATGCCTCTAATTTGTTCTCCATCTTAAAAGCTTTCTACAGCCCCATCCTATCACTCGCTGCACTTGGTTGCCCATGCACTCTTGGTCCTATGTTCAAGGTTGGAATAATCTAGGCAGCATTGTCACAGAGGTTGCTATGCTAAAGGTGACACAAGTGACAGAAGCTCTATGAATTTAATCTTTAAACTATCCACATGGGAGGAGGAGGTGGGAGAGAATTCATCACCTTCCAACCCACCAGCTAGCCTCACCTAGTAGACACCCAGAGGAAAGGGTTACATATCCCTCCCAGCTGCTGGCAAAATACTTCCACTGCTCTGAGCAACAATCAGCTGCAACCCCAGAGCCAGTAAGAAAGTACAGCAGAAACTCTGTACCCCAGGGCCAATCAGAAACCAAGTTCACTGTACCACAATAAAACTAAAACCATCACTAAGAGTAAGGGCATGCAGGCAGAAGTTATTCCTATTCCCTGCTGGAGGATTAGCTTTCCCTTTACCCATGATGGCTAATTTATCCTTGTTTCAAGAAAAGAAGGGCACCTAACAATGATTTTGAGTATAATTCCGCCAGTCAACAAACCAAATTTTTCCTTCTCCTTCAAACAGCTAATCAAGAGCTGGGGTGAGGAAAAAGGAGTTTCCCTCCTCTTGATTATCAAAGCCCACGAAATTTGAAATAAATTAGCTACCTGTAACTGCTGTGAAGTTCCTGCCAAGTTTTTCTTCTTTTTAAAAGCAGCAATCTCTTCATTTTTAAGTTTGAGAATTTTCTGTTGTTGCTCTGTCTTTAACTGAAGTTCCTGTAAGAAAGAAAGAAGATGAAACTGTTTTTCTGGTCTCACTGAGTCTATTCTCACCAAATTATTTTTTTTTTCTGAAGGAGCCTAAATAGGTGTATAGTATAAGATAAGACTTTAATTCCACTAAGAAAGTAAACTTGTAGGTGAAAAAAAAGAGAGGTTACTCACCTTATGCAGTAACTGGTGTTCTTCGAGATGGGTGTTCCAGTGGGCGCTCCACTGTCGGTGTTTTGGCGCCCCTGCTCTTCTAATCGGAATTTTTTGGCAGCAGTACCCCCCCGGGTACCGGTGTGCACGTGCCAGCACTGCTCGTGCCACGGTGAGCATGCTGACACACATGCACCGTCAACAGTCGCCTCAGTTCCTTCTCTAGCACAGAGAGATCTTATGTCTCTGAAGCAGAGTGGAGGAGGGTGGGTTGTGGAGCTCCCACAGGGACACCGACCTCGAAGAACACCAGTTACTAGGTGAGTAACCTCTCTTTTCTTCTTTGAGGAGTGTCCCTGTGGGCACTCCACTGTAGGTGACTGTAGAGCAGCACCCTTAGCCTCTAGGAAGAGGGGCTTTGAGTCTCATCAGCGGACGGTCAAAAGGACTGCTGTCCCAAAGGAGGTATATTGAATGGTAAGTTTCTAATGCATAATGCTTTGTGAAAGTATGTATGGAGGCCCATGTTGCCCTGCATATATCTCTGATGGGCACATTATGCAAGAAGGTTATTGATGTGGCCATCACTCTTGTGGAATGTGCCCATATAGATGTAAGTAATGTGACTTTGCTGATGGCATAGCATTCACGAATGCAGTTCATGATCCTCTTGGCGATCATTTGTTTGGATACTGCTTGTCCTTTAGAGTGGTCTGCTATTGATACAAACAGCTTGTGTGATTGTCTAAACTGTCTTGTTCTGTCTAGGTAAAATGCAATGGCCCGCCTGACATCCAGTGAGTGGAGCCTTGCCACATTGGTGCCCGGATTCAGCTTCTGATGGAAGACTGATAAGTATATAGGCTCATTGAGATGGAATCACGAGACTATCTTTGGATGAAATTTCAGATGTGGTCTGAGTACAATCTTGTCTTTGGAGAATGTCGTAAACGGTGGGTCGGCCACGAGGGCAGCTAACTTGCTGACCCTTCTGGCTATCATAATTGCTATTAAAAATGCTACCTTCTTGGCCAGATGGACTAACAAGCAAGTCGCCCTGGAGGATGAGTTAGTGTGTTCAAGACTAAGTTGAGATCCCAAGATGGAACTACTGGCTTTACTGGAGGCAAAGTCTTGTCAAGGCCTTTCATATATTTCTTAGTGGTCGAATGAGAGAACAGAGTTTGTCCATCTATCTTGTCGTGCTTGCTTGATATGGCTGTGAGGTGAACCTTAATGGATGCATTACACAAGCTCTGAGATTGTACTGTGAGGAGGTATTCTAGGACCATTGTGAGCTGTGTTGACTGTGGCTGTAGTGCTCTGTGGGTAGCCCACTCAGAAAAGCATCACCATTTATACAGGTAAGTTTTTCTTGTACTCTGTTTATGGCAAGTAAGGATTATGCTTTTTACTACTTCCAAGCAGGTAAATGAGTGCACTGTTAACCCTGAAGGAGCCATGCAGTCAGATGCAACTTGTGAGCCTCAGGATGCAGAATCCGGCACTGGTCCTGGTGCACTATGTCCAGCCATGGAGGAAGTGGAATCAGAGGAGCAACTGACATCAGAGACGAGTAAGATACCATATCTGTCTGGGCGGGTGCTATCATGATCACCTTTGCCTGGTCACGGCTTATCTTGTGAATTACTTTTCCTATTAAGGGAAAAGGCAGAAAGGCGTATAATAGCTTGTGAGGCCAGTTGCTGATCATGACATCGCCTATACAGTTCTTGCCTAAGCCCACTCTGGAATAGAACTTGGGGCACTTGGAATTAAGTGATGTTGCAAATAAGTTTATTTCTACAAAGCCCTGCAGAAGACAGAATTCAGGGCTTGAGGGTGCATCTCCCACTCGTGCTTCTGGTGGAAACAGCAGCTGAGCTGGTCTGCTGTGGTATTTTGTTTGCCCAGGAGATATATATGGTGGTGTAGCCCAGTGGGGCTCAGGGAGGGGCTCCTCCCCTTCTGGATCAGTGGGCAGCTACTCTGCTCCACAACCCACTGCACAGTTCTTGTGGGGAATCAGTTGTGGCTTCCAATCCTATGATAGTCCACAGCCCAGATAGCAGTCTGTAATAAACAGTCTCTAAACCCCGGCCCTGGTTCAGGGTGAGGCGACAGTAACCAACAAACAGTTCTAAAGCCTGGTCCTGACACAAGGTGGGATGGTTGGCTAACAAATGAATAGTTCTAAGACCCATCCCTGGTTCAGAGAGGGGCAGCAGGCAAATAAACAGACAGTTCAAACACCAGGCCCTGGTTCAGGGTGGAGCAGCAGGCAAACAAACTAACAGTTCAAAGCCCAAGCCTTGGTTCAGAGCTGGGTAGCAGACAAACAGTACTGTGCCCGGGCCCTGATTCAGGGTGGAGCGGCAGGCAAACAAACAAACAGTTCTGAGTCCCATCTGGAACAGACCCAGTCGGATCCCCTTGCTCGGGTAGGGGTCCAGCAGATGCAGGCAGTTGCTCAGGGACACTTCCACCGAGGAGTGGAGTGGCAGGGAGATACAGGCCCGCCCACTCCACTGCATCCCAGCCCAGGGCCCTCGCAACAGCAGAGCAGTCTGCTGCTGGGTCAGCAAGGATCTGGACCGCAACACACTGACCTGATTCTGACTCAACCCAACAGTGGCTGGCTACCTCTGGGCTTTCTCCATTCTCGTGTTGTACCTGGGCCCAGTGCAGGTCCTCTGGGCTTCATTGCTCTGAAACCTCTGGCCCAGTGAGCAGTCCCTCCAGACCATCGTCCAGTTGTGGGCCCAGCAGTCCTGGCCATTCCTTCACTTCTCCCAGGTACAGCTCCTTACTTGGGTGTGCAGGGGAGGTTTCTGTCTGTGTGGGCCTGACTGGCCTCTGAGGCAGGCCTTTTCTATCCTTAGCCCCGCCTCCTGGCTTCTGGTCAGGTGGGATGCTGGGGCCAGATGCTGCCCACCAGGGCTCAGGGAGGGGCTCCTGCCCTACTACAGGTGGATATGTTTATTCTGTGGAGTATGCACCATGTCCATAGGGGCAACCGCTTCATTGCAGAGCTGATGTGATCTGGCATCCTGCAGGTTTATGTAGAACATGCATGCAGTATTGTCATATACTCTGACTGCCTTGCCCTGAATTAGAGGGAGAGTGTTCACACGCTCTTTTACGGCTCTTAACGTGAGAGTGTTGATGTGCATGTTCATCTCCTCAGGAGACCATCTGCCCTGCATTGTGTGGTTCTGCACATGGGTTCCCCAACCTTCCAGTGAGGTGTTGGTCGTGATGTGGACCAACACTATTGGCTGGTGGAAAGGAAACCCCGAGCAGAGGTTGTTGCACTGAAGCCACCATGAGAGGGACTGTCTGACCCTGTTTGTACGGCTGAGGATCTTGTGCAGTGAGTGCCTGTGTGAGCAGAAGCAAGTGTGCAGCCAGGCCTGAAGCATTCTCATGTGTAACCTTGCGTGACGTACTACATAAGTTGTTGCAGACACGTGACCTAGCAATTGCAGGCATTGTCTGGTTGAGACTGCGGGGCTGCGTATGAGAGATTTTGCTAAATGCGGTGAGTGCATGGAATCTTAGAAGAGGCAATCATGCTTGTGCTTGTATGCAATCGAGTGTGGCCCCTATGAACTTGGACTGCTGAATGTTTATTTGCAGCCCCAGGTCTGTAAAGAGTCTGATTGTGGCTTCTGTGGATTGCCTGGCCTGACATTCCGTTGGAGCTACTATCAGGCAATTGTCCAGGTATGAGTAGATCACTATGTCTGATTTTCTCAGGTGTGCCGCCACTATAACATCCAGAACTTCGAAGAAGGCTCTGGGTGGTTGCTGAGAGGCCGAACGGTAGCACTCAATACTGGCAGTGTTGATTGTTTTGTGCAAATCTGAGAAACTTCTTGTGAGAGGGTCTTATTGAGATATGAAAATATGCATCCTGAAAGTCAAGGGACAACATCCAGTTTCTTCTTCCTAGTGCAGGAATTATCTTTGCCAGTGTCACCATTGTGAAGCATTGCCTTTTAAAGTAGTAGTTCAACCTGCATAAGTCCAATATGGGCCTCCATCCTCCCGGCTTCTTGGGAGTGAGCAAGTATCTGGAATAGAACTCCTTTCTTTCCCGTGATGTTCTGGGATGATTTCTATAGCTCCCATTTGTAATAGTTTGTTTATTTCTTGCTGTAACAGGGGCTCGTGAGAAGGGTCCCTGAAGAGGGACAGGGAAGAGGGATGGGTTGGTGAAAATTTAATGAATGGGATTGCTAGGCCTTTGTTTAGGACCTCTAGGGCCCACTTGTTGGATTGTTATTGCGGCCCAGGTTTTGTAGAAGGGCTGTAGGCTGAATCTGTAAGCACTGGCATGAAGAAACAACATCGAACCCCCGACCAGAGATTCAAAACATCTGCCTTCCATTGGTGGACTGGGGCATCATTTGCTGATCCTGTGGCTGTCTCCACTTCTGTTGTCTCTGGTGGTGCCTCAGGTCTCTGGTGGTGCCTCTGGTGGTGCCTCTGGGGGTGGATAAGATGCTGCTCTGCCCCGGGGCGTATACATTTGATTAATGTTTTTCTTTTGTTGGTGGACATGCATGCTGAGGGTTTTGAGGGTTGCCCTTGACTCTTTTAGAGAATGGAGTGAGGCATCAGTATTGGCTGCAAATCATTTCTGACCCTCAAATGGCAGATCTTCAATGGTATTTTGTACTTCTCTAAGGAAGCCTGACAAATGGAGCCAGGAAACCCTGCGCATGACCACTGATGTAGCAAGAGACCTGGAGGCCGTATCTGCCATATTCAGAGAAGCCTGGAGGGCCATCTTTGCTATTAAGATACCCTCTTCGATGCTAGATTTGTAGGCTGCTTTATCTTCATCCTGTAATTTATCAATAAAAAATCTAATTTTATCAAAATTGTTGGACGTGTATTTTGCCAGAAGGCAGAATAATTCACAATTCATATGAGAAGGGATGCAGACGAATATGACTTCCTACCGAGGAGGTCCAATCTTTCCCAATTTTTGTCATAGGGGATTGATCTAAATCATGTTTGTCTCCCACTGTTATTTGCAGAATCAACTACTAGGGAGTTTGGGGCGGGGTGTGAAAAAAAGAAACTCGGCTCCTTTCGCCGGTATGTAATACTTTCTATCCACCCTCTTCAATGTGGGTGGAACAGAAGCCAGAGTTTGCCACAGGATCCTAGCAGGGTCACGGATAGCTTCATTAACTGGCAATGCTATCTTGATCCAGGGAGATGTCTGAAGTTCGTCCGTCAATTTATGTTGTACATCTGGGACCTCGACTAGAGAGATGTCAAGCTGGTGTGTGATCCTCTTGTACAGGTCCTGAAATTATCTAAAATAGTCATCCATGGTAGGTGGGGGTGGCATAATAGATTCATCCAGGGAGGATGAAGAAATGTGAGATGGGGACATCGTCTCTTCATCTTGGATCTTGTCTAGCTCGGAAGCAGGCAGTGGAGGGAGCTGAGGAGCCACCTGTTGTGGCTGTGGCATCACTGTGGGTGGTACTTGTGCTTTGACTGTGGCCCATGGATCCCATCCCTGCCATGGTTGCGGGATGGGGGGAGCCAAGGAAAAAGTTGCCACATTTGTGTCTGGACAAACTGCTGCTAAGCTTGTATTATCAGCTTGGCTGAGGAATGGTGCGGAAAGAATGGTTTATCTTGCTCAACCTCACTGTTGCTGAAGAAGTGTGATACCAAGCTCACAGGAGTAGCCAATCTGCTGGGCCCCAGTGACGATGGTGTTGCGTCGGTACCAAAAAGCAGTGTGCCCAGAATCGATGTTACCACTAGGTCCTGTTGCATTGTAAGTGTCCTTGGCAGCAAAAACACTGGCACCGAAGGTGCAAGAGGCTGGGTGTACTGCGGTACTAGATCGCTGCGCACCTTAGATGTCAATGGTGCCTGTAGACTCTTGGTATGGAAAGTCGGTACTGACTTGGTGGGAGCAACCAAAGTCAAATCCAGTTGCCCTTTTGCCATAGGTTGGGATGGTGTCATGGGTACTGGTTTTGTCAGTACTGGGGCCTTCAGTCTTCTTGTGTTTCATCACAGAGAATGTAGGGTAGGGGTGGGCAAAAGGGCCTCTGCGGGTTGGATCCGGCCTGCCAAGCAGGTGGATCCGGCCTGCGGAGGCCCTGCTGCTCCCCCGCCCCCCAGGCCAATTAAGACCTGGGGGCGAGGGAGTGCGTGAAGCCTCCTCCCGCCCTGCCAGGAGCATGTGGCGCTTTGAAGCGCCGCATGCTGCTCGCAGGGTGGGGGGGGGGGAGAGAGCAGAAGAGGCTTTGCACGCTCCCCCGCCTCCAGGCCACGTGCTACTCGCAGGGAGCTTCCTGAGCTCCTCTGCCCCCAGGCCCTGATTGGCCTGGGGGTGGGGGAGCGTGCCAAACCTCTTCCAGGGCATGGGAAGGAGGGCATGGTCTGGGGGTGCGGTAGCCCCACCCCTTCCTGTTTAGGCCCCACACCTTCAGGGTGGCCCGGGGCTACTTCAAAAAAATGTTAAGTGGCCCCTGGGCAAAAATTTATGGCCTACCCCTTAAAGGAGCCTTCCCCTCAGAGCTTGTCCTTGCTGGACTTCCCCGATACCTGCACGTCCCCAGAGGCTGTAGCCCTGGGTGCAGAGGGCTTGTGTTGCAGGAATGTTTTCTTTGTTGGCCTGTCAGTTGGAGGCAAAGAATGCTTCCTCTTTGCCGTCTTTTTAGAGGGTTTGTGTCTCAGTGCCATGCCCTGGTCTGACACCGCCGTTGGAGATGTACAGGGCTGTGAAGTTGTTGAAGGAGGCTCCGACACCAGTCTTTCTGTCTTAGCCATTGAAAGGAGCTTGAGCTGGAGTTCTCTTGCCTTAAGCCATCTGGCAGACAGCTTTTTGCAGTGATGGCAGGATTCGATGAGTGTTCCTTATCCAGGCATCTGATGCACTGGGCATGTCCATCTGATATCAGAATAGACATTCTACAGGTCAAGCATCTCTTGAAGCCTGGTGACCCTGGCATATCTACCTAAAATCTATAACTACAGTAAATTAGTAGTAAAAGGTTTTTTTTATGCTAACTATTGACGGTGGGGTGGGGGGAACAGTGACTAACTTTCTAAAACTATTTAACACTCTAATAACTACCTAACAACTAACAATATCTATGAACTCTAGCTAAGCTATCACGGAGCGCTGCTCTGTTCTGACTGAACCAGAAGTGGTCGAGAAGGAACTGAGGCAATTGGTTGACAGCGCGTGTGCGTCGGTACGCTTGCTGCGGCATGAGCGGTGCTGCGTGTGTATGCTGGCGCCCGGAGTAGTTCTGACAAAAAGTTCCAATTAGAAGCGCAGGGGCGCCAAAATACCTACTGTGGAGCACCCACAGGGATACTCCTCAAAGAAGAATATTTATTAGGCATTATCTTCATTTTTCATATCTTGAAAGGCATTCCCTATATTTAGGTAAGCCATACAGTTATGCATCATGATCTATGAGATAATAATGGGGTGAAATTATACTATATGCCTATTCACTGTACAGAAAGGAAAGCCTCTTACTTTGATTTGCTGTTGGTCTCGTGCAATCTCTGCCTCAAGAATTTTCTTTTGTTCACTCTCCTCCTGAAGTCTTTTCTGTAGCTGGGCCTCCTGATGCCTCATATGAGTCACAGTCTGTTCAAGTTCTGTAACCTGTTTCTCATTCTGGGTGGCTAATGATGCCAACTTCTTAGTGTCCTGCTGCTTCTTCTGTAAGACCTGAGTTCACATGGCATATTTCAGTCTAATAGCATGAAACTTAAAGAAACAAAAACACATCTTAGAACAGATACTAGTAAACAAACCCACTGGTATTTGCACAGATATAGGATTTTATGTGGTATTTTCATAGAAGACTTGTGCTACAAAGCAGGTGATTTGCAAATCAATTTAAAGTGTTCTTAAATTCTTACCTAGTGCCAAACACCATAATATAAGATCACGTCCATGTTATTCAATAATCTCTTTTTTATCCACCTTTCTAGTAAGAAAACATACTTCTCGTATAATATTGTTAGATACATGCAAGTACCTACTGTTGGTACATTAAAGGCTTGATTATCTACTGCAATTCCACTTACTACAATGGAGTCATAGTGGCATAAAACTTGGGTAACAGAGCAGATGATTAAGTCCTAATTGTTATAAGGAATTCATAATTCTTAACAAGAATCAAAACTACCTGCACTTTTAATTTAGCAGCATCCATTTTCTTCCGAAATTCTTTTTGTAACTTGGCTCTCTCAGCAAGGTCTCTTAGCTCCTTGTTCTCCAGCTCCTGAAGCTGTTTTTGTGTTTCAACTAATTCCATTTTGGCCTGTTCACCTTCATGTTCCAGTTTAGTTATTTTCAAAGAATACTGCCTGCTTATAGACTGAGCATCATTACCTAAAAACACAAAATATTAAAACAATGCTTGAAAAAAATCTATTATTGATCAGAACAACCTGCTATTTCCAAACTCCATGTGAAAATTGAATCCAGAATTTAACATCTAAAAAGTTTAGTATTAAATATCATTTATTTCTGGTAACAGCCACAGCATACCAGACATGTTCCAATCAGAAAAAAAGGTACAGTCCTTTTCTAAAAATTCTCAATTGAATAAACTAGCAAACAGGCACAAGATGGGGGAAGGAATACAATATACAGATAAGATGTCAGATGTTGATAATTATAAATACTTGTACTATCAAGGCGTGGCTCCATGCACTGTCTCCGCCCCAAGCACCAGCTTCACACCTCCATGTGACTAAAACATAGCCTTATTTATACAAAAAAGTACAAAATACTTACTCAACAAATAATAATTAGAAAAGCAAACATTTCATGAATGTATTTAATTAGCATATAGTGGAGCTCCAACCCACATATTCCCCATAGGAAGGAGTACTACAGCAAGGTATCCGGGTCATAGTGGAGCACAAGCTAAATGTGTGTCAACAGTGTAACACTGTTGCAGAAAAAAGAAAAGGCTACATCTAGACTATAGGCTTCTTGTGCAAGAAGCTTTTTTCGGAAAAGATCTTGGCCATTTTTCCAACAAAACTCTGTAGTATAGACATACTCAAAGTGAACATCATTCTGGGATGTACTAGCAGGAGAGTTGTAAGCAAAACATAAATAGTAATTCTTTGGCTCTATTCCACACTGATTAGGCCTCAACTGGAGTACTGTGTCCAGTTCTGGACATCATATTTCAGGAAAGATGTGGTAATGTGGAAAAAGTTCAGAGAAGAGCAACAAAGATGATTAAGAATCTAGAAAACATGATGATCTATGGGGGAAGCTTGAAAGAACTGGGTTTGTTTAGTCTGGAAAAGAAAAGACTGAGAAGGGACATGATAACTGTCTTCAAGTACATAAATGCTGTTACGAGGAGGAGGGAGAACTGTTCTTCTTAAACCTCTGAAGATAAGACAAGAAGCAATGGGCTTGAACTGCAGCAAGGGAGTTTTAGGTTGGACCTTAGGAAAATGATAACTGTTAGGGTGGTTAAGCATTGGAATAAATTGCCTAGAGAAGTTGTGAAATCTCTAATATTGAAAATGTTAAGAGCAGGTTAGGCAAGTGTCTAGGTAATACTTAGTCTTGTCACGAGTGCAGAGGATTGGACTAGATGACCTCTCAAGGTCCTTTCCAATCCTATGATTTTATGTGAGGCCCAAAGTACTGCCATAATACAATTAGTGAATAATTTCTTAAGTGACAAAAACTAATTATAGTACCCCCCAGAATCTCAGAGTTATGAACACCAGAGTTACAAATTGATGGGTCAATCACTCAACTCTTTTGGAACTGGTAGTACAGAATCAGGCAGCAGAGGGGAAAAAAAGAAACAAAAAGCAAATACTGTACAGTACAGTCCTGTGTTAAAGAAACCACTAAAAGAGGGAAATTTAAAAAAAGATTTGACAAGGTAAGGAAACTGTTTTGGGGCTTGTTTCATTTAAATTAAGATTGTTAAAAGCAGCAATTTTCTTTGGCATAGTACAATTTCAAAACCGTATTACATCAATTTTCAGCTGTATATTTTGGGAGGATAACATTTAGTTCAGAGTTATAAACATTTCACAGTTACAAATAACTTCCATTCCTGACATATTCGTAACTCTGAGATTCTAAGGTATTTGTTTTTAATTTAAATGTGCTTTACACAAGCCAGTTACCTGTTTTTACTAATTCTTTAATGAGTTCCTCCTTCATTTTGATATTAAGTGCAAGTTCTCTCATCTTTTGCTTGGCTTCGGTGAGTCTCAGCTCTGAATTCTTGAATTTCTGCATGTTTATTATGTGACTCTTACGGAGGCATTCAATCTCTTCACCTTGAAAGAAAGGGACAATGATGAGAACAAAGATTTGGAACACGCTATCTATCCAGAAGACAAAATTCTGGCCTATTCTCTGAATACATACTGTGGAGGAAATAAAAAAGGGGGAATGCAGAAGTGTCTATCGACTAGTCAATTAACCGCTAGTTAACATTCTTAACTCTAATCATAATAGTCATTACTTTTTTCCGATGAAAAACAAAAATAATTCTTTAAACCTTTCATCAAGCATATTCCAATATAAAAAGTGCTGCAGTTCACTAATTTAAGTGGCAGAATTGTTTATACAAAATTTGGTATCTGTAGGTAATCACGAAGTATGACTTTATTTTGCACAATTCACAAATAAATTCGTCAAAATATATAATAGATGGGGATAATTCAACCTACATCTATCACTTACAAAGGTTTTGTGAGGATTAATTAAATGCCTATACAGTGCTCTGGATATATGGCATGCTATATAAATGCTAACTATTGTGCTTAAAGCACCAACCAGTGAGAATATGAAGGTACTCGCATGTACTTTGGAAGTATTTTAAAGCAATTCCAGATTAGGATCTCATCAAAAGTATTTTTATTTTAAAGTCTGTTTTTGAATGGAAAATATTAATTTACTGTAATAACACTAAAATGTACATTTTTATGGTGTGACAGAAGTATATATCAGTATCAATTTCCATTTGTATTTGTTACCTATGCCAGTGTCAGTCTGCAGTAGGGTTTCATTTGGTAAATTGGACTTGTGCATTTGGAATTGCGGATCATTCAGTTGAAGGGGAGAACAAAGAAGAGCCTGTTTTCGTGTCCATGTGCGGTTTATGGAATGCCTATGGAAAAAAAAGAAAAACTAAGCTACATTCCATATTTATAATTTTTTAAAACTTCATTCAAGATTATATAATGCTAATGCACTAGGTCTCAAATCTACAAAGGCTTGCGTGTGCGGCTTAAATACACTTTATCCTATCCGATTCCCTTAGGGAAGTCTACAGTACAGGGAAAAGTTGATCAAAACTACATAATTTGAGTTACATTAGTAGCGTAACTGAAATTGACATGATCTATTTACTACAAGGTCCACATTACACTGGGTCGATGGGAGAAACTCTCCCATTGACTCCCCTTACTCTTCTTTTTCTGGTGGAGTACCAGAGATGATGGGTGAGCAATTGAGGTCGACTTAGCAGGTCTTCATTTGACCTGCTAGATCGACCCCTGATGGACTGATTGTCACAGTGTGAATACAGCTGGTAGTAGAGATAAGCAGGTCCTGCAAGCAGATCCTTGAATCAACCCATATTTATTCAAGTGAAGAGGCATACAGTCTAAACGTATGTTAAAATGAAACAGCAATACCTATTGTGTTCACTTATTTTGTGATGTCAGGAGGTTCAACAAATTTACATAAATGACACTGTAAACTGGCTTCATGATATACTAGTATTTGGTAGCAATATACCTATCTCTGAGTGAAACCTTTAAAGAATGAATAAAACAAAAATATTACCTAAATGCTGATTTATTTTTGCTGTCTGTGTTTCTTTCTTCTTCATCACTATGATCAGAGAATTGGCAGTGAAGGACTTCATCTTGATCTTCTATATGACCCAATATCATTTGCCTGCGAGTTTGAAATCCAGCCATTACTCGGGCCAATGAGTAAGTAGGAGGACTGGTGTGCACCTTCCAATAGACCCCAAAAATAAAGCCAAGGGCAAAGTCACTTGCAGAAATCTAGGAATATTTAGGGCTAATCTTTTTTAAATAGACTTCATACACAAATCTGCTAAAACCTGCACTTGAATGCAAAAATATGAGGGAGGGTACACAGTTTTCTGATTTCTTTTGGAGCAGAATTTGGAGATATCTTTGATAAGTTGGTTCCAGAATAGGATACTGACAAGTCAGTACATAGCATTCTTTACTATGAATTAATGCAGAATAAATATATCATTATTAGCAATATTTGTATTTTAGTAGCACCTAAAGGCCCACTTTGTACTATAAGTTAAACAAATACCTTTGCATTGGATAAATGGTTGCTATGTGTACAGTGCAATAGACCAGAAATTAAGGTTTCACACTCTTTAATGGGCTATAAACAGAAACTATGGAAATGCAACTGTTAATATCTCCTTTCAACTCTTGTACCAAAATCAGAATAATTACAAAATGAAGGAGAGAAATAAAAAAATGTGTTTAGTTATTACCTTTCGTGATTCCAGTCCTGGAGCCATATGAATGGAATGTACTAAACTGTAAGTGAGTGGCACACTATATGGTCTTCTTGCAGATAACACAGCTGGCCCATCTCCACAAGCACCTCTCGATACTGAGGTTGAAGTCACAGTAAGCTTCTCTAACTTATCCTTCAGCTGATCAATAAGGAGTTGCTGTTCCACCATTTTCTCATTCTCAAAAAATAAACAAAAAAATCCCCACTGTTGTTAGGTGCCAATTCTACATTATATTTGTATTACTATAACCAAACGCATACTAGTTTGAATGGTAAGCTGTTAGGCAAAGTGTTGTGTTTGGTGTAGCTGAACATTGAGCCTAAATTCTTTTGCAAGGCCCAAGTTTGTACCAATACTAACTTCAAAGAGAAAACCCAATGGGAGCGTTAGTTGACTGCAAGATCTTCCAATTCTAAAATATTTCATTTAAATGGAATTAATCTAAAATATGCACCACATAAAGAACAAGCTTTGAAGAGGTTTGTTAAAAACATGTCATTATCCCTTTTAGAAAGGCACATATCAGGCATGTTATTTAAGAAGATTAGAGCTAGAGGGGATACGTTTGAGTCCAAAGTTGCTTTATTAATACATAATTGGAAAAGAACAAAAGATGAGACAGCCAAAACTGATATTCAAAATGGAAGTTACAACCTTAGAGCCTGATCCTAAAGCATGGTGAGTATGTTTACTTGGCAAGTAGTTCCATTCAAGTAAATGAAACTACCTCTATAAATAAAGGTGCACACATAAACGTTTGCAGGATCAGGACTTCAGTTTGATCACATCTCTTGTATCACATGTCTCCGCCTCACACAACTCTGCCAGTGGTGCTAGTCTGGTGAACCTACTTATCTGCCTTTCCCATAACAATCTTTGTGCAATGTTAAAGCTGCTCCTTATTCAGGGAACATCATCTCTGAACTGATCCATAAAGTAATTACCTGACCTTTCTTCAAATCCCTCACCAAAATCCACATCTTTCATAACACCTACAAAAACTGGTTAAATAACAGTGGAAAAGTTAATATGACAGTCAATACGAAGATATTTAGTTATAAAACATATATACAATTGTCCAATTTTGATCATTTCTTTCTTACTCAGCTGAGTCTGAGCCTTTCCCTGCTGCCCATCCTTTGCCAAAGACTTTCCCTGCTCTTGGAGTCTTCGCCTGCAGAGGAGGGAAAGCTCCAGCAATTGGGAACTTCTCTGTCCCCTCCCCAACCAGAGTCTTTTTCTGTAGTGGGAAAATGCTCCAGCAGTGGGAGGCAGCAGGACATTACACAGGAAAAAATAAGAATGTAGATGGAAAGGCCTGGCTTGGGTAGGCAGAGGTCTATACTCATCTTACGTAAGTCATGGCTCACTGTCTTCTGTTACTTAAACCCATGCTGGGCAGAGGGATACCCAAGCACACACACTATGTGCTGCCAAAAGAAGTGTGCAGCACAGATATATCCACGGACATCTGTGGCCTCCTCATGCTGCCTATGTGTGAGCAGGGGGGTCACAATGGAGACAATCTCCCTCCTCTTACTTCTGGTGTCTGGCATCACACTAGCTCACGGGAGCCAGGAGAAGCAGTTGCAAGGGGATTCTTGCTCAGACCCTGATTCTCTACAATGAAGCAATCTCAGTATAGCTGGAATCTGAGTTATTTAGTGCAAAATGCTTTACAAGTTTCTACTGATGATGTACAAACTGACAATTTTCAAAGCATTAAAAACTGGCTAGATCTGAATGTTTTTTTGATAGGAACAACAGGGCAATCCCATAAAAACAGCCATACTGGGTCAGATCAAAGGTCCACCTAGCCCAGTATCATGTCTGCCGACGGTGGCCAATACCAGATGCCTCTGAGGGAGGAAACACAACAGGTAATCATCACGTGAATCCTCTCCTGTCACCCATTTCCAGACAAACAGAGGCTAGGGACACCATTCCTACCCATACTGGCTAATAGCCATTGATGAACCTAATCTCCATGAAACTATCTAGCTCTTTTCTGAACCTTAGTAAAATCCCATGCCAAATTCAAGTCCCTGCTCCTAAACACACTAGCAGTAGAGCTTCTCAGCTAACCGTTTGTAAGAATTTCTTTTAACACAGAAAAAGAATACATTTTGCCCTAACTACATTCTCAAAAATGACTGAAATATTTCAGCTGAAATTTAAAGCAAGCAAGCCAGCCAGTCTTAAGCAGACACTCAACATGGAAAAATTTAGCCCAAATGTTTGGTTTGCAAAGTTTATAAGCCATTGAAAATAGGGGTTTATAATGGGAAGTGTCAAATAAAATGTAGTTGTATAATATATGATATCTGCATATAATACCATGTGTATAAACTGCAATTTACTTTTACATTTCTCATCCAATTTTAAGTATTAATCAAATAGCACATTACTGTGACAGCCCTAAAAAACTATTTGTTTCGGAGATTTGATTATTTTTAATAGAAAGGCATGGCTTAGTGAACTTTAAAGTTTGCTAGGAACTTCCAAATTTTAATCTGGGTCTGCCACTGAGTTGATGTATTACTAAGGCAAACCTCTTAACATCTCTGTTATCTTCACTGAAAACAAGTATGAAAACAAGTATTCAACAAAATGGATTTTACACTGAGATAGTTATATCAGCGTTTAATCCAGGGGGAGACAAGTGTAGCTAGCCAAGATAAAAACTACCTGTGCCTTGCCAGAAATTGCAGAAAAGGAAGAGAAGGAACGAGGGTATGTCTACACTACAGCACTAATTCGAACTAACTTAACTAGAATTCGTTAATTCGAACTAAGCTAATTCGAATTAGTGCATCTAGACCTAAAAACTAATTCGAATTAGCGTTTTGCTAATTCAAAATAGCATGTCTACATTGAGTGGACCCTGAACCGAAGTTAAGGCTGGCCGGAACCAGTGCCGGCAGGGCATCAGGTTAGGACTTAGAGTGTGGAGCTACTGCCTCAGGCTAGCCGAGGGCTGTGCTTAAAGGGACCTGACCCCCACCCCGGACAGACAGTTCTCAGGGTTCCCCGCTTGCTTGTCGAACTCGATGAGGGACAGCAAAGCAGTCCTGTCTTGGAGTGCCCGGAGTGCCCACACTCAGCACATCACAGCACTCAGCCATCAGCCCGGCTGCACTTGCCACAGGCTGCCATCCGGGGGAGTCAATCAGGGGGCTGTCAGGATCCAGGAGGCCCTGCAGGAGAGCTTCCACCCCGAGGAGCCCGCAGAGCCACCCCAGTCCTCCCCATCAGGGGCTCGTGCCCCATTCCTCCCTCACCTCCTTCCACTTACTCCTCCCTAGCCCCCCTTCCTGATGTAAAAAATAAAGGACATGTGTGTTCAAAAATAGAAACTCTCTTTATTTAACAAAAAGGGGGGTGGGGGGGGAGGAAAGGGGATTAACCTCTGGGGAGACTAGGAAAAGGAGGTGGGAGAGGGGAAGAGAGATGGTGGGAGAGGGGAGGGGGAAACCTGGGAGGAGGGAGCTGGAAGGGGGAAGCCAGGGGAAGAAGGAGGAGGGGAAGTATAAAACTATGGTACGCCATATCTTCAGTCCTGTGTACAGCTGTGGTCTCCTAACCTCAAAAAAGATATTTTGGCCTTGGAAAGGGTTCAGAAAAGGGCAACTAAAATGATTAGGGGTTTGGAACAGGTCCCATATGAAGAGAGGCTAAAGAGACTGGGACTTTTCAGCTTAGAAAAGAGGAGACTGAGGGGGGATATGATAGAGGTCTATAAAATCATGAGTGGTGTGGAGAGGGTGAATAAAGAAAAGTTCTTCATTAGTTCCCATAATATAAGGACTAGAGGACACCACATGAAATTAATGGGCAGCAGGTTTAAAACTAATAAGCGAAAGTTCTTCTTCACACAGCACATAGTCAACCTGTGGAATTCCTTGCCACAGGAGGCTGTGAAGGCTAGAACTATAACAGAGTTTAAAGAGAAGTTAGATAAATTCATGGAGGTTGGGCCCATGGAGTGCTATTAGCCAGGGAGTAGGAATGGTGTCCCTGGCCACTGTTTGTGGAAGGCTGGAGATGGATGGCATGAGACAAATTGCTTGATCATTGTCTTCGGTCCATCCCCTCCGGGGTACCTGGTGCTGGCCGCTGTCGGCAGACAGGCTACTGGGCTAGATGGACCTTTGGTCTGACCCAGTACGGCCGTTCTTATGTTCTTATGTTCTAAGGTCAGGGCTCAGGGTCAGGGGTCTCACTGGACCAACTTGATTTTCATGCAAACCCGCTCCTGGGTTCGCATGTGGCATCTGGTGGCCAGGCTGGCAGCCATGCGGCTGTAGACAGCCGCGTTCCTGTGGCTAGTGTGGAGATCGTGGACGTTGGAGGCCTCCTCCCAAACCTTGATGAGGTCCACGATCTCCACACTAGACCAGGCGGGCGCCCGCCTCTTGCGGCCCCGGGCAGGCTTCTAGGAGCCGCCAGCCTGGTCCTGGGAAGAGGCAGAGGGCTGGGTGGCAGCGGGTGGCTGGCTCATCCCGTACCAGGTGCAGGGTCTGCTGGCTGGGTGCTGGCAGGCTTGCAACTGGCACAAGCACTGTAGCCAGACCATGCCCCTTTAAGGGCTCCGGGGCCGGGAGGGGGGCAGAAGAGTTTCCCTGGTTTGGCCCAGAGTGGCCACCAGGGCAACCTGGGAAGGGCTATCCTCCAGCTAGTTCGAATTAAGTGGCTACACAGCCCTTAATTCGAACTACTTAATTCGAACTAGGCGTTACTCCTCGTAGAATGAGGTTTACCTAGTTCGAATTAAGCGCTCCGCTAGTTTGATTTAAATTCGAACTAGCAGTTTGTATGTGTAGCCCCTATTAAAGTTAATTTGAACGAACGGCTGTTAGTTCGAATTAACTTTGTAGTGTAGACATACCCCAAGAGAGGAAGATGATGATAGCTAATTGGCATATTCACTTTTAATGTCACATCATTCAGTGACCTGCTCATCGGACATCAGCAGAGGGAGAAAGAAAAAGAAGATAGGACAGGATAAAGATTGAAAAAGGAGCGTGAGGAGAACAGCACTGACTATCCCATACTTAAAATATGTACTCCTTATGTTCTTCATATGTTTTAGAGAATGGTAATAGTTGTAGATCTTATGAGACAGTTTTAGGAGAAATATACTGAATGTTCCATTTGTGATCTGATGGACCTCTGGCTACAAGGGATGTTAAAGTGTAACCATGCACATGATTAACTGATGAGCACGGGCTCATTGGTTAACATTCACAGTCACACGCAGCTTCCCCTCCTGCACGTAACTGCTGAAAATTTCAGCGGTTACACCATTACTTAAACACATTTTAACATCCCTACTGGCTACTAGGCAATTGACTTAAACCCATCACAATTCTTTTATCAAGAAATGCTCCGAACAGAGAGGCAAGTAGTGTCTTCACTATGCTACTCTGATTCCTTGTTAGCAAATCTTCCTATAAATTTGGGCTGAAATCTTGTCCTATTGACAAAGCTCCCATTAATTTCAGCAACTTTAGTGGCACCAAGATTTCTCCTCTAAACTTTTTGGCATGGGCGGTCAGTGCCTCCCCCAGCCCCACCTACAGCCCCGCCCCCTCCTCTGAGGCCTCGCCCCCACCACAGGGAGGGGAGGAGGTGGCGCAGTGCGCACTCCCCCCTCCACCACAGGGAGGGGAAGAGCACACACCCCCCAGCCTCCCTGGAGCATTTGGGAGGGAGAAGGCCACACAGCCTGAGCTAGCCCAAGCTTCCCCAGAGTACCGAGGCGGGAGGAGGCCACATGGTCCGAGTCAGTCCAAGGCGGCCTGAGCCTCCCTACCTCCCAGGGAGAGAGGAGGCCAGACGGCCGGAGCCTCCCTGGCTCCCAGAACATGGGGAGGGCAGGCGGCACGCATCTCCAGCTTCCCCAGCCTAGAGCAGCAGGGAGGGCGGGCGCTGGGGGCAGCAACACTCTGCCCCCAGAATGCCTACAACAAGTGTTCTGGGGGTGGAGTGTGGGCAGGACCATGTCTGGCAGTTTAGGAAGGCAAAGCCTTCCCCCACCTAGCATACCGGATGCCCATGCTTTTTGGAATTATATACAATAGACATTTCTATAACCCCTTTCACCCAAAGATCTCAAAAGGCTTTATGAATATTAAAGAATTAAGAGCCACTACTCACCCATAATGTTGGTAAATATCAGTGCACTTGTTTTATGGATGGGACAGGAAAAAAATGAAGTTATTCACCTAAAGTTATGCAGCAAATCTGTGGTAGAGCTAGGCTAGAATACAGATCTCTTGATTCTCCAGTCCTGTATTTTAGCCACTAGATAAAACTAGACAAATATAATTTTCTCATAATTGGTCACAGTTATGGAATCTAAAGTATAAATCATAGAGTCTTGTAGCAATGGAATTTGAATTTTGTAATTAATAAGTCAGTTATAATAAATGTATGTTATAGCAAAAGTTTGGATTAAACTTAAATACAAGATGTAGGCCTCAGACAGGCAGCTTTGTTAACTTAGCTCCAGCTCTGTTTGATGTTAACATATTAAAGTGAAGAGATGGAATATTGTAATACATAGTAATGTTAGTATTAGGAAAGGCCTTGTAGTAGATAGAAAGAAGTTTAATGTTGAAAGACTTTGTAACTTTGTTAAAATGACTAGAAGTACCCCTTGTTCCATGCAGCACTTCTGTAAATGTATTGTTTGTGTGAATGACAGAGAGAGAATGTTTTAGCAGAGACAAGTGTGAAGGCCACTGCATGCTCAAATGGTCAGAGGAGGGGCTGGAGCCCCTTGGAAGCACCAAATAATAATCAACTAAGTGAAAGCACACTGAAGACGTAGACTACCAGGGACTGACGAACCCTGAAACTAGTGGCAAGCTCCCCTTGACAGGGAACCAATCAAAACTTTTGCTGGAAAGACAACACCCAGGAGGGGTCGTCAGCATACTGATATCCAGGGCTTGACAAACTATACAATCTAGTCGCCCATGGCGAGTAGATTTCAGCCGCACGCCCCGTTCATTCGCGGCGTGAGCATGTGCAATGAGGTTCTTGCGCATGCACAGTATGGGGCTGGCGAGCGGTTTTCGCCACCATTTGTCAAGCCCTGCTGATATCAGATGACTGTGAGAACAACTTCTTCCCAATAAACATATGTCGTAGGACAATCGATTGTGATGCTGAATGACTGATTAAGGCCTGACAAGGCAAAATGCATAGACTTGCATGGAAGGAAAATCCTATAAAAGATGGGGTGTCTTGTATAGTTCTTCGTGTTCTGTCCTGCTAAGCAAGACCAAGAGGAGCATCCTGGCTCCCTCCCTCGCACCTCAATACGCTGGGGCTGAGCTACAGACTGCTAACTATTCCATCAGATCAGCAGGATTTGGGGGGGGGGAGGGGTGTGTGTGTGTGTGTGTGTGTGTGTGTGTGTGTGTGTGTGTGTGTGTGTGTGTGTGTGTGTGTGTGTGTGTGTGTGTGTGTGTGTGTGTGTGTGTGTGTGTGTGTGTGTGTGTGTGTGTGTGTGTGTGTGTGTGTGTGAGAGAGAGAGAGAGAGAGAGAGAGAGAGAGACTTTGTTATATTATCAATAAATGTGGCGTGTTGCCTTATCCCCCTGAAAAAAAAAACCCTGTGTGCTTCTTTTAAGCATAACAATCCGAGTTAAAATTCTCATTGACAAGAAAATAACTTTTGCCTGAGGGCTACAAAATTTGACCCAAATTTTAACCACAGTAATTCCTGCATTCTAATATACATTTTATTTGAACCAAACTTACACAATAAAACATGCAAGGGGAAAACTTACCTGTAATTTATTTGTTTCTTGTGCCTCTTTTAGAGATTCTAGATGTTCTTGGTTTTCCCGCATCATTGTCAGTATTTGATCCTGTAATACCTTCAGCTCAAGCTCCTTTTGACCAAATACTTGTTCATCTGTAGCTAAAGCCTGCTAGATAACAAAATAGGAGATGGGGGTAGGAAAGGTGTTATTTTTACTGCTGAATAATGAAGAGATTCTTCATTTGTTGTTAAGAAAAGCAGATACGAACTGCAGAGTTTCCCTAGGTATACCGTTGGAAGATTCTCCACAAATGATGTGCTGATTCTAGTAGCTCTTCACAACACAGTATCCCTAATTATTTCTTCAGTTTTATTCATCATCTGTTGATTTTTTTAATAAGTTCCTGGGTCCTACCACACCCATCCCAGGAAAAAGCAGTAGAGACCCTATGAGTTGCATAGACAGCCAGCATGGGACACAGTCAGTCAGTCAGTCAGTCAGGGGAGACTGCAAGGGACTAGCCAATTAGTATAAAAGGAGCACAGTGCAGACTAGCCAGTTCCTTGCTGGAGACAGAGAAGTGCAGTGGCACTCCTGGCTGGTCAAAGGGAAATGGGCTGTGAAAAGGAACTTCAGGCTAGCTACTGGGCCTGAACATAGAAGAGCCCTCAAGAAAAGGTGAAGGATTGGTGAATGCTGGGGCTGTGGGGAAGTGGTACAGGGAATGAAAATACTTTTGTTAAAGGGACATGGTGGTGCGTGACTGCTATTCTGAGGGTCCCTGGGCTGGAAATGGAGTAGTGGGTTGGCCTTGGTCCCCCAATAAGTCACTGGGGAAATGGCCTAGAATTGGACAGTGACAAACCCCTAGAAGGGGATGTGAACTACTTAGAAGCCCAGAGAGAGCAAAGCCATTGCCTCCCAGAAGTGCTGGAAGTCCGGCCCAGGACCAGATTTACAATGAAACATATCATGCCCTGGCATGGCTCCCCCACCCCCCAACTACAGGAGGCTCCCAAGGCCGGGCAATCCAGCACCAGGTTTGGAACCCCCCCCTGCGCAGGGGGGCGGCCACTCGGGGGGGGGGGGCAATCCCTCTGTAGAGGTTTGCAGGGGGGTGGGGTAGGAGATCAGGGAGGCTCACCTGCAGGCTGCAGCCTCAGGAGAGCCAGCAGGAGGCAGTGAGCAATGCAAACATGGGCTGAATGGCTTCAGAGGAGCACGGGGCAGCCACACAACCAGTTGGAGAAAAGCAGTGCTCTGAAGTGGGAAAGCGCCGCTTCTCTCCGACTGCCAGCTGTGTGGCTACTCAGTGCTTCTCTGAAGCCTTCCAGCCTGTGTTTGTGCTGCTGGCAGCCACCTAGTGAGTGGCAGCAGGGTGGGGAGAGTGGCCGACTGTGGCTGCCCTGCAGTGGAGGTGTGTGGGGCGTGTGACCAGGGGTTGGAGACCTCACAAGCTGCATAGCCAGCAGGAAAAAGCCGCACTTTGAATTGCTGCTTTTCTCTGGCAGCATGGCTGCACTGCCCTCCCCCCAGCAATCCTCCAGCCCCTGTAATGTTGCGCTGCTTTTGGCTGCCCTCTGGTGAGTGGCTGCTGCCTGTGGACGAGGGGGAGAGCGGCTAAGGGATGGGGAGCCTGTGGTGGGGTGTGTGCGTGTGTGCTCAGGTGGCCGATGGAACTGTGCCCCCCCCCACCTTCAAGTGGAGCACATGTGGGTCTCTGCCCACATCTCCGAACCAGCCAGCACAGGGCCACTGGGGCACCTGAAACTGTCCTCTGTGACCATGGGGATCTTTGTATCTCCTCTATTCGTCTTCTTCTCCAGTCCCACCATGGCGGCTCTGCTCCTGATACTGGCTCCCCAGCTCCATCCCTTCCACCTGAGCCCTGCCCTTCTGGGGGTACAGACCTGCCACCCCCACATCTTGCCCAGGGGCCTGCTTATTCTGTGAGCAGCCCTGTCTGAACCCTTAGTTCCTGTTCCTGTGGTGCACACCCAGGTCCGGACCTGTGCCTAGGAGAGACTGGGTCTGGCTTTCAGCACCCCACTATTAAAAATGTTCCATTGCCACTAGTGTTAAACCTAATTGGGGAATGGGTAGTCCAGAACACAGCCCACCCATATCTACACACCGCTCTTTTTTAGACATTTTTAACCTGCCTAAAAATCAAGGTCAGGTTTTTTAGCAATAATGAAGTAATACTATGAAGTGATACAAAAAAAAATGCAATACTGTAAATAAATAAAATAAAGGCAAGGCAAAAAGACGAAGCTCAGCAAAAAGACAGTTTGTCATCTTATTTTAAAAATCCTCAAAAGTATTGAATAGAGGACATTAATCAACAAGTATGAATGAAGAAACATCTCAATTATCTGATCTCTTGCCAAGCTGTAGGGATACTGCAACGACTGCAAAAGTTGAACAGGAGAACTCTGAAGTGGTAATGGAACTACAAAATATTGGTAATTTTGTCAAAGTAAGGGAAGAAACCTATCCAGAAGACATTGAATTATGGCCAAAATCTATTTAATTAGATATGATAGAATATTTTTTAGTAAATAAACAAACCAAAAAACATAGGTAATATGGAAAAATTGAGAAAAGAGTAAGAGGTTAGAAGATGAAAGCAATTTAGAGGTCTTTGGGAGTCCCATTTTCTGAGGATGAAGAAAAATCGGATCACAGAAATGGTTGATTTTTTTTTGAAACCTCCAATGCAGTCTACTGTTATGTTTGCAAATTATTTCATGAACATAGTAAAGGAAAACAAACATATGTCATCAAAAGGCACTCTAATTGGAGAAATGTTGCAAGAGATATTGCTGATCATGAAACTTCCAAAGCTCATATTAATGCTATGTTAAAGTTTGTTCAAAGATGTAAATTATCCAGAAGAACTTATTTTGTGTTATCGGCTCAGTTTGAGAAGGAGTGCTCTTACTGGAGGAAAGTGCCAAGACATGTTGTTGCCATGGTGAAACTTCTATCTTCTTTGGGACTAGCTCTAAGAGGACCTGAGGAGTCATCAATGTCAAATCAAAAAGGTAATTTTTAAATCTGCCTTGAGTATTTTAGTGAATTTAACAATTTTCTCAATGAATATTTGAAAAATTATCAGCATCATAACTCAGGAAAGACCAACTTTTTAACACACCAAGCCTACAATGAATTCATTACTATAATGGTAGAGCATCTCAGATACTAATTCACTGATGAAGTAAAGGATGCCAAGTACTACTCCATAACAGTCGATACAACACCAGATGTGTCATACAGACCAATTAACATTAATTTTAAGATCTGTGACCGGCACTGGTGACATTAGAGTGATTTCTTTGTTTTGTCCCACTAAAATCCCACACTGCTGAATGTCTAGAGACAATGGTTTGGAAATCATTGCAAATCAAATACTGCCATAGGCAGAGCTTTGATAATGCCACAAATATGGCAGGAAAATATTCAGGCAAAACTGAACAATGCAAATCCCTCTGCTTTTTTCATACCATGTTCCAGCCATTCCTTAAGTTTAATCTACAATGCTGCAGCCGCATCTTCTGAGGGGGTTACACATTTTCTGACTTCATTCAAAATAAGTATTTTTTTTCGATTTCCACACATCAGTGGAGTATGCTACAATCACACTTGGAGCAGGCAAATGGAAAACATTTGACAGTCAAAAGAATTTGTGACACCAGGTAGTCTGCTCATGCAGATGCTGTTTTGGCTTTGAAAATTAGCTGTGATGTTACAAAGAGAACCTTATTAGACATAACCACATCGAACTCTGAAAAACCACGTGCAAAAACTGAAGCAAAATCCTTAGCAGAAAAGCATAAAAAGTATGATATTGCTATTTTTACTATTTTGTGGAACTGCTTACTTCAGAGAATTACTGCAGTTAGCAAATCACTGCAAAAAGTTGATATAAATTTATTGAATGCTGCACAACTGTTAGCTTCAGTTACAAGTTTTGTCATGGAAGTTTTAAATGATTATAGGTCTGTGGAAGCAGAGGCACTAACATCCACAGAAAATGTAGGTTCCTCTGATATATTCTATGAGAAGCATAAAAAAAACCAGGACTTTTTCTTTTCGATGAAACTAGAAACAATGAAATCAATTTAAAAGGGAAAGAGAAAATCATTGTTGAGACCGTCAATGTTATTTGTGAAACAATAATAGTGCAATTGCAGAACAGAGGTGAATCTCTAAAGAAAACTGTTGACTTATTTTGCATGTTTTTGACAGAAGTATGGATGAAGATGCTAAAAGACACTACAGTAAGAAATTAAAAGTGAATTCTACCGAAAGGACATAGACACAAATCTTTATGAAGGGGAAGTGCTTCAAGATCACTAGTTGATTTGTATAGACTTATATGTGATAGTTTGCAGGCAACCTTTCCAAATGTAGAAACCATTCTGAAAATATTTTTAACAATACCTGCCACAAATGCTTCTGGTGAACGTTCTTTTTCTGTATTGAAATCAGTTAAACACTATTTGCAAAATATGATGAGTCAAGAAGATTTGACAAGTTCAGCAATATTGACAATCAAAAGTGCTTCTTTGCAAAATATTAATTACGATGACTTAATTGACAATTTTGTAAAGAAAAAGTGTAGAAAGCAAGCTATCTGAATAAATTTTTTTCCACATTGAAAAAGTTTCTTCAGAGGAAGTTAACTTCTATTTTTCCATTCATGCATCATCTATACTTTTTATTTTTACACATTTTTTACGTTAGCTTGATGCAAATACAAGCTTTCATCAAGACCAGAAGTTTTCAAACTGTGCTGCGAGAACTCCATTCAGGTAGACTGAGGAAAGGTTACTGTGTTTTTATTTTATAAAGCACTCTTATCCAAAGTACTTTATAATAGTTAGCTAATGGTACAAACAATATTTGGAAAAATCAATAAGTGGTCCACTGAGACCCTCAGCAGTTTTCAAGTGGTCTGTGGAAAAAAAAAGTTAAGTTACAAAAACAATCAAGGTACCTCACTTTTATTATCATTTACTTCTTATTACTTATAATATAGGTCGGAGGAAGATGAAGAAAAAAGAAGGAAAAATGGGAAGGGCAGGAAAAGTGAATGTTCTTTTTCTTGGCTGGGTCCCCAAGGGGGCCCAAAAATGAAGCTGAGCACCGGGCCCCAGTAACTCTAAATCCGCCACTGGTCCAGCCAAATACCAGGGCTAAGACTGTTTTAAGACTGCAGACACACCTATGACTAGAAGGGAGATGTGGGTGCATGCTGTCACACTCCCTAAGAAACATTCCAAAATAACCAGAACTACAGTATGCAGTGGTATATAAATACAATGGTGCTTTCAGCATAGAGTAAAATTCAGTCACAAGATCCATGAACTTCAACTGCAAGAGTAGTGCAAATCTCTCATAAAATCACAAAGAAATTAACACTGCTTTCCTTGTTCTACAAATGTGATGACAACCACAGGTCTGAAAATTTCTTGCAATGTCTTTAGAGGTATATGATCCAATGCTGATCTAAGCAACTTGCAGAGTGCAGGTGCTGCAGTAGCTGCACAGCCAACTTGAGCTCTGCAGCCATGAATGCTTGGTAGATCCTGAGAACAACAACAGGGGGGAAACTGAAACAAAAGGGAAATTCCAGGGGGGGTGCAAGGCGACCCAGTCCCCCCCCCGCCCCTAAGTTTCACTGCTATTTTTGTTTTTCGGTCCCAGTCAGTTCCTTTTTTTTTTGCTCAACAAGTTTGCTGCTATTGGGGGCGGGGATGCGTGAGGGTTTCTCAAAAATCAAAAAGGGGGCGTGATGCCGAAAACTTTGGGAACCACTGGCATACAGCATGTTCAGTGCCTCAGCTGCAATTACAAAAAGACCAGGTCCCTCTCCAGCTGCATGACAATTAGCCCAGAGACAGCTTCAAAACAGAAATATCATCCAAGTCAAGAGATTGTGGGCAGAGAGGGGGCTGAGAATGTCCTACCTAGTAATTATGGGGACTGATGATTCACAACTCAGATCAAACAAGACACAGATGCATACACAACCCCCGCCCAAACAAATAACATATGCCCCTTCCATTTCTCCTGCTACTGAACTGATGATGAGGGCTCCTGTTCTGTTCTCAGGACCACTGCAGAGAGGATATTAGGTGAAATATGCATGAGATTGATTAGGAGCCAGAGGTTTGTTTACATGAGCGCTATGTTAAAAATACAACTCTGCATCACCCACAAGCAGAACAGGCCTGAGTCATATTTCAGTGATACTGGACTGATAGCATGGTTTCAGCTGTTCTACCCATCTCTTGCTGCCAAACATGCTGAGATGGGCCAAATTTTAATATTATATAAACTGACCATCCAAGTGACTTATGAACCATTACAAAATAGATTTTTATTCTGACTCTATGCACAAAAACACTGACATGTCTCTATTACTCCAAAACTTAGCTGGCACTTCAATTTCCTGGCCTACTCTGGAACTGTAATATCATTCAGATTCTAAGCAATCAATGAAAACCAAGAATTTTCCTCTGCCGACCTGGCTTAATAGTAGAGAGAATAGCATCTAATAATAAAGATAAATGTGTAAGGCAAAATGTGAGAGTAAATAGTATGTTTTCCATTTACTTCTTTTTTTATTTTACATTCAAATGCCAGTAAGCTGCACTCTTATTTACATAAGAGAACATATAGCTACACTAAGAGAACAGTACAACAAACAATGCTAATTATTGAAACAGAAGGGAGCAATGAATTAACCTACAGCATTTATCACATCCCAATAATTTTACTTAACATGCATAGAGAGGAAAAAACAACCTGATAAATCTTACTTAATTTTTCCAATTATAGGGTTATATTTAAAAAAATAAGATCAAAATTAGAATGATACTATGATTTGCATTATTTTTGAGGACCAGTAAAGTGTAATATGACTATATACTTGGAACCATTCACTGAGGAAGTGTACTGTGACAAATTGAGCTAGAAACATTAAAATATTTTCCCTGCTCTGCTATATTCTTGTTTATTTGTATAAATCTAATTTAGCCCCTGCTAATGAGGCAAAAACAGGATAATTCTCCCTGCATGAAACACATGCAGAAACAACAAGGAGGAGTGGTTGCTTGGCAACCTTACTTGTCAGCAATTAAACATACAGTCTAGACTCTCTAGAGAAGTCGGAGATTTAAAATAATCCTGAAGAATTATCCAGAAAGATAATTCAAAGTTAAAGGAACCAAGAGTAGAGGCACGTTTCCTTTTTAACAAATTATGAAAAAGCAACTGGAAGACATAATTTATATACGCATTTCTTTACTGTTTTAATGCCACAGTCAGATTTCCACTGTTGGTTCAAATGTCTTAGGTTACACCATTAACTTTTGATTTTATTAAAGCTGGTTTAATATACTTTTTGTTAAGCTTACACAGCATGTTAACATAACATTGTTTCCAAAAGTTGCACCTGCAGCATTGTTTCCAAAAGAGGCTGCAACCCAAAAAGTGTATGTATGTTTATCATCTAATGTCTTGGGGAGGAGGAGGGAAAGTCATGATTGAGATGGTTGAGAGCACTTCTCTCTCAGCAGGTCACTGTCTTGCACTATTATAAACTGACAGGCTGCAACCTTATGCCTGCGTCTGAGAAAGAACTGTTCAAAGTAGCCATCATGAGAGTTCCTCTCCATGTCCACTAAGATAGCAGTCCTGCTGAAAATCTCTTGCTGCTTCAAAATTCTCCCCTCAGAAGAAGAACTGAAAAGAAAAATTATGGCACCAAAAAAGCAGAAGGTTGATATGTAACATAGAAGTATGTGTCCAAGAAGTCCTATGATAAGAAAACCTGTGAATAATGGATAACAAGAAAAAACACCTGTAGCTTTGAGAAACTCATTTCATCTATTTTTTCTTGAGTATTACAGCTCTCAATCAACTTAAGAATCTGACAAGTAAAACAAAGGAACAGCTTCTCATCGGGTATTTTTATTTTTGAAGGATAGCTCTTATTATTCTTGTGAAGGACTGCTTAATAAGAAGTACTAGGTTAGACTTGATACTACAGTCCTGAAGCCAAGTAGATAGATTAGATACAACTTGGCATCAGACCTATATTACCAACTTCTCTGTGGCTCTGTTACACTGAATTATACTGGTGAAATATAAAACAAGATTTCTCAGTTAATTTGACAGATTCCATTATCACTTTATAGGAAATAACTAACAGACAAGACATCATCATACTGTAATTCAACCTCCTTAAAGCTGTAATGAAAATTTACTAGCCCAAGCATAAAACCTATTTGCTCACCTCTACCACAATGATGATTAATGTTTTAATCACCTATCAAAATGAGTAATTCATCCCCAGGTGAGCAGGGCAACAGCATTTTGCAATGCTGCTGTTATTTAACTAGATCAAGCCCTACATAAAATGCATATGATAGGCTTAAGGATTGTTAAGCTTTCAAAGTCTAATGTGAATTCTACTGGTGGGCTACCCTTTTATGTACTAGTAGTTAAATTATCAAGAGATAGTTTAATACCTGGCATTTTTTTAATTCTCTCTTCAACTGAAGAATTGTGATATGATGTGGCTCCTCTTGGTCACTTCCAATTCCACTATCAGTTCGTGGCATGATTGGAGTTGCCTTCCTTAGCTCCTGTGCTATGCTGATCCAATCCTGCAGCTTGTCTTGTTGACTCTTTGTTAGGCTGATATTGTCATTTAGTTCAAGTAGGAAGGGAAAAGCTTCCTCTATGCAATTTCTGTAGTTGAAACACTCCATCTGAAGCTTGGAAAGCTGGTCTTCAAGAGAACGAATTCGAGTCCTATCTTCATTCAAGTCCTGTGATCCCTGGCTAGCACGGCTCATTACACTTGCCTGCTGATTCTGCAATGCTTCCCTGAGCAATTTGATTTCAAGTTCCATTTCATCAATCCGGTCCCGGTCAGGGTTATAGTTTACAACTGGTTTATTTCTAATATTCTTGGCTCTGTTAGCATATTTGAGGGAATTTAAAGACTCATCAAAGTCAGATGAGGATGGATTTATACATGTTATCATGACAGTCTTGGCATTTCCTCCTAAGGAGTCTTTCAGAATACGAGTAATTTTAGCATCCCTATATGGGATATGTACACTTTTTCTCTTTGGGTCTCCAAGAGCACTTATCACATTTCCCAAAGCCAACAAGCCACAATTGATCTGAATTGATTCCTTGAACCGTTCACCAGTGTTCCCTGTTTTTGTCACTCTTTCTGATCCTGCCAAGTCCACAAAGTGGAACTTAGAAGCAATGATCTGGCCTGATCTAAGAGATGAATCTTGTGCAGCATCTACATTTTTTAGAGACTGTGCAGGTTGTTGCTGACAAATACTGATGGTAAATATAGCATGAGACCGGCTGGAGTGTTCATTCATTTGAGTAGTACCTGTGTGACGAGCTGCGTTCCCACTTTCTAAAAGGCTCATCACTTCATCCATACTTTCCACCTGGCAATCCTTGGCACCTACAATCACTACAAATACCAAGCCCAAGAAAACAATAATAATGGGTTAAGACTATATTCTCAGCAAAGGTTTACAGAAAAACAGTTTAGATAAGTCATGACAAGTCAAACTAATCCACACACACACAAAAACAACAACCCCCAAACCACCCCACACACCACACACACACACACACACACACACACACACACACACACTAAAAACCCAGCAAATAAAATTAGATATAAGAATGTGTACAAGCTCACACATGTAAATGAACTCACAGCACATACTTTTAAGAAAATGTTATATTACTGGAAGCACTACAAACAACATATTAATCTCATCGCATATATATAATACATATGTACTGATAAAAGGCATTTTTACCTCACAAAGCTTGTTGAAACTTTATTTAAATCAGTGTAAAAAACTATAGTGAAGACTTTAAACAAACAAAAAATAGAAAATTCAAAGTTATGGTTCTCAAAAGTCTCAAGTTTATCACTTTATACGTATTTAATATTTGTACTATTGTCTATGGGCAATAATACAAACACTTCCTTTTGTGAATACTTTTACTCATGCGAATAGTCCCTCTGTTTAATTGCTCATTTGCAGGATTGGACTAGAGGATGTTAATGTTTATACATTATTACATATAATAAATATGACCAAATAACACTTGCTGCAAGCAATTAATTTGAATTTCCTGACTTCTGAGCTCTTCAAATGTCTATGCACAAGTCTGTGAACGCACAAAAATATTGAGTACAAAACAAATACTGGAGGACAAGATATTGCCTCAGGGGAACATTGTGTCATGTTGCATTATGAGAAGTTATGGGGGGGGGACGGGGACGAACTGCGTATTCCAGTGGTTCTCCACCAGGAGTACACATAACTCTGTGGGTATGCAGTGGTCTTTCAGGAGGTTCATCAAATCATCTAAATATTTGCCTAGTTTTACAACAGGCTACATAAAAAGCACTAGCAAAGTCAGCACAAACTAAAATTTCACACTTATTTTTACTGTTCTATAAATTATACACTGAAATACAAGTACAATATGCATATTCCAGTTGATTTGTTGTATAATTATATGGTAAAAATGAGAAAAAACAATTTTTCAGTATAGGTTGAACCTCTCTAGTCTGGCACCCACAGGACCTTACCAGTGCTGAACCAGAGAATTTGCCAGACCACGAGAAGTCAATATTGTCTAGCAGCATTACCAGCACTTTCACTAGTTACTGGGATGTTAGAAGACATTTAAGGGTAAATTAAAATTAAGTAACAGCACAGATCACTGAGAGAGGCAGGACAGGTAACTGTAAACAAACTTTATGGGACCATGGGTAACTTGGCCATGCCCATGATAAGTGGACATCCAGCTAACTAAAATCATGTTAGACCATGGATGTTACCAGACCAGAGAGTGCTAGATTAGAGAAGTGCAACCTGTAGTAGTGTGCTGAGACACTTTTGTAATTTTTACGTCTGACTTGGTAAGCAAATAGTTTTTAAGTGAGGTGAAACTTGGGGATACACAAGAAAAATCAGACTGTCAATGCATTTGCTATTTTTGAAGATTCTGTCATAGCAAGCCCAGAATAATGGACTAATAATACAAAAGAAGCAATGTTTAATTAATCAGGAGAAAACAAACAATCCAAAAAAAGGGGGAAGTATCTTAATAAAGGTTTCATGCTTGAATAATGTAAATGCAGCTATATGTAATTTTACCAACTTGATGTGCTTAAGAACAAGGATGAGAAATCTCTGTTCAAAGGTTAATTTTCTTCCCCCCCTCCCAGTTTAAAAGCAATGAAAATAGATGCTCGTAATGGAAATTGTTTCTCAGCCATAACTAGAACACTGTGGTTCAGACCCCATAATATGTTGCTTAAAGAGCAAGGGCTTTCTGAACAGCATCCATACCTTATAGGTCTCTGTTTAATTAGATAGTTCACAATACAGAAGTAATAAAGATTATTACCGTCCAATAAAGATTTTCCCCAGAATTTTACTGATGAATGGAAACAACTTGCCACAGAAGAGTACATGGACCACGGAGGCTGATTATTGATTAGAAATTCACATGCACACAAATTTGTACTAAGGATGTTAAATATTGATTAATTTATTAGACAAGTAGTCGATGGAATTTCCATCGATTAATTGACTAGTCGATAGGCACTTCCACATTCCTCCTTTGAAATGTACAAGAACTCCAGCAGGGGCTCTTGTGCAACAAACTTGGAACTCCATGTGCAGCCCAGGGCCAGTGGGAAGTCCCACTGACTCTGGGCTCCATGTGGGCACTTCCGCTTTGAAATGCACAACAGCCCGGGGGACTCCCCAGCTGACCCCGGGCTCCGCACAGCGCTGCCGCTTTCAAACGCCACGGTGCTGCCGCTTTGAAGTACCCCATTCCCCCCACTTTGCTGCCTCAATCTGACAGAGGAAGAAAAGGGGGGGGAAGTGACTAGTCCTTAGCATTTGCTTATCAGATAGTCAACTAGTCCTTAACATCCTTAATTTGTACTGAGAAAGAGTAACAATCCCTGCACAATAGTTTAAAATTGATTGCTGAATCACTGTTCAAACACCTGTGCACCATCAAGAGCTCTCTCAGAAATGCATCGTCATTATGAACCAGTAGTACTTTTTGCACAAAGAAAAAGCTTTGTGTTGAACACAGGCATAGCACTGTAGACAGTACTGAGTCCACAAAAGCCATACCAGCTCCTTATAAAATGAGGTTTAAGGGTAATTTTGAAAGAAGGGTTTTCTTTTGAAATAACCGCATTTAGACAGAGTTTCTTTTTTCGAAATAGGGTATTTCAAAATAGTGCCCAGACACGATTATGCAAATGAAGCGCGGGAAATTCAAATCCACGCTTCATTTGCAATTTCGCTCAGCTGCATTTGCATTCCACTCTCAAAAGAGGAATGCAGTGTAGATATACCCTCAGAGAATACTAGAACTGGAAGGGACCTTGAGAGTTCATCAAGTCCAGTCCCCTGCCCTCACGGCAGGACCAAGCACTATTTAGATCATCCCTGATTAATGTCTATCTAACCTGCTCTTAAATATCTCCAGAGATGGAGATTCTACAACCCCCACTAGGCAATTTATTCCAGTGTTTAACCACCCTGACACCCTAATGTCCAACCTAAACCTCCCTTGCTGCAGTTTAAGCCCATTGCTTCTTGTCCTACCATCAGAGGTCAAGGAGAACATTTTTTATCCCTCCTCTTTGTAACACCCCTTTAGGTACTTGAAAACTGCTATCGTGTCCCCTCTTAGTCTTATCTTTTCCAAACTAAACAAGCCCAGTTCTTTCAGTCTTCCCTCATAGGTCATGTCTTCTAGACTTTTAATCATTTTTTTTGCTCTTCTCTGGATCCTCTCCTATTTCTTCACATCTTTCTTGAAATGTGGTGCCCGGAATAATAGTCCAATTGATGCTAATCAGCACAGAGTAGACCGGAAGAATTACTTCTCATTGTCTTTTATGGATGTTAAATATAGATTAATTGAATAGTCAAGTAACCTCATGAATTCTTATCAGTTAGTCGACTATTCTATAGTCCCTGGGGTGGGACCAGCAGCCAGTGTGCTCTGGCCCCACTCCAGAGGAGCCCCCTGCCACTCTGCGCTGCTGCTGCTGTATCAACAAAAATCAGTCAGACCACACACAAATGAGAAGGAAAAAAAGCCCCAACTCCTCGACGTGGCCCCCCAACTGAGAAGGAGAAAGACATTCCCCACATTCCCCTCATACAGGGGTGGCCAACCCGTTACAGACGAAGAGCCAAAATAGTGGTGGATACAGAGCAAAAAGCCAAGGGAAAAAAGTTGTTGAGAAAAAAACACAACAGTTTGCACTTTTAAGAGCAGAGCCAGCATTGCCCTTTAAAGGTGGCCATTTTGAAGTCCGCATGGGACGCCACGACTCCGGCTCTGTGTATTTCAGGGGGAGTGTGAGAGAGTCAGCTCTTCGCGGAACCCTTGCTTTCGCTTTGCCACACTGCCCCTTTAAGACCCGCGAGCCGTGGGTGCAGTTGCCGCAATTTTTTCTTTGAAGAGCCGCGGGTTGGCCACCCCTGCCCTCATATACCAGAGCCTAGTGGGGCCAAGGCTAGTGGATTTTTTGTGCTGCAGCCCTATGGGGAGGTAGCAGGGGGCTGGAGTGCCAGCGTGGGCTCCCCAATGCTTGGGGGAGGAGCCTTGAGCCTTGGGGGTTGGATACAGGCAAGCTGGGAGCCTCACCTGGCCCCTGGGTCTTCGGTTCCCCACCCCGATTTACATAATGGCGTAGAAAGCATGTTTATAAAGTTTGTGGATAATACCAAACTGGGAGAGGTTGCAAGTGCTTTGGGGAGGATAGGATTATAATTCAGAATGATCTGCACAAACTGGAGAAATGGTCTGAGATAAATAGGATGATGTTCAGTAAGGACAGATGCCAAGCGCTCCACTTAGGAAGGAATAATCATTTTCACCTATATAAAATAGGAAGTGACTGTCTAGGGGGGAGTACTGCAGAAAGGGATCTGCAGAAAGCAGCCCCCGACCCAAAAAATTGTTTCCCAATCCTGATCTAAATCATTGCTGAAGATATAGAACAGAATTAGTCCCAACACTGATTCCTACAGAACCCCACTCATTATGCTCTTTCAGCATGACTGTGAACCATTAATAACTACTCGCTGACAATAGTTATCCAACCCACCTTAGTTATGCACCCACCTTATTTTAGCTGTCTAGGTTGTATTTTCCTAGTGTGTTAATGAGACGGTCATGCGAGACTGTATCAACTGCTTTACTAAAGTCTAGGTATATCACATTTGCTGCTTCCCCCTTATCCACAAGGCTTGTATCTTATCAAAGAAAGTTATCAGGCTGGTTTGACAAGATTTGTTCTTTACAAAGCCATGCTGACTCTTACTTATCACCTTATTATCTTCCAGATGTTTACAAATGGATTCCTTAATTATTTGCTCCATTATCTTTCCAGATATAGCAGTTAAGCTGACTGGTCTGTAGTTTCCTGGGTTGTTGTTATTTCCCTTTTCATAGATGGGCACTATATTTGCCCTTTTCCAGTCTTCTGGAATCTCCCATCTTCCAAGACTTTTCAAAGATGACAGCTAGTGGCTCAATCATCTCCGTAAGTAATCTAGGATGCATGTCATCAGGCCCTGGTGACCTGAAGACATCTAACTTGATTAGGTAACTTTGAACGTTTTCTTTCACTATTTTAACTTCTGAACCTACATCATTTTCTCTAGCATGCTATGCTGGATGTTCAATCACCACTAACCTTCTTGGTGAAAACCGAAACAAAGATGTCATTAAGCACCTCTGTCATTTCCACATTTTCTATTATTGTTTTTCCCTTTTCATTAAGTAACAGTTCTACTCTGTCCTGGGTCTTCCTCTTACTTCTAATATATTTGTAGAATGTTGTCTTGTTATCCTTTATATCGCTAGCTAGTTTGAGCTCATTTTGTGTCTTCACCTTTCTAATTTTGCCTCTACGTATTTGTGTTGTTTATATTCATCCTTTGTAATTTGACCTATTTTCCATTTTTTGTAGGACTCCTTTTTGGTTTTTAGATCATCAAGATCACCTGGTTAAGCCAGGATAGTTTCTTGCCATACTTCCTATCTTTCATACACAGTGGAATCGTTTGCTCTTGTGCCCTTAATAATGTCTTTGGAAAACTGCCAACTGTCTTAAATTGGTTTTCCTCTTAGTCATGCTTCCCATAAGACCTTCCTACCAACTTCCTGACTTTGCTAAAGTCTGCCTTCTTGAAATCCACAGTCTTTATTTTGCTGTTAAAACAGAGGGAAATATGTCATTTTTCTTTGGCATAATAGTACGTCCATAATGCATTTTTCTAATGTTTCCCATGGTGGAGAAAAGCATTCTGGCATTCATCCATTTCAAAGCCACCAACAAAACCAGCAGTATCTCTCAATATCACTTTCTCCTCTCACTCATTTAAATTTGAATGAGAGGCAAGGTGTTTACTGTTTGTATAGTTGCTGCATAATGCCATTGAAGGCATAACATACCATCTTGTACAGTGCAGAAACCATATACTTAATTGCACATAAAGTGTAAGAAGGCGAGGAAGCAAAGATCCAAATTGTAGCACTTACTCAGATGAGTAATCCCACTGATATCATTGTAATTACTGTGTACGATCTGCTTTTCCTTGTAAGAGAAAACAAGAACATTTTGCATTTGTTTTAATAAATTTTACTTAGAACAAAATATTCCTTCAGGAATATAAATTAGGGATGTTAAATTTTGTTTAATCAACTAATCAACTAGATGATGGATTTTCCATCAACTAATCAATTAGTCAATAAGCGAGGGAGCTGCAGCGCTGTTAGTTCCTGGCCTCAGGAGCTAACTCTGCTGAGGCTCTGCCTTATAAATGTATTAAGAGACTGACAGCTCTTAATACACTTAAAAGGCTAAAGCGGAGCAGGGGGGACCCTGCACAAGCCAAGACAGCTGATTCCTGGCTTGCGCCAGGTCCCCCCTGCTGCACACCAGCCTTTTAAAGTATTAAGAGTTGGCAGGCTCTTAATACCTTTAAAAGGCAGAGCCGCAACAGGGTTAGCTCCCGGTCCCAGATGCTGACATTTAAGGCTGGTGCACAGCGGGGAGGATCCAGCATGAATTAGGGCAGTGGATTCCTGGGTCCCACCCCACGCTGCACTTTAGCCTCTTAAAAGGCTGAAGCACAGTGGGGCAGGGCGGGGCAGAGACCCGGCATGAGCCAGGCCAGCTGACTTCCGGCTCACGCTGGGTCCCCCTGCTGCACACCACCCTTAAATGTAAAAAGGCTGGAGTGCAGTGCAGGGACCCGGCATAGGAGCATATTTAATACATTTTTTAGTTCATATGGGCGTCATTACCTGTGTTTCCCTTTTCATCTTCTCTGATGTGCAAATCTTTCATCGAGGTCTCCAACTCTAGCAGATCTCTAAGTTCTTCCTTGTAGACCTCTATATAAGATACTTTCACATTGAAGTCGATATTATGGTTTTCAGAGATGCTCTGAAATATTCCCTGTATAGCACGTGGAATGATACCTTTTTCATCCTCTGCAACAGATGCTAAAATATAAACAGAAATGTGACCAGAATTGCAGTAAATTTATCTTTAGTATAAAGTTTAAATTCTGAAATGTGAACAAAAGTCTGTGGTCGGTAGCACTAAGCTGCCAATGAAGCTGAAGAATTTAGTCCTGTCAAAAAGTCCCATTATAGTCATACCATTGAATGGCTGAATATTTGCTGACAATCCTTAACAAGATTCATCTCTGAGCTCCAATAAATTACTTGTTAATATAAACTAGTGAGCAACATGGTGGGTGGCTCAGGTTTACAACAGTGATGCATTTGACTAATATGTTTCTCACAAGCCACATTTCACATTCAGTGATTACTGATGACTACCTCAATGACTACATCAATTTCAGCAGGTATCTCTTGCTCCAATAAGGGTTTAATGGTAGTTCATAAGTGCCCATGTGCCAGAAATAGGAGACAGTAATTAGGAACACTTCTTATTCATTCTACCAACATATAGCTCACCAATGCTATGTCAAACTCCTGCTTTTAAATATCAGCAAAGATCTCAGATATTATTTATTCCACAGTATGGAAGTTGGTTGGGTGTATATGAGAGGCTTCTGAATGGCTCATGCCTTCTAACCAAGAAAATGAGAAATTGTCCCATCTAGTCAGTGACTATGGGTATGTCTACACTGAATGCTTATTTCAAAATAAGCTATTCTGGAATAGTTATTCCAAAATAGTTTATTTTGAAATAGCACTTCTATACTGCAGGGAAGCCTCAAAATTAGTCCGAGGCAGGCTTCTCTAATGTAGATGTGCTATCTCGATTTAGAGTCCCAAGAGGCACTGGGGACGAATAACTTAGAATGGCCCTTGTGAGGGGCTATTTCAAAATAGCAGAAGTGGAGCGTTTACACACGCCTAATTTTGAAATAGCTATTTCGGAATAAGCATTATTCCTCATAGAATGAGGTTTACAGATTTTGGAATAAGCCGTCTGTTATTTCGAAATTATTTCGAAATAATGGAATGGCTGTGTTAGACGCTCGCATAGTTATTTCGAAATAACATTAGTTATCTTGAAATAATGGTGCAGAGTAGATGCAACCTTAATCAATGTATGTAAAAAAGTTGCCAAGTCTTTGAATAGCCTCCCCTTGGTAAGGGATACATCTTCTTAATTATGGAGGAAAGGAATTTTTTATCTTCATACTGGATTGGCACTGGACCAGATAAACAATGCCCCCACTGCTGGTTTTGATGCCCCGGCAGACAGTGTAAAATATATTAGGGGTTTAATTCAGGTTGCTGGACCTCTGAATAAAATATTTTTAAGTGAGTGGATACTTCATGAGACTGAAATGGATGACCTCACTATTAGACTGAATATGGGAAATAAGGAATATCAAGTGTTAGGTGAGGACCAAGTGAATGGTTTAATATTTTTATCTTTAGCTTTTACCAATAGCATTTTTGATAATTTAAGAATAGATTATTTTAATCCAAGTATTAAGTATTTAGACACTTTGGAAGACTCATATTTTAGTGAAAGGAGACATTTTAACAATAATTTTTTATCTACTGTTTTTAATAATAGGGTTAATTTTACAAATTTTACAAATAGTGGTAAATTGAAAGATGGGATTTTCTATTTGAAATATCTTCATAGTATTCAAGTGAAATATTTAAAGAGCACAAAAATATTCTGAGCACTCAAGTACTACAATGATAGTACACTAAGGTAGATTAGACACTATATAGATTAGATTCATTTGCTTAGCATTGCTGGTTTTAGTTATTACTAAATAAAGTTAAGAGCAAATAGGTTAAAATAAATGAGATCTTGATGCTCAAGCATAGGTGGAGATTAAATTTGGAAGATAAGGGCAAAGAATCACACATGTAAAATAATCCTATTTTAAATGTGGGTCAAATCCTGACGCTCCCACCAACCTCAGATCAGTGGCTGGCATTGACTTAGTGTTCGGGGGGGTGCAGAGGAAAAGCACTGCACTTGATACTTCTCAAGGTACTTGAGTACAGTCTAATTTAAGACAAATCCCTTTTCTGGATAGTTCATCTAACTCATGTTTGGTCAGAAGAGTATATTAGTTTAGAATAGGGATGTGAACAGTGTTGTGGTGTAAACAGGTAGCTAATAAACATGAGTTTATTGGTTAGCCAAACTGCTACACTCAGCTCCTGGTCTGGTGCCCCAAGAGCGTGGTGGCAGGCGGGAGTGGTACGTGCAGGGCTGGCTTAGAAGCCAGTTCCCGGGGAGCAGACTACCACCCCGCGTGTAACTGTGTAACCACTGAAATTTTCAGCACTTACACAGTGAATCAATTACATGTATTTTAACGTCCCTGGTTTGTAGTAGTGTTTTTCATTAGCCTTTTTTTGTCAACAGCATAGAACTTCAATACTGATTGGCAATGAGCACTATAGGAAGTTCTCAGATACAGACAGACTATAGCACTGTTTATGCTGCATAGACACAGTTGTGGGAATTACTTACTGCAAGTGAAGCCAGCCCAGTGTTCTAATGGGAAAATTCAATCAAGCAGCAAGAAACAAACAAAAAAACCACACATACATAAAATCTCAACAACCAGTCTGAACCACTATTCACCTCATGTTCTTAAATATATACCTGCAGAATATAGTTATAGTTTATTTCACAACTATGGCATCGCTTGCCATGTATTATTTATTTGGTTTAGGCAAGTACACTGGTCACAATCACAGAAATAAAGTAAACTTTGCAACACATACCAATATGACCTCCACCAATGGTGTATGTCTTCCCAGACCCCGTCTGTCCATAAGCAAAAACTGTGGCATTATATCCTTCAATTAAAGACACAACTAATGGTTTAATGCAAGTTCTATAAACTTCTTCTTGGGTTGAATTTTTGCCAAACACAAAATCAAAAGTGAAGACACGGTCTTTCCCAATGATAACTTGCTGTGTGTTTGGGACCAGTCTCACACATACTTGATGGTTATGAAGAATCTCTTTGGAAAGCAGCGGTCTTATTCTTACAGCAACTTTTACTGGAATCTCTTCCATGACAGCCTCCAGTTTTAATACTTGACCTAAAATGTTTTCTTATGGTTTTTGTTTTCATGACATTTTCAATTTTCTGCATCTAGAAACAAAGTTTTCTGAATTATAAAGTGAACATAAGTTCATTTCCCAATGACTTACTCAACTTTTCATTCTGGAAAAAGATAACTAAAGAATATTTGAGTAAGTAAGTGTCTGTCCTGTAAAAATGGCACAGAATGGTCCAGTCCAATATTTCTCCAGTTAGTATTTCTCTTTCTCTCTTAATTACAAGATCAGCAAATTCAACCTGAAATCTGAAAGTCATGTGATCTTTCTGGATATGACATGATTACATTAGTTAGCAGTTCTCAACCAGGGGTATGCCCTCCTTCCAAGGTTTACTAAACTTTCTATGGGGCAGTTCTTCCCATTCACTCACTGGGTTGCAACACCACTCAGTGAAATTTGGTGCATTTGCCACTCCATCTGACAGTGGAGTGCCACCAACAAATTTCACTGAGTGCTGTTGTGATTTAGCACAATACCCACTAGAACTCTTCAATGCTGAAATTGAGAAATACTGCCCTGAAAACTTTGTGGATATTAAGATGTGCTTTTAGCCTAGCCTATGCACAGTTAGACAGCAGGATCAAAGGACTGATTTACTTCAAGCAGAATCTCCTTTATTGGAATCAGTCTATTAATAGTCCCAGTTCTACCTAGATTATATTAGAAAGTCCCATTTTGTAAGGAGGGTAAGGAGAGTGGAGCTCCAAGAAGGAAAAAAAAAAGCAGTGAGGGGGAAGGATGACATGATTCCAAAAAGGTTGAGAACCTCTACATTAAGTAATAAAGACAATACCATGAAAGCTTACTTATCAATTCTGTTGATGAAGCATGTAATCACAAATAATCCAACTCACTCTTCCACAAGCTATCTTGGCTCTGTAGGGGAAACAGAAATAAAAGCACATTAAAAATGTCTTCCACTTAAGATAAGTAGATGGGATTTGAAAAGCACATGGGAAACAGATTGTATATGATAAGAAAGTGTGATTTTAAATACTCTGATTAGTCTGATGCAGAAGTCAGTCCTTTTTAATCCATGTTAAGTACATAGCTAATTAAAATGAACATTTTGTTTTTATTTGCATTTTTTTAAACAGGTAACTTATAGCAATTGTGGTTCCACTCTTGTAGAATGGATGAATGCTTTCCCACAGTGATTTTCAAGAACCTTCTGGAAAGCTGAGTTTGTCAGACATGGATGGACACTCTCTTGGGACACTATAGATTCAAAGCTGACATTATGAAAAGGCTGTGTGACCCCAATCACTTCTGTTCCAAGAGTCCCATGTGAGCAGAAATGAGAGGAAGAGGACGTCCTTGTGGGTTCTACTGTTTGCTAGAATTCCATATACAGGTTGGACATTTCTTATCCTGTATCCATGGGACTGGACCGGTCCCGAACTAGGGATGTGATAGTGTAATTGATTAACCAAGAAGCAAAAGCTTATAGGTTAATATTGTAGACTACAGGCATTCCCTCCCAGACCCCACCAATAAATTGTTTAGCAGGCTGGCCAGCGGGTCCAGGACCTACCCCTGCTGCGGCTCTGCATTTAAAGTGTAATAGAAACCAAGCGGGCAGGCAGCCTGGCTCAGTTCTGTCTTGCGCCAGTTCTGGGAGCTCAGACCCTCCACTAGACAGGGGCTGCTGCCAACCCTTGCTGCTACTGCTTTATCAGAGTCAGTAGCAAAGGGCAACAGGCAGCTGGTCTGTGAGGGCAGCTCTCACCTGGCACCCCACACGCTGCCTCTGATACAGAGACAGTAGCATGGAGTGTCAGAGGGCTCCTCAAGAGTGAGGCCGAAGCACACTGGCTGCTGGCCCTGCCACCAGGGACTACAGAATAGTCGACGAACGGATATGAGTTCATGAGGTTACTCAACTATTCAATTAATCAATACTTAACATCCCTATTCCGAACCAAGGAATTTGCTGGACTAGAGAAGTTTCCCTGCCACAGCCCCCAGCTGCTGACTCTGCCAGCTCCAAGTGAGTGTGAGGGAAGCGGGGGACTACCTCGAGCCTCTGCCAGGCTGCCTGATGGGTTGCTGGCCCTGCTGCCATTGCCAAGGCCAGACACCCTGCCATGCTCCGGCAGCCCACACTGCCGCAGGCTGTCACAGGCTCCAGCCCCACGCTGCCATGGGCTGGCTCTGGCCCTGGTCGGGCTGTCAAGGATTTGGGCTCCAGTCCCAGTTCCGAAGCAGTCCAGGGGCTCTGGCCCTGCTTCCACAAGCTGTCCAGAGCTCCAGCCCCACGCTGCCAAGGGCTGCTACCAGCCCGAACCCTGGCCCCACTGCCGCGGGCTGCTAACGACTCAGGCTCCTGCCCCATGGCAGCCCACAGGGCCTGGCCCCTCTTTTGCGGGCTGCCTGAGGGTTTGGCCCCAGACCGCATTGCCACAGGCTGTCAATGGCCTGATCCTGCACTACCGAGGGCTGTCCCCACCCCATGCCACAAGCAGTTGGGGGCTGCTGCTGGATCGAGCCCAAACTGCTGGGGGCTGCTGACAATACCAGACTCTGCCCCATCCCACTGCTCTCGGGGCTGCACCACAGATGTTGCTGGACTGGAGAATTCTGGTTTTGGGAGGTGCAGCCTGTACAGGGATATGTACAGTTTGGTTACATGAATTTTTTTTTTCATTAAAACCCCCACAAAACTCAAATATGTGAAAATCCTGAGTGGGGTAATAGAGGCATTAAATGAAATATTTCACAAGATCTATCTAAACATTTTCAGCATATATAAAAAATGGATTGTAGTCTATAAATATACAGAATAGTGCAAGCACAGAGCAGAAGTACGACTGTTTGTAAAGAGTAGAAAGAATTTTATTGTGTGATAGCTCAGCACAAGCAAATCCCATCCCCAGTCCACACAAAGTATTTTTTTTAGTTTATTTCTACACAGAATTGTTTTTAGTCTGAAAGAAAATATCACAAGCTCTTTAGATACCACTAATTGAAATATAAATCAGTATTTACACCCACCAAGTGTATTATCCTTTACCTTATTAAACCACCAACCAACCACCATCTCCTTTACCTCACTATCACAAAGAATTATGGAAAGTTGTGGAAAACACAGTGAGTGCAGAGCCTTTAATTAATAGATCAGGTCACTAAAATGGGCATCAGGGTATTTAACTTCTGGGTTCATGTAGCTTTCATGTAATATGTAACAACTGAAATTTTTAATACAAGGATACAGCTAATAGCTCTTCCTTTGTTCACCTAGTGCCAATATTATGCAGAAGTATTACACTAATATATTGGCTTATGATCACAAATATTCTATTTCCCTATACTCCCCTCAACACACCACAATCTGAAAGACAGACTGGCACAAAGATGTGATATATATTAGAGATGTTAACTAACATGTATTTTTGTAAATGTGTGATTGCTGGATTTTCTAGCAGTTACATTTTTACACGCAGGGGAGGGGAACAAGCGGGAGCTGGTACTAAGCTTCTTTTCCACCAACACCAGCTCCCACCTGCCCCTGCCCCTCTAATAAAGAGGCTGCAGCACTGGGGTGCAGACGGGTCTGCGGAAGCAGGCACATGTGAGGAGTTGGCTTAAAAGCAGGCTCCACACAGCCACAGGCTCCTGCCTCCACCCCTTTGCTGCCTCTGATACAGAGGCAGCAAGTGGGGTGATGCATGTGTCCCTTATGATTAACCAATGAGCCCAGATGTATTGGTTAATCGTGTAAACGGCTACATGCTAACATCCCTTACATATATATAATTTTAAGAAGTCTATTATGAATTATTCACACAAAGGCTTTTAGCCAAAGTCATCATTGTACACATGCAGATGTCACTTAGTGTCCCTGCTCGATTATTATTATTAAAATCGGGCTCAGAAATCATCCCCAGACTACGCACGGGTTCGGCTAACAACAAAGCCGCGCTGCTGCACTCTATTTGGAACGGGGGCTCTCAAGCATAGCAGCCCCCACACGCAGCGGTGCCAGGCTGCCCGGGGAGTGCCGCTGTAGCTTCCTAACCCAGTGCTCGAGAACTACCTGCTAACACGGGGCACTGGCCTGGGACGGCTCCAGGAGGCCGGGCTCTCGGACCCGGCTCTGCCCCTGACTCTGGCCATGTCGCTTAACTTCTCCATCCCTCAGCGCCCGGCCTGTGGCACGGGGATCAGGCTGCTCCCCTCTCCCCGGGGCGCGGCTCCTCGGCTGAGCAGCGTTACTGCGCCGTGCTCCAGGGCCATGCGCGGGCGGGACAGGCTGCAGGAGGCGGCCCGGCTGCGGGGCTCTCCAGCTTTTCTCCCTTTCCCTCTCCTCTGGGGCCAGGCCGCCGGGCCTGTCTGAGGGCGGGGCCACTGCCAGGAACAAGCGAGGCTGCGGCGGGGCGGGGGCGGGGGGCTGGAGAGGGAAGCACCGACCCGCGGGGCTGCGACAAACCCACCTGCTGCTGGCCGCGGGCGCAGAGCGATCCAGGCCGCTTCCCTTCTGTTTACACGCCGTCACCAAGCAACAGCGGAACCTTCCGGGCCCGGAGGCGTCTGCCAGCGACGCCGAGGCCTCTGCCGCCCTCCAAGAGCGGCGCCTCCCGCCCGGCGCGGCGCCCCCTGCTGGGCCCTGTGAGAGCCGCTGGCGGTCAGCCGCTCCCCTGGGACCTGGCCGAAGGCTTCGCTTGCTGCTGGCTGTAAAGCTCCAGACCGGAGCATGTGGGTCCCGTCTTCGGCACAGGAGGAGGGGCTCTGGCTGCTCAGCTCAGCCCTCGCGGGCCCCTGATTTAAAAGTCTGGCGCACCGGCTGGATCACCTGGAGCCTTGTCCAAGTCCTGGGTTCAAAAATCAGACCTCAAAACAGTGTGAGACTAGACTGGGGGGGGGGGGACCCAAACCTTTTACATAAATATTACATCTTTGGGTCTCTGTTCCGGTTTCTGAGATTTGTGCTAATCCGGTTTGAGGTTGGGGGGGGGGGGGATCTGTTGTCCAATTCCCTCATGCCACCCTGATCAAGCTGTTCTCTGCAACCACCAGTTAGAAGTGTACTTAAAAGAAAAAGTTGAGACTTTCAGTCACTTGCTGCCAGGAACTGTGACTTCAAGACAGACACCACCAAATATTACAAAACTTGTAATAAAATCAGGAGAGTTGGCACCATCCTAAGCCCCCGACTTGTTGGGGTATTGCCATCCTCCAAGTCACCAGATATATAGGTTATGCAGTTGCCCTAAGCCATTTTACCTTGCAGGTGTTAACCACCAGCCACCCTGTCATTCCTTACCTTACCCCACTCCTTTAAGGTCCATCCATCAGGTTACACAGCCACATTCTGTACTGTGCAGCGACTCAACTGGTATTTTGCCATCTGATCACACAGTTGTGCTTATGGTGGGTGCTCTCTCATAACTAAATATAATAGCCTTTTCCAATTAATTTCACGCCCCCCCCCCAAAAAAAAAGCCAAAACTATCTATTGTCAGGTGATGTGCTGACAATATTCTCAGTGCTGCAACACACACATTAGGAAAGTGCCACCTTATGACCAAAAGAAAGCAGACATGGAAGAGGTAGAATACATTGAATCCTAAAGCACCCAGTGACCACTGTTTAATGTTTTTAAACAAAAAAACACCCTAGCCTATAGTTACTAGTGGTTCACTACTTGGCCTGGCAAAACTGAGGTTTATGAGGACATTTGGAGGAAAGGGTTTAGTAGACTGGAATTAGGAAAGTATTCCACATATGGGGGATAGGAGAGGATGTGAAGAGAAGTTGAGCAGAAAGTTTTATTGAGATACCATTCACCTCTGCTCCAAGCAAAATATCTTTAAGGAAGGGAAATATTAAGGTGGATATTGTTAATTTAAAATTTGACCACACTGTGTTGCAGTTCCTTTCCCCAGCAAAATAATTATTTCTGACCATGTGTTTGCCCCTATGCTCACTGGGCTAAAGCTATTGAAGTTTAACATTAACACAGCAGAGGTTATTAGAAGGATGCATTAGAGGTCTGAAAAAGAGATACAGCTATTCACAACAAAAAATAACTAAACCCACACCCAAATAGACAGGTAATAGTTGTGTTTACTGATGCTATGGAAGGGAATCTATAGGAGGTGCTGTCCTAGTTCTATCACCTATGCATTCTCTTCGGTGTTGCTTGTTAAAAAGGCATCATAGTTCAAAATGTCAAATCTGTTCACGTGCACAGTAACACAAATATCAAATCTAACAATAACATTCAAAAGAATGTAACTTCCCTCCCCCTCTTTCTTTAGCCAAGTCACTTCCTAGACTGGCAGCCCCAACTCCCATAGCGCATTCTGCAAACAGTAGAAGAAAGGTCCTTAGCCCTTTAGTACAGAATAACTGTATACTCATTTTAAGCCTTGTTTATGTAGGAGGTTCCTGGAGGTTCACAGGCCCCTCGGGCCATTTGAGTTATCCAAACACTGAAAAGAGCATTCAAAAATGTTACCTATGTGACATTTCCCCACACTAATAACCCAAAAACAGTCCAAAAATGTAAAAGCCAAACTTCTACTTTTTTACAAAAATGAAAATATGAATGTCTGTAGATGTATTCAACAATGATGCATAAGACTGAGTCAATCCGATAAAGTATTTCAACAACTTGACTCTTTAGTATTAAGTCATCTGTCCATAGAATATACACCAACTGATTGGGATAGCCTGGAAGTTGATGCTAGTGTGGGAGAATTTGACTCATTGTAGTTGTTACCTCAGGTATATTATTGGTTTTGTGGTGCATTTGTCCAGCAATTCTTCAAGGTGGCCTATAAAGAGGCTGGCATACTGGGGAGCCATTCTAGTATCCATTGCTGTTCTCATAGTTTGGACAATGTGATTGTTTGAACGTAAAAGTATTTTAAGATTAAATGAATGAATATGGTGATGTGTTTGGGGTGGGTAGCTGAGGCTTGTCCATTGTTTGTAAATATTTTAGGTAGGCAGCTATGCCATCATTGTGAAAGATGCTGGAGGGGGAGTCAAATGTACAGCTACAAAATGGGAAATAATTGGTATCAATAGTACTGTTGAAAAGAATCAAATAGCTATAGTGTATCACAATTGAATGAGTCAAGAATGTTTGCCAACTTCTGAGAAGTTTGGGACATGTGATTATCCCCTATCCCTGCACATGGGAATCTTATAACTTTGCATAAATGTTTCCATACATGTTACCAGGTCAATACTAACCAGGAAATTATGAGTTTCCAAATGATACTTTACAAGGTGTATTTTGTACAACTATTATTAGAATAGTTTGTGGAGGGGGGAGACTTCAGTCATACTGATCTATGAGGAAAAAATACTGGGCATGTGTAGTTTTGAAAAAAGAAGTGTTGTTATAAAATGGATGATGTGTGGGAGTGGGATTTTATATTTGTATTTTAGGTTTAATAATGTAGTAATGTATAACTTAATTTCATCCTGCTAGCCACCCTTTTTTTCTTGTGACCCTCATTAGGCCCTTTAGGTAAATACAGATTTCTTTGTATTAAGGTTTAGTAATTGAGAGACGGGATTTTGTATTGTGTCTATGTTAATGAGATTAGAAATATTGAAGGCCCAGGCCTTCAACGTGAACTGTTTTGATTACAAGATTTAGTAAGGTTTAATTTACAATGCTTTTTGCTTTTCCCTAATATAAAACACTGCTGTTTGCATATCTTTGAAGGTCTCTGTGAAAGGCTGTTTGTGTTAATGGGAAATGTATGCGTCAGGCAGAGATAAGGTGTGAAGGCCCTCATTAAAGCCAGATGGTCACGAGAGAAGGGGGAGAATGCAGGGTGAAGACAGACTCATTGGCGTCAGAATATCATCAGTGCGCATCCATGATTAAGGAAGAGGCAGATTGATGGCTCTAAAGGTGAAGGCTGGCACCCCTAAAGACAACTGATTAACAATCCAGGACAGAATGACCCTATGGGAGGTGTTTTGGAATATTAACATCAAAAGGTAACCAGAATTCACAGACTTCAACAGAGAAGAGGATTATAAAAGCAGGGTGCTTTGCCATGGAACTTTGGGTTCGTCTTACCACCAACTCCAGGAGCATCGGAGTCACGACCGACAAAGCCCGGCTCCCCTTTGCGGTCAATCTGGCTGGCCACTAGATTGATTCAGTCTCTGGACTGGTAACTATAACATCGACTGGTGGGGCTGTGTGCATGGTATGTGTGACTGAAAAGCATATGCTACTGTAGTATTCTCAATAAATGCGGCGTACTGCCTTTTCCCCTATAAAAGGTCTCGTGTGCTTCTTTTAAGCATAACAGATGATCAGTTGTCATCCAGGTCAACTTGAAGTCAGATAAGAAGTAATAGTTGAAATCTCCCTTGCTTCAGAGTTACGTTAGATTTAGGAAAAGCTTTCTATCTATAAGGGTAATTAAGCTCTGGATTAGGTTTCCAAAGCAGGTTGTGAAATCCCCATAGTTAGAGATCTTTAAGAGGAAGAAGGACAAACATCTGGTCTAGGTTTATCTCATACTGCTTTAGTGCAGAGGGTTGGACCTGATGACCTCTCAAGCTCCCTTCCAGCCCTATATGTTTATGAAAATGCAGTGATATTGTTTAAGAGTTACAATACAAATTAGATAAAGTAATTGAATATATATTGAAACAAGTGATTCAACTTTAACATTTGATTAAATAAACACAGATGTCAGTTTTATTCCAAGCATAATTCTTTACTGATTACAAAAAACAGACCTTACCTGAATGTGAACTCGATGGAGTAATATACACAGCTGCAGTGATGGATACAGTGTTAATATATCAGAGAAGTCAGTATATAAAAAGCTACAGATGAAGTAACAAATCTGCATGGTACTTCAGTGAGAGGTCTACAAAACTGGTGGTTTTAGTAGTATATGCAACGTACACGATGAATTGGAATTTCTTTCATATCTTCCCTATGATCCCGGGCATAGTCCCACAGATAATAATCAAGGAGAACTGCATTTATTTTCTCTCTCATGTTTTGTCCCTTCTTCTTATAGAGTTCCAGAAGGTGATCACAAATCAATCCACAACACCAAATAGAACAACCTCGGATCTCCACTTCTTGTACATCTCCAGACTGGAACATTACTCCTATAGAACACAGAGATCTTCAATTAATGTTCAGTGGAACAGGAATCACAGAATATAAAACACTTTCCCTTTGAGCTACATATAGTTAAATATACCCCACAGTTTCGCATTTAATATAGTGCACTATAAATAAAGGAAATTCAGCCTGTGCGTTTTCTAGGAGTTTTATTTTGTTTTGCTATTTACATTTATGAGTTGCTGTGTTGATAAACTCCCATACATTGAGAAGTATGTCCTATATATTTTAGTTATTTCTAAAATACAGCAGGCGGAGGCTGTGGCTGAGGGAAGGGCTGATCTACAGGCAAATAAAGACACTATAGTTCTATCCAAAAAACTGGAATGCTGCAGACAGGTGCAATGCAAACTGCATACATTTATTAATATACCTGATACTGCAATTCTAGTCCTTATTTTTTTCTGACAAGAAACTGACAATTATGTATCCACCTCTGTATGGCAACAGAATCAGAATATAACCCCAACACTAGAATAAGACCATAAGACTCTTAAGCTCCTGTTTTCCAAAAAGCCAATGAACAAATCCTATGTTCCATATAATTCCTCACTTTTTATATTATCAATGGAAAATATAAGACGTGCACATTATGTTTTGCATGTAGATGTTACAATTTTTCACTTTCACCACTGAAGATAATTCTGAAGACAAACAATGTATAGCCAAATGTAATATCTAGACTGTATATATATTTTAGATGAGTTACTCCACTCCTTCTAAATAGCTCACTAACTGAAGAGAACGCTCTTTCAATATAAAAAGGATTTAGCAGCTAAAACGGAGTCATCCTGAAAATAAAAGATTGTGTCTTGTGTCCTGAACCATTATTAGATGAGACTACAGTTCATTCTATTATTTTGATGTCTTTACCTCTCTCCAGTGCCACAAGAGGGAACTGTAGCTTTTTGTTTGTATTTGATGCTGCCAGTCAATAGTGAAAGCTTTGTGAATACTGAAACCAGGGACACTGCAGGAGAGCAACATTGGGCATATGTACAAAGTGCAAGGCATTGTATTCAGTTTTTCAATAAGAGGATTTTGTTTGCTCTAGAAGACTTGCCAAAGGGAAGAAAAACAAAAGGTTAAAAGACTGGGAGCTGCTTTAAATTAATGATTGGTGTCATTAAGGAGACAGAAGATGGTAGATCTAATAAATGAACTATTGTTTATAGTGTCATGATACTGGATTTACCCGACTGCCAGGCAGCATTGTTTCATCAGAGAGATGAAACTAACAGCCAAAATTAGCCAAAAGCACAAGGAGAAGTGGTTAAGCCAAAAATAGGCTACAGGTTTCAATGAGAAAAGTGAAACAAGCAAATGAAAAATCTGAAGACAAATCCCACTTCTACTATTATAGACTAACAGATGTATTGGATCATAAGCTTTCGTGGGCAAAGACGAAAGCTTTTTTTTTTTTGCCCACGAAAGCTTATGCTCCAATACATCTGTTAGTCTATAAGGTGCTACAGGACTCCTTGTCGCTTTTGCAGATCCAGGCTAATACAGCTACCCCTCTGATATTTGACTTCTACTATTAGTTGTTTTACAGTTAATATGCACAGGAAAATGGAAACAAACATCAATAAATAGAACCCTGCAAATCTGCAGATGTGGATATCTGTGGATCATGTCTACAGATACAAATTGTGTCTGCATAGGTCTCTATCAATTAATAAAAGAACATAGTACGGAATCTGCATTTGTTGGATACAAGTATGTTTTGTCAGCACATATGCCACAGATAATAGGGATGTTACATTTTGATTAACCAGCTAATCAAGTAGTCGATGGAATCTCCTACTCAATTAGTTGATAAGGGGTGGGGTGGGGTGGGGCTCTCGCTATCCTGGCTGTGCCTTTGCCTTTTAAATTTAGTAAGAGCTGCCCGCGGTGGTATCCAATTATATATTCACAGGCAGAAGCATAGTAGTTGGATTGGCGCAAGTTTATTTCAAAATAGGCTATTTCGAAATTTAGCGTTGTCTACACAGCACCAAATTTAGAAATAAAGTACTATTTCGAGACATCCCTTAAACCCTCATTCCATGAAGGTACCAGGATGGCGAAATAGCGCACGCATTATTTCGAAAAATATTTCGAAATAACGGGTGGCTTGTGAAGACGCGGGGTAGCTATTTTGGGATACCTCTGGTATCCCAAAATAATTTTGATGTGTAGACATACCTTTATGTTTCTATATTACTGTTCTTTTCAGAGATAGTAACTGTTAGCACTTCCCACCATTTTGTTTTTTCAAGTTCAGGAGGAAGGTCGGTACAACTATTAGAAACTCAGTAAGGGTATTTTCTACACTGAAATTAAAATCCTGCAGCTGGTTCGTGCCAGCTGACTCAGGTTCAGAGTTTAGGCTAAGGGTCTGTTTAATTATATATAGACTTTTAAACTTAGATTCCAAACTAGATTCCAACCTAAGCTTGAATGTCTACACCACAATTAAACAGCCCTGTAGCCAGTGCCATGTGAGACAGAATCAGCTGGCATAGGCCAGCTGCAGATTTCTAACTACAATATAGACACAAAGTGAGAGCTATAACCTTACTGAAAATAGTACTAGAACCCTACCAAAGCTCAGTGTTGAACTGAGCCCTAGTAGTGTTTAATCCACATACATTTACAGTTTACTATTTATATAAAACAAAAAGGATGACAGAGGCCCTCTCATCCCAGATTTTTAGAGCATGTACTTTCTCACCAGTGTTCCTGTAAGCTGAGTGCTTGGGCAGTCCAAGCTGATTAGTAGAGCAGCCACAGCTAGGTTTGTGTTTCTACTGGCGGTGCACATTAGCACATGCCTCAATGCACATAAAAATTATTCCACATGTGGCTAGAAAAGAGCAGAGGGAACATTGTTTCCCATGCTTTCCCCTTAACTGGATGATAAATCTACATACCAGAAGGAAAAGAAATGCATCCCATACCTCTTTCATAGAGGTGAATCATCTCTACACTACAAAATTAATATTCAGGAACAGTGATGCAATAAAAGACTTGCAAACCTGCATGGAGTTTCCTCATCAGTTCACCAGAGTATCTCATTGCTCCCAGGTGAACAAGGACTTGAGGGATACGATAGTCAGCAAATATAGTCAGACTAGAAATGTCACCGAAGCAGCCATCTCCTTTCCCTTCCAATACACTCCAAGTATCAGCCACTAGTATTTGTGCCCGTTTATAAAAAGACACCTTTTTGCCCTGACAGACAAGAACACAATTGGTTAGGAACCTGAGATATGTAGGTACTCAAAAACTTTCTTTTGCTAAAGGATAGTCATTATTATGCTTACTCAACTAAGGATGTTAAGAATATGGTATCCAATTATATATTCAAATAAAAACATAGAACCAACTGCAAATTTTTTTTTTGCATATAAAAAGAAATACATCTGAATTTACTGAAGTGGAACTAAGATATCAGGTTATTGAGTAAGATTGGTGTATTATGCATGGGAATCACTGTGATATCAGGTTATAAGCTGAATTGGTTTATTGTCTATGAGTTACACTAGTTGGAGTCCAGTTATTACAAAGTTTCTTTCAGGAGCCTAGTCTCATCCAAGATTTTATCAGAAAGAAAGCAACATAGGGAGCATCTCACTAGATCAAGCCATTTGTACATCGAGTTCAACATTTTGCCTTTAATACTGATCAAACAATATTCCAGTGAAGATAACACTTAACAACGTTCACTCCATACATCTTGCCAGTTACACAGGGGGTAGAAAGGAAAATTCATTTCAGAAACTATATTATAATCTGAAGCTTGACGTTTGCTTAATTGTTAAAATGCTTTTAATTTAGGCCTCAATCCTGTAAAGGCTTATGCATGTGCTTCATTTAATGCACTGTGCGCAGTCCCATTGATCTCAAAGTGTAAAGTTAAAATATGCACCTTGGGGTTCTAGCTCTTATAACTATAAATATTTTTATCTATCATAAAAGAAACAGGATCTGATTAAATTACAGCTACAAAATGGCTATTATAGAGAACTTACAAAGGAGATGGGACTTTCATTACATATCTGGATACTTCCCCCCACCTCATTCCCTTCCCTCAAATTGTTACAATTCACAATGGAGAGCAAAAAAATTACTTTTTCTAAAAAAGTGCTTTAAATTACTCCAGAGAATAGAGCATGCGTTCCCAAACTGGGGGGCGTGAAGAAATTCCAGGGGGGGGTGGAGGCGACCCAGCCTTCCCAGCCCCCCTTCAAGTTCTGCTGCCCCGGTCAGTTCCTTTTTTTTTTTTTGCTCAACAAGTTTTGCTATTTTGGGTGTGTGTGTGTGAGGGTTTTTCAAAAATCAAAAAGGGGGTGTGATGCCGAAAAGTTTGGGAACCACTGGAATAGAGCATATTTTTTACTGCAGTGCCCAGCTCCAAAGGATCAAGAGATCAATAGTGCCAAGTCAGTTTCACAGAACACCCGTGTGTGGGGTTTTTTTTTGTTGTTTTTTTTTTTAAGTTCTTCCTCTCCATTCTCCACTCATCCTGCATGGCTGTCTTCCCACCCCTTTTTTTTTTAAAGAAATACTAACCTTAGAATCTTATTTTGTATTGCCTATGAAAGGAATATTTTTTATTTATAGCAACCATTTTCAGCACTTTTTTCAAAAGAACGTAGTTAAAGCACAGCAGGTGTGTGTTAGTCATTTCCATGCTTTAGCATGTGTGTACTTTTATTCTTCCTGAAATGATACTACTGTAGTGCCCCCATCTCCTTCTGATCCTCCATAACCTGTCTGGTGGACAGAGCAAAATTAGCAAGGATTGTTGGTGGCATTTAATCCAGGAAGAAGCACATATCTTTAGGGAAATAGTAACACTATTTGAACCACTCTCGGATTGCTTCTGATGCCAATCGTCAATTTTAGCAGTGGGAGCCCATTCAGGGATTGGATGGTGACCTCTCATCCCCAAGAAAAAGAAAAAGAATAGCTTTCACCATCAGAGCTCTTGCTAATTCTGACCCAGCAACAGATCTCTCCTGGAGAGTCAGGAGGAGGCCTGAGAACCATGTTACCAATGCTAATTGCTGAAAACAACCATTGGATTGATCATAGAAGATAGGACAATGTTGCTAGTACCAAATTAGAAAAAAGGGGGATTATTAGGGAGTGGGGGATTTTACAGGACGTTAAATGGGAGGGATACGTATATGTATCATTCATGGATTGCTGCTTTGAAAGGATTCTGTGGTTTAACTGGCAGGCATGAAACTCCTGCATGAATCCCAAAAGCCTCGGATACATTTTGAATACAGCAGTGATTCATAAGTAAAGTCTCTGACCCCCATTAAATAAAGCAGTTAAGTGAAATGCTGCATCCCTAGCTGGCCCAGGCTGCATGCGGCGTTGTCAAAGTGGCAGCACCGTGTGGAGCCCAGGCTCAGCGGGGGAGTCCCCAGCTGACTCTGGGCTCCATGCAGCACTGCCGCTTTGAAACGCCACGTGGAGCCTGATGCTGGTGAGGGGCTGCTAGAGTCTGCCGCTGGCCCTGTGCTCCCCACAGGGCTTTCGGCTTTGAAAGCTTCAAAGGTGGAAGCGCCCTTATTGATGCCAATTGCATCGGCTATTTGATTAGCCAAATAATCAAAATTTTACATCCCTAGAAAGAATAAGACTGCGAGAAGGAAGAGTTTTGTGTTAAACTTGTAGCAACCCTTCTAAGGCAACACTGAGACAACCCCACTCTGACCGATCTTGGATTGAAGCTATTGGATTGCATGCTAACCTTCCATGACCATCTGAAGAAGGTAGTTGCCAAAACAAAGGGTCAGCATGGTCTAGAAACTGACAAGTACAAACTGAAGATCATGACCATCAGTGCTAGGGATATCAGTGATAACTTTGTGTACTGTGCTACAGAGTATTGTGCATTGGTATGGACCAGAAATAGCTACACAACTTGATATCCAACTGTCACTGGAACCCTCAAGTTGATCCCAACACCTTAACTCCCACTGCTGTCACATATGGCCCCTCCATCCATTTGCTGCAATACCACAACCCATCAGGAATTCCAGTGGATCAGTTCGTTCAAGAACTCCTCCTAAATGGTAAGAGCTATGACCACCAAATTTGGTATGCAGCTTCCTCTTATCGTAACTTAAAAGCAAGGTAAAGGTTTGGTTGTGCCATGACAATGGGATTTGCCTGGAATCGAATGTTTCTCAGAAAACTCAAAAGGAGGGGTCTTCAAGTGGCCAGCGGGGAGCAGGGCTCTGGACATTGCTGGCCACCGTACATGGGTAAGGTTCCTATAGCTGGCGGCTGGGCAATGCCGCTCACCTTCCCCTTTGCCTCTTTGCCTGGGGAGCTGGTGCTCCCCCCCTCCTCCCCTTGCCCTGGCCAGCCCAATGTAGTGGCCAGCCTCCTGCACACTCCCCCGCTCACATCCCTCATCCCCTACCCTGAGCTCTTCCTTATAGACCTGAGCAATGCTGGGTAAATGTGCTAGTTATTAAATAAATATCATAATATCCTGCATAAATAATAATTCCAACTCATCAGTTTCCTATACATAAAACATCTTATTTCTCAGTAGGAAACCATACAAAGAAATAAAATAATGTCACCTAATCAAGGCCAGCTATGGAAAAATCAACTATCAGTTATAAATACTATTTTGTAGTTTACTGGCCTGTTCCTTCTTTGCATGTTGTCAGTATGCTTTAGGTTCCAGTTAAGGTGTTCAAAAAAGGTATCTTGAAAGACTGCACCTCTTATCATTGATGCTTATGAACGTTTTCTTCACATGTGGTGTGATAGCGGAGTGCTCGTATAGACAGGGCTAAACAGAACAGTTCACTGGCTCTGACACCCAGGACAGAACATGATAGTGCAGATCAAGTTCCAGTATAGACAGGAGATACCAACAAATGAAGCAAAAATAACCAGACCCAATTTCCTGTATGGCAGTCCTTTTATGAGACTTTGATTCAATCTATTTCATTGTGCTCCATCCCTATAGAGATAATCTACTGAGCAGAAACATAACATTATGGGTTAATTCTATTTCATTGTCATCTATGCAACAACCCCTCAAATCAGCAGGGGTCATGAGGGAAGATCCTCAGCTACTGTAAATTGTTATACTCCATTAAAGTAAACATTTCTTCAGTGGTTGCTGAAACCCTTAAAATGGGGAGAAGACGACGAGGGAAAAAAATCCTGGAAGTTCAGATAAAAGGAAAAATAAAGTTAGTGGAATCAGAATATACACTTTCAGGCACTGGAATCATCTCTTCCTGTGTGTTTATATAGATCCTAGTACAATGGGACCTTCATTGTACCTGTGACTTTCTAGAATACAAATCTACTTTATATCTGAGAGAGGTTGTCTGTCTGTTTATTCAAGAACTCCTCCTAAATGGTAAGGGCTAGGATCACCAAATTCAGTATACAGCTTCTTCTATCATAACTTAAAAGTAATGGTTTGATTTTGCCAGGAAAATGGAATGTGCCTGGAATGGGATTCTTCTTTTCTGCATGTCTTTATGAGAAGCAGACACAATCACCAGGCAGACACTCTCCCTATCCAGGACTGCCCAAGCCTCCCATCCCCCAGGCTCTCTTTAGGGAGGAAGGGTGGGGGAAGGGGGGCTGTCCTTGTTGCTTTTCAAGGAGCATGAAGACTTTTGTTAAGCAAGTGATAAAGTAATTCTTGTAATTTTATTAATGATTAAATATTATTTAAAAAAATAGATTTGCTTTCCACTTCAGGCTATTTGCTTTTTAACTGAGACACATGTCAGTAAAAATTGTATAGTCAGTTTCACTTTCAGGTTCTCAAGCACTACCACTGTGCAATAATAATAGTTGGATTGTAAAGATAGGGGGAAAATTGTTACTATTGAAATTCAAAAAATAAGAAGATTTCACAGCAATGTTTCTGTTATTTTTTGATTTTATGAAAGCGTATTTTCACAAGATCTCAATTTCTGACAAAATTTGACCTATTGTCATTACAAAAAAAAAAAAAAAAAAGAAAGTTTTCATGGACAGACTTACAATAGTTTCAGCATATGCTCAGTAATAATTGAATTTTTTGAAATTCAAATTTCCCAAGCAGAACTAACTTACCTTAAATGTAGCCTCATCTCTGTAAGAAGGAAAATTCTCTACAACTACACGCAGTAATTTCTGAGCACTTTTCTCACTCATTTTAACGCAAGTGACGAAAGACCCTCCAAACTTCTCAAGCAGAATTGTCCCCGTTTCATTCAGAATACGGTGTCTCTCTTCAATCAAAGGCATAGGGACATCTGTGTCTGAGCGAAATACATGTCTAACCTGCTCAAGTGTCATAGAGGCATAATATGTGGCACTCGTAATAGGTATTCCTTCAGAAAAGTAAAAATATAACCCTTTAGAACATCATGTCATACAAGTATTTGCAAAATAATACACTTGTGATTGGACCAGTCATATTACAGCTGTATACTAGAAAGTTTTGTTCACAAATTAAGATGAAGTGTCCAGTCAACTATTACGTTTGGTATTAAATGGAAATAATGCTTGATATGTCTGTAGGCTCCTATAGATAATAGATCTCAATAGCTGGTCACCACTGTTCCTTTCTTCTCTCTCTTCGGTATTTTCCCCCATTTCTACTAGTTTTCAATGCTTGATTTGAAGTTTAAGTAATATCTCATGCAAATATCAACATTGATTTTAATTCCCAGTCATTGGGAGTCAACCTAAAATATCTGTATAGCGTTCCCCTTTTTATATGCACTCTTTGTGGCTTCTTCCTAACAATGTTTAGCAAGACCTATACTGAGAATTTTTGGTAATACCGTCATCACTGGTCTAGCACTCTGTCAGTAACACCAACTGTGGAAGCATGAGCAGGTGCTGTGGTTCCTAGATCTGCTGGAGCTGCACTGGTGTTTGATTAACAGGAGAGAATTTTCTAATAGTCTCACTATGGACAAGATTTGTTAATCACAAGTATATAAAATTAAATTTAAAAATATGTATATGAAGTAACAGGAGTCACATATGCATATAACTATGTACTATCAAAAGTATAGTTAATAGGAAAAATATAACCCAAGAGACAGAAATTGTTTTACATATACATGACTAGTTTATTTTCTGTCAGAATGGATATTGTTTTAGTTCATCTTCTATAAAACTTTAAGGGACTATCTATGTATGCTGAGCTGCTCACCTCCATATATTTGCAGGATCAGGGAGTGAATTTGAAACTGACTCTGAGACAGTCTTGACTTTCCTCACCATAATGATAACTGGTATGCAGATTTTTAATTTAATAAACAACTCAGGCATATAGCACCATGCTCCTCCATTATAATTCAGAAAAATTATGCACTAACCATCATCAAGTGCTCTGTTGATTGCAGCACAAAGAGACCAGTAACCACTGTACATCCTGCCTCTGTACTTCACCAGACACTTATGGTCTTCATGTTCAGACCAAAAGGAAAAGTTAAGGGTATCTGCAAGAAACACCCAGTTCACTGCATCATCACTCACTGCTTGAGGGTTCAACTCGTGAAGAGCTTTCCATCCAGTCACGCTGAACTCTTTCGCTGAGACTTTGTCAAACAGAAACTCTGCAACTTTCCTTACTTGTACTTCTTCAATGAACACATCGCGGCTATTCTCGGCTATGAACTGGGCAGAGTCTTTAGGGGACAGGAACTCTTCCATGGTTCTGTGTCTAAGGATGGGGAAAGAAAAGCATCCACAATCACTGTTTCTAACAGAGCGAGCGGTGACCCAGGGGAGTCCTACACCTAAACATCCTTTGCTCCCGGAATCATTGGTCCCGCGGTCTGTGATCCCCGCCCCCGGCTCACGGTTACCTACAGGCCTCCGCAGCATCTCGCTGCGCCAGACAGAGCAGAACGCCCAGGACCACCGCCCTGAGCGTCCCCTGCACCCCCTGGTTACCTGGGCACGTGTGCGGCCAGGCGCTTCGCAAGGCGGGCTCCACACGGCCAGTGTCCGAACAACCCCTCGGTACCAGCCAGAAATAGGAACAACCTCTCACTCGCAGCGCATGGCCCGCCCCTTCCTTCTCCTTTCCAGCCGTCACACCTTCAGTCGCCAATGAGAACTTGCCTTGTTTGCAGGCGTAGAAATACAACTTGCTCCTCTAGGGTCCGATGAGCCTGCTAGCGCGTTCAGTTACAGGCCCAAGCACAAGTCACCAGAGCGATTTAAGGCACTGAGGGTTGGGACCCGGCCTTTAGAGCCATTTCAAACTCAGCCTTTCAGACACTTTATGGAGCTTCTGCCAAAGTCTGAGACACCAGGTGCAATGAAAAGAGAGGCCAGCTGCTGATCTGGGGGCAAAGGAGGGCTTGAGGATAAGAGAAAATACAGGGGAGGCAGAAAAACGCATTTTGATTGAATTATATTGTAGACCTAACAATCAGTTCGGAGTGATTCGAACAGAGAAAGGGCCATGTTTCATTTGAAAATTACATACCTGTAATAGGCTTAATGAAAGTGAACAAGTTACCACTTTGTTCCCCAATAGAATCCGTTTCTTAGCCTATGATAGAAAGACATGATACAACATCTCAAAGCCTTTAAATCACGATTTGAGGATTTCAGAAACATAGACGTTCTGAGTCTACTGTGCAAGTCAGTCCAGCCCAGGTTCTCAAACTTCCTTGCATCACAAACCTTGTCTGACAATATATGTACCCTGTAAGCTAAGCACTTGCGTGGCCAGAGATTCAAATACCACCCAGTTGATCAGCAGAACACCCCCAGCATGTGCTTATATTGGTGGTGCACATCCTCACATCTCAGTGCACATAACTATTCCATGGATGATGAAAAAATTAGAGGGAACATTGTCTATGATCAGAACCCAGGTCCCACCACCCTGGTCATGGGAGAGGGAGCCAGATCCCAGCAAGTGGAGCTCAGACTTTAGCTTAATCCCAGGGTCCCAACAAAGTTAAATGCTAGCCCTAGCAACACCATTAAAATGGGGATCCTCACCAGTGGTTCCAGAGCAAACCCCCCCCCCCCAACTAGGTTTGCTTTTATTGGTGTTGCGTTCACACCTGCCTTAGAGCACATAAAAATTTATTCTGCAGTTGGCTGGAAAAGAGCAAAGGTAACATTGACTCCCACTCATTGGTCCAGCTGATTACAATGGCTCCTTCAGAACTCAGTAGTGTTAATTTCTGGCTCATTTACTATTTACATTAACACTAACACAGACCTTGTATCAACTTCTGCAACATCCGTACAATAATAAAAACAGCAGTCTGCATATGAAGCAATTAATATTACCAGTGTCCCTCTCCCTAGATCAGAGGGGCTAGACTAATGAATGGGCTAAATGAGTAGCCCTCCATCTCAGTGGGCCACAAGATTGTCTTAAGACAGTCTTCCAGGAGAGTAGTTTTGCTAATTGCACTTGCATACCTAGAATTTGTGGTGCACTGATTGAACTGTAACAACTTTTTGGATGCACAGCGTGCACCAGGCTCTCAGAATGTTGTTTGCCATAAGCACGCATCTCACTTCACATGCCCTTCCTTTGTGCGTGTCACTATGGTAATAGTGGTAGGGGAAACACATGCACATGAAAATCAAAATTTGGCACCCCTGCACCTGAGCAACAACAAAATGTCTTGTGGACCACACAAAAAACCGTATGGGGCATCACCCTTGCCCACCTCTTCCCTAGAATTCAGCGACCTCCTTTTGTTTGTACCCTTGCTAGAGGTGTGGATTTAATTCAGGCGAGTAATTCCATAGAAGCTTACTTTTGAACTTCAGCTTCATTTTCATAATGGACTTTACATTCTACATGGTTTAATGTATTTGCGCAGGCTTGCTGGGGGCCAAAAGTAGTTGCTGAGGCAGGACAAATAAGTGGAGCACTGACTGACCACTTGAACTTCCATTTTTCATTAACCCCCCCCCCCCTTCACACCTATTATAGTAGCTCATTAAAGCAAAGGATAGAAGAAAAAAAAAGGATCAAATGCATTTACTTTGAATTTAAACAAATTTTAATAGTGGAGGATCTGCTATGTGCCAGAAGAAACTTCCACTGAAAGCTAAAAGCCCTAGGTTTCTGAAGCAGTAAAAAGCTGGAAGTTGTTATTCCTCTCTTTACTGTTGTTGAATAGGACAGTATGGTACAATTCCCTGCCTCTCCTCCTCCCCCAGACCAGCAGAAAGTAAACTTTCTAAATAGCTACAGCTGCTTCAGATTGAAGCTGACAATTTCCCATTTCTTTATAAACTGCTCTCTTAAAAAAGAGCTAGTAAAACTGGGAGTAAGAACACCTACACAGAAGAACAAGCATCCTAACACCTTTTGTCAGGATTGCCAATAGCTGATTGGGATGGTAGCTGAAGTGGCAAAAAGAAGTGTCTCAGTAGTCAAAACAGCAGTGGCTTAGACTCAAAACAAGAATTCACGCTTACAAACTGGATTTATAATATCTAGCTATGGGTACAGTAGGTGAACTATTTTATCCATTTATTTTTATTTAGGAAGTGAAATTAAAATGTGTATAACCTCAATACAAATGTTAAGGTACATGAGACATCCAGCAGTATTTTCTTTTTTTGTATTTCTCACAAATGTTTCCTATGTAATCCAACATACAACAGGGAAACAATACAAGTGTTTCATATAAGCCTGTATACAATGAAAAACCAGGATTTTTTTTACAAGTTACAGAGTTAGATACTATCAAATTGCCAATTCTTTAAAAATTTCTACCTTATACAATTGAGATGTAAAAACAAGGAAAATTTATTTATTAGAGGCACACCAACTTTCATCTTTATTTTGATCAGCAAGGCTGTCAATGACCAGGCTTCAGGTGTAATCTACCATTGCAACTCATATCACAAAGTTTTGAAAGATTTTATTCACATAAAGTCAGTATACAGACAAATGTGCAGCAATCAAGTAAATAGGGGCAAACACTTGCAACAAACCCAAACCAAACCCCAACACAACTTTTGCATATGTTGCAATTTATTCCCAAGCAGCAAAGCTTTGAATCATGTATTTTCACCAACACAAGTCTGTATCAGAAGCAGATGTACTTAACAGCAATTTTCAATTATAATTTTCTTGCAGGGGGCAAAAAACGATCAGTTTTAGATATTACCTTCATGAATATCTAAAAAAAATGACCACCAAGTATAGATTTACTAAATTTATTTTAAAAATCATAAAACATTTCTTACAAAAGAGCATTACATTCTGCACACTGCTCTGAATGAATGCCAGGAACATGTGGACTACTAATATTCTCCCCCTTCAAAAAAAATACAGTGTACATAAAGCAGGGTGTTCACAACAGTTACAGAAAAACATTACAGGATTACCACCAACTAACAAAATAAAAACCACTCTCTGCTGCTGTTTCAAAATTCCAATGTTAGTCTTGCACCACCCGCTTTCTCTCCCCAAATATCTGTAAGGAACTAAAACATTACATCTGGTGGACAGCAAAGATTTCACTACACCTCAAATGCAGAACACCTATGAAGCAGAGGAATGTTGGCTTTTTAAACAGAAGCAGATAAAAAAAAAAGATGCAGGACTCCTTCAGTTCTTCACTAGTCTTAGAAAAACTTTCCAGAATACTGCTTCACACTATAAAAAAGAAAAAATATCTTGCATTAGAATCCTTCAACATCTGCATACTGCTTCACACTATAAAAGAAAAAGAAAAAAAGCATGTATTAGAATGGTTGAACATATCGTGCATCAATATTTAGACATTTTTAAATTAATCAAAATTACAAGTTCTAAAAACACTGATATTTTTTAAAGACTAAAGGTTAAATTCATGTTTCAGCATTAGTAGTTACTCTAAAGTTAACATTCAAATCAAATATTACAAAATATTTACTAGTTAGCCAACATGTTAATACAGAAAAATTAAGCAAATTAAATCTAAAGCTGTTAATACTTGGCAGAAAAGACAAGGTAATGCCAGTAAGGTGTGAAATGCTGCATTAACAGCACCAATCGTTTTCAACTTGTCCTGTAGAGGCATGGCCTGTGCCATATGGCAGACTGCGATTTGTTGTCGATTTAGTTATCTAAAAACAACAAAATCACTAGTCTTCCACACAGAACTAGACCAACATCCACTGAAATCTTCTATATTTTCTACAGGCTCTATATAAATTTATTACAAGTAGTTTTTGCAGCAGTTTTCACCAGAGAAATGAGGACTGCTTGGTTAAGGCGTCTTCCAGCAAGATTAGTTTTGAGGGCGTCTTCATTTTAGTAAGAATGGAGAACAAAAGAGAATAAAGGCAAAACTACTAAGGGTAGAAATCAGATCCTAACAGTTATTTTTAAAACTCTGCATTCTAAAAGCTAAATCATATAAATTGATAACTTTATAATTTAGTGGGACTGCAACATTAAAACTTCAACTTGCCTGTTTTGCAGCAAATACTGTGCATTCTGTATCTGGTCCTGTGTGCCTGTAATAGTTATTATCCGGTCTTCTGAGCCTTCTAAAGGTTCGTCAATTTTGATCGAAGCCCCTGATTCATGACGTATTTGTTTGATCCTCTGACCTCCTTTCCCAATAATAGATCCAGCCAACTAGAAAAGTCATTTAACATTTTAATATAATCTCTGTAAAAGCAGTTACAAAATTCAAGGTATTACTGTCATTAATACAATTTTTAAGAGTGCCAGTGAAAATTACTCCCTCGGGGCCACGAACATTTGTCCATATCATTGTGAGAAAATCAAATAGACTAAGCCCCCCCCCCCCCCAAAATGAAGTGACTAGTCTAGTCTATTTTCATGTCTTAAGATCAATAAAATATTTGTTATACTGTAAGTTATTTCTGTAAAATGAAGGGACAAAATGAACGTTGAATAATGTGTAGAAGAAATAAAAAATGAGCATCTGAATTTTATTTATTTGTACAATCTGGGGAAGGTGTCTTAGAAAACTATTACACAAAAAGAAAAAATTACTTACATCTTTGGGAATTGTTACTTGTGTTGTGATGATGGGTCCACCGAGATCACCGTATGATCCGCGACCCCCTGCATAAGAATAGTCTGATTTAAACGTATGCATCAAGTCCTTATAATACTAAATATTAAACTGTGTGTAAAATGTATATATAAACTTACCATATCCAGATCCACCCTCAAACTAGGAAAAAAGAAAAAAGGCATATAGTGTTCTTAATTAAGCATTCAGAATACATCAACTTTTGTAGCAAATGTACTTAAGCACTCATTAAAGGTGCTGAACTGTTAACTCTGGATATATCTACAGAGCAAAAAACTTGTGGTTGGGCTTATGCCAGCTGACTCAGGCTCCTGCTGTGCAGCTGTTTTACTGTTCTGTAAGTCTACAGAAAACATGAAATAAGCTCCTTAGCACAAGTCCAAGTCAGCTGGTCTTTGCTGTGTAGGCATACCACTTGAGGATTAACCACATTTTGTGCAAAACATCACAGAAGAAGATATACAAGAAGAAAATGATAGCTCTGCACAATCTTCCCAGACCATGTACCTCAGCCCTATTTCAGCAGAAATATCTAGAAATGAGAAAGCAATGATACCAAGAATATGAATATGCATATGCAAGTTAACAAAAAGAATGTTAATAGTGGCATTTAGATGTGCCACCAAGTGGACATTTCACTGTAATGATCTACAAACACAAGATTATAATTTAGGACTCAAAAAGCTCAGCATTTCAAAATTACTAAAATTACTTGGTTTGACAATAGCTCAGGTTTCATGACGTTTTCCTAGCCCACATATGTGACTTTCTGGAGTTTACATATAACTTCAGCCCTCTCTGTTCACTGTGCCTAGGTTTAGGCAAAAGCAAGTGGAAAACGTAAAGATTACCCTCAGTACCTAGCCCCAACAGGATCCTCCCCACCAATCCAGGATAGGAGCATGCTAAAAAGAATCAGAGCACCGCTCCTGTAGAATGCCACTTAATGTGTATAGTGCTTTAGGCAAAAGCAAGTTTTCCTGACAAATCGTTTAACTGGTTACCTCTCATTTGTTATCACTATGTACCCAACAGGATCCTCCTTTTTCATGCAGATCCTAGGATAGGAGCATGCTAAAAAGTAATTCAGAGCACCAGCTCCTAAATAAGGTAATGCCACTTAATGTGTTATTCATTTGCTTTACTTTGCTGTTTTCCTGACTAAATACATTTTAACTGGTTCCTCTAATTTGTTATCACATGTAACCCCTTATCCTCCTTTTTCATGCAGAAAACTAACTTGATTTGGATACTTATTAAAATTCAAATTGTAATTCAGAATATAAGTCATAAATAAGGTAACATGCACAATTGTTATTCATTTGCAGAATTTTTAATTAAGTTGCTTCTTAAAATAATCTTACATTAAACTGCTACCCTTGGCTCTTTTTGAGGACTATGCCAAAAAGAAAGCCATTAAGAGCCAACCGTTCAGTTAATCATCTGTTCCTAAGCAACCAAGATGGTGTAATCATGTTAGTTAGCAAATTATCAATGCAGCAGAACTTACAGACAACAGAACTTACAGTAAAGCACAAAAAGAAAGGAGAATGAAAGCTACTATACAGGGCTTCAAAGCTATGATTTTATGTTCTAGTTGTTTAAACACTGCAAAAGCTATAGACTGAACCATGCATACCTGAATATCTGATATGATGTATATCCAGAAATGTATGTAATAACTCAATTTTAACAATTTAATATTAAAATTTAGCATGATAAATCCAGTCTCTTATCAATAACTAGTTAGAATACAATGCCTCAGCAGATCTATACTGTTTAATGGAAATTTTGGCAAAGCAGCAAATGAGGAGGTGGTAGAATACCACCAACCTCATGGACCAACTGTGCAGGACTAAACAAGAGGGGCAAAGGGGAGACCAGGTCTAAAAAAGCAAGCTACTGAAACAACAACAGAGTCTCTTTACCATTTTCTTCTTTGACAAGGCCTCTGCACAGTTCTGCTCTGGGATTTTAACTTCTCCTGGGGATTGTACTAAAAATCTCAGCACCAGCACTTCTTCTCAAGAAATGGGCATGTGAAAGATGTCCAACGAAAAGTAAACGGGTATAACTCTGTAGCCATATCTCTAAATGGCAGATTTCTAAAACTTCATAGTTTATATATAACCTGTCATGGGCCATACCTAACGGAAGAATTGCTCAATGCCCTTCTGTCTGAGGACATTCTTAATTGGCTAAAAAAGCACTCCCTCAGAAGCAGTGATTAAAGCAGACCACAGTAAAAAAAGGAAAGCAGCAGCTCACTCACCAATTCTGGTGGTTGTATGTCATCACAGGCATCCACATGACACTGCATCATCTTGTGAGAAAGGACATGGTAAAAAGGGAGAGAAGGGGAACAAGAGAATATATCTGAGTCCATGTGCTCAAGCAAAGCCATAGCTAACCAAGCAAAGGTATGTCCACATGTACACTCATGAGATGGATAAGGGAACACCCCTTGTTCTCTCTCCCCCCTCCTCCAGTATGGATACCAAATGGAAAAGAGAATCATTTTGTCCTCAAAATTCTGGCAAGTGGAACATAAGCCCTCTGCAGGGCTACTTCTCCTTTACTTTTGGAGGGATATGCTTCAAATGGCTCATCTCCTTTTTAGAAGGAACAGATTTTCCCTTTAAGGATGCAACCGACACACAGGGCACTCTGAGGGAGCTTTACCACTTACTGTCAGAAGTTACCACCAAGCATCAAAACATCATGCTTTTATTTTAGATTTTCTGCTTAATGAGCCCTCATTTCAATAGTAGGTGAAGAATAATCAAAAGGGGAAAGCTAAGGCGCTCTTTCCTTTTTTGTAGAGGAAATGCACTTTCCTTCTTAGTATCCCTATTCATGGAGATAAGCAGGGTGAAATAATGTTTTATTGGGCCCAGCCTTTGTTGGTGAAAGAGAAGATTTCAAGATTACACACAGTTCTTCAGGACCCGCTCTTTCACCATTAAAGGTAATCAAATAAAAGGCATTATCTCATGCACTTTAGCTCTCCATTATCTTGGACCAACGTGGCTAAAACAACACTGCAAACAATGAAGCTATCCCTACTCAGAACTGTTTCAGTTGTGCTGCTGGTGCCACCTATTCTCCTCTCTCTCCACTTATACAGGATGCTCCTAACCTTGAGATTCATATAAAAATATCTGTTGTCAAAAAATGTTATCTGAGTTGTATTTTACAAGCAAGTGCTGCCTGGGTTTGCGCACATAAGCAGTGATACCACTCCGTATTACATCCTCCTTCTGCAGAACCTCACGAAAAATCTTCTACAAGTAACTCCTCTGTACCCTGTGTTTTAGGACCAAAAACTAATCACCTATAGCATGGAATTAATATCCAGGGAACAGCTACACTAACGTTTAACAATCACACTAAACTTTACTTTGTTGGCAATTAACTCATTCGAGACATTAAAAAAAATTGGTATAGATAAGCGGACTAGAGCAAAGCTGCCATCAACAAAACGACTTGTTTGAAAAAGACCATCATTCCCCATTGTTCCTACTGGCATTAGTGGCACCCTTAAGGCAGCTTGACTTTATCTATGCTGGGAGCCACAGAAGGCAGTGATCATTTGGTATGCAGGGCCAGGAGCCAGGGCACACTGGCCCCACTCCTGGGGAGCCTCCTGCTATCCTGCACTGCTGCCTCTCTGTTACAGGCAGCAAGAGGGGGGTGTGGGGGGGGAGAGAAGTGCATGTAGTTGATAGGATTAACCAATAAAGACTATGCTTATTGGTTAATCCAGTGGTTCCCAACCTATTTTAAACAGCAGACTGGAAAGCCAATTTACAAACTTTTGGCAGACCAGTAACATTTTATTTGCATATTTATTATGGTAATTTAAAGAGGTAACATGGTATTTTACATCGCATCTGTACGCACACAATATATGTTATAATGGATCAGAGTTTCAGATATCTACAACACTAAAAAAATTAACAGAGTTCCCCTCTGGCTGCTGGGTGGGACAGCCCCTCCCCCAGAGGTGACTGGTGCCTGCAGAGGGCGGGGCACAGGGAGGGGTACCCTATTCAGCAACTAAAATTGTGTCAGGCATAGGAGCTGGTGCCCTCAAGTGCTACCATCAGTCACCTCTGCCCTCCCCACCTCTTGCCATATGGGGTGGGGGAGCTGACACTATCTTCCCCCATCTCCTGTACAACCCCTGCCCTGTGCTCCCCCTTCCCCAGCCAGACTACTCTTGCTCCCATAATGCCCTTCCAGCCTCCCCTACCTGCACCCCCCCCGGACCCCTCCCCCATTTCCCCCCTGCTCCCATCTGCCTCAAGTCTCCCCTGAATCCCCCCACCTTCCCTTCAGCACCTCTTGCATCCCCCTCCTACCCCAAACATCCTCCCCCCCCCCCCCCATCTCCCTTATCTGCCCCCCTTCATTCCCCCCCCACCCCACCATGGCTGGCCCCAGGAAGTGATCACAGCCAGCACTGCTGGGAGCAGTTTGGGACCAAACTCTCCCCCTGCTCCTGCGGGATGTAAGGGGTTGTCTCTTCCCTGCCCCAGGGGGTACAGCTTGGGAGCAGGTGTTAAGCCCTGGCCAGGTTGAGAGTCCTCTTCCTGGCTGCAGCCCAGGATCTGGGGGGGGCCACACAGCAGTCCCTGCTGGGGCTCGGGAATCCAGCCTGGAGCCTGGCCCCAGAGTCCCCAGGAGTTGCTTCCTGCTGCCAGGCCTGAGCCAGCAATTGCCCCCCCCAAGCTCCTGCTGCTAGATTCTAGCATGACACGTGCCGCAGCCCGGCACTGGTCTGGCAGTTGGGAACCACTGGGTTAACTGTTTACTCAACTATATGCTAACATCACTGGTGAGGCTCGGGTAGGCTCAGGCTGCAGTTCCCCCTCCAGGGTTTGTGAAATGATTTTTGTTGTCAGAAGGAGGTCACAATGCAATGAAATTGCAGAGCAGGGGTTCTCAAACTGGGCCACAGGCCCACACAAGTAAACCACTGATTGACCTGTGCCACAGAGCCTCACAGTTCCCCAGTGTGGAAATGGTTAACCACAGCCAACATCGAGAGAGAGTCTGTGGCTACAGACGCTTTGTTTATGTAAAGCAGGGTGGGCTTGCGACAGGCACATTGCTCTAGAGCAGGGCTACTCTACTTTGCATGCTCCGGGGGCCACAATAATACTCTCAGCACATGCTGAGGGCTGCAACTTAAGTGTGGCTGCATATACAAGCAAATATATATATATGCAAATAGCTTCTTTCACACTGACAGGCACAAATACAAAGCACTTCCCACAATGCCCCAGTGCTCCCAGCACCTCCTCCCTGCAGGCTAGAAACGCCTCTAGCCAGCCCGTCCGCTTGTGTCTTTCAGTGCTCACCCCGCCTGGGAGATGTGCTAACTCCACCTTGTGGAGCAAGTTCCCAGTGGAGGCCACATTCAAAGGATCCCACCTGTGGGCTGCATGTTGAGCCCTGCGTAAACCCAAACCACACTGTGAGCCGCGTGTTGAACAGCCCTGCTCTAGAGGCTTAAAAGACAATGGACAAGATTCAAATACACCATCTAACAGCATTTAACTAAAGACAGTATAAATTGGTCACTTATGCAATTTCTTCACAAGGAAGATTATAAGGGCTGGCCTGCCAAAAAAAACCCACCACGCAACATATGATAGCTATTAACCGAGAAAATAGACTTCTTGAATATTCCAATTTAATAAGATTTTAAGTGAGAGGAACCAAATTAAAAACAATAAAAAAAAACCTGCCACAACTTTTCCTTCTAAAGTCACATGTTCCCTTCTCAGGATCTGGGAGATGCATAATGGTTCTTATAATGTCAGGCAAATTTCATAACCCAAATTTCCATTTACCTTCTGTCCGGACAGAAAAGTCTTACAGTTCTAAGACAAGACAGTTGGAACTACTGTAGGAAATGTTGACACCAAAATTGCTGAGTATAAGTTGGAGATAAGAGAATAGTATGACTCATCCTACTGGTAAAAGGAAAAAATGGCAAAGAAAAACAGGTATGCTGATGTGTTTCATTTCCAATATGTACTCATATTGGTTCTGCTGAATCTCAGACATACTGCCACAGAAATGTCCTTTCCTGTAGTGAAGGTAGCTGGGAAGACATTATGCTTTTAGGTATCATTACTTCTACTGGAGCAGCCTCTTTGTATTTTACGTACACTCACTTCTCAAACACCTGTACACAATTGAGGTTGCTGGGCTCTTAGAATTTTTGTTGGCCCTGACCAGGAAATGGATCCCAATCTGTATACATGAAAGTGAATAAAAGTTATAACATGAAGAGAAGTGAATTGATTTCTGTCAGGGATGTAAAATCCCACTTAAATCAGTTAACCAGTTAAACATTATGTTTAACCAGTTACCTGATTAAAGGGAAATGGGGGGAGGGCACCACTCCAGCAGGACTGGAGCAGCAACTCTGTCTCGGGGCTGCTCCAGCCTGACAATGCATTCTCAAGTCTTGAGAAGCATTTGTTCTGAGGGGAGCTTAGGTCACCAAACAACTGAAGGAAATCTCAATAAAAGTTGGCTTGAATGCAATATTTCCTGTCATCTTTTCCATCCAGGTCTTTAATTATTAGAAACTTCTATTGCCCTATTACATAGGGGCATTTTAACTTCCTATCTTAACAGGTACTTGCCTTTCTTGAGTTTCCTGACTCAGCCAATAGAGTAGAGAATACCTTAGATCAGAGTTGCCTCAGATTCCTCTCCCTGACACCCCAAATGAGTCCACCCCTCCCACACTCCTCTACAACTCTTCAAGAATATTTAGGGTGTTTTTTTTTTAAATCACACAGAAGATTACAGATCTAAATACTCAAGACAATTATTACCTTGAAAAATAGCAAAATCTAATGTCTAATAGCCAAAGACTAAGCCTTTCTTCCTAATTTCCTTTGCTCCAGATTTTTCCAGGAATTGGCTAGAAAAAGGAATATGCAAAAGCCATATAGAGGATTTGATAAAGATTATTCACATTTCACCGAAGGCATTATGGATGAGGGATATAAGCAATTAATCGACTGCTAGTCGGGTGGTAGGAACTCGACTAGTCGCTCCCCCCAACCCTTGTCACCTCTATCAGGCTCTCTCTAGACTGCAGAGCTTTTCCGGGATACCGGAAGTATCTGGAAAAGCTCTGCCGCATCCAAAGAACACATGAGCTTTTTCAGAACAGTTTCTGAAAAAGTGGACGTGTTCTTTTGGCATCCCTGTATTCCTCTCGGTGAGAGGAATAAGGGATGTTCCGAAAGAGGACTTTTTTCTGAAATTTGGCCCTGTGTAGATGGGCCAAATTTTGGAAAGCCTCTTTTGGAAAAAACAGAAATAGATAATTTTCCAACTTTTCTTGACAGTCTAGACATAGCCTCAAAGACATGCAGCAAGGGGGGCAGCACGAGCCTGTGCTGGGGCAGGAACCATCTTTTAAGCTGGAGGGGGAGGGGGCCAGGGAAAGTAGAAGTGCAGCAGGAAAATGTCACAAGCAGGAATTGAAACAGTCCCACTCGCACTGGTCCCACTGCTGCTCCTCTCCCTTTGGAATGTACAAGAGCCACTTGCACTGGCGTGGGTTCCCGCTGCCTCTCTCCCTTTGAAATATACAAGAGCCTCAGGTGGCTCCTGTACATTTCAAAGGGAGAGATGTAGTAGGATAGCAAGCACCCCCTTTATTGATTAATTGAGAAATTCCAGCGACTACTCAATTAGCTGATTAATCAAAATTTAACATCCCTATGGTGGATGCAGGCATGAACCAAAGATGTAGCAGATTCCAGTCATCTGTCACTGAGTGGAAGACTGCATTGTTCTCACTAGATTCCAAAATATCAGTAGATACCATTGAAGTCTATTCCTACTCCATAGTTTCTGACATCCTACTCAAGAATCCTTAAAACCACCTCAACTCAACATTATCTAATGTTGAAGCAATGGAAACAAACACTCAAAGATTGACTGTTTATGCTCAATTTTGCCTTATCACTAATTCAGTAATCAGGTATCTTGAACAGGTCAATTCTAATGTTAATAGAAGAGAAGATCTAGCAAAGGAAAGAATCAATATTACAAAAGTTTCTAAGAGTAGAGAGAGAAAATACTCCAGGCTTCTCAACAAACTCTTCAATCCCTGCTCGCTAGACAAGGAGAGAGATGATTAACTTATACAAAAGATCTTAGCTTATCAGGGTAGACACACAGATTTGGAATCTCTCTGTGGACTCTTGTCCCGAGTTCATTAGGCTCCTTGTCACCATAAAACAAATGAACTTCATTGACAGAATATGACAAACTGCAAGGGACACAAGTGCTCTGGGAGCCTTTTTCAAGCAATGTGAATGCTCATAAAGGATTTGACTTTTAACTCAATCATTCTTGGATTGAGAGCTTCTCTCAGATAATGAACCCAACCTTAAATCAGAAGACCACACCATCACCTTCTTCTGAGGCCATGATAAAGAAGTTCCAAAAGCTTCAAATACGTGATGCCAAAAAAATGGAATAGTTTTAAACTTTGGCACCATATATATCATATTGCTCTGTAAGGAACACTTTCAGGCAAGATGTGCATAGTACTATTGGCCATGCTGCTCATTTACGTGATTTAATCATATAGACAAGAGTCAGCACAGACTAGCTGTACATGAACATCAGTACAGCTGTGCCACTATAAGTTTCCCTGAATAGACAAGGCTGTAGAGCATCACAGCTAAGATCTAACATGATCTAGCACAGATATTTAGCACATATTCTAGAGGACCATTCAAGGTCATGTGGTCTATTAGTACCCAAGTGGTAAAACAAAACAAAATAGGGAGTTAGTGTAGTGGAATAACAAGAGCACAAGGTGGTACAAGAACAGGAAAACAAGGTGTCTGAGGCAGTAGTGTATGCCCCTTCTAGCCTGAGTTCTAAATGTCCATTTCCTTGAAGAGCTCCATTTGTACTGTTCTCATAGAGCTTTGAAAAAACACCACTCCGCCAAGCTGGTATTTGAAGTAGCAACTACTGAAGGAGAACAAACCATTTTTTTTTGTGAATACACAATTAAGCTACCATACAAATTATAATCCTTACCATTCCATCATAACGGTCTCCAGGTCTTCCCCGCCGGTCATAAGACATAAGATCACTACAATGGGGAGGGGGAGGAGAGAGAAATGGCATGTAATTAAGCATTTTCCACTTATGTAAGGTCAAATTTTTGTTCAAAATTACTCAGTTTGATAATTTGCAACAAAAACTAGAAGCTCAAAAAGGAATTAGGAACCTCTACTCTTTAGAATGATTGTATACATCTTAGCACAACTCACCCGCCACGTGGAGGCGGAGGAGGAGGAAGAGGAAGATTACGAGCTCTGCTACCACCTCTGCCACCACGACCTGGAGGAGGTGGAGGGGGTCCTCTGCGAGGGCTCATGTCATCATAATCTCTTCTTGATGGAGGCATGGGACGCCCACCACGACCAGGAGGCATTCGATCAAAACCTCCCCTTCCACGCATTGGAAATCCGACCGGACGTCCCCTTCTATCATCAAACATCATCGTGAAGCCACCATAGTCATATGTTTCGTCATAGAAATTTGGATCATATGGCTGTGCCCGTCCTTTGATTGGAGACTAATAATAAAAAAAGCAACCAGTTTGCATTTGACTGTCAATTAATATACTTCTGTATAATACACAAAAGCATAACAATACTTTAAACTGCTAATTTAAAGAATATGAAAATCATCCACGTAAACTTCAAGTACCATGCTTCTGAAGAGCACTTTTAGCAATCCTGGAAAATTATGTCCTCAGTTTATCCACAGAACAGGAAAAGAAGCAGTTAAGCATGAACTTCCCCTCTTAGGCTGTCTACACTACCACTTATGTCAGCAAAACTTTTATGTCACTCAGAGGATGTGAATATTCCACCCCAATGAACAACAAATTATGCCAGCATAAGTACTAGTGTGCACAGTGTCACATCACCAGGAGCGCTTCTCACTGGGGTTGGATTAATTATGTCAACAGGAGAAGTCAATATCGTTGGCACAGAGCCACTTGGTGAGATCTTACAGTGGTACAGCTGCATTGCACTGCTGCAAACTCTCAGGTGTAGACAACAGCCTTACTATTCTTATGAATTTCAACTTTGCTGGAGACACTATTCAAGGATAGGAGAGTAATTCAGTTTCTGTGCCCATTTCTTTCCTGATTTTCTTCCATCCTCATTTGATTTACAAGAGAAAGGGAACACTGTCTTTGTGTGGAAACAATGCTTTTTTTTAATCGTAAACAGAATGTTTTCTAGAACTAGCCTGAAGCTTATTTAAACACAGGCCACAAATTGTCCAATAGTTGTTTTTTATTATAAACTGCCATATGCTAGAATTGAAAAAAAACTAACATGCCATACACCTCTATCATGAAGGCATCTAGGCCCTTACAAACAAAATAAGGATTTTTAAATTAATCAATCAATCTAAAAACATGTCACCTCTGATATAAGATCCAGGATAATCTTGATGCATTCCACAACTCTATCAGGCTTTCCACCAATAAGCACCACTCTGTCAGTGGAATGAGGACAGCACTCTTGAAAAAGTTTAATGGTGGTCTGAGTGTTCTGTTAAACAAACACAAAACATTTCAACTAGAAATATTTTAGCACAGCTTTAATGGCTTACAGAGAAAAGTAACAAAACAGCTAACATATATAAACACCACACACATAAATAAAATAAAAGCAATACAGTCAGCTTCACCTAGTCAATTTTTAGTAGTTTTGGATACTACATTTCGTTCCTGAGTTCCACTGCAAACATCTGAAAATGATTCTACACAACACTGTCAAATGCACAAACTGAAGAAAATTTCCCCTCTCACCTTTCAGTTATATAGCAACTCAAGATTGATAGGATAAAAAAAGCACACATTTTTAAATATTCAGCATCCTTTCAAAAAGGAAAGATAAGGATCTTCTTAGCCTTTGTTTTTTTTAAAACCAAGCAACAATGTGTGAAAAATAACAAAGCACACTAAAATATTCTAAGTTATAGTTTTACAAATGTAGGACTAGCTCTATTAGTAACAGGGTACTCTTCATAGCCTTCCAAAAGCTAAGGACGAATTCCATTCTAGGTATCGACTTAACACGACATACCCCAAAATTTTTGCATTTGTATCAATGCCATGCAACACAAAATATGGCTTTAAATAGTGTATATTCATAAAATAAAAAAATGCTGAAGAATATTTAATATATTTATTTCTAATGAGTTTTTAGAAAAGGAGGAGTGATCCAATTAAAAATGCACTGTGTTTGAAATTTAGTGGACCAAAAATTCTAGGCCCATGGTGTCCAACACACTAGCCACGTGGCTATTTGGTCAGTTGAGTGTGGCTAATTCGCTACCACAGTAGCCACGAATAGTGGCTACTGCTTCAGAACTGGCTAGGTGTCAGTTACAGGTTTTATCACCACCTGTCCCCAGCTCACTGTCCAACTGCAACCAATCTTCTGATAAATTATTTACAAGCAGACCACTGAGCTAGCATGGAAAACTGATGTGAAATCAGTTCTGAGTAAGTCACATTGTCAGCACTAAAATAGGAGTCACTGTATGCATCCATCATGCTGGAACCCACCTACCTATAAATACAGACATAATAAATAGCTTATAACACAAAACTGGATCAGAATAGGGAAATGATGATACCTCTCGGAGTTCTTTAATTTTAGCACCCTTGACGCCAATAATTCCTCCTGCCAGACTCTGGTGAATCAACAGCCTTAGCTCACAGTCAAAGTCACTTCCTTTGTAGTGCTGGTACTATAGGTAAAGTGCATAGAAATTTTGTACACAAAGAGATCAGCCAAATAAATATAGTTAAAACTCTTGTATAAATATTTAGCATAACATTATTCTGATTCTTTCAGATCTTAAAAATATCTACATCTGGTCAGCAACTGCTAAACTATGTTTCTGTATTTGCTATACTTGGACCACATAACTACGCAGCACTCAGTGGGGTCAAGAATGGGGTCATATTGCAATATCATCAGAACTGAGCAAGCAAAATGGAGTGTTGTCTACACAGCAGCATTATTTCTGAGTAATTGACGTTATTCCGAAATAACATAGTGTGTGTCTACATCCAAGCAGTTATTTCAACATAATGTCAAAATAATGTTGAGCTGGAGGACTGCTTACTCCCTTTCCTGTAACCCTCATTGTATGAGGAGTAAGGGAAGTCAGGGCAAAGAGTGCTCTCAAAATAACTGCTGTGTAGACAGTGCCAAAAATCGAAATAAGCTATTTTGACTTAAGCTACACAATTATAGCTCAAGTTGAGTAGCTTATTTCAAGTTTAGCCCTGCTGTGTAGATGTGCCCTTAGTGCCCCATTTTTGTCTAGTTACTGGAAACATTTTAGAATGTGTTACTTTACATTTGTGTGTTTGTAGATTAGTTCATTTTTATGTTAAGCCTTATTACATTTTTTTCCTGCGGTATCAGAATGCAGATAATTTGTGACCATCTGAATACAAAAACTAAACCCTTAAATTGGCACTAAAAGTTTGTAACAACACTTCCTTCAATTAAAAGTTTAATTTACATATGAAAAACAGCACAGAATGAATTGCCACTTGATATATTGTTTGTTTTACATTTCTGGAGATGTAAATACAAGAAAAAGGCGTACCTCTTCTAAGGTAGGGATAATTTTCTTCAAAATTTCTCCAATTGTTTCAATATCTGCACTTATACTCAATATGCTGTCAAAGGCAACAAGTGCCAGATAACAAAGAGAAGGCGAAAAGAAAAAGCAGAAGTAAGTTTTGCATTCATAATTATTGAACTTAAACAACAAACCTACTACAGAGTAGAATTTACAGAATTCCCCATTTAAAGTAAACCTGTTTACTGAATTTACAACACATGCATCTTTGTTTATGCCCAATATATACACATCATACATTTAAGATTAGGTCTTGCAGAGGCAGAGAGAGCAAGAGACAGAGCAAAAGACAGAGCAAGAGAGAAAATGGGCTTTTGGAAGGGCTCAGATTAAGTGGGCAAGAAACTGACGCAGAACTGAAAGTTGAAGTGAATATTCGTGTTCCCCACCACCACTAATTTAGGATATCCTCGCTATTACATAGGTAAAATTGGCACACCTTCTCATAGGAAAAGTGGGGATATGCAAGTGGTGAACATTATATTCGGAGTAAGGTTATGAGACCAGTTAAAAATTAGAATTTACTAATGGGGCTCTGCAAGAAAATACAAATGCAAGACACACACACACACACACACACACATATACAAAAAAAAAAACCACACGACAACACAAATGAGAAGTGAAGGAAAGTGAACCAGAGAGTTAATATTTCATCAGAAAAAATTATGAACAGGCAATGTTGGGGGAGCAAGGTGGGCCACAAAGACAGAGCGAGAGACTATTTTGAAACAATTTAATTTACAATGCAGCGAATATGCAACACTTGAAGCTGTGCTCCTTCCATTCAAATAAAATTAGTGGATTGTTTGGGTGGGCAACTCACGTAAAAGTTCAGTGACAAAAAGACTTAATGGGGAAAATAAGACAGAAAACTTGAAAAAAACAATACACCGTCTATAAGGGGATACTATTTAATTATATAAAAGGCAGGTAATAAAATACATTTCTCTCTTTCTAATCAGGCAGTGAGGCATAAACTGTTGGGACATACCGCTCGGGGCCACTGCTGTCTGGGACTGAAACACTGGCATTGTACTGCATTGGTCATTGGCGTTCGTGGATGTTGGCATTGGGCATGGGCATTCAATCGGAAGTTGTCAAGTATGGCACCCGTTTGGCAACGAGCACATTTTTGGGCATAGCCAACCAGGGTTTTCACATGGGCGTTCAGGGGCGGATGGGCCAACGTCATGATGGGCAACGCGGGGCAAGTCGATCCAGTACATGGGCAACGGAGATATATGGCCAAAAAAACAAGGAGAGGGAAAAGGGGGAAAAGCAATAAATTTTAATTTAATACAAACTATACTCATTACTCTCAATTAATGAAACAAGCTTAAGTTGTTCTGAAGACTAACACAATAACGGATTTCTACATTGACTGTGGCTTAACATATGGACCTTAAAACTGAGTTACTTGATCTAACTATACTACTTTTTACTTTTAGCATACGATGTTTCAGTAGCAGGCTGGCTCATGAGTGTAGACACAAAACCTGGTGAGATTCAGATTACTGAAATCCTGGGCAAACTGGGAAAGTTAGTATTCCAGACAATCTGGATTTAAAAATTCTTTTCCTCCAATAAAAGAACACTAGCTGCCAAAGAAGTCAGTTAATATGCATACGATTCCTGACCATTTTCAGGTTTATAACGTTCAAAAACAATTTCTATAATTGTTTACAAAATTTAAAAATTTAGACACTAATGAAAAATATACAGACAAATCTGATACCAACTGTGAAATTATATACTACCAAATATTGCTTTTAACACAAAGTGTCTTTCAAGAAAAAAAAAACTGCTGAAATCATACCCGATGTCAAGTACAAAGAGTGTAAACTAACGAAATTTCTTTAAGAAGTGATGTCGAATTTTATAAATATATTTTATGAAACATTAATATTGAACATGTGTCTAATCACAAGAGTCAACCCACTATAAAATGTGAATAGTAGATAAACCATGATCATTTAAAATCTCCTTTCAAGTTACAGAATAAAATGTTTCTATGCTGTTCTATACCCATATTTAAATCATGCAATCTTCTTAACATTAATGTCTTTGTGCTTCATGTGCAAGCTGTTAAAAGTAAGAACAGATGGACAATTTTAAAAAAAGGAAGTTTAAAAATATTCATCTATCATTGGGTTAAGCCAGCCACCTGCAATGGTTTTCAGTAATACTATAATTGATTCACACATATGGGAAATTATGCAATTAAGGGTTTTAAGCTCTGTCAATATTTCTAATTAAGATGTTAACTCATTTAAAGTGTATAATTTAGAGGAATCCTGTTAAAACGCAAAGAGGTTTAATACAAACCTCCTCCCACATTATACTGTAATTAAAACCCAGATTGAGTAAACTAAAAAACCTTGAAGTTATCTATTCTAACAGTCATTACAAATGGCTTGTAACTAGACTACTGAGGTCTACAATTGATTGGCTCAATTTCTAGAAATGCATATAAATCAGATTTAAATGAAGTGTTCTGAAAGAACTGTTAAAATCAGTTCAAAGTCTCAAATACTCACGTCTGTACGAAGTGCCTTAATATTTTTGCCACCTTTTCCAATCACTGCTCCAGCATTCTGAAAAAAAAATTACACGACAATTCCTTTTGAAAACACAAAATTAAGTTTAAATTACATTTATTTTTGCACTAGGATGCCTTTGGAATTAGTTTTTTAAAACAGGTTCAAATTAAATGATACTGCAGAAATTGAGACAAATTACATAAACTGAAAACAGATTGACAGAGTTGTTACTGTCCAAATAAAGAAAAGCACAATTTTGAAATCTAGTAAAATGTCTATGTTGGCACCGGAAAAAAGGGCATTATAAGGTTCAACATTTGTTGTCGAGGTCAATGGCTGCCAGATTAAAACTGTTCAGCTTTATCCAAATTGTCAGCACTATAAACTTGACTTTTAGCCTGTGCTATGTTCCTTGATCACTTGTAATCAAGAGTCTACAGTCCAAGTGTTGCCCTCAATTATACTTATGCAATTTTACTGCTTTCTTGAAAAGTATAAATCAAGTTATTGTAAGATAACACAAATGAAGAGGCCCTGCATATTGGGTTTATTCAATTTATTTATAAGCCAAAACATGAAACAAAAACAATTCAGTTAACTTTGCACAACACGGTGGATTCTAAATGTGAACTAAAATGATGTATTAAGTTATACTTCTAAAAAGACGTTTGCTGAGTAACATGGTCCAATTTGGCACTTTTCTGAGTAACGCCAGATCTACGCTGGCGGAGAAAAAATAATTATGTAAGATACACAATTCCATCTCCAACAGTTACGTAGCTGGAGTCGATGAACCTTACGTTGATTCTTCTGGGGCAGCCCACCGTGGGAAGTCAATAGAAGAAATACTCCTGCTGACTTCCCTTATTCCTCACGAAAGTACCACAGTTGATGGGGGTGCCTTCAGCATTCAATTTAGCGGGTCTTTACTAGACCTGCTAAATCGAACACTGGAAGATTGACTGCCACAGCATCAATCTTTGTGGCAGTGAAGTCCTAGTTCTGCATTTCAAGTTTTTAATTAGCAAAATCATTTTGCAGGTCTATAAAATAGATATGTTCAACACTGGTAAAAAATGCATCAAATATGTTATACTGACTGGTGTATTAAAATCATTTGATTACTATGCAGCAAGTAATACCACACTGAGCATGTTCCACACTAATTTATGTAGTCTTCTAGAAATACCACATACATAAACATAAATCCCAATCCCAATATTTTATTATTACAATATTTTATGAAAATGCAAGACCAATCAATGCTCAAATTATCATGAGGGCTACATGATAATTTCTGAGAGAACTAAGGAGTTAGCCATAGCAAATTCATCATGTACTGCCGCCTCAAGTGTCGCAGATAAAAAGAGACAGACACACTATGGGCAAATCCTAAACTAGAATAAATTTACATCCACTAAGGAGCTAATTTGTATTTTTCCACACTGTTCTTTGTTTTGCTATGAGAGTAAATTCAACAGTTTGACTGTTGAAGCCCAGAGTTATCAAGATTCGGACAGGTACAACTTCCTCCCCTATATTAAAACTGTGATCTCAATTTAACAATGAATGTTCCATTTACAGCCTTATTACCTGAGATGAGTAGCATATGGTTTAACATAACCAATTTTTAGTTCAAGTCCAGAAAATAGCCTGTACTTTAGCTGTTGTTGCTTCACTATTTGATTACTGGCTTAAAACATGACACACTAAAAATCAACAGTTGGATTACAGTTCCAATCTAATTATAGTTTTTACACCTCCAACATCCCTCTTCCAAACCAGTGAAGTTTCATTTGATTATTTTAAAAGACGCTACACAGTTTGGAACTATTTCTGCCACTAAACTGCATGTTAGCTCTTGCCAACAGAGCAAAATGTTACACGATAAAAATTGCAAAAAATAAAGGGTTTTCTTTTTACATTTTAGATGTAAAAAACTAAAATAAAAACTCAAGCACTAAGTTTATATACTTTGCCGTGACTGTCTACATAACTGGTCTAGCACATTTTAAATGGGGTAAAATATTTCAAGTATTTTTTATTTTTCAAAACCATACTTTGCTCTGAAGCAGGATGCGTAGTTCTACCATTTCATCAGTGTTGCGAGATCTTTTGAAAGCCTGTTCTTCTTCCATATCTTCTGCAGGACGTTTTCCTACAGTTTCATTGGGGAAGAATGCAAACATTAATTTATCTTTCTCTGTCACATTCAAGATGTGTGTACTTTGATCACACGCATCCATGTTTTTGATTAAGCTTTCTGTCTGATTAAGTTGACATCAATGTCAAATCCATAAACTGAATATACTGAGCATCGGTAACAAAATAATTTACAATCCCAATGCAAAAACAGTGGTAAAATTAATATTTTTACAGACTGATGGCCTTAATATTGCAATCATTTATAATCTATGAAGCACAGCTTAATGCAAAACATTGGGACTGTGTTGCTTTCATACAATTTAGGACTTCTCCAAAAGGTTCAAAGTTCACCCCTTTACTGAGTACAACTGGAATAATCTGGAATGGAACAAGTCAAATATTCTCTTCACCAGGTGGCGTCAATTACTATAAAAACTGAATTATTACTGTTTTGAATTTTACCAGAGTAGAAGTTCCTAAATAAGCAAAGCATACCATATAGTTTTGTGCAAAGCATTAAGTAAAAAAAACCGCAACAATGCTGCTAGCTAGTACTTGCTTCTGTTCAATGAGCTGTGTATAGTTACTTTAAATCCTCAGTTTTGTCATTTGATTAGCATCTGTGTACATGCACACTAAACAAGAACACACGGTATAAAGTGACAAGACAACAAAACCAAGGCACTGAATCAAAATTCAAATTGTAACTTTATTGGACCATTTTGGAAATCTGAAAGTATCATAGTGAATTCATTAGAGGTACTGGCTACCTACTTTCTTGAAAACATTCAGTACGTCAATAATTTATTAAATTTTTGAATGCAGTTAGTAAATAAGTTTAGCCTTCTAAAATCCTTACCATTTGTCTCTGTGTTGGTAAAGGTCTCCTCTTGCGGTTCAGTCTCCATTACTACCTTTTATTTTTAGATTGGTAAATGGAACCTGTCAAAGAATAAAAAGGCTAGCACAAGTATTCTTTACAGAAAAAAAAATTAAATTGTGCATCTTGCTAAAAGGAACAAAGACAACTGCTTTCAGAACTTACTGAGTATTATATATATCCTGGCAGAGCAAAAGTGAAGTGTTCTGGGCGGGATCAAAACCAACAGCCTATTGCTTCAGTAGCCTATGAAAACCAACATACACATTAGTTTTAGTCTTGCTCACTCATGGTTACGCAATCTTAAGGAGTACATCTAAGTTGATGCTTGAGCTTTAACTGCATACACTATTAAGCAGTTTTTCTTTAGAATGCAGACAGCATGTGAGGCCTTAAACACAATCAGGCAAACCACTGAATGTTCCCACTTCAGTTAAAATAGTTACTGAAATATTGTGTTGCCTTTATTTTTAATATTCATATGATGTTAGCAGTATTACTGTATTAACCTTGCATGCAACAAAAAGGGAACTTCAAATTCTAAAATTAAATAAGCTAAATCAATCCTTATTACAGTACATTAACACTTGCACTTCAGATTTCTGCCTCTCTCTCTCTAATATGGGTACATTTCCACTGTATCTGTAAATTAGGAGACACTACTCAAAACTACAAAGACAAATGCTAGTAGCATTAATTTATGAGCCACTTAAACTTTCAATAGGACTTTTTAAATGGAACACCAGCTATAAGTAACAAGTCTACCTTAGATAGGGAAACTTTATGAAAAACACTGCACAAACACATTTTACTCTCAGGTGTACATGTACACCCATCAAACATTTCTGAAATCCTATTAACTATAAATAGATTTGCATAGTAGTGCACATTTAAGCCACATTTCAACAACTAAAGCATAAAGAAATGCTTTAAACTGTGCTAGTTTAAGATTCTTGATATTCTTTTCCAGAAGTTGAAGTTTGAATTGATTTACTAAAAAGATTAAACTACAAATGGAAAGCATACTCTCTGATATTGTTTGGCTAATTTAGAAGGGTCTATAGTTAAGAGCTCTGAAATACAAAAGAAATTAACCTCAAACTAAATATAGTTCATTAATTCACAGTAGCACAGGCACTATCCATAAAAAGCATTATTCCATAAACAAATACTTGGGAAGTGTCCAGGCTAGCCTTTGTAAATGTTATCAACCATCTGACATTAACTATTAACTAAGAATAAAAAAAAAGGGGGGGGGTTTAGTACATACACCTGCAATTCTATACTTCTTCCACAATTATTGAGGAAAACAGAAAACTCCAGAACATTCAAATAAACTGAGAATATACGGTCGCGGGATGTAATTGGGAGATTTTCGAGCCTCATTTCTGTTGCTGCTGCTACCACCAGGCACTGGTACACCCTGGATGGACTGAGCTACTCACTGGCTACTGGAATGCTCCCAAATGTGTATGAGTAATTCATACTTGCTATAGTACTAAATTAGAAAGAAGCGATCAAAAAGCATTACACGATTAAAACAGCGAGCGAAATACGCTGTATAAGAGCCTATATTCAACAGGCGGTGAAAGGGAGATTTAAGTGAGGGTGAAACCCCTTTGCGCATCGGGAGGAGCTGGCGGAGGATAGGCACAAAAGCTGCAGCGCTCGATACGAAGCGGTGGAAGGATCACCCGCCACCCCAACCCTCTCGCCCAATAAGCGGGACACTCGCTGAGAGGAGCAGCCCCGCCGCATGACTTAGCCACTCCCGCTGTCGGCTGAGGTAGTTGTCCCGCTCCAAGTGGCTAAAATACCACAGTCCAACCTGCCCAGGGACTACGGCGTGCTCCAGGGGGGAGGAAAATGCCGAGCAGCCGAGTTATATCGTATGCTCTTCTCTCCCGAAGTGACGCCAGATCTTCTCCCTTTCCAGGCGGCAGCCAGATCCAGAGTAAAGAAATGGCGGCTGCTGTAATGGCGCCTACGCGCTGCTAGGCGGGGCCGAGAGCGGAAAAGCCACTACCACGCGGTCACACGGAGGCCTACTCCCTGGCTACCCGGGCAGACACAAAGGAGGCGCCCAGGAGCCCTCGCCCGAAAACCAGCGCCTGGAGAGAAATGAACGCCCCGCCGGCACGACCGCCCTGAGGGCAGCCAGACCCAACAGAAATCGACACAGGCCACAGGCCGATGCGCACACCAAACGCCCCGATTGTGCGCCATGACCCGTCAGCGGTCAGACCCCCCCACACCGTCCTAGCGAAACGAGCCCGCTGATATTCTCCCCACCATGTCTAAATGCAGCGGGGGGGGGGGGGGAAGAGGGGGACGACGACTCAGCGTATGCGAGGCCCGACAATCTCTGAGGCAGTGGAGCGCAGACCTACACAATCCACCCCTGCAGGCGGGGTGTGTGTGGGGGGGGGGGGGGGAGACACACTTCTATCCCCATGCAAAAGAGACAGCATCAGAAGAGGGGGTGTGTGTGAGAAAAGCACATCGTGAGGGCGTCGGTAGGCCCATGCCCGGGTACAACCAGGCCGCCCGTATCGCTGTGTCATGCGGCACAGACAAACTGGCGTACACGGGGCCCGACTCCATTTATAGCTGGGGAAGGAATCCCACGGCGCGGTGCCCCCCCCTCCCTCGGGCCGGCTACTCCTGGCAACATCTTACCGCGCTCTCTGGACCCAGGCAGCCCGGCACCAGCCGCCAGCCCCACCGACTCCGAGTGCGAGAGAGAAAGGGATCGGAAGGAACAACTCCCCCCACCGCTCCCCGCCAACGCGCAAACACAACAGCACTGTTAGCCTATTGGCTCAGCCGTCAACGAAAGACGGCACCGCACGTCTCTATTGGCCAGATAAGCTGCCCATCGCGCCCAGAGGCGGTTCCCACTTAGCCCCGCCCTCCGTGGTGGCTACGCAAGTCTATTTGGGCCCGAAAACCGTAGGAAAGGCGCCCGGCGTTATTATTCGGCTGTTCCGCATGGCACCGGCATGTCGGGCATCCTTTACCTGACACACAGGAGTCACGATAAAGGCTGGGGCGCAGCAAGAACCCTCGGGCGCTGCAGCAGGAAGCAAGAGCAATCTCAGTCGAGTGGAGAGAAAATGGCGCTTGTGAGAACTCCGCCTCCCTCGTCTTCGCTGTCTGTCTCCGAAATGGGCGGAGCTCTCGCGAGATTGAAAGTCGCGCGCGCTTGGCCGGAGTACTGGCAGTTGGTGGCTCTTAATAGGCGTCGTGAGCGCGTTGGTCTTCAGTCTCGCGCTGTGGAGCGACTGTGGGGTGCTGCTCGGTTTACTGTGTGCGTGTTATGCGGGGAGGGAGGAGTGGTTTTTACTGTCTCCCACCCCCCCCCCCCCCCGTACCGTCCGTGGCTCGCTGCCCCGTCCCGGGTGCGGGTAAGTGGGGCTGCTACCCGCCCGACGGGATTGGTGGGAGCTGGTGTTTAGGACGCTAACTGCACCAGTGCCGTGGGCCCTGGCAGTTACAGCGGCCTGTAAAGGGCCCGGCCAGAGCGGCTGCTGCTTGGGGCCGCCTACATCTAGGTGCGGGAACTAGGCTGGAGCTGGAGCACCTCCCTGACTGAAGTGGTTTCCAGCGTACACAGGGTTTGCAGTCTGGCTCAGTGGGCTCTCAACCCCCTCCTCCCTTACATAAATTGTTCCGGTCCCCTGCGCCTGCACTGTGAACTGAAAGCGAGCCGCCCTTCCCCCCCTTGCTCTGTCTGCAGCGAGAGGATGTTGTCCTGTGTCCGCTCCCAGAATGCTCTCAACTGCATGCCTCTGCCACATCAATAAGTTGCTCTTGTTTGGAAGGCAGCTAAATCCACTGCCCTTGACTGAGGGGCATCCGTGTGACATATGTCTCATTCCACTGCAGGAACCCCTGTAATAAGAATGACAGAACCAGTTTACAAATATAAAACGTAAGGCAATAAAACAATCTGTCCCATTGTAATCCCACAAGATGACCAGGCCTATATATATATATATATATATATATATATATATGAACATACTGTTTTCTTTTTCACTGAGGGACAAAGTGTGCTTGACCTGATGTGAAATGACTGATTCAGACAGAAGTTCAGGCCAGGTTAGCTTTTGCCAGACTAATTTCATTTAGAATTTCACAAGGGAGAAAGGCCATGTGTGCCTCTACTTTTATAGTGCTTCTTGCTTAGTTTTTTAAAAACATGAGACTGGCCATACTGGGTCAGACCAAAGGTCTGTCTAGCCCTGTATCCTGTTTGCTGACAGTGGCTAATACCAGATGCCCCAGAGCATGGGAACAAACAGGTAATCCTCACTTGATCTCTCCCCTGTCACCGATTTCCGGACAAACAGAGGCTTGGGACACCATTCCTACCCATCCTGACTAATAGCCGTTGATGGACCAAAATCTCCATGATTCTATCTAGCTCTTTTTTGAATGCTGTTAAATCCTAGTCTTCATCACATCCTCTGGCTAGGAGTTCTACAGGTTGACTGTGCGCTGAGTGAAGAAACTTTCTTTTGTTTTAAACCTGCTGACTATTAATTTCATTTGGTGATCCCTCATTCTCATATTGTGGGAACAAGTACATAACTTTTCCTTTTTCACTTTTTCCACACCAGTCATGATTTTATAGACCTTTGTTATATCCCCCTTTAGTCTTCTCTTTTCTAAGCTGAAAAGTCCTAGTCTCTTTAATCTTTCTTCATAGGGGACGCATTCCAAACCCCTAATAATTTTTGTTGCTCTTTTTTGGACCTTTTCCAATGCCAATATATCTTTTTTTAGGATGAGATGACCGCATCTGTATGTAGTATTCAAGATGTGGGCATATAATGGTTTTATATAGAGGCAATAAAATATTCTCTGTCTTATGCTCTATCCCTTTTTAACAATTCCTAACATTCTATTTGCTTTTTTGACTGCCGCTGCACACTGAGTGGATGTTTTCAGAGAACTATCCACAATGACTCCAAGATCTCTCTCGTGAGTACTTATATCTAAATTACTCCCCATCATTTTGTATGTATAGTTGGAATTATTTTTTCCAATGTGCATTACTTTATATTAATCATGATTAAATTTCATCTGCCATTTTGTTGCCTAATCGCTTAGTTTGGTGAGAACTTTTTGAAGCTCTTCACAGTATGCTTTGGTCTTTACTATTTTGAGCAGTTTAGTATCATCTGCAAATTTTGCCACCTCGCTGTTTACCCCTTTCTCTAGATCATTTATAAATAAATTGAATAGGATTGGTCCCAGGACAAACCTTTGGGCGACCCCATTAGTTACCTCTCTTCACTCTGAAAACTTACCATTTATTACTACCCTTTGTTTCTTGTCTTTTAACAAGTTATTAATCCATGAAAGGATCTTTCCTCTTATCCCATGACAACTTTCTTTACTTAAGAGCAGTACTTTTTTTGTGGTTTAAAAAAAAAAAAAAAAAAAAAAAAAAAAGTGCCAGTATTCCAGAGGAAAAGTTGTTGAGCTCTGACTGGAGGTGCCAGTACTGCGTCTGGAGATTCCGCTACTGTGAACCGGGTAGTACCATCACAAAAAAAGCATTGTTTAAGTGCCTTTGGTAAGGGACCTTATCAAAGGCTTTCTGGAAGTCTAAGTATACTACATCCATTGGATCCCCTTTGTTCACATGTTTGTTGATTCCCCTCAAAGAAGTCTAGTAGATTAAGAAGACATGATTTCCCTATACAGAGCCCATGTTGACTTCCACCCCCCCCCCCCAACGAATTATGTTCATCTACATATCTGACAATTTTATTCTTTACCATAGTTTCAACTAATTTGCCAGGTACGGACGTTAGACTTACCAGTCTGTAATTGCCAGGATCACTTCTGGAGCCCGTTTTAAATATTGGTGTCACGTTAACTATCTTTCAGTCTTTAGGTACAGAAGCTGATTTAAAGGATAGGTTACAAACCACAGTTAATAGTTCTGCAATTTCATATTTGAGTTTTCAGAACTCTTGGATGAATGCCATCTGGTCCTGGTGACTTGTTACTGTTAAGTTTATCAATTTGTTCCAAAACCTCCTCTAATGACACCTCAATCTGGGACAATACCTCAGATTTGTCACCTAACAAGAATGGCTCAGGTTTGGGAATCTCTTCAATATCCTCAGCTGTGAAGACTGAAGCAAAGAATTCATTTAGCTTCTCCAAAATGACTTTATCATCTTTGAATGCTCCTTTAGCATCTCAATCATCCAAGGGCCCCACTGGTTGTTTAGCAGCCTTCCTGCTTCTGATGTACTTAAACATTTTGCTACTACTTTTTGAGTTTTTGGCTAGCTGTTCTTCAAACTCCTTTTTGGCTTTTTTTTTATATTTTTACATGTAATTTGACAACTTTTATCGTCCTTTCTATTTTCCGCACTAGGATTTGACTTCCACTTTTTAAAAGATGTTTTTATCTGGTGGTGCTTCTTTTACTTGGTTGTTAAGCCACGGTGGCACTTTTTTGGTTCTCTTACTGTATTTTTTAATTTGGAGTATACATTTAAGTTGGGCCTCTAATATGGTGCCTTTGAAAAGTTTCCATGCAGCTTGCAGAGATTTTACTGTTGTCACTGTACCTTTTAATTTCTGTTTTGCAGAATAAAAAACCTGTAAACCTTCTGTTTTCTTAATAATTAAGTTAAAAAAGCATTTTTTTCTGGAACATTAAAAGAGCTTTCATTAGTTATATGAGTGTTCCTTAAGGCCTCGCTGATGCAGTTTGGCACCATCTCTACCTAGAATTGTATTTTAGTGAAGGTGTCTGTGTCATTTCACATATTTGAAAGTACTTTGCAACTGGGTTCAGGACTTGGATGTATCCAGATACTACTTTAGCTGAGTTTCATCCAGTTACACTGCTTGCCCTCTGTGTCATACGCAAATCCCCAGTGTTTATTGTAGAATAGGTTGGTCCTATTGCTTCTATGTATAAACTCCTACTAGCAGCAGTGAAAATAAGGATCACTTTCCCTTCAAAAGTGGAGAGGGTACTAGAGCAATTTCTGGAGGAAGAAGGCAAACATAAACTGAAGCTGAGGAGGATCTCCTAGTCTGCTTCCACTATTTAGTCTTGTGGTGAGAGAAGAGAAAATGAGAAGATAGCAACAGGAGTTGTTTCTACCAGCAAGGGGAAAGATTTGAGTCACATGTTTGTCTAAAGCCCATATAAAAGATGGAGTCACCAAGATGGGTTCAAGGAGAGCAGCCTAATAAAAATCTCAACAATTTTTCAGTTCTTTCTGGTGAACAGCTGGATACTTACATTATGTATGTCAGTTGGAGTTTATTTGCTGACTACATCACAGCCAGATTTAACTATTGAAAATATGTTTATTGTAGAATTTCAGTTATACAGAAATGCATTTGCAACTTATTGAAAGTTTCTTTAAATTGTTTCTGTGTGGTCATCATTCCTTATTTCCAGTTACATATGCTACATTTCTATATTTCTGCTGTAAAATATAAATTAGAAAGTGTCTGGAGAATAAATATTTTCTTGTTTCTTTTCAGGAGAGTCATGCATTGTTCTTATAATTTAAAAGAAAATGAATGCATCTAGTGTTTCAGGAAAAGTGGAAACCTGGCTTGCTTCTACATGGCATGTTAAAGTTCCTTTGACTTGGCTAGAAGCTTGTATTAACTGGATCCAACAAGAAAATGGTTGTGGAAATTTAACTCAAGCTCAGATTAACAAACAGGTGTTTGAGCAGTGGCTTCTTACAGATCTGAGAGATTTGGACTATCCTGTTTTGCCTGATTGCATATTAGATGGTCCAAAAGGAGAAATAAATGGCTTTTATTCCATACAGATTGATTCACTGGCTGATGTTAGCCAGCCTGCATATTCCCAGTTGCAAAAGATAAGAGGAAAAAATACCGTAAATGAAGAAGTAACAGCCAACACTCAGGCATCTCAAAAATCCTGGGAAGCAAAGCCTACACGAATGCTGATGATGCAGTTAACTGATGGAATACATCAAATTCAAGGTATGGAATATCAACCTGTTCCTGTCCTCCATAGTAATCTTCCTCCAGGTACAAAAATTACAATACAGGGTAACATCGCATATCGTCTCGGAGTTCTTTTGCTAAAACCAGAAAATGTGAAATTGTTGGGAGGTGAAGTAGATGCACTTTTAGAGATGTATGCTCAGGAAAGAGTCCTTGCTAAGTTAATTGGAGAAGCTGAGAACCCTAATCCTACTATGCAGAGTGATCATGAAGGCGGCGTTTTAGGAGCTGTAAATGAACTAGGACAAACTCTAGGGCCTTCAGATGAAGAGCTTCTAGCAAGTCTCGATGAAAACAATGAATTTACCATAAATCATGAGATTCCTTTAGACAGTGGATATTGTAGCAGAAGTGACAACTCAAATACAACTACACATTTGCTCCTTTCAAATAATGAAAACTCAGAAAAGGGATCTGGGATCGTTTTGCCAGTGGCAAATGAAGAACAAAGTGTTCCAGCTATGGAGTTTGTTGATGGAGATTTAGAGGACTTCTCACTGGAGGACAATTTGTTTTTAGAAGAGGAGATCCAAAAAGAAATTCAGATTATGGCAGGTGATTGTACTAACAAAAACACAGATCTAATTACAGAAAGATTTTCACATATGCCTAGATCTTTGATAAGTTACACATCTGAAAAAGATGGCAGAGTTCAGTTGGATTCAGTTAGTAAAGAGAAATCTCGTGGGAGAGAACTGTCAGTTGGTGATGAAAACAGAACAAGTAATTTCTCACTACACCATAATGTACAGCCCTCCCAGAACTTTACCAGTGATTTATCCTTGGAAAATATTCTTGAGCAGGAGAAGTGTAATAAGATAGATGTAGTTAAGATCACTCAAAAAACTTGTCTTTTTTCTGGCAGCAAATTGTTAAACAAAAGACCAATTAATTTTTCAAAAACTGATTCAGAGATAAACAAACAAAATAACTGTGTACAAACCTTTTCTGACAGAAAAACGGAGAAATGCAAAAATCTTGAGTTAGATTCTCCACCTTTTACATATATTTCTGTTCTACTTGCAAATACCCCAAAAACAGTTACAACAATAAAAGTTAAAGCCTTTATTGTAACCCTTACGGGAAATCTCATAAGCAGCAGTGGCTTCTGGAGTATAATGGCAAAAATTTCTGATGGTACTGCTTATCTAGAGGTAGACATTGCTGATGAAATTCTAACAAGCTTGATTGGATTTTCAGTGCTTGAAATGAAACAGTTAAGGAAAGATCCCATTCAACATCAAAAGCTTAAGGATGGTTTACAGAAATGCCAAAGAGAGCTGATAGATCTTTGTTGTTTGATGACTATCAAATTTAATCCCTTTCAGTCTAAAGCAACGGTACTAATTTTGCAAGATGTTGATGCAGTAGATCTAGAAAACTTGAAGAAACGTTTATATAAATAGTTTAAGGAAAAAATTACAGAAAATAGTCCCTGGAATTATGTAATTCAGGGCATGGCAAAGTAAGTGTTGAGAACTCCATTAAGAAATTCTGGGGTTTGTGTTTATTTTTCTTAATGGCAGGGAGGGAAAATGGGGCAGAATATCAATTTTTAAGGAAACAAATTTTGAATAAAAATTACAAATAAATTTGTTTTGACACAATATGTATGCACCTAAGTATTTTTATTTTTACCAAAGCTACTTTGTTCCGTATCCGGAAGTTGAGGAAAATAAACTTTCAGATAGCAAACTGGAAATTGAGAGCTGATCCTTACATTTTTCCAGTAGAGTAGCCATTAGAACTTGTCACTGCTAATGAATTTACATAGAGGGGTATTATCTAGTCCTGGAAGAAATCAGGGGAGTAAATAAAATGATTTGCTTTCATCACAAGGTACTGAAGGCAACTTCTGTAAGAAATAGAAGTTACCTATATTATGATAGACTATCAGGACAAACATCAGTGGTTTTTTAACACAAATACTTACTTATGTAGTGGATGAGAACCTGATAGTAAATAGAAATAATTTATGCTCAAAAGTCAGACTTATTTTATTCTTATTGTCCAGTGTGAGAAACAAAGACTAACTAACTGAAATAAATAACTTCACACATACACATTGGAAAATCTAAGTGTTTTTAAACATTATTTCATGTAAGAGAGGGTAGTGACATATATGTAAACAGATCTGTTTGTTTTTAAACTGACAGTGCCATTGATCAGTATAGTAGAACTGCAAGACTGAATCCCACTAACATAAATTTATTTTCTCCATATTAGTTATTTACCACCTTGACAGAAGTTGCTTTTCTAGTTTTGTGCTATTTAGTCAAATGTTTTTTATGATCTTGAAATGTTTCATGTCAGTATGGTTGTATTATATTTATTAAAAGCTCACTTTGTACTCAAGAGTTACAAAGAGGTCCAGTCCGGAAGTTGATAGAGTAAATGGATCCAGAGAGAAACATTTTTAATATTACTGGATCATACATCATAAATAGCAGATGACTAAGTATTATTTGATTTTTGTGTGTGTGCGTGTGTGAGAGAAGTCCTAAAGGTGACCTATAAAAATAGGTATATGCCTTTTTTGATCCTTTATGATATGTATGGAAGGTCTGAAAGCATTTGTTTTTGTTGGTTTTTTTTTCCCTGTGCCCCTTGTTTATAGTGGAAATTTGAATCCTCTCTATACTAGAGGATGAATGTGACTGGAGAGCAAGCGCACTGCTGACATCTTCTAAGAATATAAATTAAGACATTGAGAGGGGAAAGAATTTTTAATCGGACCCTCAAACTACAGTTTTGCTTATTCTGGTAGCCTCTCTTAACTAGTGGCTAACATTCTGGGTAAAGGAAGTGTTAGAGGAGAAGACCATTTATACTTTCTTCATACATCTTTAACGAAAGGGCATGAGCCCATTTTCCTTCTCAAAAAAGTCCTTTGTCAATGAAAGTTGTGGCATTATTGGAACATATCAAAAATAAGATAGCAATTGTAGCTATGTGCATGAAACAACCTTGTTCCATATATTTTTTTTAATCTTGGGTTCACTCTGCTGGCCCAAAACTTGCGTTGTGAAAGTAAATGTTTTAAGCTTCTACCACAGAAATATTTCATCTTATTCATTAACAATGGCAAATACCTCAGTCTTCCAATTAATCAAAAGACTTTCTCGCACAAATTCAGGACTGAGCCAGAGTAGCTAGGCTAGATCTTCGACCATATGCTTTGAGAATGGGGGGCAGGAATAAAGCAATTTTCATAGTAGGGATATAAAATCCTGTTTTAATTGGTTAAGTTTAAGTGGTTAGCTGATTAAATGGGGGAGCGGGCAGGGAGTCTGGAGCACCTGTCCAATTGCAGATGGGGACTGCTCCAGCCAGGCTGTAGTGCCCCGGGCCCACCGCAGACAAGTGCTGCTCCAGCTGGGCTGCAGTGCCCCTGCCCACAGCGGGCCCTGCGGGGCTGGGGAAGCCCTCTGCCCACAGCAGATGGGGGGGCTGCTCCTGCCCCTACTGGTTAACTGTAACCTTACCCCATTAACTGGTTATCTATTAATATTCCTATTTCATACCCATATTGAAGAGTGCCTGCTGAACTGCTCTACAGATGCCCTTGAAGCCAACGTGTACCCTAGGTGTTATGGGTTATTACTCTATGGGAGAAGGATCAGTATAGTTGTAGTTTCTGCTAGGCCCTCTGCTGCCTCATGGATCTAGCTTATTCCTTCTTGCAGTGGTTCTGCTAGCATGGAGCTTTCTGTTGCAGAGCACATGATTGCATTTTTCTCTGTATAAATTCAGATCTTTCAGAATCTTGTTCCTACACAATATTTCTAAATGAATGGTAATACTAGATTACTAGAAAGTTATGGAAAGGGTTCCAGTTTGATCTTCAGTAATACAGTTAACCATGTTATTGCACAAACTATCAGATTTAGGCTTAATAGCTCATTAAGATAAATAGTGAAAGTTTGGTCTGGTACTTGTTCACAATCTTGGCTGCAGTTTCAAACAATATATTAACTAATATTATGGATGTTATCACCTGAAGGGCTGGAAACTTTCATTTAAAAAAATTAGATTCGGTAGGAAAGAGCAAAATTTGTAATGTAGTAGGGAAAAGAAAAACCAAGAAACTCAACTTCTCAGTCGTATACCTGACTGCAGAACGTCAAAGTTAGATCATCTTAACTTCATCAGTCAGGGCCAGTGTTCCCTCTAATCTTTTCCATCCATATGCGGAATACATTTTCACGTGCACCAAAGCACGTGCAAATATGTTCCACCAATAGAAACACAAAACTTAGCTGTGGGCACTCTGCTAATCAGCTGGGTGGCATTTGAATCTTTCCTGAGTGGCTGCACCCAACTTATTGTGAACACTGCTAAGGTTGTGAAAAAATATCATTTCCCATTCAATATAGTTGACAGCCCTGGTGCAGACACATGCTACCTCATTGCAGAGAGATGCATTTACTACAACTATGAAAGAATCCCTTCCATTGCTGTAGTAAGTGTTACAGCAGGGCAGCTGCAGCAGCATTTCTAGAGTACCATAGCTTCTGATTGTTAAATCAGCCCACAGCTCTGAGGTTGTCTGAGATTCTGCAGTGTGATGAGACAACCAAATAACCACATTGACAAAGAATATCCACTATTTTGGCAGCTAGTCAGTAGACAAGCCCAGTCCATCAGACACTGATCTGGCTGCCACAGTTCACATTTGTGACGTACAGGGTTGACTGCTGTAATTCCTTATATCTATCAATGAAGCCCAATGCTGTGAGAAAGCTACACTATTTGTTCATACTATTATTGGGAAAAACACCCCAGGTTGTTGCTCTCTACATTGGTTGTCCATTTTGTCACAATCTGGTTCAAGGTTGCTGTACTGGTTGTCCAAGGTGTGTATGGTATTGGCTGAGAGAGTGCTACTGCAATTCCTCACATGATAACTTCTTTTCAATGGAAAAATGCTGCTGCCACACAGAGAAGATTTATATTTGTGGGAAATTTGACAGAAGTTACATCAGGATTATGGAACTTAACACACTTCTATATGAGACAAAAATTATCACCATCCTCATTACATTCAGAACTAGATGCATAACTTAACTTTCCTATAATAACCATCTCAAATACATTAGTATCTTCACATTTAATAAGCAATAACTTCAAGCTTGCTTCTGAAAGTAGGGAGGGATGAGGATGATATTCTTGCTTAATTGTGCATTAGTTTGTTTACTTCTAAAAGGCTCACCTAGCATTGTATATTTGGCAACCATATAAAAATAGGTAAAAAGGGCAAGAGAGATCACTTTAACAAGTAAATAAAGTACTTATTTGGTGTTGATTCTCCTTTCTACATTCTTGAGAAGGAATGGCATGACTATGAGGAAGCTGGAGAATAGTCAGTCTTATAGTATTATCCAGATTAAAACTGGTTTGAACTGGAGGTGCAAATGTATGTGTAGGGGCCTTAGAGTCCATCTGGCAGTCATTTTTAATTAGTTTTTGGGCCTTCATTAATATTTTCCCTTACTCACAGTTCTTGCTGTTTCAAAGTTTCCTTCACATTTCAGTGTCCTTCCTCTTGAACCTGTCCTGTGTCAAAGGTGTAGTTGCTTCCTCTGCCCTGCCCCAATCTGTATCCAGGAACTGGTATATACTGTCACATCCTTATTTATGTCAGTGCATGTCCAAGACACTGTCTTCCTTTTCCAGGACCTGATGTCAAGAAGAGCTCCTTTATTGTCCTGGATCTGATTTGAAAACAAGTTAACTTGGCTTGTATCATGCAAACCTGATTGTATTACTTGTAAATCTGTGTGTAGCTTTTCTCACTCACCCACACCCCAAGGTACTCGTTGCACAATAGACACACTGAGCCCAAGAGGATTATTGCAAAATTGGGAATAGAACTCAGAATTCATTAGACTTTCTTTGAAACCTTAGCCAAATCACTTAATCTGTGCATCAGTTTCCCAGCTATAAAATGGAGATATTTTTTCTTCCACCTTGATACTATCTGATTAAGTTGTAAATTCTTTGAAAGAAGGACTGTCTCTTTCTATGTTTTATACACTGTAATACAAATGATGATAAATGATCTTGAACCATTACAGTATAAAAACATTTACATTAATTGCAGTATTATATAAAACAGCAGTTTAACTCCTTTGATACTAATGTAGTTATTACAGATGAGTGTAGAATCAGACCTGTTGCTTTTATTAGGGAGTACTACTTAAAACTCAGTAGCAAAATGTGGCCCATTGCTGTGTGGAAATAATACAAAGTAGGGATGTAAAATCCCATTTAATTGGTAAACTGTTAAAGAGAGGAATAGATGGGGTGGCTTCTCCAGCCCTGCTGTGAGAAGGAAGCCAGGTCGGTCACACCCATGGACAGGGACTTCTCTGGCCTGCCGGTTGGAGCAGCCCCTGCCTGTGGTGGGCCCTGTGGGACTGGAGCAGCTCCCTGCTCATGGGATGGGGGTTCCAGCCCCTACTGGCAACACTGAAAGCACGGAACACATGGTGAAAACTGCAATATAACTGATATTAAATATGGTGGATGAGTAACTGATGTAATTTAACAGCACCAGCATTCACAACACATTCTTCTAAATTGAGTAACAGATTTTAAAAGATTAATGTGAAAATACATATAGGTGCAAAGAATTGCTGGTAGAAAGAAAGCATGATTTATTATAATTAAATGGTAATATTGTATACTACTAAAAACATTTAAGTAATAAATGTAATTACCAACTAAAAGTAGTTAATGATTGGCTTTTCTGATTTTAAGGCAGTTTAATATTTACAAGTGCATTATAGTCAACATTTAACAAATATATATGTGGAAAAGCATTATCAATATTAAACCCTGAAACTTGATTTAGTCATACAGAAAAAAATATGCTGATAGGTCCCAGTCCAGCTAAGTGCTTAAGAACATGATTCAAGGAGGAAGAGCACTTACTCCCCGTATCCAGATGCTAATATAGAATAGAGATGTAAAGAGTTAATAGGTTACCTGGTAAGCATTACCCCTATTGGGTGGTGCTTAATGCGTAAGCAGTTAACTGGCAGCCCAGCTGGGCTGGAGCCAGGCCCCCATCCCTCGCCTGATGCGGGTGGAAGGCCTGCTCCGGCCAGGCCCACCTCACTGCGCTATGGGCGGCAGGCGCTCCAGCTTGGCTGGTCCCACCGTGACCAGCTCCTTGCTCACAGGATCCCGGTTAACTGGTTAAATGTAAGATTTAACCAGTTAACTTTTAAAACAGGATTTTACGGCCCTGGTATAGAATTAGTCCTCATACAGTTGCAATTTGCTACAATTTGAAGGATACAGCGCATTTAAGAATGCATAAGAGTGGGGAGGAAATGTCTGTAACTTTAAAACAAAGGTATGTAGACACATTTATGAATGCCTTGATATTGGCTAGATCCCTTTATTCACAGATTAAGAAGGTCTTCACCTGTCTTCTTTGGGTACAAGAACTTCACAAAATATTCTTGATCTGCAGAAACCAGAACTGACATAACATATACGGTACATGTACAGCTGAGGCTAGTTTAAACTAATATAGTTGGAATTTTTAAAATGCATGCAGGTGTTCGTGAGCTGTTGTATGCACCAGACTTGCATGTATTCAGATCTTGATGTGAGTATGCAAGTTGGAAGGACACATATTTCAAAGCTGGCTGTAAGAGTGGCTCTCATGTCTCATCTCTGTACGAGGTTTCTAAGCCACCAGATGTGTGCAAACCTGATAACAGTGGCATCACTCCTAGCAAACCTTCAAATCTCCCTTATGCACCAGTCTATATGGTTTGCACACAGCACCTCCTTGAAACACACCAAATGTGTAGATTCCTTTGTAGGGCTGTGTAATTTACACAACCCCAGATTTCCATACAAGGTTTAAGTAGTAAGTCCTTCAATTAGATGAATTTCACTCAGATAATATAAACACTGCAGAACCACAAAGGGTATGTCTATACCAAGAAATGCGGGTTAGGAGTTTTTGTTTGTTTGCCCCCTCCCCACCCATTCCAACAGAGACGTTGTCTCAGTTGAGCTAATATTGGAAAATTCTCAACATCATGTAAACACTGGGCTAATATAATTGTAAAGATATTAAACTATGTCTACACAGGCTTTCCAGTTATGTCTAACTCTATAAGGCTAATTCAGCTGGGGAAAAAACCTACTTTTTTTTTGCTATGAAGACATGGTCTATGACTGCAGAAATGAGGGGGTATTACTCTTTTTTGGACCATCTCTTTTTCTGTGTTTGTGCAGTGCCTAGCACAATGAGGTCCAGATCCATGAAAGGCACTCTGCATAATAATTCTATTGTGTCCCATGTAATACAAGACTTAGATCTTGAGCTAAACACTAAGGCCCAGATCACCAAAGACACTTAGCACCGAAATGCCTTTGACAATCTGAGCCAAAATACTAAATTCATTTATGTGCCAAAGATGGCTGATAAAGAACCCAGTCTGATTTAGCGAATGGGTTGTTACATCTTCCCCATTGACATTTGGAATTTCTGTTGAAATCCTTCCCTATTTCTATTTAAGTAATAGAGTCAGCACAGAACTGTAGCTCATGAGTTCTAAGTTTCACTGATACAAGTTCTACTTCTATGGTATGGATTTCCAAAGTCTGGCACCATCTGTGGTCCAGCATTCCTGTGGGTGCTTTCAGGCTGGAGTACTCATGGGAAAAATCTGGGCCCTGCACTCAACAATTCCTCTCCTGCTCTTCCAGGGCTTCCAGAGTGCCACAAATAGCTCATTTATAGCATTCAAACTTAGGGAGGGAGGAGCAGGAGCATGCACAAGGGATGCTCACGGGAAGAGGCAGGGTGGCTGCAGAGCCCCACATATAGGGGCCAGGAGCGTAGCCCTGCAGCCAGTGGCAGGGGCTGGGAGTACAGCCTGGCTTCTGCAGGGCTCAGGGCTATGCTCCTGGCCCCTATATGTCGGCATGAGCTTTCAGTGTGTGCCCACAGGGCTGTTTCTGGGGCTCCACAGCCATCCTGCTTCTTCCCTGAGCACATTCCCGTAGTCCCTGCTCAATCAATGCTGGCTACTCTGCTGTTGCTGGAGTGAAGCCCTGCAGCTGGTAGCAGTCGAGGGGCCAGTATTGACCTCACCTGGTCTGTCAGTTTCCCTGCTTCAGGACTAGTTAGTCCTGAGGATGCCAGACCAGGGAAATACAACCTGTACTGACCCTCTGTGACACTGAGTAAGGCGTGGTCTACATGATAATATTAAGAACATAAGAACTATGTTCAAAGGTCCATCTAGCCCAGTATCCTGTCTGCTGACAGTGGCTAATACCAGATGCCCCAGAGGGAGGGAACACAACAGCTAATCCTCACGTGATCCCTCTCCTGTCACCCATTTCTAGACAAACAGAGGCTAGGGACACCACTCCTACCTATCCTGGCTAATAGCCATTGATGGACCTAACTTCCATGAATCTATCTAGCTCTTTTTTGAAATCTGTTAAAGTCCTAGTCTTCATCACATCCTCTGCTAAGGAGTTCCACAGGTTGACTGTGCTGAGTGAAGAAAAACTTCCTTTTGTTTGTTTTAAACCTGCTGCCCATTAATTTTATTTGGTGACCTCCCTAGTGGGAATAAGTAAATAACTTTTCCTTATTCACTTTTTCCACCCCAGTCATGATTTTATAGACCACTATCATATCCTCCCCCTCCATTAGTCTCCTCTTTTCTAAACTGAAAAGTCCAAGTCTTTTTAATCTCTCTTCATATGGGACCCATTCCAAACCCCTAATATGTTTTGTTGCCCATTTCTGAACCTTTTCCAATGCCAATATATCTTTTTTGATGTGAGGCGATCACATCTGTATGCAATATTCAAGATGGGGGCATACCATGGTTTTATATAGAGGCAATAAGATATTCTAGGTCTTATTTTCTATCCCTTTTTTAATGATTCCTAAGATAGCTAGGTTGACCAAAGACTACTTGCATGGACCTAGTGGCACATGTGTCTACGCTAAAGTATGACAGACTTACCTGGGCATGAGCTTTCATGGGCATGAGCTTTCATGGGCAAAGACCCACTTAGTCAGTTGCATCTGACAAAGTGGGTATTTGCCAACGAAAGTTTATGCCCAAATAAATCCGTTAATCTTTAAGGTGCCACATGACTCCTTGTTTTTGTGGATAAAGACTAACGTGGCTACCCCTGTGATACTTGTGTCTACACTTAAATTTGTCACCTATTGAAAGCTCTCCATGATGCCAACATAGAAATACCACCTTTCCATGCGCTGTAGAGCAATGATTGATTATTGAAGACAATGCAACAAAAGGTGGACACTGCTCTATATTGATTCTAACAGTCCTCCAGCAGCTGTCAACACTGGCTATTCTTTTCAGAATTGTGAACTCTACTGCCCAATAGTAACAAAGATCAGAAGACCACCTCACCCTTTAACGCCCCACAAATTTTGGAAATGCCTTGTCCAAAATGTTAAGCTTGCAGAGCACACCTAGCAGCCATAGGTGGTGAGTTATATGGGCCTGTGATACCCAGGTTCTAGGAATATTCCTGATCAGGGCCCAGCTCCAACAAAGTTCAGGGTGAGGTCTTTCCTCTGGCCCTGCCTGCCGCCCCCATGCACTCTTGCCCATATGTCCCCTGGCCTGGGAGAAAATGAGTAGTGAGGGTTTTTTTGTGTTTTGCTTCTCACTTGAAAACAGGTACATAGTGAGGGTGTGTTGTTTTGGGGTCCCCCCCTCTTTTTTTGCTTTTGTGTGGCCCACAACTGATTTTTCTGTTAGTCTGTATACCCCTGATTAAAAAAATGGTTCCCCATCCTTGTTCAAGATGCAGGAGTAAGATATGGTCTATTAAAGGATCAAGAGTCCATCAGATATTATGTTGATGTTGCTTAATTAAGGTTTTGCATTACTGTGGTTGTGATAAATGGGTCTTTCTTTTTTGCTGTTATGTGTGTTAGAGATGTGTAGTCTGCCAGTGAAAATGAAGATGTGATGGAGGTTAACATATTATAAAGAAGACCATTTCAATAGGATATTCTCTGGCTTTTTAGGGATTATGTAAGACACCATTCTCCTTAACTAATTTTTAACAATGTTTTTAGTTTGTGGAAATATATATTTAAACTAAGAAGGAAATAATAGCCCTTACACACCCTGGTATTGGGTATTCATGTTGTGTTGCTAGCATTTACAGGGTGAAAGCCTAGCTATGTTGAAAGCAACAGCAAAACTTCAGCTGACTTCAGTGGCCAGCATTTCTCCCTCAGTGAACAACTTCTAATACAGATATTCAATAGGAAAACTGCAGGCTGCATATCACAGGGATCAATAGCTTTGATAGCTACTCCAGGGAAAAGGCCTGTAAAAAGCTTAAAGTTCTTCGCTAACCTGCAGTCTTATCCACATTAAAAGGTTTTTGTCAGTGGAGTTATACTGGCATCATTAAATTGGCAAACCCCACGAATGTTGTTATATCAGTGTAAAAGTGTTTGTACTGGCTTAGTTATGCCAATGCAAGGAACTGGCATAATATAGACTGGTATAACGCACAGTTGTACTGATATAACTGCCTTCAGAGTAAGGCTTATGCCACTATATCTGTGTCAACAAAAGACACCCCTAACTAAGATAGGTGTAACCGTATAACATTTAAGTTTAGACTAGGCCTGAGACAGAAGTGGAAAAAGAACAAGGAGTAGATCATTTTGGACACAACACAGTTTCTAATGAATTGGGATGATGACAGAATGCTTGTCTTTTTTGAATTGGTATGATGAAAGGAAAAAAAGATAAAGGTGAAGAAAGAAGGCAAGATAGGAATTCTGAGATGGATTCAATTGTTTAAGTATAGCTAGAGAAACAGCTGGATGAGTCTTTCTTTTTGTCTGTTTCTGCCAGCCCAGTTAGGAGCAGAAAGGGAAACAAACAAGGGAAAAATAAAAAATATAAAACAAGTGTTAACTAGACTGAAACACTAAAAAGTAAAAGTCAATAGCTATACAGAGCCAAACTTGAGTTCAAAAGACAGAAATTGCAAAAAAACCAAACAACCAAGAAAAGAAAATAATCCAAATATGCTTATATGAGTAAGGATGTCAGAAACTGAAAAGGTTACTGAAATTAATAGGATTTACCATCCCCAAGGTATTTTCTGCTTTTATTTTCAGTTTTTAAGATAGATACAGTGATAAAATATTTGTTCCATAAGAAATGCAAGTTGAATAGAATACTAAAGTCTGAAATTCCTGAAAATATTTAGTAAGTCTGTTTTCCCCCCAACTAGAGGGTATGTGTCAGCATAATTTAAGGCCCAATTCTGCTAAATATACATTGAGTAGTACTTTACCCTGCCAACAGACCTGCTGAATTCAACTTGGTGTGAGTAAAGAGTCAATTCTGCCACTCATTAATAATTAGAACACGTTCCCTCGTGCCCAACATCATACTCACCCCATAAGAAATATGTTTTCATATGAAAAGAATCAGACACAGCCAGTTCCATTATGTAGGCTACTTAAGCCATTAGAAGAGCGCCTTCTATGGTGAATATTGTTGCGTTATTTAGGCAAGGGAATAGTAGTTAGAAAAAAAGGAGAAAGGATTATGTTCAGTGCTGAGTTTTCCCCTGCTGCTTTTTAAACAATGCATTTATCTGTTCTTCATTTTTCTAAGTATCTTCTCCAGCTGTGCAGTTCTAATTTAGCAGTAGTATGTACTATCACTTCTACATTAGCAAATACCCTGGGCCTGCTGAGTAATTACCGAATAACCTCATAATGAAATGCAGCAAAGAGTTCTAATTAACATTTAAAGTTGCTTAACAACTACTCTACTTAAAATGAGAATTTTCCAGTTATATAATACCCTAATGAGTTCCCAGAATACATTACTAAAAATTTGTAAATGATAAGGTAAATATAGACTATTTCCTCCTGTGTGTGAAAAACTTTTGTAAACAAAATAAAACAGAATATACATACATATTAAAATGCTAAATAATATTAAAATACTGGAACAGGTACAAGAAATGATTTGTGAACTCCTGTATTAAAAGTCAGGAAAATGCAAGAATAAGGCTAGGTCAACAATAGAAACATTTGCTGGCATACGTGAGGTGTGATTTTTTTGACATTTTTATATTGGAGTCCTAATATAGTCACAGTTATAATTGCAAAAATGTCCCTTTCCCAGCATGATGATTCTTGGGGCACCCAGGACTGAGAGTCACCTTGTTATCCATTGCCTCCAGCATGACAATCTTGGTTGTGCGTAGTGGGATGTTAGCTCCCTAATGCTACTAGCCTATCAGCCACTTGATCGCTCTCTGAGGCTAGCTCTACACTACAGCTTTTTCCGATTTTTTTTGGAAGAGGCTATTCTGAAATTTGGCCTGTTTACACTGGACCAAATTTCAGAAAATCCCCCTCTTTCGGAAGATCCCTTCTTCCTCATGGAATGAGGAAGACAGGGCTTCCAAAAGACCGCGTTTGCACTTCCGCAAAAAAAGTGGAAGAGCAAACGCGTTCCCTGGATGTGGTGGAGTTTTTCCGGGATACCTCTGGTGGAGTCTTAAAGTCTAGCTCAAAGCATAACTGGACCTCCTGGCTGCATGTCCTCCATCCCCTTCCTCCTCCATCTCATACTCATTGTTCCTGCCAGGAGGCTGTGATTCAGGCTTTTTGGAGTCATTTTCAGTGGTGTGCAGGGTAGTTGTGCTGTCTTTGCCAAATATGGCATACAAAGGTCTTTATAAAAGAGGTAGGTCTGAACTTGGCACCAGATCAACTGCTGTCTTTTCTGGTATTCGTGCTATCATTTCTTATCTTTCATGTAGTATTGCTGCTGCTGCTTCCTGTCATACCATTTCTCCTGCATCCCCTGTGCAATCTGGCTGTAGATGTCCACATTTCTATGGCTGGTACATAGCTGTTTTTGTACAGTCTCTTTACCTCAGAGATCCAGGCGATCCAATATCTTCTATCTACTCGAAGCCGGATAATGTTTTCAGTGGTCTGGAGTACCCAACATGGTCTACTGGGCACTTGTTCTCTGTGATGGAGAGCTGCTAGGTTTGCTGTCAAAGGGAAAGAATCAGGAAAAGCCATTTCAAAAATTTTTAGGGCTTCGAAGGGTTGGAGATAGGAGAGTTTCTGGTCTCTGTGATCCCTGGGCAGTGGAGCTCACAGTTGTGACCAGAGTGATCAGGCATTATGGGATAACTGTTGGATGACTCTTTGGGTCAACACAGGTAGTGCAGTATCTACATTTGCACTGTATTGATCTCACTGAGCAAGAAAGCTGCTGGGTGTGGTGGTGTCACCATGACAACATAATGAAAAGCTTACATTAGTGGGAGACAAATTTAAGTGTAGACACATGCACAAGAAGGTTAACAAACGCAGCTTATATTGATCTAACTTGTAGACCAGGCCTTGGTCTGTTGAATGTTTCTTTTTTACCTCCAAGTGGCTTCAGCAGTTTGCCATTGTCTCTAATTTTTTTCCACTTAAAGTTTTGGTGTAGAGCAAAACTAGACAATTGAGCCTTGCATTACATCTCTCCCTCCTGCTTGAATGGGCCATATTATCCCCTGGTGACTAACTTTTACTCTAAGTCAGTTATGGATACTTTCATTAGTTACATTCTTCCATAAATATTATACCACACAATGATTATGAATCTTAACAACACCCCTCAAAGCTCTGCTTCCCCTGCCTATGTTCATTAACTAACTAATGAAGAGAGAGTTCTAGTTTAAAGTTTATACCCCTGGTCTCACTCTGGATTGCTGAGGCACAGAGGGTGTGGCACACTCACAAGAAAGATACCCTCATCTATCTCTTTGCATTTGAAAACTTGCAGTAGGCTTGTCTAGACTCAGGACAAGGCATTTCAGAAAATGTATTAAAACATTTTTAAATATCATGTAACAGCTAGTATAGAAAAGGATCTAAAAATGCGCTTAGTGGTCAAGATCAAGAAGTTGACCAGCACCAGATAAGATTTTTTTTCAAGGTGCTAACATTTTTTTAAAATTATTAAACTGTGTCTCTACATGCGTTTAAAATGTGATAATTAAAATGTTAGCTAATACATTTTTAAAGACATCTTGCCTGGAACAGGATATAGTCCTTGTTGAATCAACTCCTTATTTTAGACTCTGTGGTAAGGCATAGAAAACATTTTAAAGTAACCATATTATAATATCTTTCACTTACATAGCACTTTTCATCAGAGGAACTGAAAGTGGCATATAAAAATAAATTCACTTTTTAAGGGGAACTTGCATAGCAGAGTCTGATATTGTGAAGACCTGGTTTTTTTGATAACCAGAAAATTTAGTTTTCAGTTTTTAAAAGTGATTTTTGTTGTGTTCCTAGACACATTATTATTAGTTTTATGGCACTAATAATAATGCACTTTGAGATCTACTGATGGAAAGTGATATATTAAAGTATTATTATAATTACAATTAATACACTTGGGATGCAAATATTCTGAATGCAGAGACTCTGAAGCGTTGTATTCTGGGGCCCAATCTTGCAAGCCTCTGCTCCCTTGAGTGTTCTTATTCCTATTGTTTTTCATTGATGATAATATTAATTAGGTAAATAAAGAATATGCCTTCAAGAATGGATTTGGAATACTGGGTCGATTGTTGTAATCCCCAATGATATGTACTATGATTTGCTAGAATGGACAGTATTAAGGCTAATGTACAACATTCTCTTTCAAAGGGTTTGTCTACACTACACTTCAACACCCACGTCTCTCTTGCATCAGTAGACTTTGGCTTGCGGGGCTCAAGCTACCGGATAGTTTAATTGCATCGCTGATATTCTGGCTCTGGCTGGTCCCAAAACTTGGGCTTCAGCATGAGCCTGAACATCTAAATCACACTTAAACCGCCCCCACCCATAAGCCTGCATCTGCAGTTATGAACCAGCTGCATGTGTTTAACTGCATTGTAGACATACCCTAATTGTTATGTCTTTTATGTTTTGTCTGCTTTCATATAAGAACTAGTAATAAGTAAATCTATGCTGATTTCATGAAGATCCATCAATTTCAATCTATCCATTTCCTGTTACAAAAAGTGTTTCTAAAAGCAGTTTTGCAGTAGGTGGGCAAGTAGCCAGATGAGAATAGTCACTAGGTTTTTGTGCTAGAGGAGATAGAACAGTGTTTTCTATTCCTGAGGATGTGGTCTTATTAAACCTTTTATCAAATAATTTGGTTTCACAATACATATCCGGGAATTAGCGAGATTGGTTATGTTCCTAATTATGTTTTTTTTTTAAAAATGTCCTTAGTCTACTTTGAAAAAATTTAAAGTGGACCTTTATTATAGTTACAGGATAGTATAAAAGAGCATTGCCCTCATAAAATGAGGGTCACAGGTGGAATGTAGCAGGGCTAATATGAAGGGTAATGGAAAAATCCACTATATGTGTTCACTGCTTAAATGACATGGTTGGGTAAATGGATTTCTCTCCTTCCTAGGAGTGTGCTTCTACATTAGTCTAGCGGCAATTAGAGAGAAGAGGTTGCTCTGCAAATTGGCTCTGCGAACCATGTAGTTCATCTTTTTATTGTGTAAAACATAAAAAATTGCTGCTAATCAATCCACTTCAACTTTCAGTCTAAAAATTATTTACCATCCCTTTCAGCCTAGAGCACTTTGAGAATGTTTTCCTTAAATTAACTAAAAGGAGGAGGTATTTATATCAATAAGCAGATTATGATTATGTGGAATAAATCTTACTATGGTAGCATAAAAGAAACTGCATTATTACTCAAGAGTTCTTAACAAATTGATTAATGCTTTTAGAATAATTAATCCACATTTCAGATGTAATAGTGCTGTCTTATTTATTAAATCAGAGATGCAGTACTTGATGACCATACTGCTAAAACAGTTACTGTTTTTTTCTTAAATATGAAATAAATTGCTTTGAACTTTTCTTTGTCAACAGACAGTATGTCACTTATTAAGCACAATTTGACTTTCACTATCAATATTTGATTCTTCTTTCAGGTCTACAGTGTAACCTGGGCTTTTTTGGATAATAACAATAATTGAGGTTGTGGCTTAACTTTAGTCAATAGTTTCCGCATCTTGAAGGAGTGATCTGAGAGCAGTCTACTGGCCTGAGAGTCAGGAGATATGATTTCTACAGCTGTCTTTGCCATTGACTATGGACAAGTTACAGTACTTGGCCACTGTGCCATATTTTCCCCATCTGTTATAAGGGAATCATACTTACATGACAGGGGTGTTGTGAGGCTTAACTAATTGCACTTTGAAATTCTTGCAGGAAAGATTCTCTAAAAAGAACAAAAAAGCATTATTATCCAGATGACATTTTGAATCCAATAATTTAGTTCTCACTAAGGCAAAGCTGAAATGCAAAGTATTTTTACTTATTGTTACAACAGACTGGAGAATTACAGTTAAATTTCATGAAAACTTTTGAGTTTTCAGAATTTTTAATTTCACATTAGAGCAAAAACAAAAGCTTGGGAACATTATCGAGAAACAGAATGATATTGAAACATCTGCTTCTGGAATGAAAAGGTTCAAAACTTTGTCTTTGCCTCTCTTTCTTTGATTGAAAGTGACCAGGAAGCCCTGAACCTCAGAAACCTTTCCATTGAATACAATCAAAAGCAATGTCTCATTGTTTCATCTTTAATTAAATAGTATATTTCAATGAAAATACACTTTGTTAAAAATGTTCCAACAAGCTCTACTAATTATTAAGAAAGAATGTAGCATTTACACATGCCTTCATATTTTGACAACTTTTCAAAAAAGAAAGTGATCTAAAGTAGTTGAGGAATGACTTCCTTGCTCAGTTTAGTTATGATAACTCAGACTTTGTAGCTGCAGACACAATGAAGCTATGTCTACACTGCAGAGTTAATTCGGGATACCTCTGGTATCCCGAAATAGCTATTCCGCATCTTAAGAGTAACCCCATTATATCGAAATGTAACAGGCTCCTTATTCCGACATCCCTGTAAACCTCATTGCACGAAGGATAAGGGATGTTTCAGAATAGTGCTTTATTTAGAAATTTGGCACTGTGTAGACAGCATCAAATTTTGAAATAAGCTATTTCGAGGTAAGGGTGCGGTGTAGACACACCCTGAGGTTATATCTACACTGCACTGTAGTTTGAAATGAGGCATGCAATTTGAACTACGCAAATTGCATATCTTATTTTGAAGTAGAAATAAGCTGCTATTCCAAAATGTCCCTTACTCCTTGTGGAATGAGGTTTACAGGGACATTTGGAACAGTGAGCCCAAAATAACAGGCTTGCTGTTAAGACGTGGGATAGCTATTTTGGGATACTCTGGTATCCTGAAATATCGTTGCAGTGTAGAGGTAGCCTAAGACAATTGCACTGGCACATGCTATACAGTAACAGTATTATGTTTTCACTATCAGATGTACCTGGCATTGCTTGGGTCTTTTAGCAAAGCAATGGGTTTTTGTGTTTGCTTGGAAAATAAAAGGAAAATGTACATGCTTTATTTAAATGATTGTATTTTTCAAAAATGAAGACAAAAAGAAGTTTGTATTAATAAAAGTAGGAAAGTCTCAGAGGGGCAGCTGTGTTAGTCCTGTAGCACCATAGAGATCAACAATATATATATATATTATCATGAGCTTTCGTGGGCAAAACCCACTTCCTCAGACGAGTGGAGAAAAAGAGTGGAGAAAAGAGGGAGGAACACCCAAATGTATAACAGGAAAAAAAGGGGGGGGGGAAACCCCTGTTAATAGTAGTGCTGGTGTTAATGAGGCTAATTGAGTGAGCTGTAAGCATCCCGTACTTAGCTTTTGATGTCATTTGGGTATTGAATATAGTGTTCATATCTTTGTTCAAGCCATGAGAGATAATGTCCAATTTGCATATGAAGTCCAGTTCTGCAGGCTCTCTTTGTAGTTGGCTCCTTTGAAAATTCTTTGTAGAAGAATGGCTATTTTTAAATTCATTAATGAGTGCCCAGGTAGGTTAAAATGTACTCCTACAGGCTTTTGTGTGTTACTATTGCTCATATCCAACTTGTGTCCATTTAACCTTTGTTATAGAGACTGTCCAGTTTGGCCAATATACATGGCAGAGGGACATTGCTGGCACTTGATGGCATATATCACATTAAAGGATGTGCAGCTGTATGAGCCTCTGATGTTGTGGCTTGTGTGGTTAGGTTCTGTGATGGTGTCACTAGGAGAGATGTGATGACAGAGTTGGCAACAGGATTTATTGCAGCAGTTAGTTCTGGATGAGTGTGTCTGAGGTGTGGTGTGTGTTTCCTGGAAAGAATTTGCTTCAGGTTAGGGTAGTGATTCTCAAACTTTTTTGCGTCAGACTACCTGGCTTAATGCAAACATATCCGCGGACCACTAGTTGCTCATGGAAACTCAGCATTAATTACGTAATTACGTCCAAGCCATTTTGTTAGTGCTGCAGCTAAGGAGAATGGTTTAATTTAAATTATTAAAAAGATTAAGCATTTTAACTTTCTCATCTTAGTTTATCAAACTTCATCTTAAATAAAGTAAAATATTAATTTATGTTTAACAAAAGTTTTCAATGTTTTCTTTATTTATGGCAGGAGTGGGGAATCTTTTTTGGTCAGAGGCCACTGAGCCACAGAAAAATCAGTTGGGGACCACACAAGTGAGAAGCAAAACAACTCCAAAAGCCCCCAACCCTCACTGATATGGCCCCCAACTGAGACACCTCACTCTTCTGGCACTCCAGCCCCATGGGATGAAGGAAAGAGACAGGGAGGACTGAGGTTCAGGACTTTCCATAAGCCGGATTTACTTTTCTGGGGTTCCAGAGTTAGTGAATTTTGTGGACCCCCTTAGGTTTTGGGGTAGGGACAAAAATGAGGGGTTCAGTGTGCGGGACAGGGCTGCCAGTGAATGGGATAGGGATGGGGGTACAGGATCTGGGCAGGAGGTTAGATGCTGAAGCAGGCTGGGAGTAGGGTGTTTATCTGGGGGGAAGGAGCAAGAGCAAGGGAGGATGCAGTGTATGGCTAGGAGGGAGGGTGCAGGAGCAATGGTGGATGCAGGAGCAGGATGGGGGGAAGATGTCTGGCTGTGGGGGAGATGTAGGAGCAAGGGAAGGTGCAGAGTCTGGCCAGAAGGGAGGATGCAGAATGTGGCTGGGAGGGGAGGGTGCAGGAGCAAGGGAAGGTGTAGGAGCAAACTGAGCGTGTGAGGTCTTGGTGGAAGAAGGGAATAGTGAGGGGTAATTGGGGTGCGGAGGTCTGGACATGAGGGGAGATGCTTACCTGGCTTCGTGCCCTGTTGCACCAGGGAAAGCCTCTGGACAGCATGTCACTGTGCTGCCATTCCCCCAGTGGGGTAGGGAGCGGGAGGGAGTTTATCTCCCTGCTGATCAGTGAGGAGCTCCTGGACTCTCCACTCTCTTGACTGTCCAGTTCATTTACCCTGCCAGAGATGTTGGCTCGCAGGGTCCCCCCAAGCAAAACTCTCAGGGGCACTTCACAGGCTATGAAACATCCAGGGACTGTGCAGCATTGACACTAGGGCTGGTTATACTGGGATTTCTCACTTGGTGCAGAGAAGCAGCTGGCCCTGGCATGGAGTAAGGGAGTTATTTAGGCAGGGATCCCATGCTCAGTGCTGAGATGCAGCCATCTCTGGGGTGGTGCTGTCTAAAAGCAGCACTGCACAATTGTTCAGTGGGTTTCAGGAAGAACTGTTGGTTGGCGCTGACCTCAGTTCCCTGATATGATGATAAAGGGGCTGATGTTCTGAGCCCAGCCATGGGAGAGGTCTAGTTTATAAGAGCAAGGGGTGATTCCAGAGCAATGGACTGACCTGCATCCTTGTCCTCCTTGAGAGCAGGCCAGGCCTTGCTGCTCCCCCTGCATTGATCCAGGGCTTCTGCTCTCTCTATCTGTCTGTGCCCCACTCCCTGGCATGGGTCAAGCTGTGGGCAGACCCCGGGGTCTGCTCTTTGCACAGCCTTGCCTAAACAGTAACACTTTACCATGTGCCTGCAGGTCTTACAATCTCTGAGCCTGACTCCATCACACCCCAGTCCCCAATTTCCCCATTGCCTCCTCATCCAAGCCCCTGCTTCCCCTGCCTCTGGCGCCCATTCCCCATCCCATTGCTTCCTTCTCCCCCAGCACCTCCACTGCCTCATCACCCCCCCAACCTGGCTTCACCATTGTCTCCCCCACCCTATTGTTTCTTCGGACTCGGCACCCTCATCACCCCCGATGCCCCAGATCCCCCCTGCCCATCTTGCATGTTGGTGGCTGCTTGGGGGCGGTCCTGGATGGGCCCCAGGGGCAGGGTGGCCTGTTCCCTGCCCCCCCTACCGGCAGTTTCCGTATACTGGCGGGGCCAGGGTGGGCAGAGCGGCAGCAGTGTGCATGCCTCAATATGCAGGGGGGAGGGGGGAACTGTCCCAGCTCTGCATGGGGTCACTGTGCCACCCAATGTCGATGGGCGGGGAGCTGGGGTGACTCTTGAGGGCCAGACTCAAGTTGGGAGCCAGGTCTGGTGGGGAAGGTCATGGCTTTCTTCCCCCCTTCCCCCCAGTGTCCCTTCCCTGTTGGAAGCTGGAGCTGGTGCTCCAAACCTCGCAGCTGTGCGGGCTCCCCACTATATGTGAGAGGCTGAGCTCAAGCTGCGGACCACCTGGGAGGCAGCTGCGGATCACTAGTGGTTCACGGATCGCACTTTGAGAACTACTGGGTTAGGGGGTTGTTTGTAGGTAGGGACTGGCCTGTCTCCTAAGTCTGTGAGAATGAGGGATCGTTTTCTAGGACAGGTTGTAGATTGTTAATAATATGCTGGAGGGATTCAAATTGGGGGTTGTAGGTGATGACTAGTGGTGTTCTGTTATTTTCCTTGTTGAGTCTATCATAAAGAAGTAGGTGCGTGGGTACTCATTTGGCTCTGTCAATCCATTTTTTCACTTCCCTTGGTGAGTATTTAAGTTTTAAGAATGCCTGATAGAGATCCTGTAGGTGTTTGTCTCTGTCTGTGGGATTGGAGCAAACCTTGGGGCCTGACTATTAACAATTGATCGCGTGATGTATCCTGGATGGAAGATAGAGTCATATAGGTAAGAGTAATGGTCAATAGGTTTCCGGTATAAGGTGGTGGAGGTGTGGCCATCATTTAGTGGAGTGTCAAGGAAGCGGATTTCTTGTGTGGACTGGTCCTGGCTAAGGTTGATGGTGGGGTGGAAGTTGTTGAAATCCCTGTGGAATTCTTCAAGTTTCTCCTTCCCATGATAAAGTTGTCATCAATGTAACATAAGTAGATCCAGGACACGTCACAGCTTGTCTGTGAGGAAACTGAAGGAATACTGCAGTACTGCATCTATAGTACTACATCTTTCTGGCCTTGTATATACTGCTTGCTAACAGGCTCTGGATTGGAACCCAAGGTAGAGACCTGAGTTCCCCTAACATCTACTGCAGAGTGGCATTGCTTGGGTCAGGGAACAGGAAGACTGTCTGAGTCACTGTAGGAGTGACATAGTCAGGGCAGCAGCTGTGAAGCTTGTCTGACACTGCTTGTGCAGAGCAACTTTGAAAGACTCCCCCAGAAGAGGAAATCAGTGTTACTCAGCCAGGGCCATCCTTACCCATACACAAAACACACAGCCATGTAGGGCACTATGAAATTTGGGGCACCACATTTCCCCAGATTTCATGGTGTCTTAGGCAACCCTGTACTGCATATGACCTTTGGCCATTCCCATCCCCTGGCCACCCACCACTGGCTCAGCACCAGTCCAGCTGTCCCTGCCCCATCCCCAACTGCTCCCTGCCTCTGCCTCCCAGCTCAAGGCCAGTCTATCAGCCACTCACCAGTCTAGCACTCACCAGACAGCGTTGAATGGCCCTCATGCGCTGGAGTACTCAGACGGAGCAGGGGGGGCAGCTACGCAGCAGCTGGCTGGAGAGAAGCTTTCCCCTTAAAAGTGCCACTTCTCTCTGGCTGGCTGCACAACTGCCTACTACTACTCTGTAGTCCTCCAGCTCATGCCTCCCTCTTGGCCATGCTCCAGGTTGCCAACTCAATAGGACAGACTAGATATCACTGCTGAAAATGGCATCCAGTCTATCTGGCCTGGGAGAGTTGGCAACCCCTTTCCCCCAGAGTTTGGGTTGCACAGGGCACCAGCACCAGTAGGGATGACCCTTGACTTGGCTGGAGGGTCAAGTCATGAAGCACTCTATGAGTAGGAGGAGAGCGTAAAGGTGGAAGCAAAGAAAGGGGATGCTAATCCCAGAATTTCCAGAAGAAGGTGCCACCCAGTATTGACTAGAGCACCTCACAACAACACCTCAGCTACAACGGTGTCACACTGGACTCATCACCTACAAAAGACAGACATTTGATTCTTTATGTACAGTTGGAATATACTGTGTCTGAAACTAAGTCAGAGGGCAGGTTTTCTACTGCTGCTGAATTTTGCTCAGTGCAGTGGAAAGGGGGTGTCAGGGAGTTGGTTATAGCTCTTAGATTCTTTGTTGAGCTTTTCTGCAACATTGTTTAGAAAAGTTTGTGGGCTGCTTTGACTTATACCAGCTGGCAATAGTATCCATGAAATTGTTCATCAGCAACATGTGCCATTCACATGCTTCCTCACCCTCTACAGTAGGGTTGCAGGGCACAGGCCGTGGGTGAATCCCTGGCTTGGGAAGGTAGCTCCCAACCCTTCCACCTGAAGTCCTGCCTCTTCTCTGCCTTCTGGTCCCAGTCCCCTTCCCCCTGCCCCCATTGTGGCCACTGGCTCCTCATGGCCCTGGAGCACCAGAGAGCCAGGTAGATGGTTTGGTCCTCGACCCTAGTCCTGAAGCACCAGGGAGCTGGGTGAATGGTGTGGCCCCAGACCTCCAGCCCTGGAGTGTTGGCAAGCCAGGTGTGCGGAGTGGCCCAGACCACTGGGCAAGTGGTGTCCCAGCCACTGCTGGAGCACTGTGGGTGGTGTGACCCCAGCTGCCCCCAGAGTGCCAGGTGGGCAGCATAGCTCCAGCTCCATAGAGTGCCACCTGGGCAGTCCTCTTATTCATGAAGTTTTTCCCTCCAGCCACGCTGCAATGCCTTTTATACCCACTGCTCATGTTGCAGGGGAGGGCGGTGTAGGTGCTGACTTTATTATCTATAATTGGAGAGTCTGGTGACTCTCCAATACTATATGTTACTTTCTGGTTGGTTTTTTTTTTCTTTCATTCCTCAAAAGAGGACAAAGAGAGAGAGGTGGGGCAATACATTTACTCCTGGGATTTTAATTCTAATTGTATAGATTCATAGATTCCAAGGCCAGAAGGGACCACTGTGATTAATGAGCCTGACTTTCTTCATAACCTAGGCCATAGAGCTTTTCCAAAACAATTCCAAGAGCATAACATTTAGAAAAAACAACTAATCTTGATTTTTAAAATTGCCAGCAATGGAGACTGTACCATGCATGACCTTTGGTAAATTGTTCTAACAGTCAATTACTCTTGCTTCCAAAAATGTATGCCCTATGTCAGTGTTTCTTAAAGTGGGCCACGGGCCTGCTTTGGGAAAGCCGTGAGTGGGCCTATGCCGCTTTGTTTACCTAAAAGCTCCCTAGTCACGGAGCCTTGCAGCTCCCATTGGCTCTGGTTCACTGTTTCTGGCTGTTTCTAGCCATGGGAAGTGGTGGCCAGGGCCATGATTAAATTTGTTAGTTCTCCAAGGACTTTTGTATCCTTTCCTTTAGCAGTTTGTGTCTAATACAGGTTTATAGATTAACCACAATTTCTGAGGCATTGTGAAAAGGATGCAGCCTAGAATGTTTTTAAGTAGATTTTTAAATTAATTTTCATTCCCTGTTCATAAAAAGCTCTTTGGGAGTCTGACATTGATATTTTTTTCCATACTCAGTTTATTTAAAAAAATTTTATAAAAATAAAAAAGTAGGCAGAGTCTAACATCTGATTAAAAAAAAGATTTTAGAGGTCACATTAGCTTAACATGATAGTCTTAACATGATAATTGCATATTTAAAAAAATGCTGACTGCCCCTAATAGCAAAAGAGGAGAACTGAAAAAGTAGATTTTAAATATACTGTTATTTTGTTAGGTAAAGGATGGTTGGTCTTGTAACTTGAGCTTAGGACTGGAAAACAGCTTCACTTAACTTATCTATGCCTCAGTTTGCAGAGCTGTGAAAATGGAATATTAATACTTCTTACAGGAGCAGTATGAGGTTTAATTCATTAATGTTAGCATTTAAGCTCTGAGACACTTGAACTAGAGTGCAGAAACAAGGTTTAGGGATCAGACTGGGTATCTAATAGCGCTGAAGTTTGGCTAACAGGAGTAGCAAGCAATAAGGATGAGTCAGTATTAATCGGTGTTAGGTCCAATACTGCATTAGGATTTGCTAGTGTAGCTACATCCATGCACACTACAGTGCAGGACCGAGTCTTTAGATCACAAAAAATGACCATGTTTTCACTAAAATAAGGAGATGGTAAAGTGCAAGCAAAACTTAGCTGGATGTTGCATGACAACACATCAGCAGTTGGAAAGGAAGGATAGTTACTATGGCTATCCCAACACACAGCATGGTAGTTATTACCACATGGGCACTCAAATACTACAGTGATGGATATAGTCTAATAACCTAACTGGGTAGATATTCTGCAAGGTAGTCTGTAGTTTCAACATATTAGACTCCCCAAAAGATCTCTTGCTTTTTGTAAAAATACTTTGTTGTTTGGAACTCGTCCTCTGCCTTACTGTTTTTCAATGGGTATTGCAATATGGATTATTGAGGGCAGTCAGGTTGCATGCACTCCCTTCGCATAGTCAACATGTAGAACTCCTTGCCTGAGGAGGTTGTGAAGGCTAGGACTATAACAGGGTTTAAAAGAGAACTAGATACATTCATGGAATAGTTTTCAAGCCATGCTGCTTCTCATGCATTTCTCTATGTTTTGGAAGTCTTGAATTTGGGACAGGGAAAGAAATAAAGTAATTCCATTTACATGGAGATGCTAAACAGGAATTCTTGTATATATTGGTTGGGCTTTTCATTATTAAGTGTCAGAGCTGCACAGAGATATTACAGAAGATTAATGAAAAAGTAAATTTTAACTCCCCACAAATTTCTAATTTGATTATTGGACATTCTTGGAAACAAATCTTTTGAATATCATTGAGAGACAAGAATTCAAAACTGGATCTTAATAGATGTGCTTGCAGTGAGAAAGGAGAGAGTAGGTACAATGAATGAAATATTTGTGCCCATAATAATAAAGTATTTACCACTACAGGAGCATGCTGTTTATATAATTAAAATAAAAATGTATTTCTCAACAAGTTACATGGTACTTGAATGCCAAATGTTGCTATGGCAATACTGAAACAAACAAGAAGAACTGCATTCAGATGAATCACGACATTATACGTGGAAGACAAAGAATAAAATGTTTTCCAAATGATGCTAGATTTAACATTACAGCAAACATTTTAATGAGTCTTTTCTTTAATTGCTTCATACCATATGATAAACAAGAGGAGTAAGCAGGAGCAGGGAATTATGTTTCTTATACAATGTTTCAGCAAAATGCAGTTGAAGCATTGTTTCTCTCTCTCACACACATACACATAGTCTTTGTTCTCTTCTCCCCAACACCCGAATAGGGCTTATTGAAAATGGTGCTACATGAAGGCATTACTGCTCAGTGGCTAGCTCATTGGACTTAAACTCAGGAGAGCTCAGTTCAATTCTTAGCTCTACTATTAGCCATTTGAGTGACTGTGGGCAGGTAACTTCCCACCTCTGTATTCCTATCTGTAAAATTAGGATAATGAGCCGGAGTTTCTTTAAAAACAATGAATAGCCCCTTAGAGACTAACAAAAATATATATAGTATCATGAGATTTTGTGGGCAAAACCCGATCATCTGATGAAGTGGGTTTTGCCCACGAAAGCTCATGATACTATCTCTATCTAGTGTTAAGTCTCTAAGGTGCCACAGGACTGCTCGTTGTTTTTAAAGTTACAGAATAACATGGCTACCCCTCTGAGACTGAATTTCTTTGACAGCTAAAAGATGAAAACCACTACATAACAGCTCAGTGTTATTATTAAACAGCAAAGGCACACCAGCCTGCTGGAGAGGTGCATCTATCAGTCTACACACTTCATGTATGTATTTTCCACTGTCGGGATGTCTATCTCTAATAAACTAGTGTGGAGAAGAGAATATATTTCTATACCTAACTATCCAGGAGGACAGTATTATAGCCTGGTACAGTACGATCCTGGATTGGGAGTCAGCAGACCTAGGCTCTATTCTAGCTCTACCAACTGACTTGCTTTGTGTAACTCTGCATCAGTTCCCTCATCTATAAAATGGGAACCTGAATGCTAATTCACATTTGTAAAACACTTTGAGATCCTTGGACTGGAAGTGCTAAATAGGACAAGCTTTAGGTTAAGCATAAATCTTCAACCTAGAACATAAGAACATAAGAATGGCCATACTGGGTCAGACCAAAGGTCCATCTAGCCCAGTATCCTGTCTGCCGACAGTGGCCAGCACCAGGTGCCCCAGAGAGGGTGGACCGAAGACAATGATCAAGCGATTTGTCTCCTGCCATCCCTCTCCAGCCTCTGACAAACAGAGGCCAAGGGCACCATTTTATCCCCTGGCTAATAGCCTTTTATGGACCTCACCTCCATGAAATTATCTAGCTTCTCTTTAAACTCTATTATAGTCCTAGCCTTCACAGCCTCCTCTGGCAAGGAGTTCCACAGGCTGACTACACGCTGTGTGAAGAAGAACTTTCTTTTATTAGTTTTAAACCTGCTACCCATTAATTTCATTTGGTGTCCTCTAGTTCTTCTATTTAGGGAACTAATAAATAACTTCTCTTTGTCGGCCCTCTCCACACCACTCATGATTTTATATACCTCTATCATATCCCCCCTCAGTCTCCTCTTTTCTAAACTGAAAAGTCCCAGTCGCTTTAACCTCTCCTCATATGGGACCCGTTCCAAACCCCTAATCATTTTAGTTGCCCTTTTCTGAACCCTTTCCAAGGCCAAAATATCTTTTTTGAGGTGAGGAGACCACATCTGTACACAGTATTCAAGATGTGGGCGTACCATAGTTTTATCCAGGGGCAGTAAGATATTCTGGGTCTTATTTTCTATCCCTTTCTTAATAATTCCAAGCATCCTATTTGCCTTTTTGACCGCCGCTGCACACTGTGTGGAAGTTTTCAGAGAACTGTCCACGATAACTCCAAGATCTCTTTCCTGATTTGTCGTAGCCAAATTAGCCCCCATCATACTGTACGTATAGTTGGGGTTATTTTTCCCAATGTGCATTACTTTACACTTATCCACATTAAATTTCATTTGCCATTTTGTTGCCCAATCACTCAGTTTGGTGAGATCTTCTTGGAGTCCCTCACAGTCTGCTTCTGTCTTGACTATCCTAAACAGTTTGGTATCATCTGCAAACTTTACCACCTCACTGCTTACCCCTTTCTCCAGATCATTTATGAATAAGTTGAACAGGATTGGTCCTAGGACCGACCCTTGGGGGACACCACTAGTTACCCCTCTCCATTCTGAAAATTTACCATTTATTCCTACCCTTTGTTTCCTGTCTTTTAGCCAGTTCTCAATCCAAGAAAGGACCTTCCCTCTCATCCCATGGCCATGTAATTTACACAAGAGCCTTTGGTGAGGGACCTTGTCAAAGGCTTTCTGAAACTCTAAGTATACTATATCTACTGGATCCCCCTTGTCCGCATGTTTGTTAACCCCTTCAAAGAACTCTAATAGATTAGTAAGACATGATTTCCCTTTACAGAAACCATGTTGACTTTTGTCCAACAAATTATGTTTTTCTATGTGCCTCACAATTTTATTCTTTACTATTGTTTCGACTAATTTGCCGGGTACTGAAGTTAGACTTACCGGTCTGTAATTGCCCGGATCGCCTCTAGAGCCCTTTTTAAATATTGGTGTCACATTGGCTACCTTCCAGTCATTAGGTACGTAAGCTGATTTAAGGGATAGGTTACAAACCACAGATAATAGTTCAGCAATTTCCCATTTGAGTTCTTCTAGAACCCTTGGATGAATGCCATCCGGTCCCGGAGATTTGTTAACATTAAGTTTTTCTATTTGTTCCAAAACCTCCTCTAATGACACTTCAATCCAGGGCAGTTCCTCAGATTCATCACCCACAAAGGACGGTGCAGATTTGGGAATCTCCCCAACGTCCTCAACCATGAAGACTGAAGCAAAGAAATCATTTAGTTTCTCCACAATGGCTTTATCGTCCTTGAGTGCGCCTTTTATAGTTCGATCGTCTAGGGGACCCACAGGTTTTTTAGCAGGCTTCCTGCTTCTAATGTACTTAAAAAACATTTTGTTATTTCTTTTTGAGTTTTTGGCTAGCTGTTCCTCAAAATCTTTTTTTGCTTTTCTTATTACATTTTTACACTTGATTTGACAGTGTTTATGTTCCTTTCTATTTATCTCACTAGGATTGGACTTCCACTTCTTAAAAGATGCCTTTTTGTCCCTCACTGCTTCTTTTACATGGTGGTTAAGCCACGGTGACTCTTTTTTAGGTCTCTTGCTATGTTTTTTAATTTGGGGTATACATTTAAGTTGGGCCTCTATTATGGTGTCTTTAAAAAGTTTCCATGAAGCTTGCAGGGATTTGGCTCTAGTCACTGTGCCTTTTAATTTCTGTTTAACTAGCCTCCTCATGTTTGTGTAATTCCCCTTTTCAAAATTAAATGTCAGGGTGCTGGACTGCTGAGGTGTTCTACCACAGGAATGTTGAATGTTATTATATTATGGTCACTATTCCCAAGCGGTCCCGTAACGGTTATTTCCTGGACCTGATCCTGCGCTCCACTCAGGACTAAATCGAGAATTGCCTCTCCCCTTGTGGGTTCCTGCACCAGCTGCTTCAAGAAGCAGTCATTTGGGCCATTGAGAAATTTTCTCTCTGCTTCTCTTCCTGAGGTGACATGTACCCAGTCAATATGGGGATAATTAAAATCCCCCATTATTATAGAGTTCTTTATTTTGGTAGCCTCTCTAATCTCCCTCAGCATTTCAATGTCAGTATCGCTGTCCTGGTCAGGTGGTCGGTAATATATCCCTACTGCTAATTTCTTATTATTGGAGCATGGAATTACTGTCCATAGCGATTCTATTGAACATGTTGATTCACTTAATATTTTTATTTCATTTGATTCTACATTATCTTTCACATACAGTGCCACTCCGCCACCCACCCGGCTTGCTCTATCCTTTCGATATATTTTATATCCCGGTATGATTGTGTCCCACAGATTTTCCTCATTCCACCAGGTTTCAGTGATGCCTATTATGTCAATCTCCTCATTTAATACTAGGTACTCTAGTTCACCCATCTTATTAGTCAGACTCCTAGCAGTTGTGTAGAAGCACTTTAAAAATTTGCCACTGCTTATTTGTCTGCCCTTCCCTGGTGCATTGGATTCCTTTGTATGCGGTTGTTTGTCTGCTCTGGCCCATGGTTTGCCCTCTCCCCTCCTCTCTTTCTGACTACAGCTTAGAGAATCTCTATCAATGGATTCTCCTCTAAGAGAAGTCTCCCTCTTCAACCATAACAATGGTTATGCCATTGTTCACTAAAAGTTACAAAATCATGGTGTCCTCTCTACAGTAATATTAAAGAAAATGGTTAGAGCACAGAGACCCCAGTTGGTGATGTTATATGGTAATGAAATAACTAAAAACATGTTCGAACATGGATGCCCTAGCCTGTGGGAGACAACTGTGCCAACACATGGCTGGCTATACTGCGTATGTGAAGCCTTTGTGGTCTCCATTGGGGTTCTGCCTTCTAACAACCACTCAGTGCTCTAAGTACCTCTATATATGTCTGGACTATCTTCAGCTTCATTCTGTGGGATATGCTATGCATCTGCTGGTAAAAAGGATACTCATCCAAGCATCATTAATGGGGGGTACAAAAAAAGAATGGAAAAGGTAGTCAGGTAACAACTGCAAGTAGTAACATCTGAAAGGAGACAACTGAAGTGGAACAAAGGCAGGATAAGGCCTGTGAAGAGTAAGGTAACAAAATGCCTGATGCTTGATCCCAGCAAATAGAGGGAGGAACAGAGAGTTGGAGGGAAAATATTTAAAAGTTCTTAAGTGGAAAGTAGGGGAAATAGGCTCTTTCATCTCTACAGAAAACTTCTGCAAACTATACTAATGATGGGAAGAGAGATGTGTCACCAGAGGGAGGAGGTTGTTGACATGGAAACCACTTGTAAGTTAAGTGTGCACTGAAGTGGAGGAATCACCTGCAATTGGCCAACAGCAGGGCAAAAGAGGCCTGTCTTCTCAGAAAAATCTTATTTTCAAGTTATCTCTGGTCTTGTTTTACGATAGTAAGACTGGACCAAAAGTTGGGTGACCACAGTTCATTCCTGGAGATTGTCATGCATCAAAACTTGGTGTTGCTTTTCCGTTGCCACACTTTCCAGCTACTTTATTTTTTTGTTTTCTTTACTATTACTCAACCTGTATGCTGTTACTATTACTCAATCTGTATGCTGTGAGTGCTGTCACACATCCCCCAATCAACCAATTTGGTTCTACAATCAAAAGAGTAAACAGAAAACCTATCTTGCAGCTATTTTGTTCATTCTCTTTGACAAATGTTAGCCATTTTCCAGAAGGCAATTGAACCCCACTTCTGCACTACTATTTCCTCCCTTTGTTAAGTGGTCTGGTTGAAGCAAGGTCCTCACACAACTCCAGGAACATTTACTTTCTCATGCAGAAAGTCTAGCCGCTCCAGGTCATCCCAGATCTACAGGATGATATGTTACCATCCTGCTGTAGAAATTGTCTTTCAGATGCAGTCTACACATGGGATATGTCTACACTTGCACCCTAGTTTGAACTAGTGATGCAAATGTAGGCATTCAAAATGGTCAGTGAAGCGGGGATTTAAATATCCCATGCTTCATTAGCATGATCTCGTTGGCGCATTACTCCGATCAACAGCTGTTTCGAAAGTGAAAGTGTGCGCCAGGATGCGTTAGTTCGAACCAAATCCCTTGGTTCAAACTAACGTTACTCCTCAAAAAATGCATCCCAGTGCGCACTTTCACTTTCAAAACAGCTGTTGATCGGAGTAACACTCCAGCGAGATCATGCTAATGAAGCATGGGATATTTAGATCCCCGCTTTATTGACTATTTCGAATGCCTGTATTTGCATCCCTAGTTCGAACTAGGGTGCAAGTGTAGACATACCCATGGAGAATAGGCACTAACTGTGGCATTCATCTATAAATACTTTGAAATAGATAATGTATTATTTTCTTCATTTCCCAACTATATGTACACACACAGAGTAAATGGCCATCCCTTCCTCAAGTGTGTGTGTGTGTGTGTGTGAATAAGAGAGGGAGAGAGAGAAAGCGTATGTGTATGCATGATTTCAAAATGCTAATGTATTGTAAATCTGTACTACATTTGCAGTGAGATGTTTTAACATTTCATTTTCTACAAGCACTTTAAAAGGATTCTGAAAAGGACCACACTAGAAATACTTAGGACCAAAGCAGTTCTATTAGGCTGGCATTATTTTAATTTTTTTAACATGTTATTTTTTAATGAACAAGGAAAGCACATAATAAACAGAGGTACTGACTTCAAGCCTGCATAAGTATAGTGTTTAGAGTCAACAGGCCAATTTCTGCCATCAGGGGTGCGACTCCCATTAATTTCTGGGGGAATAGCTTCTGTAGAATTGAGAGCAGAATTCTTTCTGGGTGAGTGCCAGTGTACCAGTTGGCTAGAAATGCCTAACCCCAATGAACAAGAAGCTTCAGGGGATAGCCGAGTCAGTCTGTACAGGATAGACTTAAAAAACAACAAATGGTCTGGTAGCACTTTATAGACTAACAAAACATGTAGATGGTATCAAGTGCTACCAGACCCAGACCATTTGTTGTTGTTTAAGTCTATCCACAGTGAACAAGTACACTAACTTCTGTTAGTCAATCAAGAGACAGAACTGTGCAGGGGTATCTGTAAAGTGGAATGTGTTGGCTTCTAACTGCTATTTAAACCTATCATTCTCAGTTATGACTATTATTTGTATTACTGTAGCATCTACAAATCCCAGCCAAGATCAGGTCACTGAGTGCTACTCACTGTACAAACACACAGTAAATGGTCAACCCTTGCTCAAAGAGCTCATGTTCTAGACAAGATAAACAAAATATGGGAGAGAAAACAGATGTAAAATGACTTGCCTAAGTCAATTGCAGAGCAAGGAATAGAACTCTCCTGACTCCCTGTCCAGTGATTTATCCACTAGGCTACACTCCTTCCCTTCTTAGCAGCACTTTCCCATGTTTACTGAAACTAAAAGGACTATGTGCAGAAAGTGGAGGGGAAGCCCATCCTCCACCTTTTCTGCTCATCCCAAACCTCATTCTCCTTCATGAAGCTGAAGTGTACCTCTTGCACTGCCAGAGGTCCCTCTTTGGCTACAGTATCAGTATTTGCCCCAAATTGAAACTCAGTTTGGCCATGAGCGTTTGAGAAAGCCACACTACACCACTTAAATCTACCCTGTTCCCAGACGAGTGGAGGAAGATTTTAGGGGTGTGCTGCTGGAGAAACTACTGGAGAGCTAGTGGATCAAAACCCAATGGAAGCCAATTGTTAGCCTCTTGTCTGGATCATAGAGGGGCTACTCTTTATACCCCAGAAGAGTATGTATTTGTTTGCGTATGGATTCCATCTTTCCAACTTCCTTGGAGTTTCCCACCCAGAGCTGGAACATGAAAGGCTATGTTAGTAGAGGAGTATCTTTTACCTCCCTAATGAAAACCACCTTATTTGCAAATACCGTCGTGTGTCCAAAAGATTCAAAGAGCTGATATAGAATCAGTGGAAGCATCTTATGACTCCATTTCTGTGAAGATGACAATTAGTCCACCTGGTTCTACAGTCTGATTTGTTTTGTTTTACCTCACTTAAAAAGATGGCATGCTTACAAAACCAGACACAAGAATATCAAAGTATCAAAACACACTATTACTAACAAATTGCTTACTTTCTCTTTTTTACCATATAATTATAAAATAAATAAATTGGAATATAAATATTGTACTTACATTTCAGTGTATAGTGCACAGAGCAGTATAAACAAATCATAGTCTATATGAAATTTTAGTTTTAACTGACTTTGCTAATTCTTTTTTATGCAGCCTGTTATAAAACTAGGCAAGTACAGGTTGTACCTCCAAAAACCAGCACTCTGGTCCGGTAACATCCATCATCCAGCAGGCCCATGGAATGCTCCTGGACCTGAGAGCCTAAGGGCAGGAAGGCCAGCCGGGCGGGGGCACCAGGGTTGGAAGCCCAGCTGTGGGGCAGTGCGAGACTGTAGCTAGAGCCTGTATCTAGATGAGCTGATGTACCCCACGGAAGACTTTGGCATACCTCCATGGGTACACATACCTCTAGTTGAGAATCACTGTCTTAAGGCTCTTAGCAAGTCCTTGATCCAAATATAACACATTTTGAGGAGACAACGAGAGCCTTGCATCGCTATGGGTAGAAGTATCAAAGTTGTTTGGACGTTTTAAACTGTGGATTTATACATTTTCAAAGGTTTGGGTTTCATCTATTTGTAACCTTAGCTTTGAATTTCCTGAGGGTCTAATTGTTGTTTTCTTAAAACTGTTTCTCTCTGCCTTGATTTCATACTGAAGTTTTTAATCTGATAATACAATATAGCCAGACAGTTCTTGTCTAACTGCTAGCACTGGAGTTCTGTGGCTAGAGGACTATAAAAACTATATAGAAAATTATAATTCAGAGATCAGGCATTTGAAAAACGTTTGCAAGCAAGTGTGGTCAATCAAGTAAAATTAAGTTTTTACTTCTGTGTTTTAAAACAACTCTCATAAAAAAGATTATTTGAAAATTAGGTTAATTGAGTCCCACTGGGTAATACCAACAAGACAAAACAAGATGTTCACCTTTGTCTGATGATACCAAATCAGGATGTCAAGATCTCTCTTTGCCTGATTTATCAACTTGTTATTTGGTTAGATTTGAAATGTGTTAGTCTTTTACAATTGTTAATCTTTTTATTTTGACTGCATAAATAAACCTGAAATAAATTATACTTAATAAAGGTATATGCCCAGCAGCTAACCTTTACAAAGGTTAACCTTTTCATCTATATACTCTAAATATTAAGCAGAATTTTTGTTTTGTTTCACATTTTCTCTCCTCTAACAAGGGGAAATTGGTATGCTCTGTGTTGCCTCTGGGCCATCAACATTAATACTGATGGGAAGCAAACAGCCATCTCACTTTCCCCATGCCAGGTGTTCACTGATTGTAAAACTGAATAATGGATAATAACACATCCTAGTCTATTTATCAATCCACATATCTTTTTACAATGCAAAAGAGGCCATTTGAGACTCTCTGTAGGTTTTTTCAACTCTATTCATCAACAAGAAGCTGTCTGTAAAGGCTGCTGTGTTTAAAAAAAAAAAAAAAAAACCACATTACCTGGAAACAATAATGAAGTGTGACACTGCATGAAATTGTAATTAGGTTTGACCAGAGCCAGGATACAGTTGCTATAATCAGTATCACTCAGAATTAATTTCACACTTATGAAAGGATATGAGGTGAGATTGATTTAATGGTGACCAAAGCTACCCTGTTTCCCGTAAGCCCAAAACCTTTTGAAAGAGAAGGCAAAAAAAAAAGAGAGAGAGAGAAAGAAAATTGAGAGATGATCATCATATTATTAGCACCATGGCAAGCACCCTGATCCCCTTAAAGTAACAATGCATTGCCATTTTAATGAGCTCAAAGGGAATAATAATATGGTGATTATCTTCTGAACTCCTAGACCTTTGTATTGCTCTTTAGGTTTCTAAAGGTAAAATCAGAACTAAAATATTAAAAATGTATTTCTGCCCTGTCATATATTTCACATTTAAAAAATGGTGTATGCCAAGAGCAGCATTTTAATCTTTACAAATCTTCACAGAGCAGAGATATTACAAACAATGAAGTTGGGGGTTTACCTTATTTGGAAAGCATTGGATAGACTGACAGTCAGTTCAGCTGCTCATCTTATTTTGCTGTGTCTTCAAATGAGTAAATAGGATTTTGCCAAGAAAAATTAACAGAGTGGGGAGATACTAGTTCTTCCATTGCATCTTGATTGTTGTGCATAACTCATGAGTCCATTGACCTTCCAGTCAGGTAATAATTATAACTTCCCCCTTCAGCAATGGAAAACCAGTTGACCAGTGGTATTTTACAGAAAATTACATTGCATTTACTTTTTAGATTTATAACTTAGAACTACAACAACAGAAAGCTTGTGAGGGGTGAAGGATGGGGCAAAAAGAATATAGTGCATTTTGGTCTTAAGGCTATGGAACCATTACACCAATGTTGTATTCAACATGTTATCCATTTGCTTACATTCTTCCTTTTTCAATCTCACTGCCAAGTGACTGCTAATAAATAGACTTAACACACACCATCTGTTGTTATACTCTGGCCCTCTCCACGGTGTCCTCTTATTTACTATAGCATTACATTTAATCAGTTTTCTTTTGCCTCTGACATTTAAAAACCACACAGACTCAGGTGAACCAGACAATTTCAAATCACTGCTAAGCTGCACAGAACACCTCCTCATACATATGTTACTACATTCTCTTCTCTTTGTATTTTAGGAGCCAATTAGTAGCTGTGTTTGAGGAAGGAAGGTTGTTATGTACCTTACTGGAAGGCGGGGGTGGAGGTGAGGGCTGAAGCCTATATGGTTTAAAACAATAAATTTGGTAACTGGAGAATAATAGATTAGATAATTAGAGTTTGCTCCTTTAATCCCTTTTCCACTTTTATTACATTTGCTCCTTGCTCAGCAGCAATCTAATTAATTAGTGGCGAAATACTGCTCTCATTGAAATCTATGACAAAATACCATTGACTTCATCAGGAGCAGGATAGTGGCTACAGAACTAAACACTTCTATCTGGAGATCAAAATAGTCTTGTCTTCACTTCTTTGTTCCTTAAATGGGAGCATAAGCTCTGCAAAAGTCAGTTTACTAATGTTCTCAAATTCAACTCGGACAATTTACATGGTGCAAAGGCATTTAACATAACATTACTTTGAATACCACAAAGGAATGGTAATGAGTGAGTATACACCCCCCCTCCCAACTTCATGATGAAGAAATAAAAATATTAAAAAAAATTCGGCTGACTGCTATGGTGAAGTAAAACTACACTCCTGCCTGGACATGATTCAGTACTAGGAAATTCCAAAGTATATCTCCACAGAAAAAAAACAAAACCCAAAACAAAACAAAAAAGACCCATGGCAGTGAGTCTCAGAGACAGAGTTAACTGACTCAGGCTTATGCAGCAGGGCTAAAGAATGGTAGATGACTGGGCTCATGCTGGTGCCTAGACTCTGAAACCCAGGAAAGAGGGATGGTCAGAGAGTCCAATGTCTAGTCTGAGCCTGAGCATTTACACTGGTACTTTCCAGCCCTCCATGCAAGCCTGAGTCAGTTGATGAGGACTGATACTTGCCATCACTTTTTTTTCTGTGTAAATTTACTCTTACTCACTATTGCCATTATGATTTTTTCACTTGTATAGTTTTAGACCATTTCAACAATGGCTACTGTATGCATCTAAACTAGTGGAGATCACACTCTACTCTGCACATAATTTACACACATTGGCGATATTTTCTGATTCGGGTGCCTAATGTTTGATTCCTAAATCCAGATGTTTTTATATAAATGAGGGGGGCCTGATTTTTCAGAAGTTCTGAGCACCCACAAATCCCACTGAAGTTGATGGGAGTTGGAGGTGGTTGGTATTTTTGAAGTCAGGGAGCTTGCATCCAGTGACAAGATATGGATTAATTTCTTCTAGAAGAGGAGCGGGATTTGGGGTGGGAGGTGAATGCAGATCTCACCATTCAACTGAAAGTGGCTGTTTTCAAAAGGTATGAAGGGATTTTAGATAAGAAAAGTGTGCTGTCACATAATCCTATGGAATCTAGGGGCTCCTGGTTAATACAGAGGGATACATTTACCCTGAAGAGATGACAGTCTAACGTTCAGGGTTTGCAATAGGCACCTCACCTGTACACCCAAGCTAAGCCCCATTGATGTCATTGGGACTTCATTGTCTCCAATAGAATTATTCATGTGCAAAAAGTTAAGCATATGTAAGTATTTGAAAGACTTGGACCTAAAGACTTGAACAGGAGAGAACTATATTTATATTTACATGGAGCCAGACATTCTTATCAGTACAGATATGCATTTTTTAAAATCCTAAAAGGCCCCTAAACATCCAAATCCCATTGGCACTTTTGAAAAATCAACTGTGTGCATAGCTGCACCATTAAGTGCCTAATACCTTTAAAAAATAGACCTAGAGACAAGTTTCCCCCAAAGCCCAACCCCTCACATTTTCTTTAGAGTGAGATTCACCCCATGGACCTTCTCTTCTGCCTGAAGTAATCAGACTTTGTGGGGGCTCTCCCACAGCAGCTGCAGAATACAGACGATTTCAGTCATTACATAAGAACATAAGAATGGCCGTACTGGGTCAGACCAAAGGTCCATCTAGCCCAGTATCCTGTCTGCCGACAGTGGCCATCACCAGGTGCCCCAGAGAGGGTGGACCGAAGACAATGATCAAGCGATTTGTCTCCTGCCATCCCTCTCCAGCCTCTGACAAACAGAGGCCAAGGACACCATTTTATCCCCTGGCTAATAGCCTTTTATGGACCTCACCTCCATGAAATTATCTAGCTTCTCTTTACACTCTATTATAGTCCTAGCCTTCACAGCCTCCTCTGGCAAGGAGTTCCACAGGCTGACTACACGCTGTGTGAAGAAGAACTTTCTTTTATTAGTTTTAAACCTGCTACCCATTAATTTCATTTGGTGTCTTCTAGTTCTTCTATTTAGGGAACTAATAAATAACTTTTCTTTATCGGCCCTCTCCACACCACTCATGATTTTATATACCTCTATCATATCCCCCTTCAGTCTCCTCTTTTCTAAACTGAAAAGTCCCAGTCGCTTTAACCTCTCCTCATATGGGACCCGTTCCAAACCCCTAATCATTTTAGTTGCCCTTTTCTGAACCCTTTCCAAGGCCAAAATATCTTTTTTGAGGTGAGGAGACCACATCTGTACACAGTATTCAAGATGTGGGCGTACCATAGTTTTATACAGGGGCAGTAAGATATTCTGGGTCTTATTTTCTGTCCCGTTCTTAATAATTCCAAGCATCCTATTTGCCTTTTTGACTGCTGCTGCACACTGTGTGGAAGTTTTCAGAGAACTGTCCACGATAACTCCAAGATCTCTTTCCTGATTTGTCGTAGCCAAATTAGCCCCCATCATACTGTACGTATAGTTAGGGTTATTTTTCCCAATGTGCATTACTTTACACTTATCCACATTAAATTTCATTTGCCATTTTGTTGCCCAATCACTCAGTTTGGTGAGATCTTCTTGGAGTCCCTCACAGTCTGCTTCTGTCTTGACTATCCTAAACAGTTTGGTATCATCTGCAAACTTTACCACCTCACTGCTTACCCCTTTCTCCAGATCATTTATGAATAAGTTGAACAGGATTGGTCCTAGGACCGACCCTTGGGGGACACCACTAGTTACCCCTCTCCATTCTGAAAATTTACCATTTATTCCTACCCTTTGTTTCCTGTCTTTTAGCCAGTTCTCAATCCAAGAAAGGACCTTCCCTCTTATCCCATGGCCATGTAATTTACACAAGAGCCTTTGGTGAGGGACCTTGTCAAAGGCTTTCTGAAACTCTAAGTATACTATATCTACTGGATCCCCCTTGTCCGCATGTTTGTTAACCCCTTCAAAGAACTCTACATTACCATACATATTAAAATATTTAAATTTTCATTGTTCAAATATATATTCAAATACTCTGTCTCAGTTGAATTTTTAAGTTTTCTTTTTAAAAGATACAGGCTGAACCTCCCAAATCCAGGACTTTCTCATCCGGCAACATCTGTGGTCTGGCAAGGCCATGGCTGTTCATAAAATCATAAAATCCTAGGTCTGGAAGAGATCTCAGGAGGTTATTGTGTCCAGCTCCCTGCCCAAAGCAGGACCAGACCCAACTAATTCATCCCAGCCAGGGCTTTGTCAAGCTGGGATTTAAAAACCTCTAGGGATGGAGATTCTACCACCTCCGTTGGTAACCCATTCCAGTGCTTCACCACCCTCTGAGTGAAATAGTTTTTCCTACTATCCAATCTAGTCCTCCCATTGTAATTTGAGACCATTGCTCCTAGTTCTGCCATCCGTCACATTATGTAGCCTTGTCTGGGACTATCCCCATCGAATGATGCCCTTCTAATGGTCCTCAGCTGGGGAAGAATCTGAGAAGGTTGAAACAATTAAAACCCCACTCCGTAGTTGACAGCTCCAAAACGTAACTCACACAAGGAGAAACCAGGTGCATATTCCACACCAGCATTTGAGGAGGTGGAAACATCTACACAATTGTTGCACCCATGTGTGGGTGCATTTTTAAAAGTGCAGTTCCACTGTATAAAGTTCTGCCTACAAAGGACACTTGTGAGTGTTGTTATTGTTTCAGGGACTCTAGATTAGATGTACTCCATGTACAAGTAAAAATTCCTGCCCTGTCAAACCATTCTGAACTTTGAGACTCAAGTAGGGTTTCTTCCTTGACATGCATCATCATGAATAAAAATGATTTAACTGCAACTTAGTAAGAAATTGCTATGATATGTAAGAATCTAATTCAGCTCACTTTCTCAGTGCTGTGCTGACTCTATAACATTACCTGCCTTCAGCTTTTTGTCTTGACGCTCAAGTGAATAGATATGAATCTGAATACACACAGGGTAGCATTTGCTTAATCAGCTTGTCAGAATGCACCTGTAGTTTAAAAGAAGGGAAAGAAATCCTGTCAGGAACTGTTCCTCTTCTCACATGTAGAGTCACATAAGGGGAGGTTACCCCAGGTCTGGAGACTCACTATTCAATAGACAGCATTTTACAGTTACAATATTTCTCTATGAAAGGACTGGATTACTCAGAGAATTGGTAATGGGATGCAGAATCTTTTGCCTCTAGGTCACCGAACATTGTTGATGGTTGGCTAGTGGGTCAGTATGAAAGGTGTATGTGGTCTCAGTTCAGTGAACCTTCCCCCAAAACCAGTGAACCTTCCCCCAAAACCAAACCTCCATCCCTGGCATCTTTCTTACAAATCTCAGTAGAGCATCGAAGTAACAGACACACAGAGGCTACGTCTAGACTGGCATGATTTTCCGCAAATGCTTTTAACGGAAAAGTTTTTCAGTTAAAAGCATTTGCAGAAAAGAGCGTCTAGATTGGCATGGACGCTTTTGAGCAAAAGCACTTTTTGTGGAAAAGCGTCCGTGCCAATCTAGACGCGGTTTTGCACAAGAAAGCCCCGATCGCCATTTTCGCCATCGGGGCTTTTTTGCGCAAAACGGTTCTCAGTTGTCTACACTGGCCCTCTTGCGCAAAAGCATTTGCGCAAGAGGGCTTTTTCCCAAACGGGAGAGTCATTGTATTTGCGCAAGAACACTGACAATCATACATTAGATCGTCAGTGTTCTTGTGCAAATTCAAGTGGTCGGTGTAGACAGCTGGCAAGTTTTTCCGCAAAAGCAGCTGCTTTTGCGGAAAAACTTGCCAGTCTAGACTCAGCCATGAAGACTGAACTGTCCTCTTGGCCCAGAAAGGTGGTCTCACCAAAGAGAAAGCAGGCACATTGGCTGCATATTGAGGGTAACACTTGGTGCTTTTGCTGGCTGTGCTGAACATTGGGAAATTTGGCAATTTCATGAGTACTAAATTTACTATAAATAAAATAAGTTCTCCTGTGAAAAAAGTGTTCTGATAATAATGTAATAAAGCAGAATTGTTCGGAAAATGTCTTGTCAGATTCCCTTCATATAAACTGGAAAGCTTTGACCGAACCCAACGCAGGTATTTGTTTAAAAGTCCCAAAAGCCTTTTGAAGATTTGCCTTCAAGTCTCTGATAATTTTTTCCACATACACACTTACTTCTTCAGATACCTTATCCTGCTTCCACTAATGACTGAAAGCCCAATTCTGACACCCCTACTCATGAGTTGTCCCACAGATTAAATGGGACAACTCATGAGTAAAGCACCAGTCATGAAAGGAGATGGATGCAGGCAGATCCCTCAATTAGCCAAAGCCTGATTAGAATCAGTGGAGCTCCATGCAGGTTCCTATGTCTACCTGCTTCTTCCTGTAGCATCAGGGCCTAAAGTACTGAACATGACTAAGTGTGGGAGAATTATGCCCTAAACAGATATGGAAAAATGGCTGTTGGAAATTGGTTTGGCAACTGAGAATTACTATGGTCAGCTGCTTTTATATTTCAGTATTTTCACCTGAAAGTTCCAGGAGTAATGTTAAAATTACTTGTAAATAGTACGAAAAGGAGGCCCCATAATGCACTCATGTCTTCTCAGATGTTAGAAATAATTATAAATATAACAAAACTGCTCTTTTAAAATTCAGAAAGTGCATCATGGAGTGTTTTAAGACACCATCTGAGACTTGAAGCAAACCACAAAGACATTTAGAAGGAGCAAAACATGATTTTTTAAAACAGCAATTTAAAAGAGTGCAGCTGAAAGATGGTCTGCAATATTAAATGAACAGTACATACCATTGTTGGCTGTAAACAGAGTGCTGCTTCTAACTCCAACTAAAGCTACAATTCATTTCTAATTATGATGTCTCTTGGAAGTGCATCATGTTGCCTTTCAAATTTCTGTAATCTCTCAGAGATAGCACACATTTTTGGTAATTAAACACAACAAAACAAAACAGTAGCTTGTCTTGTATTTGGATGGCATGTTGCTACCAGGAAAGTGGAATTCTTATTATATTTCAGTCATAATTTATACTGGAGTAGAAGAAGTGACATAGGTTTTAATTCCAGGAGAGGATACAGTGAGCATATTCTAATTACATTACAAATCCTCCATTTAAAATCTTTCAGTAAAGAAAAAATGATTGTATAATTCATCTTCATAATGAAACAGTTTACAAGGAAAAAAAATCAACCATAGGAAATGGCAAAATCTTTCCTTTGTTTTTTTTCCTGCTGAAATTCAGTGATGCAGCTAAGTGCAGATTCCCCCTCACCTCAGAAATAAAGCTGGATTCCCATTCTATTTTAGGGCAAAATCCCAAACTCTCTATTCATAGCCTGTTTATGCAAGTGCCTTATATGCTTCCCCCATGGTGGAGGGAGATCATAATAGCATAATACATAACATAATACTAGTCTCTACATTCAGGAGAGTTAAGGTGGGCAGTAGAACTGGGTAGGGAAGGGCAGGAAGAAAACAGAACACAGCTCATAGTGAAGGACTGTTGAAGTATCCAAAAGAGGCCTGAGGAGTGGATCTTGCAGCTATTCCCTCTGAAGTACAGTAGAAAGTGCCCTTTGCATGTGTACTGTTTCTTTGATTTAATAACATCCTAAACTACATTTTAAACTTTCTTTTCATTAAAGGTACTTAAAAGTTATAACAATCAGCCCCAACTAAAAAAAGGAAGAAGAAAATAGACAATTACCTACTGTATGTCTAATTACATTGACTTAGTGAACAGCCTTTGGAGTGAATTGGCTTAATTTCCCAGTGATTTTATGGTAACAAGTCTTCTGTAACAGCTGTATTATAATGGCATTATGTTCATGAGAAAGCCAGCATCCCAGGCTGGCTAGGTCATTCATACCAGGCAAAGGAGAATCATTATGCTCAGCCAATGTAATGCAGGACTTTCTATCAAACCTTGGCAGGAAATCCTTGGTCTGTGGAAGAATTCTATATTGATGTCCAATGTCTCTTGATCACAACTCTTAATTCTTAGGCACCAAGAAATTCTACAAACAGAAGAGTAAAATGTACAGTCCAGCTGATGAAAGGTGGCTGAATTGTGTCATTCTTAGGGCCACAGCGATTGTATCTCTTCACATTTGTACATGTAAATAGTGTGGTGATGTGCTAGTGTGCTGAGGTCTTTTGCATTGACTACACATTCAGATCAATTCATCACCTGAATATGTATTTATTTATTTGAATGTGCAATAGGCAGTCCCATGATCTCATATTTGGATATGGTATATAAATTCACTGAGTCCATACATCTGATTTTTCTCACATGCAGGGCATATGTGATCTCACAGTCAGACAGTACCATGTTAGAACTTTTATAAAGGACATTTGAGTTATCTAAGAGAACAGCAGTATTTGAACAATTTTGTCAACATATGAAAAAGCTCCCACTTATTTTGCATCCAAATGGATTTTAATTTTTTTTTCCAGAACAGTTATTTTTATATTTGTTCTTTACCCAAAAGTTATCAGCTAAAAGGGTAATTAAATTAGAATTTTTTTATGGAAAGGCGCTCTCACCTGTCACTGCAGCTTTTAATAATGGCTAATAGAGGCTCAAAATGCTTCCCACTTGACTCACATAAAACTTCCATTGACATCAACGAGGATATGTCTACTTAGCAGCTTTATTTCGGAGTAAGTGATGTTATTCCGAAATAACTAAGAGCATGTCTACACTGCAAGCCATTATTTCAAAATAATGGTGAGTTGGAGGACTTCTTACTCTGACTCCTGGTAACCTTCATTTTACGAGGAGTAAGGGAAGTTGAAGGAAGAGTGTTTTTCCTGCTGTGTAGACAGTGCCAAAAGCCAAGGTAAGCTATTTCGACTTAAGTTACGCAATTGATGTAGTTTAAGTTGTGTAGCTTAATTTGACTTTAACCTGCAGTGTAGCTGTACCCTGCCTGAGTAATATAAGAATGATTTGGTCCTAACACAGGAAGAAGATTTTTTTATAAAAAACATGATATCATCGCTCCTAATAAAGCTCAAGTGCTCCGATATGCCATGGAATGAGAGACAGACATAGGCATTTTGAAATGCCATTTCAAAGGCATTTTTCCTCCAGTTATTCCTCAAACATTTTAGTTATACAACACATAATATAAATGAAAAATATGTGTAATCTGGAATTAGTGAGTGTGGAGTGTTCAAAGTGGTCTTTGTAGACATGTTAACTACCTTGAGATAACCGACAATCAATTAGCGCCAGGTAAAAATCTGTAGGTGCATTCATATTAGGACTTTTTTTTAAAACCACTGTGTATTTACTAACATTGTAACTGATAAAATACAAGTGTGGACAAATCAGTCTTTAGTTTTCACATATGTGAGCAAGGTGCATACAGAAATTCCGAGGATTCACCTTCGTCAGTTAACATATGAACACTGAAATGCCTTGTCCATACTAAGATTTTACCACAACACATGCTAAACAAACACCTCTTTTCCTAGTGAGGGCAAGGTCCATAGACACAGCTATGGGATCTTTCAAAAAACAAACAGAGTAGACATGAGATGAAATCCTCAAGTAAAACAAACACATCCATCAAAGAAGTTGATAAAAAAAACCTAATCATATCAGGTCTTCTTCAAACAAAAAAGGTCACAACCCAATTTCCCCCTCTTTTGCAGTCTACCTTTAAAATAAATGTTTAAGAGAACAGAGAAAAACAAGAGGAAGAGAAAGAATTTTGAAAGCTAAATAAAGCCTGCATGATGGCTGCCTGGATTTCCTTCAGTTAGACCAGGGTTTCCGAACCTATGGGTCGGGACCCAAATATGGATCACCATTACATTTCAAAAGGGTCACCAGGTGTCTCCCCAGGTGGCTCTTAAGGAGCCATTCACACACTTTTTGAATTGCCCTGGGTCACTAAGTCTTCCTGAATTGTTAAAATGGGTCCCCATCTGGAAAAAGTTGGGAACCGCTGAGTTAGACAGACTGCTGGTGTGATACCGTGTTTGAGTTGCACTACAATTCACTTCCACTGAAGCTAGGCAGTTTTTCCTTGACTAACAACCATGGGTAAAAATTTTAAAAGTTTTGGAGCCTAACTTTCTAGTCACCAGCATTTAGGATTCTAAAGTTAAGTGCTTTAAAAAATTTACTCTGTAGGATCAGTTCTCAAGTTTCTCTCTCTGGTATTTTTCTGGACTTTTAATAACTTCTCAAAAGACAGATTGTTGAAGAGGGAGCTTTATAAACACTTCAGGCCCACTCCTACAAGTTTGACTAATGTTTCCAGCAAGGTGTTTAGCAATCCCTAGTCTCACTGATTCTAATGGGATGCACTCAGTCCTCTTTGTTGGATTGGGCCCCCTTACACAACAATTATAAATAAACACTTTACGAAGAATTTATTATAAACATTTTGTAAAAATAACACCTTTTTCAGGGAAGATCGCACAATTTTCACTTTCAGGAAATTTATTGGTTGACAAAAAATCTACTGCATATTCTATGTCATTGAAACATGAACATGTTCATGATAGTTTTTTACTGCATTATATTTTGCATTAAATAATCTGGTTCCATGAAAAGAACTTTTAAATATGGTAGCACTCATATTCCATTATGCTTCTACATGAACAATAGTGATCCAACCCCATCAATACCTGCCACCTGTATAGACTACATAAATTAATATTTTAGAAGCAAAATTTACTTAGGAGTTAAAACCCTGGATAGTAAATATTCATTAGGCACTTAAATTATTGTTTTAAAACAGCATTTGTGATGTGGAGGGCATGTTTTTTGTCAGCTGCTCAATATTTATTTTAAACGTATTAAACCACCTCAGAAATATTCATTGCACGAAAACCTTTTTATGTTTGAGTGGATTAAATTTACAAGCCCAAATTAATGCTATAAATTACATTTACATAATTCATTCTCCACAAAGTAGAATTTGTTTTGCATGTGTAGCTGCTAATATATGCAGTGAAGAAGAAAACACAGCACAGTATTGTTGTCCACACTGCTAATTTGGCCTAAGCAGAGTTTATAAACCATTTCCGCACCCCTCTGGTTGTAGGATCTTTCTTTCAGTAGCTATATTTCACAATTAAACATCAGGTACATGTGTTCTCAAACAACAAGGACCTTGCTAAGTAAACTCAAGCAGCTTTCTTTATGGCTCCTAGGAACATAATAATACTTAAAAAGCAATTATTAGTATTTTGCTTATTACTGTAAACAAGAAAAGGCAACTGGGGAGAAGTGAAGTAATTGAACAGAAGGTTAGACACTGATGTCTTTCCTCATTGGTTTGAAACATCCACAAGAAAAAACAAGCTGAGCTCAAATTCTTGTTAGTATTAAACTTTTTTTAAAATGAGATTTTCAAAGTCTGCTAAGGGATTTAACTACACAACTCTACTGAGGCCATACTGGTGGAGAAAATCGATGCGAGATATGTAACTCCAGCTACATGAATTGCATAGCTGGAGTTGACATACCTTGCACCAATTTTCTGTAGCAGCCCCACAGCAGAGAAATGCTCCCATCAACTTCCCTTATTTCTCATGACAATGAGAAGTACTGGTGCTGACGGGAGTGTTCTCAGTGTTCGATTTAGCACTAAATTGAGCCCCAGAGGATCGATCACCAGAATGTTGATCCTCCAGCAAGTGGAGACATGGCCTGAAATTAATGGAAGCTATGTGGGTAAATCCAAGTCAGCTTTGGATATTCACCAAAAGTCCCATAGTAACTTCCACTGGCTGAAAACAAGTTGATGCATGTGTGATGTGGTAAAGATGGTAAATTGTTTTGCAAAATTCAATGAAACACCTCTATTCACATATCCTCTCATCTAGAAAGCATGACCTATGAGGAAAGATTTAAAAAAATGTTGTTTAGTCTGAAGAAGGAACAACAAGAGGAAACATGATAAACAATTTCAAGTACATAAAAGGCTGTTGTCAGGAGGAGGGTGAAAAATTGTTCTCATTAATCTCTGAGGATAGGACAAGAAGCAATGGGCTTAAATTGCAGTAAGAGAGGTTTAAGTTAAACATTAGGAAGAATTCCTTGCCGTCTGGGTAGTGAAGCACTGGAACAACTTGCCTACGGAGGTTGTGAAATCTCCATCATTAGAGGTTTTAAAGAACATCTGTCTGGAATGTTCTAGTTATTACTTAGTCCTGCCTTGAGTGCAGGGGACTGGCCTAGATAGCTTATTGATGTCCTTTCTGGTCCTACACCTCTATAATTCTGTGACAATAATCTAGTGTGACTCGTCCTCCAATGCTTTCCCACAATCTCTCAGAACCCCTCCTCACTGTGGCTTTTTCTTATCATCTGGCCTAATCACCTCTTCCTGACCGGGAGACATGTACCACTGCAAACAGGCTTGGCTCAGTATTCTTCCCATCTGGTAGCTTCTGGTAGCAGGAATTGCACACTACTGGCAGAGACCATTGTATTCTGAGAATAGCCTCTCAGCAGACATCACCATTTCAGTGTGTGGTGAGCTAGTCAGAGTTGGTACCCAGACAGGTACTGGTGGATTTTTGATGCGAGGACAGCAAGGTCCACGATATTGGAAGCAAGAACCAAAATGCAAAATTCTACTATTAAATTTCTAAGAAGTCGTGGAACAACAGTGCAGGGAGAAAGTCAAAGGTATTAAGATGCAGTACAGAATAGACAAGTACCATAGCTCCCAGACCAGCAATTCCATGATGTTGTGCCCATACTATGATGAAATGGATTGTGTGATTAGCAGCATTCCACGCATGGACCCCCATTTTCAGATGGGGCTGTTTAAAGGTACCAGGTAGATTGGTGGGCAGTGGGGAGCATACAAAGCCAAAGGATGGTAAATTAGAGCAGCTGGAACTAAGTCCATAGTCCAAAGACGTATTCACGGGGGAATCCAAAATGGTGGAAAGACTTGAGATAGATGTGGCAGAAGATCTGGCATCATAGCATGTTAAATGTGTGTTGCAATTCTGGGTTATTGTTATGGAGGGATAGTACAGTGAGGGAGAGAATAGGGGAGGAGGTTAACCTGCTAAAGGCCAGTCTCTATTACTGTTAGGAGAGATATTACAAAATGGAGTGTGGGGTTATGTATAATGTATACAGTGATATCTGCAGAGAGCTTGGAATCACAGCTCTGAGATGTGTGAACTGTACTGTTAATCCCAGTCAGCTATTAACTGAAACACCCAATAATCATAATTTAGATATCAACTGTGTGACTATGTCACTACTGACAACCATGTAAAAAGAGAGATAAAATCACTAATCTGCCCAATCTCCTTACTGTACCTGATATTTAATTTTGGTATCATAAGAGGATGGCACTTGGGGGGAGTATCACCACTTTTTAAAATTCTTTCAGTATGACCTGAGGAAGCAAAGGCAAAAGAAGAGAAGAGCTGAGGCTACATCTACACTGCAGGCTTCTTGTGCAAGCACTTTTTGCGCAAAAGGTCTTGCGCAAGAGCGTGTCCACACTGCCATGTGCTTTTGCGCAAGAGAGCTCTGATGGCCATTTTAGCCATAGGAGTTTCTTGTACAAGAAACCCTTGTTGCCCATCCACACTGCCTTCTTGCAGAAGAGCTCTTGCACAGGAGGACTTATTCCTTGTGGGGAGAGGAATAACTCTTGTGCAAGAAGCCCTCTGTTCTGACACTTTACTGTGAATTTACTTGCGCAAGAACATGCGTGCAGTGTAGACGCTCCGCAAGTTTCTGTGTAAGAATAGCCATTCTTGTGCAAGAAGCCTGCAGTGTAGATGTAGCCTAAGGTCAGTATCATGACGAGTTGCTGGCAAACTCAGGGTGGGAAGAAGATAGGAGTACCTACAGATAAACAAAATGTATGTTTTGAATAAATCTATAGCAAACATTTTGAAACTGCATTTCTTAGGAGTCAAAATCTGATAAGCTCAGAATTACTTTCCTACTGTACAAAGTGCTTCTCCTGAGAATATTCTCTGAGATTCCCTTGTTTGCCACCCTTTTCTGTGCAGGACATCTTGACTCAAATTGGTGTTTGTCAAGCACTCATTTTAATAAACTCTAGCCAATCACTATACCCATTCCCTGCTTGTTCTTCCTCTTGATGCCTATTGTGAAGCATTTAACACCTTGGCTTCTTCTTTTAACAGTTTTATCCAGACAATTTTGGGCAAAAGTTGGTTATCAAACCAATCACGTTTAGTGTGAAGTGTACTATCCCTTAGCATACAGAAAATCATTTAATCCAGCTGTTTTCATGATGCCATTCAACTTCTCTGATCCTCTGCTTCAACTTTGCTCATATTAATCTCCTCTCACAGAAATATATCTGAAGATTCACTCTCTCAGGTCAGACTCCTGGCAGCTGGCCACTAGGAATGGACAGTAGGCATGAGACACAAACCAGAGTGTCCCCCAGATTTTCTGGTGAATGGTTTAGACCCTACAAGAGGTGGTAGGAATTTTGCTGGGTAGTAGCATAGTTAAAAGTTATGCCTTTCCCCTTGCCTCTGTCTCTATCCCAACTCACTTTGCTACATTATATTAAAGACAATTGCCTTGTATACCTTGATTGCTTTTGAACATATTAGCATCATTTTAACCAAACTGTTCCTACTGTTTTATGTATGAACACATAATGAACGAACCATGAGCCTTACATTTCTCATGCTACAGAATCAAATACTATTATCCCTGTCACATTTGGCATCTGTGGCTGCTTAGAACAGTATATGGAGGAGCAGAATACTCTGTAGCCTGCATACACAAGAGCCGTCAGAAAACAATTGGATCTTTGCTTCTCTAAACCCTTTGGAGGCAAAATGTAGCCTTTCTGCAGACGCACATATACAAAAAGCAAGTAGATTTCAGATAATTTCACCAGGAAAATCCAAAATCAACACACACACTTCTGAAAATTCTCTCCTAAAACGTTTCAACTACACGAGTTCTGAAAAAGGTTAATTCGGTGCTGGGAAAACTATAAAAGAGGAAAGAGGAGGCTCCCTTCCTCCAGCCAGACTGTCATGTTTTTGTCTGTTGAAACATGATCCAGAAAGTGCAATTTACTTTTAGCAGATGCCTGTGTGACATTTGTATTCTGATTTTGGGTGGTTACATAAAAGGAAGCTTTTCTAATGGTCATCATAAAAGTGCTCTGCATTCTGGGAAGCCAGTCCAAGCCCAGAGGGAGGGAGAAAGTTTGGATCTCCATTGCATTTTGCTGAATTTGTAGTCAATAGGTAACCCACAAATGCAAACTTTTTCCGATTTCTCACTCATGACTCTGGTGCCTTGCCACGTGAGAATGGCAACTCATGAGAGTTATGGTGAAGTCTAGCTTTCCACTACAAGCCCGGTTTTCTGACATGCGTTTCATTTCAGATTTTGCATGTGTGATCTATGACCAGAAAAGATTTTTTCCTCTTTGATTCTCAGGTGAGCTGAAGAGCTTTCTGAAATTTGGAACACAGGAAAAAAAAGTTTGGAAAATTATTCTAATGCTTTTTTGCCACATCTCATCCCCAAAATAATTTGTCTTAGCAACTTAACATGAACTTCATTTGAAAAATCCTAATGAGATCCTTTGCCACAATGGGTAAAGGCATAATTAAATCTTAGAAAGCTTGAATAATCTTGTAAATTCAAAAGAACCAGAGGATACCAAATGACTGGTGGAGATCTAAGCTTTCCTTACAAAATAACAAAAAAATTAAGTTAGTTTCTTTTCCTGGCAGAGTTCACTTTAAAACCATCATAATGTAAACAGATGTCAGGGAAGTTTATCATACAAACTTGTCTGGGAAAAAAATAAAATCAAAACTATCACAGACTTCCCCTTCACTAACTGTCCTCTTGTTTGATAACTCTCCAGCAGCACAGCTCCTAGCTCATGCATCAAATTTTGGTATCTTCTCCTTCCCGATATGGTCTACCAAAGGAGGGAGTTGTCATTCCCCTTTGTAGTCCTCTTAGATTTTTTGCATGTATTTCTAGTGACAGTGGCAACATTGCCACCAGGAGAAGCTATCAATACTCCTCTCCTGGCATTACATATCTATATACTATGGAATTGTCTGTGGGACTTTCTGTTCTAAATTTTTGTGTTATGGAGTATTTAAAAGTGGCTGTTTTGTGCCTAGAGCTGGCTATATTATATGGTAGGTGAAGCATTACCCTACAGATAATTATTACAACTTTATAGGATACTGTGAGGCTTAATTACTACAGCAAAGTGCTTTTAGCTCCTCAGAGGAAATGTTACAGAAATATAAGTATTAGTGATCCATCAAAACCTGTGATTAGTGAAAATTGAAATGTAGAAAATATTAATTGTTCTAAAGGAATGAATCCCCTAATTCACAGCACTTACAAAGCAAAAATGATCCCATGCCCCAATGTTCACTATATGTTGTGTTACTACTTAAAGGAATGATGCTGGAAATTGAAGAGCAAGCAGGGAAATGTCTGGCAGAGAGTTGTCAATCCCTCCAGGATTGTCCTGGAGTCTCCAGGAATTAAAGATTAATCTTTAATTAAAGATTATACCATATAATAAAACCTCCAGGAATACATTCAACCAAAACTGGCAACCCTATGTTGCATATTCACTTAGAAAACAGAACAACAATAATAAAATAACTTCCATTAATATCCAACATAATAGGGAAGGAACATCAAGTAGATAAAGCTTATAGGTTAGTCTCAGTGGATATATACTTTGAAAATAACTATCCTGATGTCCACAAAAAAATAATGGATTCCTTAACAATCTACTAATGCCTCGCATACACCCATGCACACACTAAATGATAACTTAGAAAATGCATTAGATGAGAAGACCATTCATGCACTGAATAATGGGAAAACAGATGGCCTGGATGGTTTCCCAAGAAAATTCTCAGAAGTCTTTAAAGAAACTCAGGGTTCCATTTTGTGTGCAGTATTCCATTTGAATGTGATAAATTGCCCAAGACATTCTGGAGTGTTCTTATGTAAAGTTATAGATATGTACTTTTTATCGAGCTTATCAGCAAAATACTTGGAAAGTATTGTAAAGGTATTGCCAAAAAACCTGAAATCTATTATTGTAGTAGTAAAACATCAGAATCAGGTCAGTTTGTTAATATTTGACAATTAATAAACATGTTATTAACTTTGATAAATATTAATCAGAATACATGCAACAGGGGCCACTGACTACAGGAACTTATTATTTAAGCACTGATAATGTTCATGCACAACTATAGAAGCTGTCCCTATCTTAAAGAGCTTACAATCTCAAAAGGCAGATATTGAGAAGATGGTATTTTCTAGGAGAGATAGAAGGGGATTTAAAAAAAAATCTTAAATATATTTTTGAGGATTATTTTTCTAAGAAAATTCTAGTTTCTCAGGAACAAGAGGGGGAAAACATAATAGAAGTTAATATTTACCAGCTAGAACAGAAGGAGACATCACTAGTTACAAAATAGCTGCCCCTCAAAAAACAAACAAAAATGTGCCAGATTTCTGCCAGGCAGATTCAGAGGCATTGTCACCCCAAGCTCTTAGAGTGCTTTTATTCAGTAGATTTCAAAGTGCTACACACTCTTTAATGTATTTACCTTCTAATGCTAGTATCCTCTTTTTACAATAGGGGAACCAGGGCCTGGAGAGACTAAGGCCAGGTTACACTAGAGAGGAAAGTTGACTTAAGTTACACAACTCCAGGTATGTTAATTACATAGATGGAATTGATGTATCTTAAATTGTGTTTTCGTGCTATTGACACAGTGAGAGATCAATGGCAACAAACGTTCCCATCAACTTCCCTTACTCCTCGTAAGGAGCAGGACTACCGGTGCCGATGTGGGAGGCCACTGAATTTGAATTAGTGGGTCTTCACTAGACCCGCTAATTTGAACCCTGGAAGATCAACTGTGGCAGCATCAATCTTCTGTGTAGTGTAGACATAGCCTCAGTGACTCATCCAAAGTAAGACAGAAAGTCTGTGATAGAGCAGAGTTGAACCCAGGCCTTACAGTCCCAGGCTAGGGCCCCAATTACTGGACCATCCTTCCTCTCTTCTGTATGTTAGGAAAGAGATGAATACCAACCAGAGTTTTCCTCTTCTCTCTACTGTTGAGCGTGTGGCTAAAGTTATGGACACCTCAACCCGAAGGAGATGCCAACAACAAAAATTATTCGTTTCCTTACAAGGCAAAGTTAAAAGGATATTTGTAAATATTAAACTTGATGAAAAGATGGGAAAAAGTTGTGGATAACAATTAGTGGAAAGGTGAAAACACTTTGTAGGGAGGGGAAAGATTTAGTGTGGTCTAGAGAGTAGGACAAGTTATAATTCCCCTAAGGCAGCTCTATAAGACTGAGGAATCGCTTGCAAAGTAACATGGTGGACACCCCATTGCTTGACTCATTTAGAATAAAACTACAGAAAACATATGCACAACACTTCATCTGGGAAAAGGAAAAGTACTGGCTTGTTCCCTCCAGGTGACCACAGTGAGCCTGAAGACAATTCACATGCAGTGGTGAGCAGGCTCAACCTGAGGGCTATGTTTATCTTACACAGAGCAATATACTCTTTCTACCACATACACCTCCTATGAGGTAGAACCTTATTCTTAACTCCCTGTTGTCCTCCCTTACTGATGGATAAGCAGGGTATGGAGAAGGAATCCTCTCACTGTTCTCCTCAGCCTTTGGGTTGGAAAGTTGTACTCTGCTTCCTAGGCCAAGTAGGTGGATCACCAGGGACTAGCTGGTGAAAGTTACTGAATTTCCCACAGCCTGGGTGTGGGTCACAGGCTGGAGATGGCATTGGTATGTGCAGTGAATGAGAAGGAATACACTGTTGAAAGAGGGACAGGAGGTAGGGAGATCTCTACAGCTATTATTTCTCATTGGGGACACCAAGCTTAAGGCCAGCCTTGTGGCAAGGCCATGAAGAAATAGAAGATTTTTCCCTCCACCCTATCTAGACCAAGGTTGGCCCAGAGATTCCCCCTGGGCTTAATCTGAACTGTCTGAATCTCCCTTCATCTCTTTTCATAGGAAAATACAAAAAGAGCAAGAGGGTTTGTATTTAGACAAATTGTAAATACAGTTATGCATTGTGCTTTTCATTTTTTCCTCTATTTCTCTATTTATTTGCTCCTATATTTTCCCCTCCCACTTTCAAGTGCATTTCATCTTCCGCTTTCTCTCTTTTCTCTCTCCTTCTACCACTTTCTGTCACCCTTTCTTGGATCCATTCATTTCCCTCTCTTATCTTTCCCAGGTTACCCCTTTACTCTGTCTTCTGCCACCTTTTCTATAGCCGCCTTCTGCCTCCTCCTCCCCAATTTTCCCTTCTTCTGGCTCCCCAATTTCTCTTTTCTACCCACATTCCTCTTCCTCTCTTCTGGTTCTCCCAATATTTATTTTCTTCCCCTTCCCATATTTTCCTCTTGCTTTCCCATACCTCTCCCTTCTCCGTTATTTCTGGCTTACTGTAAATTATAAAGCTGCACAATAGTTGTGTTTTCTCAGGCTAGTCAGTGTACTACAAAGAGAGCAGAGTTAAGACTGTTCAGGTCACCATAACTGTGCATTTCAGACATTTTGACTTGTTAAATGTTAAAGTCAATGTAACCCCCTTTTTCCTCCCCGGGTTACTCGGGAGCAGGTCACACTCACAGGTGTGCCTGGGCACCTGATGGTTTTAACAATAAAGGAGATCCTGAGTACCCCAGTGGTGATGTTGTTTAGTTAGGGAAACCCACCCCACCCCCTTTCTGCTGTCCCTTGCTCATAAAGAACATATAATGGCAGTGCCGCCACATGGCTGGCCCTGTACACACTTAATGGTGTACCTTGGGAGCCTCCAGGAATAAAATTAGTCCAGCAATAGTCTGGATCTAGCTCCAGAACAACAATTACAAATCATAAATACTATACATCTGATAGATTGCAGTAGAAAGAACAAACTTTACTTAACAACTTAAAGAAACAGAGTTTAACAAATTAACAGTGAATAACACTGACAAAGTACACAGAAATAATAGGAATGTATCTATCTGGCATTTGCACAGCTACCGTTTATCATACCCCAGAGTATGCACTCCTCAGGACTCACAGTACCATACACTTGCTTGCGTGGGTGCGCTTGAAGATTTTGCAGCTGGAGTGGATGATTCTAATCTCCTTCTGTGTGCTGGGTGCAGAGTAGTACTTCTAGCCACAGGTACAGCCAAAGGGCAATCAGAAGCAGCCTGCTAGATTCCAGTCCCAAAGGCTCTGAATCCAAATCTGGAGTTGCAACCTAACAGCTCCTGGACTGGCTAACACTCCTCCACAGCAGCCTGGCTCCTTTTTTCCAAAAACAAAGGGAAGAGTCCACAGACTGCTGAGAGTCTCTCTCCACACACATGGAGAGACCCAGACCCCCCAAAACCAAGAGCCACTTCCTTCCTGGTTTCCTCAAGGGCTCATGGGAATTGTAGTCTCTGGGGCTAGATTGCAGCACACAGGATCTTCCCAGAAAATAAGCAGAGGCACCTTTAGTAAGGGGACTACATTAATATTAAAAGAAAACCATTTGCTAGCTCAGCATTTCCCAAACTGTGGTCCGCGGCCCAGTACCGGTCCTTAGGAAAAAAATACTGGGCCTCAGAAAAATTTTTGTGAGACCCCGCTTCGCTGCCCACAACCCCCAAGATGAATGCCATGATGAACTCCCAGTGTCAACAGAGGTAGTGCGGGCTTCCTGCAGGGTCGGGGGGCAGTTCTGAAGCTGCGCACCAGGTCCCGGAAGTGCACGGGCTGCTCTCCCCCGTGCCCCAACAGCTGGTGCGGTACCTAAAACACTGGTCCATCATGCGCTGAGGACTTTGTACCCCTGCTGCCTTCCTGAGCGCGGGGGAGTAGGTGGGGATCTGGGACTGCGCCAGCTTCAGCTGCTTGGGCGGTGCGTGCTGCCGTGGGGAGTGGAGGAACAAGGCGCATGCTGTCTGAGCAGTTGGGGCAGGCGCGGTCCGGGACTCCCCCTGGCCCCTTCCTCCCACGCGGGAAGGCAGCAGGGGAATAAAGTCCCCAGCGCGCCGGCTCCAGCTGCTTGGGCGGCGCACGCTGCCATGGGGAGCAGAGAAGTGAGGCGCACAGCCCGAGTGGTTGGGGCTGGCACAGTCTGGGACTCCCCCTCCCCCTGCACAGGAAGGCATCAGGCATGCAATGGACCAGTGTGTCAGGTACCACGCTGCTGTTTGGGGGACGGGGGAGCAGCCCGCGCACTTCTTGAGCCTTGGCAGCTACAGGATCCCCAGGTATCGGTCCTTGTCCCCTCCCCCTCCTCTTCCCCAGACCCCCACAAGTACCCTGCCCCAGTACCCACAAGCACCCTGTCCCCTGCCCCAGCACTCATTGGCACCCTTCCCCAGAACTCTCTCCCAGCATCCACAAGCACAGTTGGGGCCACATTAGTGAGGTTTGAGGGGTTTGGAGGGGTTGTGTTTTTGTATCTCACTTGTGTGGCCCCGACTGACTTTTCTGTGGGCTAAAGGTGGCACTGGGGGCTTTGGGAGGACCAGAAACAATTTATTTGCATATTCATCATTTGCTTAATGAATATGCAAATATGCAAATAAATGTTACCGGTCCTCCAAAAGCTTGTGAATGGATTTACTGGTCCCCAGTATCAAAAAGTTTGGGAACCCCTGTGCTAGCTTCCTAAATGTTTATTATTTGATTAACACAACCAGAGTCTCAAATGTTTCATAAGGTGTGATATCATAATGCAACCTTGGCTACAGATCAGTACCCCAGAATCCAAACTTCTATTCAATTTTTTTCTGGCCTTTATGGTAGTTAAAAATAGGAAAACATGCAAAACATCAGCCATGTTTATGTACAACTGGTGCAGTGAGTCTATACATGGCATGAAACCGAGAGGTGAGTTGTTCATGTATCTCTGTAGGAGATGAACTCTGAAAACCAATGTGAACTATTTTGCTGCAGATCATTTCAGCAGAAACATCTAGATAGCGTACTTTCCCTACAGCCCCCAAATCTCATACTAATCATGCATGTCCAGTCCCATATTTTCAGATTTTTCCCCCCAAAAAGAATAACAAAACCAAAATCAACACAGCAAACTACAGTAACAAGACTAAATTCTGATTGGGTTGTATGCATACAATGTTCTTTGAAGAGACAAGGGACATGTTTTTCTTCTTAAAACCATGGGGATAGTCTCTCTCTATAAACGACAATGAAGACAAACTGTGGTTAAAGCTAACTACATGCACATACCCCCCTCAGGGCTCTGATAGTATTTCAAGCCACTTGAGAGCCTGCTCTTCTGGTTACCATGTCATCAACCCCTTGATATGTTTTCACAGAATTATAGCTCACAGCAGCGATTTTCCTTTCACCACAAACATACTCAGTTAATGCAAGCTTAAATTTGAGAATTTAATCCCTAAATAGTCAAGAAATTCAGAGCCAAGCTTCCTACATTAACTTCAACTCTTTCTTCAGCAGCAAGGCCTTTTTATGGTTTGTGGAGCTAGTAGAGTAAATTCACATGGCAATTCATTTACTCACATAGGGCTTGATCCAAAGCTTGCTGAAAAGAGATGGCACAGTTTAATGGGTAGGGCACTGTGTAGCAACTCAGGAGAGAGGGCTTTTATTCCTAGTGTAGATCTTGGCAAGGTCATTTTATTGTGTTTCCGTTGGCCCCTCTCACTTTCTGTTTCTGTATTGTCTATTTAGGGCCAGACTGAACTCACATTTTTTTTCCCTCACTGCCTTCACCTGCATTAAGGTACTACTGAATGTGAGTAAATGTATTGGAATTTGACTTTGAGACTGTAAACTCATCAGGGCAGGGCCCATCTGTTACTCTGTTTGAACAGCCTTTGCAACTCTGATCTCTGGGCACTCTGGGCACTACTGTAGCACAAATAATAAAGTACAACAAATGAAATCAACTGAAGTCTTTGGGACTTCAGAGGAGATGTCACACACTTTTCTAGTCCATATACCAGTGTGAATAAACAAATACAGAAACAAATAGTGAAGCCAACCTATCCAACAGGAACAGTTATTTACCTAAGCCTCTGTGTCTTGGCTCTGTAGTCGTTGGTGTCATCTTCTAAGCTACCAGGCAGAAGCTGCATGGTACCATTTCAGTAGAACCCTAAAAAGAGAAGAAATGGAAGATTTTATTGTTTATGTAACAAATGGCCCATTGGCCTAGTTAGTTCAGTACATATTTCTGTAATAAAGTACATCTACCAACTGTATTTTAAGATCTCTTTTTAGAATTCTTATGTCAGGCAAAACCTCTGTACTGAACATGTAGCTTATTAATTAAATCCATTCCTGCATTATATTTCCCAGAAAATAACATCTCTAGCATCCATACAGATTGCTCTTGTTATTTTTACAATATATTTGTATGTGCTATAGAATAACCAGATAGCTTTTGCATACCTTAACCAATGTTTCATGTCCATACATCTATCTTACTGCCATGTGTACATTGTGAGTCTGATTCAAAAAACCAGTGGGAGCCTGTTAACAAACCCCATCTAGAGCATTGGCCAAAAGGAAAGTAGAGTTTTCCATGTTTAAGGCAATCAGGTTCATCACACCCCTGCACAACTGCCAGAACTGCCAATTGTGGAGACATGCACCCACAGCTGTGAACAATAAAGCAAACAAGCCCAGCTAGAGAAGAGGGGGAACAGAGAGTGAAAGGCCTGGGATTGCAGAAAAGTAATCATCTCCTGTCACACTGCTTCTGAGAAACCAGCAAGGAGACAAAATGAGATTATAGCCCTGGACTTTGAAGGCTGATAGACTCAATTTAAGTTAAAAGTTTATGGACTGATCTAATTGCAGATGACTTGAAGGGACCAGTTAGGAAACAGCTGGGACACTTAGCACTGAGAGGACAAAGTCTTTCCATTAACTTCAGTGGGCTTTCACCAGACCCTACGTTACTTAGTAATGCTGTGATTTCTTAATACATTAAATTGGAATGATTTTGAATACTCAGAATAGTCATGTTTTAGTCTTTACTGCTGATTTGCCATATCTATCAGGGTGGTGAAGTACTGGAATGGGTTACCTAGGGAGGTGGTAGAATCTCCATCCCTAAAGGTTTTTAAGTCCCAGATTGACAAAGCCCTGGCTGGGATGATTTAGTTGGGGTTGGTCCTGCTTTGGGCAGGGGGTTGGACTCAATGACCTCCTGACATCTCTTCCAGCCATAGGACTCTATGATAGCTACACAGAGCACCTTATAGAGAAGTTAAAGAAGAGTTCCCTACCCAGAAGAACTTATAAATGAAGATAAGAACTATTATGCTTATAAGAAGCACACAGGATCTTTTTCAGGGAGAAAAGTCAATATGCCATGTTTATAGCAAATATAGCATAGGAACACACACACACACACACACACACACACACACGGAGCCAGGTTCTGTTGGCTGTAGTTCAATGCTCTGAAGTTGTATTCAAAGGACTAACCCAAAGCTTCATAGGGAACCCCGCTTTTATAGTTTTAAGTCCCAACTTTAATCCGTAGGTTTCTGCAGCGTCATGCTGACGTCTTTTAATTGTTTTACCTCAAGGCCACTTTCATTGTCATGCTCCATCAGAACTTTGATGAATACCCTGGGAGTGACTGCAGCTGGCTTACCTCGTTCACAGATCTTGTTCACAGGTGTATGCTCTTGATTTAGAGCCATCAGTTCTGCCCCTCTTCCACCATCCTGAATTTGATCAATGCCTAAGTTCACACCTCCTTGTTAATCAGTCTAACCATCTGGTGCTAGAGTCTTCTGTCTCTTGTCTTCCCACTTTCACACATTCCCCACTTATACAAAGGACAGTTCATTTCAGAGAACCCAATTTCTCTTACAAAGAAACAGGCAGGATCTCTTACAGATTTACAGAGTTAAAAAAATTAAACAATTTCTTACAATACTTAATACAATATATATATTTAATACCTAACAACTGCTGTAAAACAAAGCTTATGAAATAAAATTTATATCTAATCTGCATCTATATCAGAGATTTGTGCATTTGTTTGTCTGCCTGTGAGTTCATCTGTTCGTCTGTTCAAGAACTTGGTATGCAGCTTCTTCTCATCCTAACTTAAAGCAAGGTTTGGGTTTGGTTGCGCCAGGGAAATGGGATGTGTCTAAAATGGGATTGTTTTCCATAACATGGAAAGGGAGAGGGCTGATAGGAGGGACAGATATATTGCAGAGTCACCACAGGGAGTGTCCAGCTGGGAATAGGGCTTTTCACATTGCCAGCCACCAAACTGTGTAAGTGGCACCCCTGCCCCAAACACTGCTGGACAGGGGAGAAACCTCTGCCCACTGGACCCCCACCACAGCCCCCCTGGGATCCCGTAGGATGGGCAGCATAGCCTGCCCCCTGTGAGGAAATGTCAGGGTCAGGAACCACAGCCCAGCCCCCCTGGAGGAGGTGCTGGGGCTGGGAACCATGGTCCAGCCTCACCTGAGGAGACACTAGGGTCAGGAACTATGGCCCACCCCCTCTCCCCAGATTAGTTGGAATGTAGGGCGTCAAGTGGAGGATTGGATCAGCTCACAGAGCCTTACCCCTCTGGACAAGCAGGAGGCCAGGGAGGGAACAGCTGGAGGCTGGTACCAACCCATGGAGATGCAGCCTTCCTCCCAGACAAGCTGGAGGTTAGGGAAGGGGGAGCAGCTGGAGGCTGGAGCTCGCTTGTGCCCCTCCACTCCCACAGGAAGAGCCACAGGCCAGAGAGCACATCGCCAGTCCCATATCCCTGAGGCGTTGCCATCCAGAGAGTGCAGCCCTGTCTTTCCGCCAAGGAGCCGCCATCCAGGGAGTGCCGTTCTTCCTCCTCCCCCCCCAAGGAGCTGCTGTCTGGGGAGTGCAACCCTGGCCTCCCATGAAGAGCCATTGGCTGGGAAGTACAGCCCCAGCACCCCAAGAAAAGTCACCACCAGAGAGCAGTGCCACCCTCGTTGCCACTGGCAACCCCAGTATACCCACGACCTCCCAGCCCCCTGCCTTGAGTTCTCTGCCCTGAATCCTGCACCTCTTTCCCATGCCCTGAGCCCCCCACTCCCTGCCTTGGTGCACATAACACAATGTATTCCACACACGATGAAAAAATTGAGGTAATATTTAATAGCATCCCAGGCTGCATCCTTACCCCTATCACTCCATATCAGGGGACAGCAAAGAAAATCACTGTTTCACATACACTGAGCTGGGAGAACCATTGTTGGTGTGCACATAGCCACAACAGATGACATTTGTGCACTGAAGAAGACAAAAATGTTTGCTGCCTTTTCAATTTCAAAATCCCATTCTGTTCATTTTTTAAAATTTGCATTGTGTTGCCTGTTGGTTTTTACACATTGTTTTTCTGCACTGTTTTTGTCAGTCAATAAAGTTCCCAACTCCTACTGAAGAATGCATAGCAGGACTCAATGCACTCGTTATGGCAATTGCCACATGCCCCATAACTTCAGGGAAACATATTTATATTCATAAATGTACAGCAAGCACTACAGAATTGCTAGCAACACACAATGTACCAGCCGAGAGAGCAATCTAGCACATAACATTATTGTGCTAGACCACTGATGTGCTCTTTCAAATCCTCCCTTAGCCACAAAGCTCCATGCTGAACTCTTGCAATTACCCCTTTGTCTGGCTGTTGAAAGTCATGTTTCACCTCTATCATCCACCCTGGTAGCAGTTTTTCTCTCTTTACCTCACAGATATTATGCAGCAGGTAGCTATAACCATTGGGATATTTTTATTGTTAAGATCCAATCTAGTGAGTAAACACCACCAGCATCCTCCAGTCTATCAAAAGCACACTTAACTGTCATTCTGCACCTGCTCAGTCAATACTTGAATCTTTCCTTCTTGCTCTTGAGGTGACTGGTGTGTAGTGTTATGAGAGAGGGGAGCAAAGGATAGTCTGGGTCCTGCAGAGGTCCTACTGACTCTTCAGTATCTCCAGTGGTAATCCTCTGGTCAGGAAAGAATGTCCTTAGCTCTTGCTTTCTGAACAATCTGTGTTCTTAAAGAGACTTAAGTATCATGGACCTTTGCTGAGTTTCCAATATTAATATTGATGGAGCATCCCTGGTGATCCACCAATGCGTCTATAACCATAGAAAAATGGCCCTTTCTGTGAAAAAGTGGGTTGGTACCAAAATAAGGATATGTATGATATCTATTGCCCTGCTGCACTTCAGGAATCCCTTTGTTGCAAATCTATCTACTACCTCTTGCACACTGCTGACATTCACAGTCCAGCATAACAGGACACTATTAATGGCCCTACATACTTGCGTGACCACAGTCCTACAGGAGAATTGTTTGTGTTGTATTTGCAAGATTGATGAGAATAGTGCAGAGCTTAGTAGGCTCAGTGTTTCTGTCAGAGGTTGTGGACACCAAAAAGTGCCATGTGGCTTTGTGGGATCTGAAAAAAAAGCCCCAAAATGCTGGGGATTTGGATGTCATTATGGGATGAAGAAAATTCCATGCTGGGAACTTGACTCTTAGTTCCCAAAGATCCCAGTAAAACTCATTTCTGTCCCACAAAACACTGCAAAAAGTTCCCAAAAGGGATTGTGCTGGCGGGATGCATCTGGCACACTGGGATACCTATCCACACTTAGGGTTACCAGGTAGCTTCAGAAAAAATACCGGACACACTTGATGGGGGGGGGGAGGGGGAAGGCACTGGCCAGGAGGGGAGCAGGGCTGGCCGGGAGCAGGGGGGGGATGGGAAGCAGGGCTGGTGAGGGAGGGGGGTTGGGGGCAGCGGGGCTGGCCAGGGCATATCGGGGGAGTGGCGGTGGTTGGGAGGGGTCAGGGCTGGCCGGGGTGGGAGAGAATTGGCCGGTGGGGAGTGGGACTGACCCGGGCATATGCAGATCCCAGGGTGCTGCCTGTCCCGCGCATGGTCCCGGCGAAGCAAGAGCAAGTTCGGCTACAGCTCCACAACGTGCTTGAACAGCGCTCAGGAGCATGGACAGGGCTTCTCCTCCTCCCCAAGGCATCACTCCTACGTCAGACGCAACCAGAGTTCCCAGCGCCCATCACGCCCCACCTCCCAGCCACTCCCCTCATCCCCGCCAGGCTTCTGTCGGGCGCCCAGCCGGAAAACCAGAAAACACCAGGCATTGCACATGTCCGGTATTTTCTGAATTTTTTTACTGGACGGAGGGCCCAAAAACCAGACTGCCCGGTTGAATACCAGACACCTGGCAACCCTATCCACACTTTGCTTCTACACAAGCACTCCTGGTGAGTATGCCACACACTGATGCAAGCAACAAAGCGTGCATGCCTTAGTGATTTACAAACCTCAGCATCTGTATGCTACTACAGCTTTTGTTGACCAAAGTTTGTTATGTAGACACGGCCTGAGTGAGAGAAGAACACGATTAGGGTAACCACAAATTGAGATGTGGGGGTGTGAGTAGAAGAGGAGGAACAAGAGCAGAGAGGTGGAAACTAACTTATGGAAGAGCAATATGGCAGTAGCAAATGACAAGATAAATGATTTTAGAAACAGATTTTTGCATGGACTGGAAAGGGCTGAGCTGAGTTTCAATGAGGCTACAGGAGAGAAAATAGCAATGGTTGAGGCACAAGACAATCAGAGCCTAGATAAAGGTCATGATGATGCGTGATTTCTAGTGATATACCTGCACTCTAGTAGCTCACTTTGAATTCCAGTATTATTAGTCCAACACACAGATGAGATGGAAAACTGGAGTCTTAGACTACTCTTAATGTTCTATCATTTCAGTCCTGAGAATCCTCTAATGCCTAGACAGGATAAAGCCAGATGAGACTATTAACAGTGAAAAGCCAGGAAACTCAAAGTGAGGTCACCATGTGATAGAGTGTCTGGTCTTGGGCATAAGTGCAACTCAATCTAAACCCTTTCATGAGCACACATTACCATACTATCTATGGCAGGGAATCTTTTTTGGGTTGGGGGCCACTGACCCACAGAAAAAGCAGTCGGGGGCCACATACAAGCAAGTGAGAAGCAAAAAACAAAACAAACAAAAAACCCCAAAAAACCCTCTCACTAATGTGGACCCCGACTGAGAAGGAGAAAGGAGAAACACACTCCCCAAATTCTCTTGCACACCAGTGCCAGCTCCCTAGTGCTGGGGTGGGAGGAATCCAGGCAAGCTGGGGGGCCAAATCCAGCCCCTGGGCCTTAGTTTCTCCACCCTTGATCTAATCTCTAGCTAACCAAAGAGATGCCGTGGCAGCAGAAAATGAAACTAAAAGTTTCTTCAATGTTGACAAAGTTTATAGAGGGAAAATTAATTCCAGTCTTGAAAAATTTCCACGGAAGACCCTCTTTTTTATTGTAGCAATGGCATTTTTGAAACTGGGTAAATCTTAAAAACTGGGAAGAAAGGTTGTTTCCAGAAAACATAATGAATGAATGATAAATATATGTGCACTTATGAGCGTTGCATGGTAGAGGGGCAGGACACTTGTCTGACCCATATACATTTCGTGGGCATAAATCTTGTTAAAAGATTTGCAGTAAACTAGGTTTTAAATGCAAACACTATGTGCTTGTTATCTCATGAACAAGCATCAGTTTAAGCAAACTGATTTTATCAGTTGCTATAATTCCATTAGAGCAGGGGTGGCCAACCTAAACCTGAGAAGGAGCCAGAATTTACCAATGCACTTTGCCAAAAAGCAACAGTTATATGTCACCAACCCTGATCATCTCCTCACCACCACTCTTAGCACATCCCGCCCACTGGCAGCCCCACGGGTCAGTGCATCCTTCTCCTTTTCCTCCTGCCCACTGTGATCAGCTCTTTCTCAGTCGGAGACACTGGAGGGGGGAAGCATGGGTGTGACAGGCTCAGTGGAGAGGGTAGGAAGTGGCAGGATCCTAGGGGGAAAGGGTGGAGGGGGACAATGCCTAGGGCAGAGCTGGGGGTTGAATAGTGAGCACCCTCCAGCCCAGTGGAAACTTGGCATCTGTAGCTCCAGCCCTGGATTTGGTACCTATGCAAGGAGCTGCATATTAACTTCTGAAGAGTTGCATGTGGCTCTGGAGACACAAATTGGCCACCCCTGCCTTAGAGAAACGATTGTATTTCAGACATATGACATATGAATATTTCTTATCATTAGATATTCTAAACACAGAACATCAATAAAAGTCAGAATTATAATATTAATAAATGTAAAGTCTTAGTCAATCCAGGACAAAAATGCACTCTCCTGATTTAGAAAATAGCTATAATAAGGAAATTCTGCCGACAATTTTAAAATGTTTTATACTTGAACCGTTTCCTAACAGTTGATATTTTTAAACTCCATGATCAATTTTTAAAAATAATTCATTCTTTATTGTGATGTTTATGGGGCCAGTGCATCTACTGGAGATTAAACTTTTCTATAGACTTGTTTTGAATGGGCAGTCCTGTGTTCTTGGCCTGTGTTCCAGGTCCTCCTATCTTTCTTGAGAAGTAAGTGTAAAAAAAAATCCCAATGTTGTGGTGCAGGTCACTTCCAATCCCACGAGGTGGGGTAGCAAGCCTCTAGGCTTCTCCACAAGATGACATTCTATGAAGAGGTAGAGGGAAGTTTCACAGGACCATTTAGGATGCTTTTGAAGCTTTGTGGTCTACATCACTAAGCATCTTTTATTCCTCTGATGGAGTTTTGAGGCTCTCATGTTTCCACAACCTCATATCATAGTTATAAAACATTCTACACTGATGCAATGTCACAATGTAATATTAGAAGCATACAATGAAAGGGGTTGTAGATTTTTGGAAGAAATTTTAAAGAATTGCTTGAAAACTGTAATTTTTGATGTGCTGCTAATTAAAATACCAGTACTTAGAAGGAAGGAAAATAAATCCAACATAACAAGGGCATAACCCTTTGCTAGCTGGAGATCTCACAGACACCTATTTTCTTAGAAAATTGTCCCAGGAAAATATTTAATAATACTACAAACCATGGACAACCTCTACATCCCTTTCAGCACTCTTAGGGCACATCTACACTGCAGGGCAAAAGCTGAATTAAGATATATAACTTCAGCTACGTCAATTGTGTAGCTGAAGTTGAAATAGCTTAATTTTGCTTTTGGCACTCTTCCTTCGACTTCCCTTGCTCCTCATGAAATGAGGGTTACAGAAGTTGGAGTAAGAAGTTCATCATCTCAAACTTATTTTGAAATAATGGCTTGCTGTGTAAATGCGCACTTGGTTATTTCGAAATAGTGCTGCAGTGTACACATGCCCTTAGAAGCTGCTTATTTCTCCATATTTAGCACTGAGATCTTTTATGTTGTCACTCTCCCTTCAACGGAGAATGGACAGGACAATTTTGTGATTGGCTAGATTCAGGAGATATTCACACACATGTCATGCTAAGGAAATAAGTGTTTCCTTCACAACAATCCCGGGTAATGGGTTTCCAAATCACTATATTTTTTCTATATTTTTTCAGTGTTTAGCTTTTCTACAATGGTTATGCTTTTTGAATACCTGCACATGAGTATCACATTGTGGGATGCTGGGACTGGAGCATTTTCAAAATGTGTGGCCCTTACTTGGATGCCTAAAAGAGAGTTAAGCTCTTGACAATGTCCCCAAAGAAGGAAGATGGATACCAGAGTGGGAGCAAGAGCCATCTGTGTACATGTCACTTGTCCCCTTCAGATCCTAGTCAGGAAATTCACTGTCACAAAGTTACCAAGTTTTAAAAGAATGCATTTTATCCTTAAATGCTCCTGTCATTGGTGTCAGACTAATGAGAAAACAATAGGGCAGAGATTGCACTACTTAAGAGGCCTTAGACATGCACCTGTATCTCATTTTTATTAAAATAATAGTCAAATAAAGTTGTTTTGTATTTCTGATTAGTCAGAGAGTTAAATTAAAGTGATTGCTCAGTTGATATTCCCATTAGAGTCATTTACAATGTTTGTGGCTTTTTAAAATATATAGCATTTACCCTTTTGAGTGTTGTTAGTTTTAAACTCCAATGCGTGAGAGCTACAAAAGAGTTTCAGAAGGGGTCTAACCTTAAAAACTTATACATACAGAGAGACCTGCTAATGCGAGGGGGTGAGGTGGGGAAGCCCTGGGCCCGGAAAGTCAAAGGGGACAGAGCTCCCAACCGCTGCTGTGTGGCTCTAAGGACTGGAAAGGAAGAGGGGGCACACCAAGGTCTGGGGGGCACTAAGGGCTGGCTGCCCCTGCCCCACCTCTTCCTCCCAAGTCCCTACCCCCTTTAATAATTTACAGTGCCACTAAGGGTATTTCTACACATCAAAGTTGTTTCAGGATACCAGAAGTATCCCAAAATAGCTACCCTGTGTCTTTTGAACGCGTCTGCTATTCTGAAATATAGCTGACGTGCTATTTCACCATCTCTGTAAACCTCATTGCACGAGGAGTAAGGAATGGCTCGAAATAGCACTTTATTTTGAAATTTGGTGCTGTGTAGATAGTGCCAAATTTTGAAATAGCCTATTTCAAAATAGACTCGAAATAAGCTATGCAATTCGTGTAGCACAAATTGCGTATCTTATTTCAAGTTTATGGTGCTGTGTAGACACACCCTAAGATACCCCCAGATCTGGATTTAACCTTACAAGCCCATAGGCATAGCATGTTGAACTGTCCTCCCTTGTGCTGCATACAGTTTTAGAGAAGTAAGGTGCCCCTAGAATGGTGGCATCCCTAGGCATGTATCTACTGTGTCTCATTGGAAATTTATTGCTGGGTAATCCCCGCTTCATTTGTATTCAGGGCTAAGGGCTTGCATACATTTTAAATGCTCCAGCAGCACAGCTGCAGAACTTCAGTTTAGATCTGTGGTTACTCACATGTGGCTATTTGGCTGGTTGAGTGTGGCTAGTTGGCTTGAACAATGTGGCTATTTGGCCAGTTGGGTGAGGCTAGTTTGCTATAGCAGCAGCCTCTATAGTGGCTACTGCTTCAGAACTAATTGGAAACCACAGGTTTAGATGTTCACTACAGTGATGTGAGTGTTCTCCCATTGGCATAGTTAACTGACCTCCCTGGTACCTTTGTTTTGTTGATTTGGCATGGTCTACACTGGGGATTAGATTTGTTTAACTACATTGCTCATAGGTGTGGATTTTTACACCCCCAAGTCAGATAGCTGGATTGACTTAACTTTTGAGTATAGACCTGGCCTAAGTATTGCCTCTTTCCTCTGTCTTGGGTAAGGGGGAGCTGCAAATAAGGGAGCTGTGCCTTTCAGTAAAATGTAAGTATCAACCTTTCCTCCTCAAAATGAATGAAAATAAAATACTCATTTTATCATTTTTTCCTCTGATTATTTTTTACATTAACAATATCAGGTCAGGTTTTACTGGCACACTATTTAGTGAGCTCAGATGTTTACATGTGGAAAAAAAGGGTTTTTTTTTTCTAATTGCTAGTGCTGCAAACTCAAACAGTGTTTTGAGAGCAAAGTTAGGTCCTTCCCCTCTTGTATATCACCAGTGACATGTATGTAATGGTGTGCACAGAGGTGCCTGGAACTATTTTTTTTTTTATGATGAAGCACAAGGAGGAACAGAATCCAGCTCACTGCATCATCAATATGTTGAATCTATAATGCCACTGGAGTAAAAAGCAGTAAATTATGATTTTTTTGCCATCTAAATAAACAGATATGACTTAATACACCCGAGGAGCAGTGCTGCTGAGTGAGAAGAAATGATTTTTGTCAAGTCCTTTTGTGAACCAGCTAATATTGTTAGGGATTGGGTATGCAACTGCAGAGACCAAAGCTCATCCTCTGTTTCAGAAGAAGTGTTCTGTTCTGTTGCGTGCTTATAGCTCGCTCTCATTGCTATAGTATGGAAAGTTTAAATAAATAATTAATAATAAATAATAATAATTTAATTCTTAAATACAAGCTCTCTGTGCCTTAAGAACAATACAATCCATTTTCAGAGAACAACATTTTTGTTTATCTTTCAGGACAACTGTTCTTTGGATACAAATATTGGACTTAAGTAATTTAAAGTAGAATGAAATTTATTCCTAGGTAGGAGGCCAAATCAGGGCATATGCAGTTCTGAAGTCCTGCTTACATCCTCAAAATAGGCTTATTGCACTGTGGTGACTTTCACCCATAATGATGAAAATAGCAATGATTACCTGAACATTTTTTACCTGCAATTGAGTTAGTTTTGGTCTGGAGGGGGAAGTCTAGTCCATTAACACCAATGTGCAACATACTCTGAAAAAAAGTATAGCATTACGCTTCATGAACAGGAAAGATATTAATATATTTGGTACTGTCTCTGAAAACAAAAGGAATAGGAAATATAATGTAATGGCTTATTACGGTACTTCCTCTATTTTATATTTATTTGACCCTTTTCTTTTATTCTTTATTTGGCAGCTTCTGCACTGAATGTCTGCAAGCCTCCAGCTCACAACTGCACTACTGGGTACCAGCTGAAAACATCTCTAGAGCATATACTTCCTGATTAAATTGTTAGCACTGCCATTCATTTTGAGGCTAAATTGTTTCCAGGGAAAATGGTCTAGTAAAGTAGCCATCTTGAGTCAGTGCATCTGAAGTAAGTGGAGTGAATTATATTAAGAAAACTAGGTGTTCAGTTACCATGGTGATGTGCATTGCATAGGAACCTAGATGGAACAGTACTAGGAAATGAAAGCAGCTTGCTTAAACGTATCTGATGTGTATATATAACGTTTTTCCAGCTGCTTGGGAAGATTGTAGGCTTTGTATCTCAGCCATACCACCTACAGTTTTTAAGCCTTTCCAAGATTTCAGGATGTCCTAAGAATGTTTTCAGGTCAACTTGCCGTAAGCTAAGAATCAGTTCACAGAATACGCCTATCTCCCAACACAGCTACGAGAGACAAGAATAGCCAAATAATCAACACCGTGCTTTGTTGTCACACATTAGAAGGTAGAGCATCTCAGTTTCTCTCCAAGACAGAAAAATAAAGGACACCACCTTGCTTTTATTCTGAAAAGATCTGATAAGAATTAAAGAGCCTTCTTTGTACTGTACGAACTTTTGCTTCTTACTACAAACAGGTTACTATTTTGTGAAGTGGATTACTTTGCCAAATATAGCAGTGATAAGTATTTAAGCCTGTAAGCAGGGTTTCCAGCATCTTGGGAAGGAAAGGCTATTTGTGCTTCCCTCAGCCTTCTATATAAAAGTTTACCAGCATTGACAATTAATGATTTCCAAGAAAAATAACATTTTTCATCTGGACTAAGGTTGAGGTCCAAGATCATAACTTTTTTTTCTAAATTTGCATTTTGTTACCTCTCTGCAATACTTCCAAAACCCTCTCTTTGCCCAAACTACTGTTTTAGAGAGCATTGGCACCTTTGATATCTTATTCCATTTCTCAGAGGTCGTGACCATTTTAGCTTCCCCTTGCAATTAGAATCCAGCTGGGGAAAATTCTCTGCTGCACAAACTCGATAAGAACCTCCGGTTATCTTAAGAGGCCACTTTGCAAGTCCCACTTCAGGGGGCATGCTGAAGTCTGGAGGCTGCTAGAGTTATTTTGGCCATGTAAGTGCCTATAGCCAGTGTGGCAAAGCTGATGTAACTCAGGCAGCCTTCCTCTGGCTTATTAATGTTACTGGAGGCCATTTTGGCTCCTACAAGCAGGGCTGGAAGTGCGGGGTCTGGGTGGGAGGTAGGCTGCAGGGGCAGGTGGGGGAGGTGGAGGCATGGAATTGGAGAGGGCAGGAGATTGGGACACTTACCTGGCACAGCTCCTATTTGGCAGAGGGAACAGGTGATTCCGTGCCACCCTGCGCTTGCAGGCACTGCCTTCTGCCACTCTCATTAGCCATGATTGCCTGTCCATGCGGGCAAGCACAGGAACAGAGAGTTTCCCTGTGCGCACAATGACACAGCCCCAGCCTGGGGTGGGGAACGGCAGGAGGAATGGCAGCACACAGAACTGCCTTCTGCAACCCTGCCAAGCAGGGCCGGTCAGGACTACAGAATGCAGGAACTTTAGTGGCTGCATCCCAGGACCCTTGGCTGCAGCCACTAAAGCCTCTTTCATAATCTAGCCTTGCCTATAAGCAACCCAGAATTAGGAGGATACAAAGATGGAATAAAACCAACTTCTCTCTCCAACCCCTCTTCACTTGCTAGTTTTGTTCTATGTTTCTTAGTAGCAGAGCATAAAATCTCCCCCTTATTGTTTATAATTATAATATTAATCACTTGCCTCCATCTTTCTACAACAACCTCAGTGAAAACAGCATTTAACATCACTGGCCAAGATTTTCAGAAGTGATTGCTGGTTGTGGGTGATGAAAGAAAGTCATTGTAAAGGCAGGGGTGGCAGGTTTGCAAAAATTTTGGTGATGCTCAGAATGCCCAGAGCCTGCACCCTTTGCCCACTCAAATTCTCCCCCTCAGTACCACCTGCCTAAGGCTTTGAGCGGGTGTTTGGGTGGGGAGGAGTGTGGGCTCCGAGATGGAGTTTGGGTGCTGGGTGCAGGCTCTGGACTGGAGCACGGAATTGGGGGGCAGGCTTTAGCAGGGGAGTTTGGGTGCTGGAGGGGTAAGGGGTGAAGCTCTGGGGGGCTTTGGTGTAGGTGGGGGTCTTGGCCCTGGAATGTGGGTTCCAATGGGGGTCTAGGGTGCAGGCTTTGGGAGGGAATGTGGGTGCTGACTCTTGCTTGAGGCAAGGTGTGGGGGTCCTGCATGCAGGCTCTGGGAGGAAGTTAGGGGTCTAGAGAGGGAAAGGAGTTTGGGCAGCAGGATGGGGTGTGCGGAGGGGGTGCAGGCTCTGGAGGGAGTGGGGTGCACAAAGGGATATGTGGGAAGTGGATAGGGAGCACCCCCCTATGGCAATAGCTCTTTGGAAGGGGTGTCTCCAGGTGCTGCTCTCTCCACACACTCCCCCTCATACACACTTGCCACCCCGCACACTCCCCCTGCATGTCCCCCAGTCCTGCCTGCCAGACCCTGGGCAAGTTAGAACACCCTGGAGGGGAGGCTGCTGACACCACCAGCAGCACAGTGGGGCTAGAATGGCTTGTGGTTGCTTGCTCCCCATGACTACTGGCATGTGTGTTCCTGTGGCTGGTGAGGGAGCAGCACACAGCACGGAGATCCTGCCTCTCCTTTTCTAGGGCCACAGAGACGCTCATGCTGGCAGCGGGGGTGAGTGAGCGGCTGGAAATTGCTCTAACTACTGGTGGTGGTGGCCGCCTCTTTCTCTCCCTCTCTGGGCATTTTAAATCACCTGGGGGTGGCAGGCAGGGGTGGGGAAGCATGGGGGAATGTGTGGGGTAACAGGGGGGCTGGAGGACACAGGGCCAGATAGTGAGTTTTTATGGCACAATGGGCCCATATCACTTGCTGCCTATATGTATAGGGGGTTGATTTTCAGAGGGTGAATGTGCCGCACTTTAAAAATCTGGCCCTTTAAAAGTGTTATAAGTTGGACATCCTAAAAGTGAAGCACCCACAGTGATTTATTACTCTTAAAAATCTTGGTCCAAAATTGATAGTATTTTTGTGTTAAATTGCAATTGGACTCAGTTAATAAAAATATTTATGCTTTCATCATGGGTAATGGACAAACAAACAATTTATCGCAGAGTAATACAGCGAATTGGTTTGTTATGATTTGTAGGCTTTCTTGTGAAGAACTTTCACTGATTATATTCTGCCATCTAGTGATGTTTATCTGAGACAGGAAACATTCAAACATTCTACCATGTGGTGATGGTGGGAATCAAAGCAAAACTAGTCCAGATTCAACTGGTTGAGCTGCAACATGTGAAAGGTGTTGTTGCAAAGTAATACATGTTTCAGAAAAAGGAAAAGATGATTTATTCTTAGTAGCATGAATGTCACATAGGCATAGAGGAAAAGGGCAATTGCAGGTCTCATTTTGGGCTCCACTGTGGACTAATTATGGTTGCTCAGATGTCCTAAAGAGAGTGTAAGGAGCTGCTTCACCATTCTGAGGGAGTCCTTCTGATGCAGGGGATTCCCTGGGTGGGGTCGGGTCAGCATAACTGAGATCAGACTCTGGCTGGGCCAGATTTTGCAGCAGCTACTCTGGATTTATTCCAGTGTAATTCAATTAGAATAACTGCATAGCTACGGAGCTGAATCTATGGGCAAAATCTATGGGCAATTTTTTTTTTCAGAATCTATGTGGCTATGTTTCATTCATACAATACTTTACACCTACCACATGGTCACCGATTATTTTCAGTGGCTTCCTTTGGTAGTGCATGTGACACAAATATATGGAAGAGATATTATGGAGGTTATCAAATGTGTAATGAGTGGTAGATTAGGGTAAAATTGAATGAGTTGCATGTAAATGTATGTGCAAATGAGGGCCCAGTTTTGAATACTTGACCTATAGAGTTGTTAAATTAGGTAGAGTAGGCAGTTGTGGGTCACATGATGATAAACATTGACTGCTTGCTACTGTGCTAAATGAATTTAAATGCATTTCTTTCCTGCCTCATTTTCAATTAGGTGCTATAGCAGTTGGTTGGTGTTGCATTAGATAGAAAAATAACATTATCAGGACTCTGTTATGGGACTATTTACTTCTTCCTATGGTGAACTAGAGTAGTCCTATTCTAAGAGGACGAAGGCCCAAGAAAATGGAGTTGCCTCTGCTTATACCAAGCCTGAATTTGGGCCGATGACTGGGGGAAAAAGGGTACATGCTGTATGGTTTCTAACTCTTTTTAAATTGCTAGGTGCAATGTCAGACCTGAGGAAGTGCTTTTGTGTGCTTACATGCCTACAACAATCCTGCTATCACAATCTATTTGTCTATCACTGCACTAACTGACCATTTCACAACACCTTTGTGGGATAGGGAAGTATTATTACCATTTTACAGCTGAGAAACTGAAGTAAAGATAAATTAAATAACTTTCCTATGGTCATGCAGGAAATCTATAGCAGAGCCAAAAATATAACCCAACTATCCTGGAGACAAAGTCCGATACTTTCACCACAAGACCACTCTTTCTGAATGCAAAACTCACTTTTCTAATGTTATCCAATGATATGATTTTTGAAGCTGAGACAGGGAAACATTCTTCTAGAGCTAGAAAAAGCAAAGAAAATGTGAAGTTTCTTAAAGATTATATAATTGTATTACATTTTCTTGACTGTTAGTAAAATGTAGTATATTTTCTGGTTTTCTCATGACAAACCTTGACCTGAGATCCAACTCATACACACAAGAACTGAATGCAGACCTACATGCTAACAATTTGATGAAAGGCTATTGTAACTATCTGACTCTTCTAGTTATGCGGCACTTAAATCATCAGTCAATACGGAGAAAAATACCTGGGTTTGTTTTCACCATGGCAACCCATGCATAGTGATCAACGTCTCTCTGGTTTGTACACTGGTTGCTATAGTGAGTCCCTATGCTGCAGTATACTATAGCAACAAGAAAATGCTATAATTTTTGTTTGTCTGCAAGGCAACATAAAAAGCCTATTTAATCCTGAGCCAAGACTTGGTGCTCCTCCCCATTCTGTTGTGCTGCATTTACTTTACTACTTAAGGAAAGACAACGGTGGCGTGTATAAATACACAGGGCCTGATTCAGATCCCATTTACATTAACATTGTAATACCAGGAGTAACTCCACTGGCTTCAATAGAGTGATATGAGTTTTAAGCCAGCATGAGAGCAGAATCAAGCCCAGGAAATCAAGGTCTACTCTTCTTTATACTGCTGTAAAATATGGAATAACTCCAATTTCAGTGGAATTACTCTAAATTTATACTGGGGTCAATGAGAGTAGATTTCAGTTAAGGGTCCCTGACCTCAAGAAAGTACATTTTGGGCCTGACTCCATTGTTCACATTCATGCAGAGCAGCATTTCCTGTAAGATGAGTGATAGGGCGGCAATGCAGGAGAGATTCAGTTGCTACCCAGCTTATTAGCAGAGCACCCACAGCCAGCAGCATGTGTTTCTACTGGTGCCATACATCCACAGAGGTCTCGGTGCACATTGCAAAATGTATTCCTCATTGGGTTGCAAAAAATTAGGAGAACATTGATAAGTATTGGCTTATTTTCCAAGGAGTTCCATTCATCCCATGTGGCTACTTGCAGTATACAGCATTGTTCCATATTAGTAAAGGTGGCAGAGTCTTGGTGTAGGGCAGGGGTGGCCAACCCGCAGCTTGCAAGTCGCATGCGGCTCTTCACCCCCAAAAAAGTGGCTCGTGTAGCCTCCCCCACGGCTCACGAAGCCGCCCCTGTGCAGAGGCATAGCGAGGGTGTTTTGCACCCAGGGGCAAAGCCCAGATTTGTGCCCTCCTCCCAATCGTTTGTTACTGTGGATCTGTTATTATTTCGAATGAGTTACTTACTAGTTAACCTAGTTTTTCATACTATCACATAGCGATAAACTACATCATAAATATGAATGTAAGAGATTAACTTGCCTGTTAAAATAACACTCAGAAATATTTTAAAATCAAAGTAACACACAACTTGAGAATTGCCCTCACTTTTTTGAAAGCACTTGAAGCAATAAATTAGAGCAGAAGGGTTGGTGATCTGGGTTTGGGTTAGAATGGGGGTACAGGAGTGCCTGACTCTGGGGGAAAGGAGGGGAATATTTTGTTAATGTTTTGGGGTTTTTTATTTATTCCTAAATAAAATCACAAAATGTATATTACTTTTATATCAATAAATATATATCCATTTTTTACAATTGCACGAATAATTATGTTTATGCAAAATCACAGACTTACAAGTATCTGAAATTTTCACAAAGCCTGTTCTATTTGATTGACCATGGTCTATACTTGTTTTTATTTCAACAAAACAAGTAATGTATCATATAAAAAAATTAAAATACCTTACATTTATATTTAAATTAAAAATATTTTATATGAGCAAATAACAATTTTACACAGCAAATTATTGTATTATATTAAAACAAGACCTGAAAAAATATTATAAAATATACCTAAAACATAATCTATAATAAATAATTACAACTTTTAGAAGTACATTTTCTTTGGTATCCCTGAAAGCTATCAGTTTTCATTTGTGTGGCCCTCAGAGGGCTTCAAATTTGACATGCCTGATCTACATATTTGTTAGTTTTTAAAGTGCTACTAGACTATTTTTTAAACGTTTTTCCTTTTGTTATAAAGTATCTTCTATTTTAAAAAAATAAGTAACCCCACTGCACTCACCTTTGCCCCAGAGTCAGGCACCCCCCCATTCCAATGCAATCACCTCTTCCCCAAAGCAGGCACCTCAGCCTCCTCCATACCAATGCAACCGTAGGTAAATCTCATTAATCTCTGTATTAATCATTTTGTCATGGATTTTTTTTTTATTTTAACTTTGTATCAAGTCCTTTTAGCATTGTAATAAGTCTTTAGTTTGTTGCATTAAGTCCTTTTATAGAAACTTTGTATACTTTTACAGAACATAGAAACTTTGTATTAAGCCTTTTTACACAGAAACCTTGTATCATGTAGACTTTGTACCCCCTTTGCTACATTGATTGTCCTGTTCAGTGAATGAAGTGTGAATGGATAAGGCATGAAAAACAAGCACCTCTGGGCACTTGCAATGGTTGGAGAAAAGTGGAAGCCAGATTCAAGAACAATAAGAACAATGGGCCCTGTGAAGTGGGCTCCTTGAAAGAAGACTGGACCTATGGATGCCTTGGGAGTAAGCAGCAAGTGCCTGCTTTTGGAAGCTCCCTCTTCAAAGGTGAATGGGGGAGCATTAAAACAACACCCAGAAGAAGATGCCATAGACGAATAACTGCATGAGAGGGAAGACACTATACATCTAATCTTGCAGTCAACATGGGAGCATTGATCTGGCTCCAACCCTCCCCCACCTAACTAATCAGGCCAGCAGTTAGGTGGAACAACTATTGGTAAAAACAAGACATGGTGCGTGCGTGTGCTGTATTATATACATATAAGTGTTGACTGCTATATGTGTGTATTACCAATAAATGTGGCATTTTGCCTTTCCCCCAAAAAAGATCCCATGCAGCACTTTCAAATACAACACAACCATCCCTGCCCCAGAGCCAGCCCCCCCTCTGGTACCCCCTATCCCAATGCACTCACCCCTGCCCAGAACCAGCCCCCCCATCACAATGCACTCACCTCTGCCCCAGAGCCAGCCCCCACTCTGGTATCCCCTATCCCAATGCACTCACCCCTGCCCAGAACCGGCCCCCCCATCCCAATGTACTCACCCCTCCCCTGAACCAGTTCCCCCACAGTGCTCCCCATCCCAATATACCCACCTCACCCCTGCCCCAAAGCCAGCCCTTGCCCCTCTTCCCCCAGAGCAAGGCACCCCCAGTGCCGGGAGCACCCGCACCCCCCACGAGAGCCAGGCACTGGAGGAACGTACCTTTAAAACCACTGCTTCTCCCACCCAGCTTGGTTGCTTCAGCCAGCAGGTCCCGGGTCTCCGTTCAAAGAGTCATGTGGGCCAGAGCAGTATGTGCTCTGGTCCCACCCCAGCCCGGTGCGCCCCCCCTAGCGTGGCACCCAAGGGCAACTGTCCCTCCCTGCCCCTCCTTCTCTGCCCCTGCACCCCTCCAAATGGCCCCTGACCCCCTGCTCACCAGGGCAGGGGAGCCATTTGTCAGCGATTCACAATGGCATCTGCAAGATGGCGGCAGCCGGCAGGAGCCTGATGTGGCCAAAAAGCCTGAGCCCGTGTTTTTTAAAGGGGCAGCGTCCTTTTTTTTCTCAACAATTCTGGTGCGGCTCTTTGCATTTTTTTCCACTGCTGTTTTGGCTCTCTTTGTTTAATGGGTTGTCCACCCCAGGTCTAGGGACTAAATTTTCAACTTTATTAACACCAATATACCCAGTTAATTGAATGTGGCATTGTTCATATAACTATTTTTAGCATCAGTAAGAGATACAAAATCGGGCACAGTTAACCTTTCCCATCCATGACCTCAAGAAACTCAAAAAACTTGTCTCACTGACCAGCTGAGGTTGGTCCAATAAAAGATATTATCTCACCCACCTTGTCTGTTGAATATCCTGGGATCAACAATGCTGCAACACCACTGCATATTTCCCTTCCACTTTTTAATTAAAACTCAGTGTTCATTTTGTTCATTTACAGACTATATGCCATTCCTTCTAGTTTAATTATCCTGCTTTCTGCCAGCATCTTTTGGCAGTCTTTTCAACAACTCCATTCTTAGATCAGAAAACTGTTTGCTTAATAAATGCCCTTGAATTATATCGTTGCTGAAACGCATCTGTTACAGGAGTAGCAACTTTGCCATATTGAGCGTTACTGCTGAATATACACAAATACAGCTCTTGTACCCTCTAGTGGGCAAGAACAAATTTCTCTTTGAATTTCTCACACAAGATACCATATTTAAAGGGACATCATCAACTTGAAATCTAGTCAATTTTTTTAAATGCTAAAAGCAATTTCAGGTTCTGCACTTATTCTTGAATTCCACTGCTAAGTTTTGTGGTTTTATAAACATGTTTCCCTATTTTTTTAAAATCTGGGGGGAAAGAATTAAAAAATTAAGATGTTACAATTCTGTCTCTTGTCCACTAAAGGGCACTAAGAACAGAGCAGCCACTCCCAGCTAGACAGGGAAGAGAAAGAGCTGGGTGTACCTTCTTCACAGCATCTGTTGGGCCAGGTCAGGAGACATGGGATATGGGGGGGGGGGGAGGGACAGCATGTGCGGAGGGGCTGAGGAATCAGACAGGGGCTCATAAAGCCAAGAGGGGGGAGATAGTCTGGAACAAGGGCTGAATGGAAATGGAGGTGCAGGACCACAAGGGGATGGAGTGGAGGTATAAGGCCAGATGAGCGAAGAGGTTTGGCTGAGCTGGGGCACAGAGACACATAGGGACACAGGAGAGGGGGTGCAAGGCTACATTGGAATTAGAGGAGGGGATTGGTTGAGGGGGAGTACGTGGATACAGGGAAGGAATGAGGGCTACATGGGGGAAAGGGACTGGATGAGTGTGGGTATAGAGACACATTGGGACAAGGGGTGGGAGCAGGAACAGATAGGGACTGGAAGAGGGTTGTCTGACTGGAGTGGGTGTCTGAGGAACCCATGTGGATAGGGAATTCAAGGATACAGTGGGGTGCAGGGACAGATGGGGGGGAAGGCAGATGTGTTTGACTGAATGGGAGAGGCTGGTGTCAGCCAGGGTCTGCATGGGGGAAAGCTCCCTATTAATGCCTCCCCAAATACCTTCTACCCCAAGAAAATCCTGTTCCATACTTTTCTTACTCATACCCATCAGCCCTTCAAGTTCACACACAGTTGCATTCCCAACAATTGTTTTCCTCTCCCTCAGTTTCTCTGGCTTCACCCAAGCCTTTGCACTGCTTCTAAGGGGTGCAGAAAACACAGTTCTGTATTGTAGTAGTTTTAATGAATTATTGTTCAGACAGAGTTCCATATTAATATGCCCAGTAAGGAATCTATTTGTCCAAAAAAAATTCCTGAATCATTTTTGTTGTCTGTGTTGTTACAGATATTCTTGCTGACAGGTATTTTTAAATAAGTGACTAAAATAACTGAAACTAGTATGCTTATTTTGATGTTAAAATATTCTGTACAGATTTTGAAGCTTTTGGGTTCAGAATTCCCCCAGGAATAAGAGCTGTAGGAGCTGGCTCAAAGTTTTAACAACAAGGATATTTTAAGCATGGTTGTAGCAACAATACTTATATGCTAATACAAGGCATTGTTATGGGTTGGATGAAACTTCAGTCAATCTAGTGGGTTCATTCAGAGTAAATGTAAAATGCAAATAAGTTTTTTTAAAATGAGATAGCTGAAACACAAAAGAAGAAACAGAAAGCCAAAGACACAGCCCTGTTAAATGCAATCCTGAGGAGGGGAAGGTGGGGAAAGTTATAAAGAGTGTGCTTTTGGCTGAAAGATGCTTGAAAAAGTGAAGAAACTATCTCTTGTTGTTTGATTCTTAAATGTTTTGAAGGAAACAGAACTTTATGTACATTCTTTGTAATTCAAATAAACATGGGTGCCTCAGAGAAATACCTGAACTCCACCTTGAATCTCTCCTAATAAACAAAACAACCTGCTAGTCCCCCCAAATTGGCCAATCACTCGGGTCAAAAAGAGCTAACAATATTCTAAGGCCAAAAAAAAAAAAAAAGTTGGCATTTACTTTCTTTCACAGTTTTTTTTCTACATAACAATTATGCTGTTCATATGAATTAATTCCTGGGTTTTGATATTCACAGAAGCCTTGATCTAGCAAAACACTTAAAAATATCCGTAACTTTCAGGATGTTAATAATCCTCTTGATTTAAAATGGATTATTTATTTATGTGCTTAAAGCTACATAGATGCTTACATCTAGGTTGTGCCCAGAGAGAACTTGTGTCAAAATAAAAGCAATTTCCTTTGATTGTATAGTCCTTTTGCATTATAGAGAATATTAATATGTTGCTGGAATTATAGTCAATAAACTGACTAGCTTACCTAAACTTCCTAACCATACTATATAATAGAACTCTTCAATGTCTCAGAATACTTCCTTGTATCTGGTAGTTAGCATACATGATATAACTGAGCCTATTTTAACAAAACGTCTGGATTATATCCAATACTTTATATTCTGGCCTGTCAGTAACACAGAAGGATAAAGTTTCAACCATCCCTTGTGTGTGAGAACTGTAAAATATGGGTACTACTGGTAAGTACATTCTCTAAGATACTTAATGAGATGTAATTTGAGGAGTACTTTAAGCTCCTTAGATCAACGATGCCATACAAAGTATTGCTGGTAATTTGATTTTTCAAATTTCTTTATTACCTCTCTATGCCTTAGTTTCTTCATCTGTAAATTGCTTTGAGATCTACTAATGAAAAGAATATTGAGTGAGGAATTATTATTTAGCTGTGTGCCTACCAATGCCATAAATTAGTGTGAATTATTCCACAATAGTTCCTACTCTGACATGGTGTAATGATCAGTAACAATCACTGGTTTTCACACAAACTATTAAAAAAGTCGGAACAGTATGGCAATGTACAGGGAATATATGTTGTATACATAAACAATATGTTAACTTTAATAGATTCATCCCCCCCAACCCCCTTTCTGTTTTAGAAGATAACCTGTTGACTGGTGTCTGTTGTGTGACAATGTGCATGATGAATGACTCAGGCCTTATCTATACTTATATGGAGATTGACGCTCTGGAGATTGATCTTCTAGGTTCAATTTAGTGGGTCTAGTAAGGATTTAAGGTATGTAGACTACAGTTACGCTATTCTCATAGCTGGAGTTACGTATCTTAAGTCAAACTTCTCCCCCAGTGTAGACCTGTGCTCAGGAAATACTATGACCAAAGGAGCCCGAGCTTCTAGAAATCCTGGAACTGCACTAATTGGGGACCAGCACTAATTGTTCACGAAACTCTAAACTCTCTGAGGCAAGCAGGACTGTTGGCAGCTATGCTGTTAGAAATCTGACAGCACATTTTGTCACACCACTTACCACAGAAAGCTCTGATAAGGGAGATTGTCATTGACAGAAAGTGGTCATTTGACAAGCATGAAGGTCCTTGATAAGTTGCTTCTCTCCTCTCCTCCTCCTTTGTTCTGTTTTAAGAGCAACAGCTGAACACCTCTCTGTCACTATATTCCTTTAATTTAATGTACTGGAGGCCAAGAAGCTGATCTGTTTGCCCAGATGCAGGCAGAAGAATAGAAAACTCCTCTAGGAAGGGAAAATGCCAAATCAACCAGGATTGTAAAATGATTACTTCCTCAAAAAGTGGGCTGTGCCCACAAAAGCTCATGATACCATCTACATGTTTTGTTAGTCTATAAAGTGCTACCAGACCATTTGTTGTTTTTTTCTGTAACAGACTAACTCGGCTATCCCCTGAAGCTCTGTGTCATACAGGAGTTATTTTTGAAAGTGGGAAGGGACTTCGACTTACCACTTGTATATTTTCACTGGATAGAGTGGTCTTGCAAGCCCAGCTTGTAAATGCAGTCACGGCAATGACAGCCATTTTAGAAGGCTGAACTGGAATGGATCATGCTAGGAAATGAAAGGTAGAGAGAGTCTGTGGGTCATATTAAACAGGATCCCTCTCTCATTAATAGGAAAAAAAGATTCTACGTCAGGGAAGTTTGGAAGATTACTTCTGTCACAATTCCCATTGATACCTAGGAAAGCGATTTCAGAAATAGCTCTGATTTTGCTTTTCTGTATAGGTAATGTTTTTGATTTCCTGTTTATTAAGAATACATTTCAGTAACTCTAAACTTTCAAAAATCACAAGTCAGGCTCCACTTAAAATCAAGAGATTGACTAAAAGTCATGGGATAAAACATTTTGAGTTGTTTCCTTCCTTTTGGTTTCTGAGCCTTCAGGGTGAGCTTGTTTCATGTTTTCAAACTTCCATCTGCAACCATGAGGGCTATAAACTTCCTTTAAATAAAAAAATCCTGAAATTCACATGCAATATTTTGATTCTAGCAGTTGAGGCTTAACCCCCCTCCCCAGCAAGTATGTGAGCCTTCCTTGCAATAAAATAATAAAAGACAGCAGCACTGTATTTGCTGTTATTTTGAGTTGGGGGGGGGGGGAGAGGAGGGGGATAAAGTAGTAGACAGCCCGCCTTTTATACACTCTTATGCCTCAGTTTTATAGAATTGACAATTTTCTTAAGGAACCTAGAATCAGAAGTGACTATGATAAATTCCAAGGGGAAAAAAAGCACTAACTGCAGTGGCCTAAGCTCTTGACACAGCTATATAAGGATAAAAATGTAACAAACCAATCAGGATTGCCAGAAACAGGTTCTCAGGTGGTTTAGATGGAAAAGCAGAGTTTGTTATTTCTTACTTCGGTATACCAGTCCATTTGTTCTCAACTAACAATCCCTCAGATTTTCATTTTAGCTTTGAAGTAGTATCTTTGGCATTAAGATACTACTTAATCTTACTTTTGTGCTGTGGAGAAATATACTATTAGCTTTACAAAAGCTAAACCCCATGAAAATGTTTTCAGGCTCAAAAAACCTTGGTATAACTGATCATCTGAAAAGAAGAAAGCCTAAATCATGACACATATGCTCTTTATTTTAAAAAAAAAAAAAAAGTCTTGACATAGGCTAATCACATTTTCTCTAAATAACAAGTAAAAACCCCAGATCTCTAAAATATAAAATAGTTTTATTATGAAAATGCACAACATATTTTGTTTGCTCTGTCAATTAAATCTTAACACATTTTTATAAAATATATACAGCCAGATGACAAATAAAATGAGCCAGTTCTCCAAAAGAAGTACTTTTGTAATGCTGACAGTTTATTCTTTTTTTCATGGTTAATTCCAGTGTTCAAGAGTCACAGATGTTCTCCCTAGGTTAGTGCCTTACAACACAGAGACCTGATTCTGGTATCATTCACACAGAATTGACATCAACTTAACTCCACTGATTTCAATCGAGTTTTTCCTAATTTAGCCTGTTGTGATACTAGAATCAGACCTCAGAAGTGCAATAACAAAGGAAACAGTAGTAATAATACAATGAATTTTGCCTGGGACATCAGCTGATTTGGAAATTAATTCACAACTGGATCTTTACAATTACTGATATATAGTTACCATCCTTCCACATGCTACAGAGGTTTTAGACAGCAAACAAAGTAATTCATCTTAGCACAATAAAAATCTTTAGGTTCAATATTATAAAAAAGGAGAAATGCCAATGGCAGTAGAAAACCATTTTGAACACAATGGAAAATTATGAAGCAAAATTGAACAGCTACTAATATACTGGGCCTGGGTCTTCCCTCACAGCAGTATTGCATTAGGCAAACTCCATCAAATTCAGCCAAATTACCTTGATTAATACTGGACCAAGGGAGAGTGGAATCAGATTTAGCAAATATGCCCTTGGTGGTAATTTTCACATTTACCTCAGGCTGATTTCATTACTGGAGAACTGATCTGCAGAAAGAGGAGCCTGGTTGTCTTTTTATTTACCAGAGAGTAATTCCACTCAAACCAAAGGAGTTGCACTGGTGTGAAAAGAAATGAAGGCTCAAACTTTTGCACATTCCTTAAGCAGAAAAAGATTACACCACTCTTAATTTGTTTCTGTCTGTGCACCAAAGAGCTGAGGCCCTCTTCTAGCCTCTTGATTATGACTAGTCCCAGGTCAAAATTATGAAGTAGTCCAACTGCAATTAAAAGTGGGAGATTCCAGTAATTGGCAACATCCTTTCAAGGAGCTTAAGATGTAGTTTTCTCCTAATAAGTTTTCTTGAGAACTGTTTGCACTGGTGCTGGTGAAGGAGGAGAAAAAAAGGAAGTCAGGTTTATTTTCACAATATACATATTTTGGTCAGGGGATTTAGAATGTTAAATTATTATACTTGAAATGGGACTTAAAATTGACAGTTCTAAACCCTTGCAATGCTAAAAAGACCATACATCTTGATTTTATTAGCGTCAGGGGCAGTTTTGGTTTTCCATATGAAATTCCTGTGCCCAGGAAATTCCAAGACACCTGAAAACACTCCACTGTTCCATTCCTTCAATTAAATCTGCACACTGTCTATTCAATTTCACTTTACCGAGTAGAACACCTATTCACTGTTCTATGATAAACTGGTTCAGAACACTAAGGTACAGGACAAAGTCCTCCACTCCAAGTAATATAAATTCAGTCAGAAGAAGCTGGTGGTAATGGCACTAACGTACTATTTAAAAAAACCCCTACCCTGTACTTCTGCCTATGAGTTTCTGTAAACATAAAAATATCATCATAAAAACATACGGCTTTTGATTTTGAAAATATGGATATCATCCTCATTGAGTATGAAATATTGAAAGCTACTTCTCATATAAAGTCATCCAAGTGAGAAACAGATTTAAAATCTTAAAATGACAACAGAATAGAAAATTAATATTAGGACTTTGACTAGAAGGAGAGAAATTTCAGGAGGAAGTTTAAAATCGCTATAGATCCTGCAGAATGCTCTGCAAGATCACATTTCCAACTCTCACATTCAGGGACAAGAATGCATAGCAGAGGCTGAGACAGAGGGGCAGAGCATTCCATGATGTAAATTGTTATAGTTCCATTGAAGTCAGTGGAGTTAATTCAATTTACATTAGCTGAGGATCTGTGCCAGAGAACAAAATATAGCAGTCTCTGTGTTGTATTTACTTTATTAATTATTTTGTAAATTTTTGTATATATTTGACTTTTTGTACATTTGTATAACTTTTTATAAAAGATTTGGAGAAATGGGTTCTATGTGTGGCCCAAGAGATATTTTGTTTACCATTACTCGCATGCAGGGTTGCCAGATTCCACTGGTTTCCATCCACACCATTTTTTTCCTACTGGTATGACTAAAGTGACACACATGTGAAACAAGGGCACGTGAAGTGAAGTGTGTGCTGGTTGCACACAGCATTGTGAGAGATGTGTGTGCCCTCTGCATCCAATCAAAGTGCTGCTACAGTTCAATCAGCATGCCCCCACAAATTCTAGGTACACAAGCTCAGTTAGCAAACCTGCTTTATCCCAGGAGAACATTTTGCTTATGACAATCTTGAGGCCCAGTGAGATGAATGAGGGCCCACTCTTGTGGCTAGATTGCCCATCACTGAGTTAGAGGGAGAAGGTAAATAAAGACTTGAAATAAATAAGGACTATATTAAGCCAAGTTTACAGAAGTGTTTCTATGATTTATCCATCACTGTAATTGTACAAGGGCTACACCCTCCTCCCCCAGAGAAACCTGGAATGGACAAAGAAGGAGGACAGAAAATTCCATAAAAGCAAGAAGAGCAAGAAGAATCAGATCCTTGATCCTTAAGAGATAATAGATTTATTGTGGAAGTGAAAGGAAGGCATATTAGAGTGAATAAAATATGTGCCTGCTATAACTCAGAAAACATAGACCTTTGTTACCTCACATCATAATCTAAACTTGGTTCTAATATACTTCTTATTAATCTAGTATCTTTATTTACTTTGTCCCCTAAATCTTTTATGGAAAGCTATAAAATATACAGATTTAACTCAGGACTTGTTTTGGTTCAAAAGTGTATAATATTTTCTAAATAAAACATATTATATGTTTAATCAGATGCACAGATCACTGTAGGAAAAGGTCCTGGTTTATCTCAGATATGTGGTTATGGTCACATAGGTATGTCTACACAGCAAACTTATTTTGGGATACCACAGGTATCCTGAAATAGCTACCCCGCGTCTTTTGAGTGCGTCCGCTATTTCAAAATATAGCGGATATACTATTTTGCCATCCCTGTAAACCTCATTCTACAAGGAGTGAGGGATGGCTCGAAATAGCACTTTATTTCAGAATTTAGCACTGTGTAGAAATAGACTTGAAATAAGCCACGCAATTTGCATAGCGCAAATTGTGTATCTTATTTTGAGTTTCGGGTGCTGTGTAGACGCACCTATACTGTGGTTGGCTAAATACATAATGTTTTAGTAGCTTTAGAGATGACCCCAATCATAACCTGGGATCCAACAATACTCAGACTTTGGGAATGTTTTCTTCTGGGTCAGAACAATGATTCAAATGAGAGTTCCAGATCTAAAAGTCACTTAAATTTCAGGGAGTTTCACATTTTGTACTGAACTTCTGAGCTGTCCCATCTCTATTTGATATCTGATAAAGAGGAAATGCACAACTACCAGCCAACCAACCAACCAAGGTTAAAATAATAATTTTTTGAGGCGTGCAAGATCACCTGCAGTCAGTGTCTGAAGATAGACCCAGATATCCAAAATAAAATCAGGCTGCTTGATGTTCAGAAGCAAAGCTAAAGAGCCCAAGTGAGTGAACAAATTCCATATGCTTTGGTTGGTAACTCTTACATTACATATTTTTGTGGCACCACATACATTGTTCTTGTTATTTACAATGGAAAATGTTCTTTTGGCTCCAAAGCAATGTCTGTGGATGTGGATACTTTTTCCATGTGCCTTTATTTACCATGTTTTCCTAGAAAATACTGCTTTGAAAATACATCAGCCCTGGGGAAAATGTGACTTCACAAAATGACAGAATGAAGCACTCCTAAGTACCTGTTAAAGAGATCTTGGCAGCATCCAACAACTTTTGTGGTATTTCTTGGCAAATTTGTTGCATTGAAGGCATCTCGTAATAAAATATGGCATGGAACCTCCACAACTGTTACAGACAATATTCCTGAAATTGAATACAGTGGTGTCAGTTTCCTTAAATAATATAAAAAAAAAAGATGTGTTCTTACCTCACCTTAGCTAACGTGGTAACTAACATGAGGTAAAATACAGGAATTAGCAGTCTCAAGGGATAGATGTGTTTGTCTGTCTCTTCAAAAATAACAAGGAGTCCTGTGGCACCTTAGGTTAATCTGTTAGTCTCGAAGGGTATGTCTACACTGCCACCCTAGTTCGAACCAGGGTGGCTAATGTAGTCATTCGAACTTGCAAATGAAGCCCAGGATTAAAATATCCTGGGCTTTATTTGCATGTTCCTGGGCGCCGCCATTTTTAAATGCCCCGTAGTTCGAACTCCCTGCCCGCGGCTAAACGTGGCATGGGCTAGGTAGTTCGAACTAAAGCCCCTAATTCGGACTACCGTTACTCCTCCTGCAATGAAGAGTAACGGTAGTCCGAATTAGGGGCTTTAGTTTGAACTACCTAACCCGTGCCGCGTGTAGCCGCGGGCAGGGAGTTTGAACTACGGGGCATTTAAAAATGGCGGCGCCCGGGAACATGCAAATAAAGCCCCGGATATTTTAATCCTGGGCTTCATTTGCAAGTTCGAATGACTACATTAGCCACCCTAGTTCGAACTAGGGTGGCTAGTGTAGACATACCCTAAGGTGTCACAGGACTCCTCATTTTTTTGCAGCAATTAACAGGTCAAGGTAAAGGTTAACTCTCATGAAACTACAAATTGCATTGTCTTCATGAGATTTTTTTTCCTCATGTTAGTTACCATATGTTCTTTAATACAAGGTAAAAAAAATATCATTTTTTCCTGTGTATAGGGGCCTCAGATATCACATTAAACTCAAAAGAAGAGTTTCTCCCAATCATCTCATATGACACAAAGTACTGCTGAGACAGGAGAGGCCAGATTCTTGGTAAAGCTCGTAGATTTCAGACATACATCAAATCCATTGTTCCGAAATAACCAATACTGAAATAACCTCTCTCTTCAAAATTAGCGGACAGTGATCTGCCCTCCTCATGCTTCTTGCTAGGGACAGATTGATGAAATTTTTCAAACAAGTTCTTATGTATTGGTTACTTATGGAATGGGTTACTTAGGGAGGTGGCGGAATCTCCATACCAACAGGTTTTTAAGTCTCGGCCTGACAAAGCCCTGGCTGGGATGATTTAGTTGGGATTGGTCCTGCTTTGGGCAGTGGGCTGGATTTGACCTCCTGAGGTTTCTTATCGCCCCATGATTCTGTGATTCTAAGTGATTATCTGCATCTTTAGAACCTAAATACCTTTGAAAATTTGCACTAAGTGATTAAGACACTTGTGAACATGGGACTTAGAAAATTAAGCACTTCTGAAATTTTACCCTAAATCTCCTCTCATACTGGTTTCATGTCAGTGTGACTTCATTGATTAATATGGAGTCACTACCGAGTTATATCAGCATAAATATGCAAAGAATCAGGCCCATTGTTTTGGTAGCTTTGGGCATAATTTTTAAAGTTTTGCAAAGCATTTTCCAAAATATAAAATACACAGGTATAAAATGGCATGAGGAGAACCAAGTTCATTAACCTCTATGTGGCTGTAGGACTTTGTTTCTTATCTATATATTCACAGAAAACGGGTTACCAGAATTTACTTGGATCTCAAAGAATTTGTTCTAGGCATAGGAAAAGCATTAACTGTGGCAAAAGTGGGTAGAATACTATTTTCTTACTACAATAGATTTTAGTGTGTATAGAAGATTTGCCTATGGATGTTCTGAGTTCTTAGTTAACCCAGGACCTTCAAATTACATTATTTCCTAAGATTTTCTTATGCTTCAGATTTTCCATGCAAGGTAAAGCTGTAATTTGTCAAATTCAAGACAGCTGTGAAACTCATGTTGTGTCAAGGATACTAATTTCATAGCTTTCAAAAAAATGGAAAGAGCTACATAGGCCCATAGTGAGAAAAAAATGATATCCTTAAAAAATGGACTCAATCTTGCTGTGCTATTTATCATTATGCACCAAGATCCTGTCTAAACTAAAGCAGAATAAATTCTTTGACTTTGATTACAACAGTTCTGGAAATCACATGAAAACTACAAGAGGGTTAGTTAAATAGAAAGGAAAGTGCAAGAGGAATAGTTAGGTAGAGGTAAAACTATTGCACAATGTAATCATAGCTGATTTTTCTGGAAATCTCACTAACTGGCTAATGAATTAACCCCTTCAGTGGTATGATTCCTGTTTTCATTTGCTCTCTGAGTCAATTTTTTTGACCCTCATGACTTAACATGTAATTTTTTTTACCCATATTTTGATAGGATTTTGAAAATAAAGGGCTAGTTTTGGATCTCACTTATACTGGAGTAACTGCATTGAATTCACTGCTGTGACTTCTGATTTATCCCACTCTGAGAATGGAATCAGGCACATTAAAAAGAAAAGTATTCTATTTCCCTCACTCCTCCTCCTCTCGTACTTCTTCTTTCTAGTTCTATATTAAACTAGGATAGAAGTATGGAGGAGGTCTATAACTCATCCGTAACTAGTAATTATCATTTCTTTTAAATATATTAGTAATTATAGGCCGACTAACAATTTTTAAGATTGATAAATTAGATGTAAAAAAACCCCCAAAACAACTAGGCAAAGTCTTTTTATATGCCAAATTCCAGGAGCTCTTCCTCACTAACAATTTTTAATTCTTTCAAAGCCAGGAATACTTATAGGTAGATAGTTATAAAATTAGTGTACTAACATACTGACACCTCGTGGTCCTTCAGAGATATTACAAATGTATACCTGCAATGCAAGCTGTCATGAAGCAGGCGACAGTACCAGCAACCATCGCTCTAAAGGCACTATCAGCAATGTCCCTTTTTTTGGAAGGAGCCATAGATGCTGGGAAGAAAATTGGAAAAATCAGAAAAAAAAGAAGATGAAATTTCTAGGAAGCATATCCTCTTGAAAAGCAAATTGCAAATTACAGTACTAACCAATCAGAGCAAGTAAAATAAATCTGGTATTCTCAGTGGGGTAGACAAATGCAGAATATGCAGTCGTTTTCTTTCTACTTAAAAGTGAGCTGCAAATACAAAATGTAATTTCCATTTACCTGAACAATATGTGCTGAATACCCCACTGAAACTGGCTGATAGGTACCAAATACTGTCAAACCACTTTTTTTCCTTCTATCAACTGTCACACCCACTGATCTCTGCTCATCTGTGTTGCCCCAGCACACACCATTCCTGGAGAGCAGAGCTGTCACAGAACCCCAGTGCAGACAGGAGACAGCTTATATGGGATCAGGTAAGAATATTTTTAAAAGTTCACTCTGTTTTTCAATGTTCATTTTCAATTGTTTGATTCTCCTGAAGAACGGGGAAGTTGGACATTGTTTATAAACTGATTTGCTTATGTGGCATTCTAACAGAAAGCAAGCCAATATTTTCCAAAATATCAGCCGGAATACAACAAACCTAATGAAATGATTTATTCTGAGCAAAGCCTGAGGGCTGCTCTATAGCACTGGCTATTGATGGCCATGAAGGTAGGGCACAATAGCAGAGGACTGCCAGGGTGTAGGAATGCTCTGACTACAACTCCAGCCACAGTGGAGTGGAGCATAGGGATTTCACCTGCAGATTTTAACCACACAAGAATCCCATTAAAGAAGGGGAAGTTCTTCAGTGACTGATTCATTGAGGTTAAGGGTAGTTTTACATAGCAGGGTGAGGCAAAAGCTGTCCCAATGCAGCCAAGAAGCAGGGCTTTAGTGATGTATTGAAGTTAATCAAAAATGTATCCCAGAGAGCACACTTTTTTAGATTATACTCGCAAAAAAATTGCCAAAATGAGAAGTACATATTGGTCTTACTGAGTCCTCCTATCACCATTCCCAGAGAACCAAAATTTGCAAATCCACAGAGGGCGTAGGTGGCAATGGTTTCAGAATGGATCTAAAACAAAAAACACACATCACAGACAGAAAATTAATTATTCAGTTGTTGGAAAGTTTGCCGATGATTCAAAATTATTCCTGACAGTTAAGTCCAAAGTGAAGAGTTATAACGGGATCTCATGAAACTGAGTAACTAGGAAACAAAATGGCAGATAAAATTCAGTGTTTATAAATGCAAAGTAATGCAGAAAACATAATCTTAACCATACATACAAAATGCACTGGTCAGATTGGCTGGTAGCACTTAAAGGTATCTTGAAGTCACTGTGGATAATGCTCTGAAAACATATGCACCATGTGGAGTTACAGTCAAACAAGTTAGCAGAATGTTATGACTATTAGGAAAGACGTAAATAAAAGACAGAAAGTTTCATATTGACACTATATAAAACGATGGTATGCCCATACCTTGATTAATATCTGCTGTTCTGGTTGCCCCATCTCAAAAATATACATATTAGAACTTCAGAAGTTCCAGAGAAGGACAACAAAATGATTAGAGAGATGGAAATGCTTCCATATGAGGAGAGATTAAAAAGACTGGGATTTTCAGCTTGGCAAAGAGGTGACTAAGGCGGGATAATATAGAAACCTATAAAATCAGGAATAGTGTGGAGAAAGTGACTAAAGAGGTGTTATTTACCCCTTCACATAACACGAGGACCAAGGGTCACCCAATGAAATTAGCAGGCAACAGGTTTAAATCAAGCAAAATAAAGTATTTCACACAATACACAGTCAACCTATGGAGCTCATTGCCAAGGGATGTTGTGAAGGCCAGACTATAACGGGATTAAAAATAATTAGTTAAGTTTAATAATTTTTGTTGTTCTTTTCTGTCCTTCTCCAATTTATCCCCATCTTTCTTGAAATGCGGTGCCCAAAACTGGACACAGTCCTACAGCTGAGGTCTAATCAGTGCAGAGTACAGCAGAAAAATTACTCCTTGTGTCTTGCTTACAACACTCCTGTTAATGCATCCCAGAATGAGGTTTGCTTTTTTTGCAACAGTGTCACACTATGGACTCAAATTTAGCTTGTGGTCCACTATGACCCATAGACCCCTTTCTGTGGTACTCCTTCCTAGACAGTCATTTCCCATTCTGTATGTGTGTAATGGATTGCTTCCAGACCATTTCTCCAGTTTGTCCTGATCATTTTTAATGATAATCCTATCTTCCAAAGCATTTGCAAGCTTGGTATCATCCACAAACTTTATAAGCATGCTTTCTATGCCATAATCGAAATTGTTCATGAAAAAATTGAATGCAACTGGTCTCAAAATTGATCCCTGTGAAACTCCACTTGTTATGGCCTTCCAGCATGACTGTGAATCATTGATGACTACTCTTTGGCAATGGTTATCCAACCAGTCATGCACCCACCTTACAGTAGCCCCATCTAGGTTATATTTCCCTTGTTTGTTAATGAGAAGGTCATGTGAGACTGTATCAAATGCTTTACTAAACTCTTAAGTATACTACATCTATCACTTCTCGCTAATCCTCAAGGTTTGTTATCCCATGAAAGAAAGCTATAAGGTTGGGATGACATGATCTGTTCTTTAAAAAACTATTCTGTTACCTTATTATCTTCTAGATATTGGCAAATGGATTCCTTAATTATTTGCTCCCTTATCTTTCCTGGCACAGAATTTAAGCTGACAGGTCTGCAGTTTCCTGGGTTGTCCCTATTTCCCTTTTTTATATATGAGCACTTTATTTGCCTTTTTCCAGTCTTCTGAAATCTCTGCTGTCTTCCATGACTTTTCAAAGATGATAGCTAGTGGTTCAGATACCTCCTCAATAATTCTCTTGAGTATTTTAGGATGCACTTTATCAGGCCCTGGTGACTTGAAGACATCTAACTTTTCTAAGTAATTTTAACTTGTTCTTTTCCTATTTTAACTTCTGAACCTCCCTCATTTTCTCCAGTATTTACTATGTTAGGCATTCAATCACCACTAACTTTCTTGGTGAAAACTGAAACAAAGAAGTCATTAAGTACCTCTGCCATTTCCACATTTTCTGTTATTGTTATTCCTTCATTGAGTAATGGTCCTGCCCTATCCTTGGTCTTTCTCTTGCTTCTAATATATTAGTAAAATGTTTTCTTGTTACCCTTTACATTTCTAGCTAGTTTGAGCTCATTTTGTGCATTCACCATTGTAATTTTGACCCTACATAGTTGTGTTACTTGTTTATAGTCATCCTTTGTAATTCTACCTATTTTCAACTATTTGTAGGACTCCTTTTTGGTTTTTAAATCATTCAAGATCACCTGGTTAAGACAGAGTGGTCTCTTGCCATACTTCCTGTCTTTTCTCTGAAGCGGAATAGTTTGTTCTTGCAACCTTTAATACTGTCTCTTTTAAAAACTGCCAACTGTCTTCCATTGTTCTTCCTCTTAGTCTTGTTTCTCATGAGACCCTTAGGCTGTGTCTAGACTACAAAGTTCTATTGGAAAAAGATATGCAAATTGCAAACCGCAATTTGCGTATCTTTTTCCGCTTTTCTTCCAAAAGAGGCTTTCCTGACAATTGGCTCATCTACACTGGGCCAAATGTCGGAAAAAAAGCCTCTTTCAGAACATCCCCTCTTCCTCATGGAATGAGGTTTACAGGGATGCTGAAGAAACATGTCTGCTTTTCCAAAATTTTTTTAGCGATATCCCAGAAAAACTCTGTAGTCTAGACAAACCCTTACCTACAGCTCCCTGAGTCTGCTAATGTCTGCAGACATTGTTTTTATTTTGCTGCTCTCCCCCACTTTTCCTTAGAATCATGATCACTTTCACCCAACTTGCCCTCCACTTTCAAATTCTCAACCAGTTCCTTTCTATTTGTGCATCAATGGTTATAGCCATAATGATCAGGGATGTAGCCTCAAGGCTGTGAGTGTCTCTAAGTGTCTGACAACAGCAGCTGGGATTGGACAATAAAGGATGGATCACTCAGTGATTGACCTATTATATTTACTCACTCTGAAGCATTTGGCATTGGCACTGTCAAAGACAGGATGCCGGGCTAGATGGACCATTGGTCTGACAAATATGGCCAGTTTTATGTCCTTAAAGTAATTCAGAGATGTGGATTATGGACTTTACCTGTCCACTGCTGACTCACATAACAAGCATTTGATGAAAAATGCACCTTGGTCTAGAGAAGATGAAAGATAAGACTGAGAGTGAAGAATCCTGAATTTTCTCAGTCCTCCTCTGCCAGTGACTCAATCTATGGGCAAAATACTTAATTCTTTCTCACTCTGTTAGTTTATCTAGAAATTTGGATGCTCACATACATTGAGAGGTTCTGTGAGGATCCACCCACTATTGTTATGCTTCTTGAAGCACTATATAAAAATCTGTGTTATTATTATGTATTAGCAGGTCTCATTGAACTGAATTCCAGCTTCAAGCACCACAGAGAAACACACTCAGGAGCTGTCCCCCACCCTCAAGGACAGATTTAAAAAGGCACGTGACTAAGGGCTCTCCCCCCCGCAAAAAGATTTCTGAGCAACCAAAAGTCCAGATATTTTTGAGAGGCCCCCATAACCCAGGGCTCTGTGCTACAAGCACTAAAGTCCCTGTGTGTTATCCAGCCCTTCTTGGTGTGTGTGGAGGGAGATGGCTCTGCATGCTGCTGTCCTCCCTGCTTGGCTGGAACTGCGTTGCCATGAGTCCTGGGGGAGGCTCCATCCTCATGCTGCCCTTGCCTGCAGGCTCCATTCCCACAGCTCCCATTGGCCAAGAATTGCAGCCAGTGGCAGTTGGGCAGAGTAATGCCTGTGTGTGAATGCAGGACAGTGGGGGTCATGTTGAGCCATCTGCTTCCTCCTCACACTAATGGGGAGCTACCCCAGGTAAGCACCCCACACCCCAACCCCAGACCTAAGCCACCTCCCACATCCTAAGACCCTAACTCCCTCACAGACCCCACCTCCACCCCTTGCTGCAGCCCTGAGCCCTATCCTGCACCCTACATCTCTAATTCCCTCCAAGATGGTCTGGGAGGGAGTTAGGGACTTAGGATACAGGAGGGGCTCAGGGATGGGGGCAAGTGATTGGTGTGCAAAGTCTGGGCCAGACCCCACACCCCAATCCTGAGCCCCAGGCCTGACCCCACTCTAATACCTCAACTCCCACCAAGATCCTGCACCCCACTCCAACCTCCTGTCCTGAGCCCCCTCCCACACTCCAAATCCTTGGCTCCAGCCTGGAGCCCTCTTCTGCACCCCAAACATCTCATCCCCACCCCAGAACCCACATTCCCCATGGGAGCACCACCCTCCTGCCTCAACCCACTGCCCTCTGAACCCATTATTTTTGCCCCACTCTGTTGCCTAGGGCCCCCCACAAAATCTAATATTTCTGGACCCCCAGAAGATTTAATCCAGATCTGCTCACCCTCCCAAGCAATTTTACGATCATCACCTAGTATCCACTACTATTTGTACCCTGTAACTTCTCACATTCACTGCACTACATGTGAAGTGTTTATGATATAGCTATGGCGTACAGTATGGGAAGTTAGATTTGTTCACACGCTATTTTTCTTTGCTGCGAATTTCAGTATTTCTGTCATTTTTCATAATAAGTATACAGATTAAAAGGAGTTGTCTGGATTCTGATTGAAAATCCCAAAGGGTTTTGATTATCCAAACTGGTTTAGCGCTCCTGCACTGGCTAGAAATGCGCCCCCACTGCTTTGGAGACATTCCCACTGTGGCCGGACAAGTGAATGCTTCCTTTCAGGGAAAGGAGCACATTTAAACTGTTAGTGGGGCTCCACAAGAATCCTAGGGGCAGAGTCGGGATCAGTGCACCCCCTGGCTGCCCTTGTCCATATCTGCTCCCTGGCCAGTGGCATCTATTTTGCGGCAACACTTGTTCTCCATCAGGCTCAGAGCAGAGAGAAGTTTGTTTTCTTTCCACTTCCAGAGGCTCACAACCTCTTTCCTCAATGGACTTTCCACTGACAAGAGTTACTTGCCCGGTATATGATAGCTTCCCTGTGGTCCAACTAGGCGACAGCCCTTGAAAAAGCCGAGTTGAAGAAGTCTAGTTGAAAGGTAGGGGAAAGCAGGGAATATGGAAGTGGAAAGCTTTGCTTCCCGCATCCCATTCCCCATTAATGGCTTTTTAAGCCCACATTTAAGTCTGCTGAGTGCTCTCATAGGTTTCCTGTTCATTAGCAGCTCCTTTGTTCCTGCTCCTGTTTTCTGAGAATCAATTTGTAGAGATTTGCAGTCATGCGGCACATATGCAGGAGAATGTTTGTCATGTACTCACTCTATTTGCTTTCCCTAGAAACGGCTTTGTTTCTTGTGATTTCTCTGCCTTCAGTTGTACTCACCTAGCTTTTGAAAAACAGGAAGGCTTGTTGTTATAGGCTATGAGGGTGGAATCCAGCTGGGTGCTTTCTCTCTTTCTCTCTGAGCACCTACCTGTGCCTAGATCAGGGATGGGCAAGCTATTTTATGTCAGAGGCCATTGACCCTCAGAAAAAAATCAACAGCAGACCATGCACGTTCAACTCACCTGCCTGGGGTAGGGGAGGACAGAGGTTCGAGGCTTCCCCCTGCAGCTGGGTGAGCTGGCACTTGCAGCTGCAGCCCTGTGGATGAGAAGCCCCAAGCCTCAGTACCCCTCCCCAACGAGGTGAATTGAATGTGTGTGACCCGTAGGCCAGATGAAAATGAGCAAGGGGGCAGATATAGTAGGTTCCCCAATCTAGATGTATTAGAGGGGTCTGAGATTGAATAGAAGTTAAATCTGAGAACCCAAACATTCTTATGTCCGAGCCATCAGGTCACACTTAAAATTGCTAGTTGCACATCCAACTTCTGCAATAACAATAATAATCCTTCGCACGCAACCTTAGGCACAGGAAGATGAAGGGGACATGTCCCTCTCAATGCAGTTGCAATACCAAATGCTGGCTCAAAAGGACGGACAGCCGGAAAACAAGGATTCTGTTTTGTTGAAAACGTTTTGAAGTGTCAATATATCATTTCCCCCTATACGGGATAAAACTTAGACTTTTGGCATTTTTCATAAAAAACCATGATACGGCCCTGTCTGATTCAGAGTTGGTTCCTAAACCTGTGTCTCCCACATCCCCCCGTGAATGCCTTAAACACCAGAATATTCTGAGACTATTCAAGCTGTCTTTGTCTCTCTCATTTTGACCAGAAATTCTGTTGGGTAAATTATGATGGCAAAAAGTTGTGTCTAAATTTATTTGACCAGCTCTACTCAGAAAGAAGAATAACACCTATCTTGGTCTTGTCTCCTGCAGGCTATTTGCCCTGACTCTACCAACTGAAACCAAAGCAAGTCCTCCTGGTGCAAACCAAGAGCTTGGGCTATGAACTAGTGTAGCTACATTTGTGTCTGGCCATTCAGTACTGGAGTCATGACAAATTCCCGATAGCAACCAGACCTCAGTTGCCAGCACCTCTTCCTGCGACACACTGTGCTTTCCTTTAAGTTGTTTAATTCTAGACCTTGTCTGACTTGTGAGAACTGACATGCTTCCAACCCAGAATGGCATGGCTGCAAGACCATACTAGGGCCTGGAGAAGGATGAATTTCAATAATTGAGGTCCATTGTGGAAAGATAAAAAGAGGTTTAACACAAGAGAAAGTGTCAAATTAATGTGCAATATTCATCTTTGTTGTGATTCCACTAAAATCAGTGGAGCACAATTAGGTAAGAATTTGGCCCAGTAAATCAGTAGACTATAAAATGTTACTCACGGTCATATATTGTTTCATGCCATCAATGTACACTGGCCCACCATTCTCTCGCAAATGGATCAATTCTGAAAGACGCTCATAAGCCACAAATTCATTGAAGAAAGTCTTGTAACCTAGAAGTCCACCGACAATAAAGCTGTCTTCCCAGTCTACCCCCATCATAAAAGAAAATGGCATGAAGACATAAGCGCAAATGATCTGCAAAATATACAAGACAGAGAGGAGGGCTGGGTGCGCAAGCTCAAATATTTGCTACCACAAGAGAAAATGTCAATCAAAGAATGAAGATTTTGCTAAATTGCCTAAAATAAATTTCAGTTTTTTAAAAAAGAAGGATATAAAAATAATTCTTGGCAGCTTGCTGCTATCTCTCTAGTAGTTTGGGGAATTTTAATGGTAAAGTCCACCTGAATTACCAGAGAAGTAGCAAGTTAAGACTCGGGTCCAACCAAAGTAATTAAGTACATAGTTCAGTTTTATGCCTCAAATTAAACATATGCTTAAAAGCTTTGTGGGATTGCAGCCTAATATGGAGGCTGTGGTCCAGGGAATTGGAAAGAGAGATGGACAACTAAAATTCTCATCTGACATACTCTGGTGTAGCTACCCTGAAAAAATGAGTTTTAAAAATATGTTAACTAACACATTTTAATTACTACCTGGAGAACACAAATGGTTTGTCTCTATATAAAAGATGTACAGCTTTAGCTATACTTGTATACTTTACTGTTATGGTTGCTTCTTGTATCAATATAAAGTGCTTATAGCAGTATAGCTTATTCCTGTAAGGGAAGAGGAATAAACTATACTAGTACAAGGCACCTATATACCACTACAACTGTGCACATTAGACTTGTAACTATTATGGTAAAAATACATCCCCCAACCAATGTTCCCTCTATTTTTTTCCTCCCCTGAGTGGAATGAATTTTATTATGTGCACCAATGTGGAGGGGCTGTACGACACCTCACCTTCACATTGGTGCACATAATAAAATTCATGTGGCAGGCTTGGGGCCAAGGGTTTCTGAGGGTGGGAGAAGGCTCAGACCTAGTACAGAGGGTTGAGGTGCAGGAGTGTGAGGGCTCTGGCTGTGGGTGCAGCTGTGGGGTGGGGCTGGGCAAAGGCGACTGGGGCCTGCAAAGGGGGTGGATGGGTGCAGGGAGGGCCATTCAGAGGAACAGGGAGGGGACATGAGGGAGCACCCCATTTAGCAATCAAAATTTTGGCAAGGGCACAGGATGCCATGATGAGTTGCCTATGGGTGTGGGGATGAGGGATCTGGGGTATAAGAGGGAGGCTCAAGGTTTGGGGAGGGGCTCAACAGAGCTGGGGGACTGGGGTTCAGGTGGGGGCACAGGCTCTGGGCTAGGGATTGGAGTGCAAGAGAGACTACAGGCTCTGGGCTGGGCGCTGAGGTGCAGGAGAGGGGTGGGGATGACGGGTTCTGGACTGACAGTGTAGGCTTTGGGGTGGAGCTCGGGATGTGGACTTTGGGGTACAGGAAGGTGATCAGAGCTGGTGGGGGCTCAAGGTGGGGCAGGGGCTTGGGTTTATCTAGGCAGCTCCCTGCTGAGGCCGGCAGGAAGGGATGCCTCCCCACCATCCCCAGCAGCAGTTTCAGGACTTGGGGAGCCCCTGTGTGGCTATATAGGAAGTTGTCAGTCCTCACAGCTTAGGGCAGACCAAGGCTCCAACTCTTCTGGGAACACAGAGCCAGTCCCGTTACAGATGAAGAGCCAAACAAAATTGTGGTGGATACAGCACAAAGAGCTGAGGGGAAAAAGTTGTTGAGCAAAAAAAATGCAGACAGAAACACGCTGCCCCTTTCAGAACCGCAATTTTTTCTTTGAAGAGCCACATGCGGCTCACAAGCTGTGGGTTGCTCACCCCTGGTTTAAGGGAAACTTAGATAACTATATCTGTACAAAATGTTAATGTGGACCAGGTAAAATGATACAAATATGTCTTATAATTAAAAATCTGCAAACTCAGCTAACCCATTTTTAAATACAACTTTGTCTAAACTAGGAGCCTAAGCCAATTAAAACAATTTTGGACACACCACATTTTCCCTGTGGAAGGGCTGATCTACACTGCAAAGTTAGGTCACATCATTATGGATTGTGAAAAATTTCACACCCTGTGTGATGTAGACACTGCCAGGATGAAAGAAAATACTTAATTGATTTAGCAGCCACCTCTCAAAGAGGAAGATTTACTACAGCACCAGAACACCCCCTCCACCACTGTAGTAAATGTCCACACTACATTGCTACCATGGTGCTGCTGTACCATTTCTAGTGTAACATAACCCTCCCTCAGAGGCTTTGCCAAAGCTAAGGATAAAAGATTCAGTGCAGTGGTCTGAAGCAAAAGCTATTGTGGGTGTTTAATGAAGTGTTAATTTGTGGCTGGTGCATGCAAATAGCTCTTCTGATTTTTCTATTCATTGATGGTAGCTGTGATTAGATGAGATTAGAGCTAAAGCAAATTCACCATGCACAAAATGGCAGCCCCTTTGGGGTAAAGTCATAAACATTGATGCTCTAAAATATTTACATTGCAATAAGTATTTGTCACAGACTATCTTGTGGTGCAGGGATTTAAAGGAGTTGTCCTTTTTAAAAGGAATGTATGTATAAATATCTAATGATTGATTAACAAAATCACTGGCATTTTTCTTTAAGATAGACAAATCATGGAAAAAAAAAAGTTCAGAGGACAATACCTCAAAGCTCAGCTGCGGATAGTTAAACATATTGCCCAGCCAAGACAGAGCTGAATCAACAAAAGACAGCAAAGCAAGGAAGGCGATCAGGTTCACAGCAATGTTCGCCACCAGTGGGATGGAGGCAGAGGCACCCTGACTGGCAGCTTCCAGCAAGTTTTTTGAGTCTCTTTACCAAGGAAAACAAGAAAAGAATTTGAACACTAAAGAGACATTTTCCAGTTCATGGATAAGTTGAGAAACAATAGTTGATTATAAACCAGCAATTTAAATCTCTGGGCACCCACTTCTTGGCCTGCAGACAGGATGAGGGTAGGGCAGAGAGAGCAGCCGTCCCAGGGTCTGGCGATCCTAAAGGATCTGGGGCTACCAGTGATAATTTAAAGCCCTGGGATCTTTAAATTTCTCACTGGAGCACCACATAGCATGCTCCTGACAACTCCAAGTGACCAAGGCTCCAGCTCTTCTGGGAACACAGAGCCAGTCCCTGCCCCCCACTTTGCCCAGGGGTCCAGCATGGCTGTCAGCTCCCCTGCCCACTTGGTGCTCTCAGGTATTGGGGGTACAGAGGGGCCATGATGTGAATGAAGCCTCTTAAAAGAAATTCTGGCAGACTCAGAATTCCTCCCAGGGGATTCTAGGAAGTGACCTCAAGGATGCCCTCAAGCTTTTTCCATCCTTGGAAAGAATGGAACATGGTCCTCATTCTTTCTTTGATCCAAGGCTTACTACAGTCATTTGTGGCAGTCTTTCTACTGACTTCAGTGGACTTTGGAGTCTTGCTCATGCCTGCAAGAATGAAGATGTAGGCACTATGTCATCACAGGGGTCAAAGTCAGGCCTTGCAGAGGAGCAAGGTGAGGAGGAGAGGCTCCTTGCATTTTCTGCTTCTTTGCACTCCCACACAGGGATTTTCTTGATTGGAAATTAGATGCACCTAACACTCTGCTCTTTGTATGTAAAGTAGTGCACACGCTTTTTGAGTTCAGGCATTTAGAAAGTGCTTCTGAGTAAAACAAAGGCAACAACAAACAGGAAAACACCCCTAGAGTTGTATTGGAACTTTGCAGTTCTTTTGTGTCTGTGAAAATGCCAGCTACACCTCTATACAGCTAGGTCTGTTTGTTCTTTGTCTTTGTTCAGAAACTACTGGTACTTACTTTTGGCTTCCTTAGTGTGTAAGTAGTGTAATGTGTGCAAAAGTATTGTACCGCTCTCATCAATATAATGTATGAGCATCTATATGTAGTATTGCTGTTTCTAGGCACAGATCTACTTACCCTTTCTCCATTTTTATACCACTCTTCAGGTTGATTTGGGGAATTTTAGTCTCTGGCCAGAATAGTTTGGAGACAGCCAATGATGCTGGTGCTGACATCACAGAAGCGGATAGTAAATGGGAGGCTGAAACCTGAAATTCCAGATGCCAGGAAATAAGCTTTGGTCAATTCATCTCAAAAGAATATAGAAACAGAAAAAATTCCAGAGAAAAGCAATGAAAATCATTAGACACCTGGAGAATTTTTCATACAAGAAGAGATTGAAAGAACCAGCATTGTTTATATGGGAGAAGAATAAGTAGAGGCTTGATACATGGATACAAAATAGTGAATTGTATGGAGAAAGACATCTTCTGTGACAACACTATCCCCACCATAGTGGTACCAAGTCCTAAATACCCAGGTGCGCTAGGGAGAGGAAGAGTAGCACTCCTGAAGGTGAACCCAGCTTTCTGGAGCAGGAACTCCCAGTGGCAGAAACTGTGGCAAAAGCAGCAATGGGGTAGTGAGAATCAGACTCTATAGCCTCAAAGCTCCTGGACAGCAGTAATATCAGCAGACTGCATTCCTCAGCTGGAACTCTGGACATTCTTTTCTACTTGATTGTTTGGCCTGACGTCCTCCTGCCTATATACTTTCCATGCTCTCCATACAGCCCTCCCTACATCTTTTCATCCTTCCCCTCACTCAGTGTCTTGTATCCCTTCCTTCCTTTTCCTATTCCATTTCCTATTAGACAATTCTCCTCCTCATGCTGCTCCTGCCCTTACAGTATCTATTTTTGAAAGGTTGACAAACATTGTGTTAGTTCCACAGTCACCCTGATCACTCTGCTTGTATGTTGTATCCCTTTCCCTCATCTGTTGGTTTATACTGTAAGTTCTTCGGAATGGGGAATGTGTCTTATTATATGATTGCCGAGCACAGAGGGGCCCCAATCCTGAATGGGACCTTTAGGTGCTACCATCTTGTAACTAAATAATAATAAATCCCTGAAATGTCTGATTGAGGTCACTGTCAGATGAACCATGGTTGTATTCCAGGGTGCCAATTCCTACTGCATGTAAACTATAAACACACAAGTGCATCTATTATTCCCTCTCCACTAGGGGTGGGTGAATTTCTGTATTACTGAGGTAAACATTCCTGCTTCTAAATGCTGCACTAAAGGTCAAATCTCTGGGTCTAGTCTCTCATACACAAGAGAAGGTAAATAACTCCTTCTAGTAACAAAGGGAATTACACATATAAATATCTGACACGTTGATGAAATTCTAGATCCACTATTGGTCAGGAAACTTAGCCAGATACCCCATTTTGATTCAAAGCACTGCTTGAATTTGAATCCATAATACCCTGAAGAGAATTATGCCACATATGTAACATATGCCACATTTTCAGGGGATTGGAATGCACACTGTATTTTCATGGTTTATTTTTCTCTCCTTACCCCAAAAGAAATATATGCTCCTAAGACACTGCCAGCGATGGTTGAGAACCCTGCAGTCATGATCGAGTGGAGTTCAGATTTGGTGACATATGGTAAATAGGGCCTCACTAGAAGAGGAGATTCTGTCTGAAAATGAGAAGCAACACAGTCAAATTAATGTTTTCTGTATAAACCCTCATAGAGTGACTGGTTATTTTATTAATTAACACTATGTACACTTCAATCACAGTGTCTTTGGTATTATCACATACTTAATGTTTATACCGATAAGTGCGCTGAATATGCATAGGGTTTTCTCAATGCTAAGTGTTGTTTTTCAGGTAGAGCAATTGTGCTGGAAGCCCACCTCATCTAGCTGACAATCATTTCTTGGCTGCTTTAGTGCAGTGGTTCTTAATCTGTTTTTTTAAAGGAGCTCTCAGGGCAAGTCTACACATCAAAGTTATTTTGGGATACCAAAGGTATCCCAAAATAGCTCCTCCGCATCTTCACAAGCCACCTGTTATTTCAAAATGTTTTTCGAAATAACGGGTGCGCTATTTTGGCATCCCGGTAACCCTCATTTGGCATCCCGGTAGCCAAAATAGCACTTCAGACAGCACCAAATTTCAAAATAGCCTATTTTGAAATAAACTTGAAATAAGTACGCAATTTGTGTAGTGCAAATTGCGTATCTTATTTCGAGTTTAGAGTGCAGTGTAGACATAGCCTCATTGTCCTGTATCCCAATGGGCCAGTCCTCACACAGCTGAGCGCTCGTCTTATTTTTTGCCATTCTCTTTCCTGCCCTTTTCTGTTTCTGTTCACTTTTCCCTCTTTTTATCCTATTTTCACTTTCTATCAGTTAATTCTTTCTTTCTTTTTGCTTGCTTTCTATTTTTACACTGAGTGGATCTGTCTCCTAGCTTCAGACCAGAGCTTCATGAGTGAACATAGTAAAACCTTCAGAACTTACCTGCTTGTGTGTCATTGCTGATTTTTAAATTGATGGAATTCTGAGCTTCCAAAAACCAAGCATGAGATCTAATGCATTACAGTACTAATTTCATATACAAAGGAGGTTTACTGGAAATTGAAGCTCATTAAACAGTGTTATTTCACTTCCACTGTCCAGGATTTCTGTCTTTTAATAAGGGGCTGATCTAAGGGCACTAGTATATTTTTCTATTTTATAACTCACCTGTCCCACAAATATGTTGCCAGCTGCTACTAGGGACTCAACAGGTGATGTCCCCAAGGTAATCTGCATTATCCAACCAACCTAAAATTGAGACATATTAAATTTACAAATGTCACAATTTGACTCTATGGTTGCAACACTTGACTATGTCAAATAAAAAGCATTGACAAAATTCAAGTGCCATGGTACCTTTTTAATGAGCCATTGCATGAATCCAACATGGTAAAGCATAGACATCACTGTGCTGAAGAAAACCACTATTGGCAGGACCTGATTTGGAAACACAAAAGAAAGTAATTTAAAATTTTAAAGAGTTTTTTCTTTTCTCTATTTCTGAAAGAAAAGATCAATGTCTTTGAGATACATTCTGGTTTTGAACCCTTTAAAGGTCTTGTAAGCTCAGTCATTCAACCTCAACTATTCAGTTCAGAAATTGTTTTACCCTGGAACTCCTAGAGTTGTTTTCCATGTACATACACGGAGTTTCGATGAATTGCTTTTCATGGATTTAGAGACTTTCCATATCAAACTATGACAGTTTTGAAACTGTTTCACACAACATGTTGCAGGTTGGCTGTAGCCATGTTTAAAGCTGCTCAGCAGCCAGCCACTTAAATTCCTACTGGACATTAGCATCTATAAATATCTGGATCAAAATTCTGTAACCTTTGTGTGCGCTTCAGATCTGGGGTTTGGTGGAGCTGCACTGCAAAGTTCAGATCTGGAACCAAATTTTCCCTTTGTTAAATGAAAATATAAGACTAACCGCATTGGGTGAGACATCTAGCCAGAATCCAGACAGTAGCCAATGGTTAGGGGCATGCAGAGCATGAGGTTACATCCCTGACTATTTTGGTTAATAGCTATTTATCAAGCTATTTCCAATGGAGTTAGCTCATTCTTTTTTGAACCAATTTATAGTTTTATCCTTCACAAAATCCCCTGACAATGAATTCCATATGTTGATTGTCGTGAGAAGAATTTTGTTTAAATCTGCTGCTCATTAATTTAATTGGGTGACTGTTCATTCTTGTGTTATATGAAATGGTAAATAACAAACCCCTATTCACTTTTTCCACACCATTAGTAATTTATAGACCTCTATGATGATACCCCTTAGACAGTCCCAGTCTTTTTAATCTCTTTGTATGGAAGCTTATCCATTCCCCTAATCATTTTTGTTGTCCTTCTCTGCACCTTTTCTAATTCTAATATCTTTTTTTAGATTGGATGATCAGAACTGCACGTAGTATTCAAGGTGCGGATGTAACATAGGTTTATATAGTGTCATTATGATGTTTCCTGTTTCATTCTCGACACCTTTTTTAATGGTTTCTAACATTGTTAGCTTTGACAACTGCCATTGCATACTGAGTAAATGTTTTCAGAGAATTATCCAAAATGACTTCAAGATCTCTTTCTGTTAATTTAGACCTCAAAAGGGTTTGTACGTATAGTTGGATTATTTTTTCCAATGTGCATTACTTTGCACTTATCAACACTAAATTTTATCTGCCATTTTGTTGTCCAGTCACCCAGTCTAGTGAGATCCCTTTGTAACCTTTCGCAGTCAGTTCTTGAGTAATTTTGTATTGTCAGCAAATTTGCCATCTCTCTGTTCAGCTCCCTTTCCAGATCATTTATGAATATGTTGAACAGCACGGGCACCTCTACAGATCTTTGGGGACCCTGCTATTTATTCTTTTTTCTGTGAAAACTGACCATTTATTCCTACCCTTTGTTTTCTATCTTTTAAGCTGTTACTGATCCATGAGAAACCTTTCCCCTTATTTAATGACTGCGTAGTATGGTCAAGAGCCTTTGGTGGTGGACTTAGTCAAAGGCTTTCTGAATGTCTAAGTACATAGTCTCAATTGGTTCACTTTTGTCCATATGGTTGTTGACCCCCTCAAAGAATTCTAATAGTCTGGAGAGGCATGATTTCCCTTTAAAAAAGCCATGTTGACTCTCTTGTTCTGTGTGTATGGGTAAAAGGATTGATCTTGGTGTGGGTCTTTATAGAAATATGGAGCAGATAAAATGTTCAGGTTCAGATCTGGATCCAAGTTTCCCAGAAGTTTGAGAGGGTTTGGATCAAAGGTTTTGGTTTGGACCCATGTTGACCTGACATTCACAAGATCAAGGGCAACTTCTTATCAGACTCCTACCTAACTGTTATAGGTTGAACTGTTCTAGTCTGGCATTTTTGGGACCTGACCAGTGCTGAACCAGAGAATTTGCCGAATCGCAGGAGATCAATATTGTCTAGCACAGTGGTCTCCAACCTTTTTACTCCCAAGATCACATTTTAAATGACAGAACAAGCTAAGATCTACCGCCCCACCCCTTCCTTGAAGCCCCGCCCCTTCTTGAAGCCCCACCCTGCCCTCTCTATTCTCCTCCTCTCCATCACTTGCTATCCCCAACCCTTATACTGCTGCTTTTTTCCCCAATTCTTCTGTAGGAAGAGGTTTTTCCAACATTTGGCCTGTCTAGACCGGACCAAATATCAGAAAAAACCCTTCTTTTGGAAGCCCCCTCATTCCTCATGGAAAGAGGAATATAGGAGTTACTGAAAGAGCATGTTTGCTCTTCCGCTAAAAAAAGTGGAAGAACAAATGCTTCCCTGGATGCGGAAGAGTTTTTCTGGGATACCTCTGGAATCCCGGAAAAACTGCAGTCTAGCTGTACCCTCACTGGGTTGAGACAGGATGTGTGGGCTCTGGGGTGGGAATGAGGGGTTTGGGTGTGGGAAGGGGTGAGAGGTGCAAGCTCTGGGAGGGAATGTGGATGCAGGAGGAGGTGGAGGAGGGGATGCTGGCTCAGGGAGGGGGCTCCAGGCTGGGGAGTGTTGGGGTCAGGTGGAGGGTTGGGGTACTGAGCAAGCCACAGGCTTGTGGATGTGAAGGTGCAGGAGTTTGGGTTGGGGGATGGGAGGGGCTCAGGGTAGGGAGGTTAGGAGTCTAATGGGCTCAGGACACAGATTTGTGGTGTGTGGATGGTGTAGGAGTGTTGTGGCAAAAGACTGAGGATGTGGGGGTGCAGAAGTTTGGCAATGTGAGAGACTCAGGACAGGGGGTTCCAGTGAATGATAGGCTCAAATCTAGGTTCTGGGGGGTGGTGGTGCAGGAGTGTTATGATGCTGTGGACAGATGGGAGTTTGTTGGCTAGGCTTCATTTTTAAATAAAATATGTCGAACACAAAAAGTTTCAGCATTGTTTTTATTTATGAGAACCTGTTTTGATTCAGGGGTCACTGAAAAGTTGGTTGTGGCCACACAAGTGAGATGCAAAAAAAAAAAAAAAACCCTCCTCCAAAGCCTCACTACTGTGGCCCCAACTGTGCTGGTGGGAGCAGGGGACATAGTACTGGGGAAAGGTGCTAGTGGGTGCTGGGGCAGAGGACAGGGTGTCAGTGGAGGCAAGGGACAGGGTGCTGGGGGGGGGGCCAGGGTGCCGGTGGGGCCAGGATGCCAGTGGGAGCAGAGTGCCAGTGGGAACAGGGGGCAGGGAATCCTCAGCACGTGCCTTCTCCCCCGCCCAGAGGAGGGAAGCTCCAGCAAGAGCCTCCTCCCGGGACTCCTCCCTTCTCCCTCGCAAAAGAGGAAAGCCCCAGCGTGAGTTTCCCCCCGGGACTCCTCCCCTCTCCCCGGCTCGTGCTTCCCCCCGGGACTCCTCCCTCCTCCCCCAGGGCATGTCTATGCCTCGTGGGATGAGGTTTACCAGGGAGGTCAACAAATGCCTTTGATGTCGACCGCGGAGCATCCAGACTGCAGCACTGTGCTGACAAACAGCTGACTGGCACAGTGCGGCAGCCATTTTAATTTAAATGAAGCGGTGATTATTTAAATCGCCGCTTCATTTCCCTTTGCCGAGTAAACAAATCTACATGGCTCCGTCGATGGAGCCATGTAGTCTAGATGTGCCCCCACAGAGGAGGGGAGCCCCGGTGCACGCCTCCCTTCTCTTATCTCCCCCCCAGGAGGGAAGCCCTCGTGCACGCTTCCCCCGGGACTCCTCCCCTCTCCCCCACAGAGGAAGGGAGCCCCGGCGTGCACTTCCCCCCGGGACTCCTCCCCCCTCCCCGGTGTGCGCTTCCCCTCCAGACTTCTACCTCCTCCCCTGCAGAGGAGGGGAGCCCCGGTGCGTGCCTCCCCTCCCCAGGATGGAAGCCCTAGTGCGTGCTTCCCCCTGGGACTCCTACCTCCTCCCTGGCGTGCGCTTCCTCCTGGGACTCCTCCCCCCCCCACGCACACGCTTACCCTCAGGATTCCTACCTCCTCCCCCACAAAGGAGGGGAGCCCCGGTGCGTGCCTCCCCCTCTCCCTTCCCCCCCCCCCGGAAGCCCCAGCACGCACCTTCCTCCGGGACTCCTACCTTCTCCTGGCGTGCCACAGACCTGGAGGACGGGAGCAGGCAGCGCACTTCTGGAAACCCCGGAAGTGGCGCGCAGCTGCTGGACTTCCCTCCATCCTGTGGGAAGCCGGCACTACCTCCATTTCTGGATGTAGGTAGTGGGGCTTCTTGGGGGTGGAGGGAATTGGGGGGGGCCCAGAACGCCTTGCAATCGACTGGTCGAGCCCTCCCGATTGACCAGTCGATCACAATCGACGGGTTGGTGACCACGGGTCTAGCAGCATTACCAACACGGGTCGAGCAGCATTACCAAATGGGCTTTTACAAGACATTTAGAGGTAAATTAGAATTAAATAAACAGCACAGAACACTGAGAGCTAGGACTGGTAGCTGCAAACTGGCCACACCCATAGTAAGTGGACATCTGGCTCACTAAAATCATGATGGACCAAGGGTCGGCAATCTATGGCACACGTGCCAAAAGTGGCACATGAGCCGATTTTGAGTGGCAAGCACATGGTCCACGGTGGGAGCTCAGCCCTGTCACTCCTCCCCTTTGCAGTGGGGAACTTGCGCTGCTGCTGGAGCTGCACAGCCAGCGTGCAGCCATGAAGTTGCAGCACCAGTTCCAGGGGCAGGTGCAGAGGCTGCAGATTGGGCTGTATGTGGCTCTCCTGGTGCCCGAGCAGCCGGAGACCTCTGCCTTCCCCGACAGCAAGTTAGGGTGTGTGCATAGCGGCTGGACGCTTGGAGGCACCCCTGAGCCAGTTGCCAGGGGCAGGCTGAAGCTGGGGTGAGGTGCAGTGGCCATGGGGAGGAGGAGGGCTCGCTCTGGGGCACTGTTTTCCTGCTTCAGAGGAGTGCAGGGAGTGCGAAGCTGCCTTCCAAGCCCCTCCACCATATTTTCCTGGGAGTCCCGTCCCCAAGGCCTCCAGCCTGCCACTCTCCACCTTGTTGCATAGACCCAGCCCTGCAGCCTTGGCATTCCATGCTCCACTTGCCTTCCCACTCCTCTCCACCCGCCCAACTCCATTGCTGAGCCACGCAGCAGCGTACCGGTGGAAGGTGAGCTGGTGGTGGTGGCGATGGGTGTGTGGAACCCAGAGTCTCCAGCTGATCCCTGGCTGGGCACTCCAGCTGGGCACTCCAGCTGATCCCTGGCTCGTAATGCACTGCCCCTTTGAAGCGCCGGACCGGTGCTTCCAAACAGCAGCATAACACAGAGCTGGGGATCAGTGGGGCACTCCAGCTGACCCCGGGCTCCTACAGTGCTGCCCCTGCGAAATGCTGGGGCGGCCTTTCCAAGGGGCAGCGCTGCACCAAGCCAGGATCAGCTGGGGACTCCAGATCCTGGGCTCCCGCGGTGCTGCTCCTTTGAAACGCTGCTGCTGCATTTCAAAGGGGCAGTGCACGTGATTAATTGCGATTAATTTTTTTAATCACCTGACAGCCCTATTTATTAATGAAGCTGCTAAAATGTAAGTAGGACTATTATTGACTTTAAAAAGTATCAGTGGCATGCAAATCCATAAATAGAAGTGAATAAGTTAAATCTCGGCACGCCACTTCCGAAAGGTTGCCGACTCCTGTGCTGTACTATGGATGTTGCGGAACCAGAGAGTGCCAGACAAGAGAGGTTGAACCTATGCTATGTGTTATTAATCTACAAAGTCCTCTTATCATTACTCAGGGTGAGCTCTGCTCCCTTTGTAACACCAATTATGTTAGTGTTGGATGTTTGGAGCTTTGCAGCAGTGAACAGAGTCACTCAGTGTGTTTATACTAAATCCACTGAGATATATTCATTGCACAGCAGTGAAACTGAAGGGAAAAATGGTTTGAAAGAATCACAAGTGGAGTAACACATGCATGACGCACAGTCTGGCAGATAATTAGCTGCTTTTTGTTTTTCATCCTGAATTAAAACTGAATCATTTAGCATGTATTTATCTTAAACACACAGAAACTCAACATTTCTATGCTAGTATGTAAAAGCAAAAAAACTTCTCAGGACAGATTCATGATAAGCCAGAGAGATTAGTAATGTTTAAACTAATACCTTTAAACCCAGAACAATTTTAATTGTGCAGCTGAAAGGAATCATAGATCTTAAATAACGAAAATGAGCAGAACAAAAAACAAACAAACAAACAAACAAAAAACAGGATACAAAAAAAAATCAAATGCTTCATTACTGCATTATTTCATAATAAAATCACTTCTTAATTCTTCAGAGGAGAGTTTCCACTGCAGCTTATGCTGATGAAGTTCTAAAAACACCCTCTCTTAAAATATGTGAACGTGGTTCGTGGCCAGAACTGCCTTTGCCCTTCAAAAGAGTTACTATGGGGATGTTTTCCTCCAGCTTCACCCTGTTCCTCTAATGCAGTTAATAATTTAAACTAATGCTAGCTGACAGACAGGAGAAACTTTAGGGTAAGCCTGTGATGCATTGACGGTTCAGGAATTAGGGAGAAGCATCATAGAAGAGAGATCAAATAAACCATACAATGGCCACCACTCTCCTTTTTCAGACATAATCCATATAAAAGGTCCCAATTTTTGTCTTATCCCATATTCTATACTTAAACTTGGATCCTTACAAGGGATGCAGTTGAATGGACATTTCTCAGATACTGGGAACATGGTTATCTAGTATCAAAGCACTGCAGGGAGAAGAAGACTGGTGGCCACCATCCTCAAATAACAAACGACCAAAATTACAAGAAAATATCCTTTCTCACAGCCAGTTGGAGGCAGAAGGTTTCAGTGTAGCTGTGGGAGTGGGGGGCAAGTTGGAGAGGGAAAGAAAGAATGTGCTATTTAAGATGTGTGACACTGGCACACCTCTGTCATTCTTACCATACATGTCAGACATCAATGCTACTACAGGCTTGTCCCTGATAAACCACTTTACAAACTGACTTTAAGAGACTGAGTTTTAAAAGTGGCTTCCCATTTTGCACCTAAAGACAGTTATAGGTGCAGTTTTTGTTCCCACAAGTCAGGATGTTAATTTTCCAGTTGTGATCAACTGCATCCTTGATTGGATAAGGAACATAAGGAGTTAATAATATTTAAAAAAACAGCCCCTGATTATTTAATACGATAGCAATTTTAGCATCAATGTCTTCAACAGAAAGTGGCACACAACCAATTAGCATGTATCTAATTACTGAGATGACCTGTTGTACCCAGGCTAGCTTTTATCTAGAGCATGGAAGAGTCAATTTGGAAATGTCAGACTTTCCTTTCCTAGCGTGACTCTGAACTGAACTAGAGGCTGTATGTGCTAAACTATTTTTACATGTTGCACTCACCCTAAATTTCTCAGTTGTGTTGTGCTCACTGGCCAATATTAGACAAACACATAGAAGAATCCCTCAAGTTAACATGGGGGGGGGGAGGGAGGAGGCTGATTTAACTATGCAAAAGCCGAGTTGTTTTAAATGAAGGTTCCCTGCAACCTTAATTCTTCACAACATACCTAAGTTTTGCAGGGTTCTCTAAATAGGGAGCAGTCACACATATTGTAAAAAGAGAAAAATCTATGCACAGCAGGGCATATTAAGGGTGCAAAATGAGCCTTTCCTTTCCTTTGTTAGTTAGGTTAGTTAGACAGTGAAATGTACTTGGCAAGAAAAGGTCAAATGCTCCCCTCTGTTCTTCACTAGGGAGCAAACATGCTCTGATTGTATGAAACTGGGCTAGAAAATGCAGGAGTAAAGCAGACACCAAGTATCATGCTTCTCCTGCTTCCTGGGCCCTCAGGTAGTTTGTCTTCCTGTGCACCACTCATGTGTGGTTCTGCAAGTGTATGGCTACCTGAATCAGAGAGAAAATATAGATTTTTCTAATATGCCGTCCTCCCTTACTTTTTGGTTGTGACCATTCATGGAAAATGCTGGCCCAAAGAGAATACATAAAATACATTTATGAGTAAGACTGCAACACAGTCATGGGTATTTTTTAGTAAAAGTCATGGACAAGTCACAAGCAATAACCAATAAGTCATGGCCCTTGACTTTTAATAGAAATACCTCTAAGTAAAAATCTTAGTGGTTGGATGTATGATGTATTCCTGCGACCCTGCTGTACTGAGGGGCTTGCAAGGGATGATACGACTCGGGGGAAGGGGGTGGGGTGGGGTGGGGTGGGGAACGACTCTGAGAGGAGAGAGAGAACTTGCCTAGCTGTCTGCTCTTTCAAAGAAAGGAAGTGGTGATGATGAGCTGCATAGACAGCCTTGAGTAAAAAATGCTTAATTAAAAATAACTTCCCATTTCGTCCCCTGAACAGCTGTTTTTACAGAGTTTCTTGCCTTCCTACTGGTAAAACTTATTAGCCTGCAGCAGCCTCCAATCCTGCCTCCTCTTAATTCTTTCCACCTATTCATGGTATTTATAGGACACCTATTTCCATGGTATCTCAGTACTGGTATCTTTCCATGAATACCTGTTGGAGGCAGGATAAGATAGAGTTAGCCCTGTGGTTGCCACTGACCAGTTAAGGCCCTTTAACCTGTCACGATTCCAATTTTGAAAATGTGCCGGCTAATACTGTTATCCTGTGAAAAATGTAAATTGCTACAGATGGGTTAAATGAATTTAAAGCAAATAAATGCATAACATTAAATGTCAGGTTTAATCCCCAATCCCCCATCTTTTTTTCATAGTGTGGGTCACATCTAAATGGGGGGGATTGTCCCCTGGGTAATTGCACACATGTTGTTGATTGCACATGGAATGTGATTCCTAATGAAACTCTTTTTTGTACTCAATTTTATGTAAAATATAACATGTATAAAAGTAGTTTACCTTAAATGCAAAGAAATGATCTGTATATTTTTCACCAAACACAAATTTAGCACCAGCATCAGAGTATTCCAGGAAAATCTAAAGAGAAAACAAACCAAAACAAAGCATCTGTTATAAGCAGAGGGTCATTGACAATAATAAGCAAATGTTGTACAATTAAAAAAAAAAGAATGAGATTGGTTGTTGGGTCTATTGCAGGTACTTGTAAAGAAAGATTAAGCACCTTCTTCTAGTTCTGCATCATTGTCAGCAAACAGGTATAGTATAGCTGCAGTTCAGGATCTGCTCGCCACACCACTCTGGTGAAAGCTGCCTCAAAGGAAGCAGGGGAGAGACATCGCCATACGTCACACTTACTTATCTGCACCAGACTATTGAACTGGTCAGCTGTAGAAAGGGGAATAGCGTGCACTAATCTGCCCTTGATGTGTGTGCCACTTGCTTATTATTATAAATATTTATTATTTAGTATTTGTGTTACAGTAGTGACTAGTGATCCCAGCTGACCCTGGGAACCCAATAAGCACAATGCAACATGTAGTAAGATACAGTTCCTCCCCCCTGGACAGTGGCTAAATGCCACCAGCTAATCCAAAGAATGTGTTTATTTTTCACTCCCCAGCACAGATGCTATTGAGATTCATCTGCACATTCTACATAAACCTCCTCCTGTTGGCAGAACTTCACAGGGTAACTATGAGCAATCAGTGAACCATTTTCAAGTTGAAGCCTGAGGGCAAAAAGAAGGCATTATCAAAAGAATGGCCATGTGCCATGTGGGATCAGTGTTTGAGCAGCCCAGCCCCGTCTCAGTCAGAATGGCAAGGAAAAGAGGATATTTGAGGCTGAAAACACCAGGGACTCTGTTTCCTGTAGATTAGTGGCCATACTTGAAAATTGTCCAAGTTGCACTTTTGAATTTTTAATAAAACATTTATGTGGGAATAGTACCACATTATTTGGTCTACCCTGGATTATTCACCTGTACCTTCAAGGGCCATCATATGAGGAATATTGTATCTTTCTGTACCAAATGTTTGAATTCCCCACTGTATAACACACCGCCTACATTTCCCACTGTTACTCTACAGCAATGTATGATTTTTTTTTACATAAGTTGTCTTGCAGGTGCCCACACTGAATGCAGTCTCCATTCCAGCAATGCTACAAAGTCATGCTAGTCTCAATCTTCTGCAGAATTCTCTCTTTCTTCACTTGTGTTTCTGCCACCAATGCTTGAATTTTATTCCATCTTTCTTTTCTTGCAGGTGGTCTGAGATGCACGGGAGCCTATGGAGGACAAGGAGTGCATGCTGTGGTCCTAAAGAAACTGTGGCTGTAGTGACAGTGTCTCATTAGATCGTCTATTACCTGGCATTTTAGCCGACAGAGTTTCTTTTAAAGATATTTCAGAATTGGACCACGAGCTTCTGCGAGTGGACCAGTATCAGATACTCGTGCCTGGTAATGGGGTGGGTTCTAATTTCAGCCCAAATGAGATGATGGCCAATTAAGGATTGGGAACATTCCAATCCATCATTTATGAGGCCTGGACTACATTACAGGCTTAGGCCAATCTAAGATGCCTTGTGTCAACCTAGCTGTGGAAATATTTCCACTTCAGTTTGACTCCTAGCAATGTCAGCAATTGACTCTCTACACCAATTTAGTAACACCAGCTCCCTGTGTGGTGTAGCCTTATGACTGATGTAATAAGGTTGATGCAGTGTCTGTGTAGACGCTATGTTGTGTATGTAGACTGCTACTGGCTTTCAGAAGCCATGCTCCAATGCCTGACACAGCTAATACAAATGACACAAGTGCTCTTGGTGAGGATGAACAACCAGACCAACGAGTCCAGTGCACACACACAAGTGATTTAATAATGGTGGTGACTGTATGACAAGGCAAATTAGGTTGACATAATTCTGTTGTGTAGGTATGACTTTAGGCCTGACAATTTGGCATAAGAATAACATGCTCATTTAAAGACAGTATGCAGAGAAAAATGAAAAGACTGGATATAATCACTGGGCAGGTTACACCTCAGAGGACCTTATTTCTCCCGGGAAGTCAAAACATTAAGGATCTGATTCTGTTCCCTTTGACTTCTATTGCAAAACTCCTATTGACTTTATGGAACACCAGGTACATTAGCTAGGAAACAAAGCCACATGTCATCCCAAGAGGAACAGAAGGTGACAGTTGTTTTGAAGAAGTTATTGCAAAACCATTTCTCAAGAAATAAATGTTTGACTCTGATAAACTGGCTAATTGACAGTTTCTAGTGCTGTATTTGTGTGTAACAGAATGTAGCTATTCTGAATAGTAGGGGACTGCAGGTTTATACTACATAGAACAGTGGTTCTCAACTCGTATCAGTCCATGGACCACCAGGCCAATCAAAAAATTTTCATGGACCACCTCCAGTACATGTAGCACAGGATGAATGACACAGCAACCGCTCAGCATGACGTCTGAGCTCAGCTACACTGACGCTCAGAGCCTCAGACGGAAGTTACTGGCAACACAAAGGTCCTTCTCTTTCACCCTGTTTGTCATGATTAGACAATATCTGTATTGCAAACTAAATTGTGTCTTCTAGTAACTATGTAATCCTTTAAAAACTTAAAAAACAACAAATAGTCTTGCAGCACTTTAAAGACTATCAAAACATGTAGATGGTATCATGAGCTTTGGTGGCACAACCCACAAAGGATTCATTGATCATGATTCAAGGCTCCTCTGAGGCTGCTTTTCATGTTGTACTTTCAATAAAGGCAGCGTATTGCCTTTTCCCCTGAAAAAGATCTCATGTGCTTTCTATAAGCACAACAAATACCCTAATAAAGAAAACATTAAAAAGAAAAGCATTCTTTTTTTGGCTAATGTCTTACCTGTATCTGCTTACCCAGCCAATTAAATACATCAAATCCTGCTTTAGTCCTCAGAATAACAAGACCAAGAATAAACTGTATTCCGATTCCCCAAAATACTGGTCTCCAGGCAACCTAGTCAGAGAGAAAAATGAAAATACAAAAATCACTTCATATGAAAAGAAGTATGTTAGTTTAACACACATATAATTAAGCACACATTTAACTAAACTGTCAAGTACTGGGGCTGCAAAAATCCCCCATAAGGAGATTTTATCTCTTTGGGTTACTACTCTTCTCTTTACTGTGGAGTGATGGACCCAATGCCAAATCTCTCAACATGATGCTCCCTTTTGATTCCAGGTAGCACTGCCCAGATAAAGATGGGAGCATTGCATGCTGAGTCTTGAAGAGCACAAATCACAAACAATGATAAGAACAAGAAACACATCACTCCCTCTATATAGTACAGAGGTGAAATAATTGTTATGTGAATGCAATGGACAATGAAAATATTAACACATGATTCTTTATCTTAACAGTGACTATATCACTAGATTTTAATATAACATCATGATCTCACTTAAATAAATGGATACAGCACTGGGCTAAGAAATAGGAGACTGCTATTTTCTGACTAGGTGACCTTGGTAAGTCATTGTACTTGACTATGCCCATTTCCACATTTGTAAAAGAGGAATAACAATGCTTCCTCACATTTGTAAAGCATTTGAACAGCTAGGAATAAAAATGGGTTTATAAGAACCTGTGGGACTAGAGCTGTAGACTCTAGGCTGCTGATGCTTCTGCATTGGAAATTTAGGTTGGGTTCTTGCTAGAGGAATCCGTGAAGCTAGATGCTGCAGGAAGTACCACCCTGGAGGCCTTGAGTGGCTGCCCCCTGCAACACACTGATTGGCTCACAGTAGTGTATAAACCAGGAAGCCAACAGAAGGAGTTGTCTGAGCAACAATGCATGCTTGCTGGTACTTTAGTTCATAGTCCCCTTTATGGTGCATGTCCGCACAGGCACGCACCAAGAATTTGCCTCCTGTCCACCTCCTCAGCAAAGCCGTGCAGTGGCTGCTCAGCTGCTCCTAGGCGGGGCCATGTGGTGGGCAGCTGCCTCACCCCAGGAGCAGCTGGGCAGCCACCACGTGGCCCTGGCCCTAGCTTCAGCCCTTCCCCAGGGTTGGAGCTGTGGTCAGGGTGGGCTTCATGGTAGCTGCTGAAGCTGGAGCCTGGGCTGCAGTACTAAAAATAGCACTGTGGCCGTGCCCAGGAACAGCTAAACCACAGCCCTGGCTCCAGCCCTGGCACATGGCCCACCCCCAGCACTAGGGGGCTAGAGGTGGGTGAGGGCTGCAGGTGTCAGGAAGGTGAGGGAAGAGTCAGGGGAAGAACTAAAATGAGGGTGGGAGTGAGGAAAGGAAGGGCCCTGTGCTGAGGGGAGTGGAGGTGACCAAGGCAGGAGAAGAAAGGGGAAGGCACCAAAGGGCAGAGTGGAGGAGAGACAAACACCAGGGGGCCAAGAGGAGACAATGAGGGGAAAAGGCAGGAGGAGCAGGAGTGAGGGTGGGTGGGAGGTGTGTGGTGGGTGGGAGGGGGGAGAAGAGGGGACAGGGGGATGCTAGGAGAGGAAAGGGGAAGGGCAGAGGAAAGAGGCAATGGGAGTAAGAGGAAAGAAGAGGAGAGGGGAAGAGCAATGGGGGCAAGAGGGAGGAAGAGGAGAGGGGAGGAGTGGGTGCCAGGAGAAGAGGTGCTAAAAGGAGGGGTGGGCATGAGGAAGGCAGGGGATGGTGCAAGTCATGTGTGAGGGTGCAGAGGGGCATGAGGAGAACTGGGGCAGAGAGTGGTGAGGCGGTAAGCACCTGGGCAGTGAGGGAAAGAGGAGGCACCAGGAAGGTGCAGAGGTAAGGGATGGTGCAGGTGCCAGGGAGATTGTGGGAGTGAAGCAGAAGGGGAGACATGGGGAGGGGAGGAATGGGCACCAGAGGGCAGAGGAGAGAGGCAGGGCAAGTGGGCAGAGGGAGGTGTTAGGAGAGGGGATGGGGAGGGGAGCTGAGGGGGGGATACAGGGGAAAAGGGAAGGGCGGGTGCAGGGGCCAGAGAGGATGGGGAGAGGGGCAGTTCCCAGAAGGGCTGAGGGAAGTGAGAAGGGTAGGAGCCAGGACAGCAGAGGAGGGTGAGAGGTGGGGGAGGGGCAGCAGCAGGAACAGATGGGGTGAGGGGAGGGTGGGAGACATGGCAGCTGGGGAGAGGGGAGGGTGGGAGACATGGCAGCTGGGGGGAAAGGAAGAAGTTTGTAACTTGGGTGCCACAGTGGCACACATTCGAACAAACATACATGACCCAATACTGGTGCACAAGACAAAACTCACTCTGCTCATGGATGGAGAATCTTAGAGGGGGAACACTGCTCTAGTCCTTGTCTTGTTGTGGACCCTAGACTCTGGCTTCTGACCCTGGTTCACTCCTGACTCTGCTACTTGCCTGCTGTCTTTGACTTCCTGGTATCCTGAGCCAGTTTGATGCTGACTTTGCTACTTCCCTTCTGCCTGCAAATTGTTCCTGGGCCTGACTTTGTGATATCCTGACCTGTCTTGCTCCTGACCCTACTACTTGTTCTCTGACTGCAACTTGGTAACTGACTAGTGTATGCAGGCAGCCCATGACCTGTAACATGAGTGTTCCATGTTGTTATCTATACTATTATAGAAGGAGAGTCTTGAGAAGTTTCTATGGGGAGGCAGGCCCCCAGCCCCACCTACAGTCCTGCCCCTCCACTGAGTCCCCGCCCTCATCACAGGGAGGGGAGGAGGAGGAGCAGCGCGCTGAGCGCGCACATGCAGGCCCCCCTCCCCTGGAGGGGAAGAGCATGTATGCATGCCCCAGCATCCCCAGAGCAGGGGAGGGAAGAAGACTCACAGTCGCAACCACCCTTCCACGTCCCCAGGAGCAGTGGGGAGGGAGGAGGCCCTGCGTCCTGAGCCGGTCCAAGCCTCCCTGGCCCCAGGAGTAACAGGGAGGGAGGAGGCCATGTGGCTCCAGCCTCCCCAACCCTGGAGCAGCAGTAAGGGAAGCAGCCACGTGGCTCGAGCCAGCCCAACCCTCCCCACCCTTGGGTACGGGGGTAGGGAGGAGGCCACGTGTACATCTACCATCCCAACAGGATGGGTAATGCTAGTTATAACAAAATACCAGCATTCATTATTGTGTTATTCCATCTGGAAATGTGAATGGGTGACTACAACCCTATGTTTCAGGCTTTCTGCTCTGCTAGCACAGTTTGTATACTGTAAATGTGATCAATTTAAAAGGACCGAAGGAAGGAACAGCCTTGATGATTTGCTTCCACTTTAAAAAAATATAGGTCAATTAGACGTAATGAAGACCCATGGGAGAACACTAGGTCTGGCACTTATTAATTTTTCCTTCAGTTGCTGGTAGAAGTGCTTTGCAAAGGATTATGGGGTAAAAATCAAACAGTCATTAATCAAGAATGGAAGGTGCTGTCAGGAGGTCAGATTGATAAAATAAGCGTCCTCACAGAGTTCTTTGTATTGCTCTTTCCCTTGGCTATGATAAGCATCTACATGGATCTGGAAGTGTTACAGGCAACTTTGTGAAATCTAATGAACCAGACAGTGGATTAATGTATGACTCAGATGAAAAACAATAGAGCGATGCATAAAATCCACAAGTAAAAACTGAACAGGGATATGTGGCAATCAAAGCACAACCTTTAATACAATCACTATGGTGCAACAGAGTTTTGAAGCAGCTATCACATGTCCTTGGAAAACAATGATAAATAAACCAGAAGGCATATTCAGAAAATACAGTGAAGGGGTAATTAGCTTTGAATTAATACTTTGCATCCTACATGATTTCTCCTTCTTTCCATGGAGTTATACCCTCCCTAATGCTCTAATAGGCCTGGTCACTACTACTAGGAAAATAAATATTAGGCTTTAGTCCAAAATACAGATTTATTTGGTTTTCAGTACTTAAATAGGTAAAACTCCCATTGTGGCAAATCCTGAAATGAACGGGAGTTTCATCTGATTCATCTGTCACAACATAAGATGAATAAGGATTTAAGTATCTGGGCCATTGTTTTTACAGTTTTAAAGGTTACTGAAGTGTATTTCATCCCATCTTTCCATTCATGTTCTTGTGCTGATTAGGCCTTAACTATAGGCGGTCAGTGCAGCTGGGGCTGGGTGAGGCCTAATCAGCTCCTCCTACAGCCCTGCCCCCTCTGCTGAGGTCCCACCCCCGGAAGAAGAGGAGGAGCAGTGTTCCAAGCGTGCACATGTGTGCCCCACCCCCATGAGGAGGGGAAGAGCATGTGCATGCGCTCCAGCATTCCCGGAGCAGCGGGGAGGGAAGAGGCCATGCAGCCCAAGCCTCCCCATCCCCTGGAGAAATGGGAACAGAGGTGGCTGCAGCCTGAGCTCGCCCAAGTCTCCCTGGCTTGGGAGTAGCAGAAAGGAAGGCAGCCATATGGTCCGAGCCACCCCAAAACATATGGAGGACGGACACTGGGGGAAGCAACACTCCACCCCCAGAATGCCTACAGTAGGCGTTCTGGGGGTGGAGTGTGGGCGAGGCCATCCGGCAGTTTGGGAAGTCAGAGGCTTCCCCTGCCTAGCATACTGGGTGCCCACGGCCTCAACTGGAGTACTGTGTCCAGTTCTGGGCATCACCTCGCTACCTTCAGGGCGTTCCTTATCTTGTCTTGCTAATGGGGGAGCCAGCTCCATGCCTGGCGCAACTGGTGCTGAATGTGAGAACAATGTCAAGGTGAGCGGGGCTTGAATCCTCGGGTCCCCAGGCCAATGCCCTATCCCCTAGTCCACTCAAGAACCATGTGGAGAAATTGGACAAGGTCCAGAGAAAAGCAGCAAAAATTATTAAAGATCTAGAAAACATGACCTATGAAGGAAGACTGAAAGAACTGGGTTTGTTTAGTTTAGTAAAGAGAAGAGTGAGAGGGGTCATGACAACAGCTTTCAAATACCTAAAAGGGCATTACAAAGAGAAAGAAAAATTATTCTCCTTAACCTCTGAGGACAGGACAAGAGGAAATAGTCTGAAATTGCAGCAAGGGAGGTTTAAGTTGGACAATGGGAAAAAAACTTTCTGTCAGGCTGGTTAATCACAGGAATAAATTGCCTAAGGAGGTTGTGGAATAGCAAACACTGGAGATATTTAAGAGCAGATTAGATAAATATCTGTCAGGGATAATCTAAATGGTGCTTGGTCCTGCTGTGAGTGAAGGGGACTGGACATGATGGCCTCTGAAAGTCTGTCCAGTTCTAATATTCTGTGATTCTCCCTTTTAATGGATTATGTTTTGTCTTCATTCGTTCAAAAGTATTGTAACTGTCAATAGGATTATCTGCACATATGTAGAAATGGAATTAGGCCGTTGAAATCTGAGTGCTAGCCAAACAACAAAGACAATTTTTACCAATTGATCCTGATCTATTAAGTGTAATATGTGTACACTGACCATATGTCCCAATTTTTCTGGGACAGTCCCAAATTTAAATACTCTGTCTCAGTGCCCCATCAAACAGTGAAATGTCCCAGAAAGCTCTGCTTGACATTTCACTACTTGATGGGGACACCGGCTTGTGGGAAGAAGTGACCAAGAAATGGCTCTGTGCATTGCTCCTTACACAGCATACCAGCCTTCTCCCTGCACCCCAGCAGAGCATGTAGGTGGCTCCATTGAAGCTTTGCCAGTGGGCAGCCAGGCTGGCTTCTGATGGTGTGCTTTTTCAAGACATTCTCCCACCTACTGCCCCATCACCACACACCATGCGGCCTCCTCCCTGCCCCCGCGGGACCGCCTCTGGTGTGTGGGGTCCCTGGTCTGGCCACACCGCCTCCTCCTCCTCCAGGCTGTTTGTTAGTACAGTGGCTGCCGCTGCTGCTGTCAGGGGGCTGGGTGAGTCCAAGAAAAACCCGGTGGAGACATTCTCAGACCTCTATGCCTTGAAGTCCTGGCAGGGACCACAAGGATTCTGGCTGGGAGTGTTGTGGGGCAGGGCATACTTGGGCTCAGCAGGTGCCCGGACAGCAGCAGAAGCTGCCCACGGTGCTATTTTTAGTACCTTGGTCCCAGTTCCCGCAGGCAGCCCCTGCTCTAGCTGGAGTCAAGTGGCAGCCACACAAAGTGTGTTCTAGCCAGGGCAGCCTCACAGGCCTCATGCAGCTGCTGCTTGACTCCAGCTGGAGCTGAGCCACCTGCAGAGACTGTGACCATGTTACTAAAAATAGCACCACAAGAGGCCTCTGCTCCAGTCCAGGAGCAGCTGGGACCGGGGCTGTGGGGGATTCTGGGGCTGGGTCCATGGTACTAAAAATAGTGCCCCAGCCCCAACTCCAGTCTGCGCAAACTGCTTTCCATGTTGAAGGTAGAAGGTGAGGGAAGGGACAGGAGGAGAACTAAGGAGGAGGTGGGAGTGAGGAGAGAAATGGGCTTGTGTTGAGGGGAGGGGAGCCAGGGCAGGAGAAGAAAGGAGAAGGAACCAAGGGGCAGGGTGGGTTAGAGACAAATGTCAGGGGGCCAAGAGGAGACAATGAGGAAAGGGGCAGGAGGAGGGAGGGAAGGTGTCAGTGAGGGTGGGAGAGGCGAGGGGACAGGGTGATGCTGGAAGAGGAAAGGGGAGGGAAAATGGGGGCAAGAGGGAGGAAGAGGAGAGGGGAGGAGTGGGTGCCAGGAGAAGAGGGATTGAAAGGAGGGGTGGGCATGAGGAAGGCAGGGGATGGAGCAAATCATGGGTGAGGGCACAGAGGGGCATGAAGGGAACTGGTGCAGAGAGTGGTGAGGGGGTGGGCACCAGGGAGAAAGAGGGCAAGGAGGGCAGGGGCAGTGAGGCAAAGGGGAGGCACTAGGAAGGTGCAGGGGTAAAGGATGGTGCAGGTGCCAGGAGGATTGTGGGGGTGAAACAGAAGGACAGACACTTGGAGGGGAGGGACAGGCACCAGAGGACAGAGGAGAGAGGCAGGGCAGGGCAGGGGGGTAGAGGGAGGTGTTAGCAGAAGGGATGGGGAGGGATAGCTACAGATGATCAGAGTGGGGCTAGAGGAGGGGTGGGTGCAGGGGTCAAGGAGGATGGAGAGTGGGGCTGGTCCCCAAAGGTCTAAGGAGAGTGAGAAGGGCAGGAGCCAGGACAGCAGAAGGGTGAGGGGTAGGGGGACGGCAGCAGGCACCAGGGGAGCAGATGGGGTGAGGGGAGGGTGGGAGACATGGTAGCGGAGGGGAAAAGGGAGAGGTTTATAAGATATTTATTAATAACTTGGGTGCTATGGTGGCACACATCTGAACAAGTGCACATGAACTCAATACTGGTGCACTAGAGAAAATTCACTCCACTCGAGAGGAATATCTTCGAGGAAACATTTCCCTCAGCCTCTCCCCCAGAGTTAATGCATTAACAGTGCAAGTTGGGTAAATTCAATTGCAGGATAGTCGCATGGGGGGTCCTGTGGGGGCCAAATCCATCCCTAGTGATAGAGGATGGTGGGAGGAGTTCTTAGAGGGTCACACAATACCCTTTACTTCTGGTCACGTGTCCATCTTGACCCCGGGAGTACTACCTCCAGGGGTGGGACTTCTTGTGGCAGGGAGTGTGGCTAATGGGGGTCAGGAGGCATCGCTAACATGTCCCTAATTTTGGTTCAGAAAATATGGTCACCATAAAAATGTGCTGTGATTTTTCCATTAAGTCAGAGTGATATGGATTCTTTACTATACGGAAATTGGTGAAAATGTACGGTATAAACTTATATTTTAATTATACAGACCATAGAAAAAAACATAGTCATGAAGTTTAACTTAGAAAGCCCTGGATTTTCTATTGCTGTTATTGGGCACAATTCTGTAACTCATAGTCAGTTTTTATTTACATTGAGAAGTGTTGCATGCAACCAGTTCTACTGACTTCACAAAACACAGTGACTAACACAAGTAAGTACCACTCAGTATTAATAAGTGCCACTCAGTATTAATAAGGGTTGCAGAATCAGGAAATAGCAAAACTATTATTGAGATTTGTTTTAAGCATTCAGATATTTGACCATATGCATGTAGGTATCTCTCAATATTACATTAAAAATAAAGTTGCGAGGTCCAGCATTCAAGTTAGGAAATGCCAGAATTCAGGTTGCCAGTGCAGTACAATAAATATAATTAAGTTTTTAGAAAATTTAGACTATTGCATGTAAATTGCTGTGGGCTTCGGGGAACTGTTCAGAGCTAGTCAAAATGAAGGAAAAGATCAAGAGTTAATCAAATACTTACTCTGGTTGGGTATTTGGAAAAGATCAGCATCAAGAGAACGTACATCACAAGCCCCCCAAAGGAGATGAGTTGATTGGTACCCTGTTTGGCAGTGTCAAAGATGAGCCAGCAAATGACAGCTGCAATTAGAGCTATCCACACCACCCTATCAAATCAGAAACACATAATGAATGGCATAATCAATATCCTGCTAAAAACAGATATAAATTACTCCAATTTAAATTGTTTTTTAATTTTTTCAGATCAATACTGCTACATCAAAGACCACCCATCCCAGGCTCTGAACACCCTGTGGCAAATTCATAAACATACATAGTGACATAAATAGGAAATTACTCAGCGATAACACTACTCTAGCAGCATTATGAATATAATAAAAATTTGTCAACCAGATAGGCTGATCGGATAGCAAGTATGAAAAATTGGGGTGTGGTGTGTGCAACAACTGCCTGCAGAAGATTAAAGCTTCTAATACCAGGATGTTCCTGATAATATCATTTTGCCTGTTCACCCTACAACCAAACCTCCACCAGAATTTTTCTCCAATCATTGCCCAAGAGAGAAAAATATTTTTGCCTAACTTGTGCTTCCATTTTAAATACTTTGTTGAACTTTCACATATTTCTGGACTAACTCTGGCTTATCTCAGACACAGATATTCATATTATTTATTATCATCTTAGGTATCTATTTGCCCCCCATTTCCATAGTGTATGAGTGCTTCACAATTGTCAATGTAAATATCCTAAAAGCCCTGGGAAGAAGGAAAGCACTAGAATCCCCAATTTATAGATGGGAATTGAAGCACACATAGCCTAAGGCCCAGATCCTCAAAGGTATATAAGTTCCTAATGTCCACTGAAATTAATAAAAAATTAGGAGCCTGAATAACTTTGAGGATCTGGATCTAAGTGGCAGGTCCAAATCATACTGAAAGTCTACGGCAGAGAAGGAAACTGTACCTGCATCTGTTAAGATCCACGCTAGCACTCTAAATATATTTGAACATTCTTCTTTCTCTCTCCCTCTAACTGTTTCCCAGGAACAAACTATAATCTGTCCAATAGAATATGCCAAAATATATACACAACCAATCAAAATTAAGAAAAGTCCATTTCAGACCTTCCATAAGGGCAATGATGTGATGGGACTACTTGAACAAGCTATTCTAAAATTTCTTCTATTATCCCGTGTTATGTCCCACTAATCAAAAGTATGTGTGCCTGCAGAGGGGGAAGGCATGGAGGAATTTGTTTTACCCCATTTTAGCAAAAAATATCTTGTCATACCTGTAACCAGAGAAGGAAGCAAAAAACAAATTGCAGTAGGCTGGATATTTGTATAGTTTGTCATGAAAAAATAAGGAGAAGTTGTTCTTGCAGATTCAGACTAACACAGCTAACCCTCTGATTCATGAAAAAATGTGTAAGCATGGAGCCTTAGGTGTTGTAAATCAATACAGCAAATAGATCATCTATTTTATATGACCCTTACTACTGTATTTTCTCAGCAAACTTCATGTATTTATCCTTGTACTAACTGAAGCATGTAGACCAAATGACTTATCAAAGCTCAAGCAGAAAGTCCAACACCAGCACATAACTGAACTTAGATTTGTCAGGTTCTAAGCTCATACCATAGCCACTGGACTATCCTTTTTCTGTATTCTTAATCACGATGGCTTTGTCTATACTGCTGGTTTTGCCGGCAGTGAGTATGCAAATGAGGTGCGGATTAGTATATTGCTTTGCCTCATTTGCATAATTTATGCAAACCATTTTTGCTCAAAGGGTTTTTATGAAAAAAAAAAAAGTAGTGTGGATGGGTTATTTTTTTCACAAAAACCGCGTTTTGCGCAAGATCCTTATGCCCCTCTGGGAGAGGCATAAGGATCTTGTGGAAAACAGGGTTTTTGCACAAAAACAAAATGTCCAAACTACTTTTTTTCCCCACAAAAACCCTTGCATAAATTATGCAAAAAAATGGCTTGCATAAATTATGCAAATGAGGCACACAAATTTGCTAATCTGCACCTCATTTGCATACTCACTGCTGGCAAAACTGGCAGTGCAGACATAGCCCATGCTTCCTATGATAGTACTTAAGATGGTCCCTGCCCCGAAGCACTTAGAATTGAAACAGATGAGACACAGGTGGGAGAAGGGGTAGAATGTACAAGCAGAGTGAACAATGTGATGGCAAAAAAATGGCATGTTAGTGCCACCATTTTTTATTATTTTTGGGGTGGGTTTACTGAGGAGAGGATCAGGAAGGGAAAGAGGATTGGGGAAAGGGGAGTAGATGGTAAGAGGGGGCAAATGTGGGGGTCAACCTGAGATAAAGAGACTGACAGGGCGATGGGGGTGGGGTGGGGTTTGCAACAACAGCCAGTTTGCACAGGGCAGGGAAAGTTCAGTGAAAATTAAAACGTTCTCTTGTCCAGAGGTCCCAGCTTTGGCTGGTTTTGGCCATGCTTGCTAAAGTTTGACCAGCTCCTCTCTGCAGTTTTCTTGGACATGCATCTTACTACCCTCAGAATGTGTATGTGCGTGGTTTGTCCTGCACAGTCCTAGGTCTAGGATAGTGCTTGGCAAACATCCCTCTCAAAGATACACACACAAATTGCTCTTCAGAAACATGTCTGAGGCCAAGAAAGGAATGTAAACAGCATCAGAAGTAGGAATTTTGGCCAGTTTCCTTTACCTTTAGATTATCTGGATTTTAACAGGATGGAAACCTTTAATATTTCCCTCCAGCACATTACTCTAATGTGGTATTCCTATTGCTGTCATGTACAGGCCAGGAGGAATTGTCCTTAACTGTTCCAAATAGTCCAGCCACTTTGTTAATAACATGTTATTTTGCACAGTACACATGTTTGTCTCCTGAGGGATAAAATTATGCTCAGACATCATAGTGATGGAGCCATACAAGTACCTAGCCAGATTAGATAAAGATTTAATACATTTCAGACTTCAGCAGTTTGTTCATTTTAGCGATGCAGAAAGCCATGAGAATTATGCTTTATAATGAGGAACTTGTCACAACTGAGGACTAAGTAATGGTTTGAATCACAGTGATCTAATACCTGAGGATTAATTCAAGATGCTTATTAATTTGCATTTCTATTTCCTTCCCAGAAAAACAGTAAAACGTTTTTTAAAAAAAGGTCTCAGTGAAGTCATAAAAGTTATAAACAGCTAAAAAGACTAAATTAATGTAATGGGATTAGGTCCCTCTGCATAAGTAAGAAGCCAGTTTCATTTACCATTTTAGCCAAAACCACTGTTGTTTCAGAAACCTTTCACAAGGGGAAAAGAACTCAGAAATTTTGTCTTCATATTTGGCCATTAAAAAATCCCAGCAGATGAAGAAGATGGCTAGAACAGTGAGTACAAAGAGTGCCAGAGCTCTCTGAAAATTCAGGACACATGCAGTGACGACTATCACCAGGTAAGCTATCAAGGAAACAAGCACATGTATGTCAGTTGCATCTATCCTGTAAAAAAAAGCAAACAAACAAAATGCACAACAGATGGCTCTTCATTTACTTATTTAATTAGGACAAGGAAAGGTAAATCCCCAGTTTAAGAAAGCACTTGAACAAGTGTTTAAGTTTAACTTGATTTCAATGAGACTCAAGAATAAGCTTAACGCAAAGCATGTGCTTATGTGCTGTCCTGAAGGACACCTCCTTGACTTCTGGTTTAAATGTGGACAGTGATATAACATACAACATATTCAATCACCGTCAAATCCCATCACTGGGAAGTGGGGAAAGAAAGCGGTTCTGTGGTGTGGATTTTTTCTTTATGTTCTTCACCATAGCAAAGTCCATTTTTTAAGGTAGTAGCAAGGTAATAATAGTGAACCAAATGATAAACATCACTATTAATCTGTAGGTCTCAAAGCACTTTATGAATGAGACATTCATCCCTACTAGTGTTACATGTGGTAGTAGAGTAATGCCCACAGATTCATTAAAAACAAAGTTAGTTAATGTTCATTCAGGTTACAGGCCTGGTGATGTGATGCCAATAGTTGTCAAAAACAGATAAAGCATTTGGATAATGCCCTGTAGTTGGGTTAAGGGAGTGTTGAATGTTTAGAGCCAGTCAGAGGTCAGGAAGTATTTCTCGGAGAGAGAGATAGAGAATAAGACTTTGCTGAGGTAAGCAGTAAAAGTAGATAACAAAGGGTATGTCTACACTGCATTCCTCTTTCGAGAGAGGAATGCAAATGCAGCTGAGCAAAACTTTAAACGAAGTGCGGATTTGAATTTCCTGAGATTCATTTGCATAATCGCGTCCAGCTGCTATTTTGAAATACCCTATTTCGAGATAAAAAACGCTGTGTAGATGCGGTTATTTTAAGAAAAAACCCTTCTTTCGAAATAACCCCTAAACCTAATTTTATAAGGAGTAAGGGTTATTTCGAAAGAAGGGTTTTCAAAATAACCGCATCTACACAGCGATTTTTATTTTGAAATAGTGGCCGGATGCGATTATGCAAATGAAGCACGGGAAATTCAAATCCACGCTTCATTTGCAATTTCACTCGGCTGCATTTGCATTCCTCTCTCGAAAGAGGAATGCAGTGTAGACATATCCAAAGCTACTACATTGATGTGGCATTATAAACACTTCATGGACAAATTGTTATTAGAAAAGGGGAAAGTAATGCAGTTAAATAAGAATGGTTGAAACTATAGTTAGCAGATGAGATAGGAGGAGAAATGACAAGGGTCTCATGGACAAGGGGAAAGGATGAGGAATTGATAAGTAAACAAAAGCAACAAAAAGAATCTAATAATTGTATTCCATCTGCCACAATATGCATAAAAGTGGCAAGTATTAGTTGAAATGAGGAGAAGCATTCGAGAGTAGCTTTGATAAACTGGGCTGTGCAACAAGGGCTTGACTCAAAACTTGCTGAAATCAACGGGAGTCTTTCCAAAGGCTTAAATGGCTTTGGACTAGGCTACACATTTCCTGCCTGCTGTAACTAGATACAAATGGACTTGGCACTTGACAGTTTCCTGGATAATATGTGGGGCAACAGAATACTTAATACCCATTAATTACCTGCTTTTGCATGCTTATAACAACAAACAGTCATTTCTTTTTCTTTTGTAAGGCAAGTTGTTACTTGTAGCATTGATATACTAAACACTGACTTGTTCTTGGGAAGCCTCTCTCTCTTTCTTGAGTTATTCTGTAAATTATTCCAAGAGGTTAGGTAGGAGAATCTCAAAAGGAGGCTCAGAAAAGGACAGAATTGAACAGCCCAATTTATTGCACAATTGGGAGAGGGACAAACAGGACCGTTTGAATGAGCTCCCTATGTATGCTGGAGTACCAAGGCTTTGTGGCATGACCTTTATGCAATGAAACACTATGGCGTGGGCACTGAATGGCTCAGGTAGGAGAATTAATAGGACAAGGAGACTTTCACTTCTAGAACACTGATTTGAATCCAGTCTAGTTTGATACTAATTAAAAATCACTAGTATCTGATTGCTGTTTAGTGCTATATTATATATTAATTTGTAGTCTCAAGCAAGCTCCTCGAACATATACTTTAAGATAACTGACCCCACTGTCTGAGCACAGAAGCTGATCACTAAATGGACATGGTAACTAAACGACCCCTTTGATTCCTAAGTGTGGTAGGTTAGGTCCAGGTCAGAGATGAAGCATATTGGTTGGACAACATAGGGAACCTTCCACTATGACTGCTAATGCTGTACTTGTCTGGTGAATAAATGGAGAATTTCAGTCTGCAACCATTATACAGAACTAGAATTCATTTGCATCTCCTATTATCTTCTCAAACCAGAAAACATTTGATGGACTCATATCTGTGGAATTGTCTGATATTTTCCCAGTATGTTACATCAATTAAATTCCACTGCACGCTATTTAACTCAAACATTGAATGCGAAGTATGAATAGTCTGAAATCAAAGTAAAACTGAAAGAGGCTACAGTTATTTCCTATGTTTGTTAAAAATAAAAGTACCTGCTATTAAAATTCCATATATCACATATTGAATTCTGGTTTTGTGTTTCTTGCAAAAGTCACAGACTTCATCATATTTCTTTTCCAGGTAGCTAGAAGTACACACAAACAAACAAAACAAAGAGAACAAAGAAATAAATTCCACCAAAGCAGGAAGAGGATTAATTCAGACAGGAACACTGCATTAGATTTATCAAAGTTTCTGCACTGTCAGAGAGTTAATTTTGCATTCCAAAATGCAAAAGAAAACACTTAAAAAAATTATTTTAGAGTTAGTTGTTTGACTTTGAACTAGTAGAATGCAACTAGACGTGGGAGACCCTTAAAGGGCCAAAATTTGGAAAGATTAAGATGTGGGCATCTCCACCCAAAATGCATATGTAAATATATAAATGCATTGTGACCACAATTACTGTAACTGTGTGTGGAAACTAGTTAATAGAATGCACATAAACTGGATAGGCTCTTATCTAGTCATTAGTGCACTCATTACCAGATTTGTGTGCACATCTGCAATAGTCAGGAGTTTTATGGCAAAAGTGTAATTTTTTGGGCATGCCGATGTCCATGCACCAAAGCACTGTAGTAGTTCTAGATCTCTTGAAAATACAGCTCATCATTACAAGCACTCAACCTTTATCAAACTTTTGATTATATGGAAGCTAAAATTGTCTAGTGTGTCCACATTCTGTATCTTTCTACCCTCGCCAGGTGTTAAGTGACCCAGGGGCTGCAGGTTGAGAATCATTGAGCTACAGAATCACCTAAGTTTGTGTAAACTTGGAAAGAATTCACAGCAACAAGTATGCCCCTCTAACTCAGTTCCTGACACTCTTTAAACTAGAATAGCAAAGATATATTTAAAGATGATAATCACCCAAACTGTATTAATGTGGTAAACAGATGCAGCTGGAGTTAGGTGTCCAGTGAAATTTAGCATGACTTTCCTCCTTATGCTATGGCAAACAATGATTCATTTTAAAGAAACAGGAAATGGCACATGCTATTGTAATGTGATTAGCACTCAAACAACAGATTAGGAATACATTTGCTCACCAGGTCAAACAGTAACAGGTTTCTGATAAATGTTGTTTGCTTCTGACATATCAATTTCTGTTACTGGAACCTCTATTGACTTATAAATTATAGGTCTTACTTGATAGGACATTAAGGGGTATGTCTAGACTACATGGCTCCGTCGATGGAGCCATGTAAACTAGTTTACCCGACATAGTCAATGAAGCGGGGATTTAAATAATCCCCGCTTCATTAGAATAAAAATGGCCGCCGCGCTGTGCCGACAATCAGCTGATCCGGCACAGCGCGGCAGTCTAGACGCGGATCGGTTGACAAGGGAAGCCTTTGTCGACCACTCCTGTAAACCTCGTTTCACGAGGCATAAGGGAGAGGTCAACAAAGGCTTCCCTTGTCGACTGATCCGCGTCTAGACTGCTGCGCTGTGCCGGATCAGCTGATTGTTGGCACAGCATGGCGGCCATTTTTATTTTAATGAAGCGGGGATTATTTAAATCCCCGCTTCATTGACTATGTCGGGTAAACTAGTTTACATGGCTCCGTTGACGGAGCCATGTAGTCTAGCCATACCCTAAGTTACCTACTAAGCCTCTTCAAGGAGCTTAGGTACAACAAGGACAGCAAAAGAAAGCAGAAAGTTATACATATATGATAGAACTTCCTTGTAACTGTTGGTGAATTAATTAAAAAATATTAGCTATTACTATGGTGTATTCTTACAGTGTCATAATAATGGGCAGATTTATTTTACAATTTAGTAACAGATAGTTAAGATAGGATATGGCCATGAAAGGATACAGTCCACCTGTGGACTCTTTGCCAGAGGATATTGTGAAGGCCAAGACCACAATAAGGTCCAAAAAAGAATTAGATAAATTCATGGAGAACAGGTCCTTCAATGGCTCTTAGCAGGGATGGTGTCCTTAGACTCTGGTTGCCAGCAGCTGGGAATGGGTGATAGGGGATGGATCACTTGATGATTACCCATTTTGTTCATTCCCTCTGGGGCACCTAGTGTTGGCTACTGTTGGAAGAGAGGATACTTGAGGGATGGCTCTTTGGTCTGACCTATTATAGCCATTCTTATATTCTTATGCTTCTTAGTTTATTTGTATAATGCAACCAGGGCCGGCCTAAGCCATTCGTGTGCCCCGGGCCCCGCGAGCACAGCGCTGTCCCTCCCGGGCGCCTGGTGCATGCGCGGCCCCACCCTGGGCGCCTAGCGCATGCGCGGCCCCGCCCCCGACCAGTCCGGCAGCCCCGCATGGCGCTTCCTACAATGGGGCCCTCAGCCCATAGCTTGGGCTGGCTCTGAATGCAACACAATGTGCTATGTTACTATATATTCTCAAGATATTTCATATAATTCTACAAATAATCCTTTTTGTTGATTACAATTCTGAGAGCTTAAAATTGAATTATATTTTCTTACAATCATTTTTGCCCCTAGATCATTTGCAGATAAACTGCACGAAGTGGCGCGGGTTGGGCCACCACCTCCCACAGTTCCCATTGGCCGGGAATGGTGAACCATGGCCTCTGGGAGCTGAGTGGCCATGCCTGTGGATGTTCAGGTAAACAAAGCATCTGGTTGCCTGCCAGCTGCTAACCCTGATGAACTATATGCGGCCAGTGCACTGAAGGTTCCCGACCCCTGCTTAATAGGTTAGGTTTGATTATGTATTTATAAATATAAATATAGAGATAATAAATGGGTAATTTTACTCTGATATGTGCCTTTTGAAAAACAGCATTTTGGGGTTCTTGTTCATTATCTATCAAGGAACTAAAAGCCTATCTGGTTGTATGAGTGTTATGTGTAAAGTGTAAAAAGCCAAAATGTTTGGGAAATTAAAAATGTAATAGTAATAGACCATGAAGAATCCCACTGATGACTGAAGCTGGTGATATTTTAAACAAAATAGCTCTCAGTCACGCTACTAGCTGTTTCCATTGCTTCACATTGGCACTTGGAGTGATAATCTTGCAATCATCTATAAGTGATTCCTTATCAAGTCTGCTCACTTCATGAGTTCAAATGTCATTTTCTGAATGCTATTCCTGTAAGCATTACCTTAAAGGTTAAGCATGTGCTAAGCACTTTACTTATTTGGAGCAGGAAGCAAATCTATTGAATAAGAATTGTCTTTTTAAAAAAAGGTACTTTGAGAACATACCATTAGTTAAAATTAAGGTTATCAGTAACTATACAAATCAGTAGCTTCAAAGAGTAGCCGAGTTAGTCTGTTACAGGAAAAACTTACACAATCATGAGCCTTGGTCTATTGAATAAGAATTGTCTTTTTAAAAAAAGGTACTTTGAGAACATACCGTTAGTTAAAATGAAGGTTATCAGTAACTATACAAATCAGTAGCTTCAAAGAGTAGCCGAGTTAGTCTGTTACAGGAAAAGCTTACACAATAACAAGTAGTCTAGTACTCCAGTCATCTGAAAAGTGGGTTTAGCCCACGAAAGCTCATGATACCATCTACATGTTTTGTTAGTCTTTAAGCTGCTACTAGACTATTCATTGTTTTTTAAGTATATACAAATCACAATTCTTACTTGCATTCATCTCCTAAAAGATGCATCTTAATACTGCCCTGCTGGTATATAAGCCATAAAATGGCTAACTGATGGTGTATACTGTCATGGCGCTATCCATATGCTTTATGGAAATATGCTTCTGAATGTGAATATGCATAACTAGAAAATGCTGTATACAATATATTTTGTGTAAGGTATCATTTGAAAAGTTGTAATCTGCTGAATGTCTATATTGTATTTGTGTGCCTCTATCATTCCTATATTCGAAGTTAGAAATATGAAGTATAAACCTGTTTTACTAAGCAAGGATCATCAGGCTGTTTTAGAACTTGATATCTCACGGATAAGGACAATGACCTATAAATAGGTTTGTTTTTCCCATAGGCTCATCTATAAGAGGGGCTGAGAGTCCCCACAAGGACATGTGTTTAGGTCACTTAATACTGGGACCCATTTTGGTCCTAGCACTTTTTCACTGAAGGTGAGAAAAAGTTTCAGCTGAACACAAAAGATGCCCTCCTTGCGCAAAATCTATATACAGGTGAGAAATCAAAAAGTGGTGCAACCTGCCAGATGTGAGGTTATCCCTGCTTTCAACCCAAGATAGCTGCTAGAAACAGGAAACTTTTCAGACTGCGAAAAAAGATTAGAACTACAGTTAGAGTAAGGTATTGCATGTGACAAGTTTCTTAGTGCATTAGGCTTAGCTGACTTGTTTTATTTTGATCAGTAATTTACTTTGCTCTGTGTGCTCTTACTTGCAATCACTTAAATCTTACTTTTGATATTTAACAAAATCACTTTTTTAAATTAATAAACTCAGTATAAATAATTGTTACCTGGGATGGGAGAAGCAACTGTGCATCTCTTTCTTTACCAACATGAGTTTTCTCTGTATGAAAATTTAACCAACATAAGATGGATTTACCTGTGTGCTGTGGCAAGTCCCTTTGACTGAGCCTACCCAGGGACAGGGCTGTTACCCCACTTTTGTGTCAGTGCTGGAGGCGGAGGCAGCAGAGAGGCTGGCTCAGCAAGACAGAGGCTATGTCTAGATTGCAGGCTTCTTTTGGAAGAAGCTTTTCCAGAAGAGATCTTCCGAAAAAACTCCTTCCAAAAGAGAGCATCCACGCTGCCAAAGCGCATTGAAAAAGCCATCTGCTTTTTTGAAAGATAGTGTCCACACTGAATGGACTCTATCTCACATTTAAGCTGTGATTACTATGGACAGAGTGGCCACCAGGGCACCTGTGCTTTTTCCTCTTTCCTCTTCTCTCGAAAGAAGTCCCTCTTCCCCGGCCACACACTCCTTTTTCCGAAAGAGCTCTTTTGGAAAAAGGCTTCTTCCTCATAGAAGATGGTTTACCAATGTTGGAAAAACCCCTCTGTTCTTTCGTTGTTTTTTTTCGAAAGAACATGATTGCAGTGTGGACGTAAGTGAAGTTTTTTCGGAAAAATGGCTGTTTTTCTGAAAAAACTCTGCAATGTAGACATATGCAGGGTGAAAGTGGCACCAAGGAAGATTGGCTCAGTGGTATTTCAGCACATCTGGTGACAGTCTCAAGGGGATCCCTGTGATCACATCCATCACCTATATCTTATACTGTAGGTATAATATGTGGCTATTAATGAATTGATCTGTTTTAAGGCTTGTGACAGAGAAATGCTGGGCTACTGGCAGTGATTTTTTTAAAATAAAGCAATCAGGCATTTGTCTTCATTATGGATCCTTTATTTTGAATGGACTTTTGAAGAATACATGAGAATATTATGAAGTTAAATGTTAGGTCCATCTTGAGGATTTAATTCATGAATAACAATTTCATAGACATACCACTGCCCCCACTCCATGCTCAGTGACATCAAAAGCTGGCTTCAGAGTAATTCAAGTGAAGCAAAGTGCTCTTTGAATTACTGTGTAAATAGAGATTTTGTTCCTGCGAGTAATTATATTTAGTGGCCGATGGAAGAACAAAATGACCTGGAGAACAATAATAAAGCACTGTGGATAAACCTTAATTATTTTGCAACTCTCAATGGTAATATAAATAAATGAGAATGAATGACTTTCTACCATGTGTCCTTCATCTTCTTTGCCCTAACTCATCTCTCCAGTCCTACCTACTACTGATTCATTACTAACATTCTAAACTTTATGGGCCCAGTTCTAAGAATGGGAGTCTCTGCTCAAAAATGCAAATGTGTGCACAACTGTGTTTGCAGATGCTCAGTTTGTACACACAATTATGGTAATTGCTAACGGTATTTAGACACTCAGATGTTTGACTGGCACTCAAAGTTACAGTGATTTTTGCCCTTTTTTAACATGGTCCTCAAAGTTTAAAATGAGTAGTGACTAGAAAAGAATAGTTCATGTGATTATGTAAAAATAATTAATTATTTTATAAGTTATGTGACATAAATACTAATGCTAAATGTTTAAGATAAATATTTTAATGCTATGGCTTCTTGTGAAACCAAATTATGGGCCAACTTTTCTAAAAGTTTTATGTGTAATGATTATTTTATGTATGTATGATTAATTTATGGAGCCAGATTCCTAACTTGTACATAGAAGTTGGATAATTTTACACGCACATGGCCAGAAGAAATAACCCAGTTTGAATGAGACAAATTCAAGATACCTGGCTACCCAGCAGCTGAGTTGCTAGAGGCTTGCTGAACTATAAAATAGGAGGACTGAGGTTCAAAACTAAAAGTTGCAAAGATAATGAGTAACAAGGCAGTGATAGAAATTGAGGGAAAGAGTAAAGCAGAACATCTGTCTATAGGAAGACTTCTTCCATCTCAATATAATGGAAACATGTTTAATTAAGAAAATCAGTATTTTATCTCAAACTCAGGAACCTCTTTTCTGAGACACAGTCTGTGTGCATGTGTGTGTACAGATCATTTTCTTGTTTAATCATTGACACCTGTGCAAAGTAGTGTAAAACACTATCAGATCAGAAGGGTGCTAGTTTATACCAACTTTACACTGGTGTGAATTACTATACAAGCATGGCAATAATTCATGGTCCATTGTGGTCAATTTCATGGCTTGAGGATTTTAAAATTGGTCATTTCAAGATTTCAGATGTTTGCACATGTAATTTCATGGTGTGGTAGCCATGGGAGTTGTGACCAAAAGTGGAATCAAGTTACAAAGTTGTTATAAAGGAGCTCCCAAGATTGCCACACTCACTTCTGTGCACTGTCTTCAGAGCTGCCCAGGCTCATAGCTGCCTAGGCCCATAGTGCCCCCGAGCTTCTCCGTCCGGGACAGCCCAGACTCATGACATTTGCCCCTCTGCTGTTCCAGCTGGGAGAACCCAGGCATGGGACTTCTTCCCTTGCAGTTCCTGCAGCAGTTCAGGGTGATCTGACAGGGGTTTCTGCTCTGGGGTTTCTTCCATGGCTGGGGCATCCATTTTTTCTAAGGGGTCCAAATTGGCCTGGGGTACCTACCTTAGAATCATAGAATCATAGAACACTAGAACTGGAAGGGACCTCAAGAGGTCATCGAGTCCAGTCCCCTGCCCTCACAGCAGGACCCAGTACTATCTAGACCATCCCTGATAGATGTCTATCTAACCTGCTCTTAAATATCTCTAGAGATGGAGATTCTACAGCCTCCCTCGGCAATTTATTTCAGTGTTTAACCACCGTGACAGTTAGGAAGTTTTTCCTAATGTCCAACCTAAAGCTCCCTTCCTGCAGTTTAAGCCCATTGCTTCTTGTCCTATCCTCAGAGGCCAAGGAGAACAATTTGTTTCCCTCCTCCTTGTAACCCTCTTTTAGATACTTGAAAACTGCTATCATGTCCCCTCTCAGTCTTCTCCTTTCCAAACTAAACAAGCCCAGTTCTTTCAGTCTTCCTTCATTGGTCATGTTCTCTAGACCTTTAATCATTCTTGTTGCTCTTCTCTGGACCTTCTCCAATTTCTCCACATCTTTCTTGAAATGTGGTGCTCAAAACTGGACACAATACTCCAACTGAGGCCTAATTCAGTGCAGAATAGAGCAGAAGAATGACATCTCGTGTCTTGCTCACTACACTCCTGTTAATGCATCCCAGAATCATGTTTGCTTTTTTTGCAACAGCATCACATTGTTGGCTCATATTTAGCTTGTGGTCCACTATGACCCCTAGATCCCTTTCAGCAGTACTCCTTCCTAGACAGTCACTTCCCATTCCGTATGTGTGAAATTATTGTTCCTTCCTAAGTGGAGCACTTTGCATTTGTCCTTATTAAACTTCATCCTGTTTACCTCAGACCATTTCTCCAGTTTGTCCAGATCATTTTGAATTATGACCCTATCGTCCAAAGCAGTTGCAACCCCTCCCAGCTTAGTATCATCTGCAAACTTAATAAGCATGCTGTCTATGCCAATATCTAAATCATTGTTGAAGATATTGAACAGAACCGGTCCCAAAACAGCCCACTTGTTATGCCCTTCCAGCAGGATTGTGAACCATTTATAACTACTCTCCTTAATCTGTTCCTGGCATGGACCACAAACTAGGAGCCCCTGGTGGGAATGCTCCCAACAGCATGGAGGAGATCTCACCCACCTCCACATCCCAGAACCTCCTGTCCCTGCTGGGAGGGTACTGCCTTCAGTACCCAGTTGTGAAATTGATAGGGCCCTAGCAATTGTGATTCTTGAACTTTTAGTAGGAATCCATTAACAGGCTCAGCTATTATATAAACTTCTGTGAAATGGCAGTGCCATTGGATCAGTTGGCCAAAACAAGTTAATATAAAAATATTACCTTCTCCAATTTGCAAAGATTCTTGATACTGGTCAGTTGCAAGGCATGATAATTTTAAATACAATGTAGTTTTTTGCAATCCACAAATTATTTGGAGATATAAAGGACTGCTTGGCTTAGTGATATGGCAGCTGAATTTTGGCCTGTCATGCAGGAGGCTGAAACACTGGCAAATTTTTGCTTTGAGTGGTGTGAAATGGGTGGAAAACTTGCTCATCCAAAAAAAAAATTACCCTTTTAAGTGCGTTTTCTCATCTACTGACTCATGTTTGTTTTTATGCTGATCACTTTCAATATGGATGTGCGTGTCCTCCTGGAAAACAGATGCATAAAAATATAGTGAGTATGACATATTTCCTGAGTAATCCTCTAAAGAGAAAATTCTTAAGACAGTTGGGTGAGGTGGTTTCACAGGGCAAAATTTTGTTTAATTCTATAGCTGAGTCACAATCAGCATGCAGTATCAACAGGAACTCTGAAAAGTAACATCCTATTTCATTTACTCTATTCATGTTACACATTCTCTCTCATTTTGTATACGCACCTCTGAGTCTGCTGTGTGGGACCAGCACTGTTATTAACATCAGGCAAAACCAGTAGTTATGTAGCATAGCTGCCAAGTGATGAGCATTTTGAATTTTGAACCTTCTCAAATCCCACAAATTAAAAAGGGAGAGGCAAAAGAGACTAATCCGTCTCTAGATGTCACTAGATGAGGAAAAGAGCCAAATATAGAATAGTTTTGCATTGATGATCAAAAGTGAATTTTGTATTTTAGGTGGATCTGGTAGCACTGCCTGTTAAGGTTACCTGATACTTCTCATTATAAGACCCTGTTTTCAGTTAATTATATCTCTGCCAAATTTTATCCACTTAGACTGAAATTTGCCATGTCAGGGGTCTGCTCAATGCTCAGTTTTTTGGGCAAGTTTCAAAGTGGTCCATCTGTTTTGGAGAAGGTGGCTAGAGAAAAATGTTTTGCCGATATTTGAAAAATTCGGGCAAGATCTTATTTAAAAAACTCTAGCACCCCCATACTTTGGAACTGGGGCTTGAAATTTGGAAGGGAGGAAGTCTTTTTGTCAGAGATATCCTTTTGGGAAAATTTTAACAGAAACAATTAAATGTGGCCAAGTTATAAGACTTTGAAGTTTTGTAGTTTACTTACAAGTGTTTTTTATTTTAACAGCTAAAAACTCCAAAGATTTTGTTCACCTTGACCATGCTTCAGCATCTCACAGCTCTAGTGCTGATCATACTGTGCATATGCATACACATTGAGTAAGTGAGCATGCTCCATCCCCTCACAGCTTCTATAGGTGACCAAATGGGACATGCCCAATCCCCAAAGAGTGACTGAGCATGCTCCAGACCAGTGATATGGGGGCTCAGAATGACTTTCCTTGTAACAGCAGTTCCCAACAGCTCAAGGTTGGGCAGGGGTCAGCTACCGGAATGAAGAGCAAAGAGCCAGTCAGTCTCTCCTGTGCTCTCAGTGATCCCACCTCTTCTGATTTGAATGTTGAGGGGACAAAAGACACAATGGGGGAAAGGAAAGCAGCAGACTGATATAGGTACTTGGGCATGGGTGGGCAAAAGGTCCTCCGTGAGCTGGATCTGGCCCACCAAGTGGGTTGATATGGCCTGTGGAGGCCCTGCTGTTCCCCTGCCCCCAGGTTAATTAGGACCTGGGGCAGGGGGAAGCATGAAAAGTTTCCTCCGCCCTGCTCCTGCCCTGGGGAGGAGCGCATAGTGCTTCTAAGTGCCACGTGCTCCTGGCAGGGTGGAAGCAGACTTCCCATGCTCCCCACCCCCAAACCCTGATTGGCCTGAAGGTGGAGGGAATGTGCAAAGTTTTCTTCATCCTGCCCCTGTCCTGCCAGGAGTGCATGGCGCTTAGAAGCACGATGTGCTACTGGCAGGGTGGGAGGAGACTGTGCACTCTCCCGCCCCCAAGCCGTGATTGGCCAGGGGGTAGGAAGGGGAAGTGCATGAAGTCTCCTCCCACTGCCAGGGACATGGGTGCCCAGGGGGAACCTGAGGGGTGGCAAAGGTGCTCTCCCACCCCCAGACCAATCATTGTCTGTGGGTGGGAAAGCAGGGAAGTATCTTGGCCCTGCCCCTTCTGCTTGAGGCCCCGCCCCTTCTGGTGTAGCCTGAGGCCACTTCAAAAATTTCGAGTCAATTTGCTTGGTGGGAGGGGACACAGAGATCAGATAATGAGCTGGAGAGGGAAACAAACTGTTTTACAAAAACAAATGCATAATTTTATGAGCAAAATGGGACATTTGGAGGTTTCTTTTTGTTATAGTCATCAGATTTAACATAAACTAAAGCATGGATTCCCAACTGTCTATTTGCATATACATTTCCAGTTGTCTTTCAATCATTTTTGTTCTTTCTGCCCTTTCTACTCAAAGTTTCCAATGTCACCTGTATTATTTATATGCAAAAGAGAACAGATGCAAATGAAACATGGATTTTTTTCAATACATTATAAAATGATGTATTTGCCCCTTATAAATTAAAAATGTTTTAAGCAGGAATTAACCAAAATAAATTTGAAATAAATCTGTACATATGTCACAATTTTGTCTTCACATATCAATGCCAAATTTATTTGTGAAGTTAAACGATAATTCTTGACCCTGATTTGAATTTACACTACTCTCCTTTTATCCAAGTTGGCAAAGTATTAGGTTTACACTCCCTGTTGGACCCTTTTACACTGCCGGAATGGTGAAGAGAGGCTTTAGAGTCAATTGTGTTCTTGCTTTGTCAATTGAAAACAGCAAAATAACTGAATTTTTTGTAATCCAAGGAAAGAAGTGCCCATATTGTTTTTATTCAGACCTTCTTTCAATGTGTTATTTTAGCGTGTGAAAGCAAGAGATTGTAATAATTAATTGTACTTGGTGTGTGGCTAGAAATATTACAATGTTATGTACAATTGCAACCATACTGTGGACTACACAGTGGCCTTCAAAGAGGAAATTTTATTCAGTTGGCTGGTAGTTTGGAGCAATTGTGTGTTGAGTAATTTTTGACTATTAAAAAAGTAGTCTATAAATTTATAAGCTACTTAGATCCACAAAACAAGTTTGTAAATCAAAACCTGTTCCTGTTTTCCCTCCTTCAATCTAGTTTTTTTCCTGCTGCATATTTTACATTCTGTTGAACGTCTTAAATTAGTTTCCAGGGAGATGCAAAACAGCTCAATGGGAAAACTAACAAAATAATTAATGTGGCACGTAGGAAAAAAATATGTGCCCAGAAGCTGCCACTCATTTTCCTGTGCGATAGTCCAAAGCTGCATGGATAGAGGCCTGCTTTAACCTTCAAGATTCATATTTCATAGAGAGGGCTTTGAAAACCTTTCAGCTCTGTGGAGCTAGGTATTGAATATTACCTGTTCTATTCCCCTTAAATTTGATTATTCTCTTTTTGATATTCACTGGGAAATAAAATGAAGATCAAACATGAATCAAGCTATTCCTGCTGAGGCAGTATTTGCTAGCCAAGGAGTAGCAGGGTTCTATCCTGATGAATCTAAAGTCAAAAGGCCATCAGAGTGCCATTTTCTCTATACTTAAATTAGGGGTATTTTGCATCTGTTCTCTTTTGCATAGGTGGTTCAAGAGACTTAGCTGATCACACAGACTGAAGTAAATGTGCTCATTTTTCATTCTGTCTTCTCATGTCATGCCTCCTTATTCTCATTTTTGCTATGGTATAGTAATGCTTAAAATGCTTAAGCCATACTACCCAAATTCAAGGGGAGCTAAAATATGATTCTGAGTGCTCTGGGAAGGGTGCACTCTTGGGAATCATAATGCCTTGAATGGACACACACTGGGTAGCATTGCTACACCTACTACAAACTTACAGGATGTTCCTTCTTACACTACTCTACTGGCATTTGCTGGTATATAAAATGGTCAAATGTCTTGTGATGTCATAGATCCACCAAGGGCTTAGTTCTGTAAAAGCTTATGGCTGTGAGTAGCTTTACTTTTATGCAAGTATTGCCTTAGAAATCAACAGGGTCCTTAATGCAGAGAAACCTATTTTTTCAGCCTTTGTTTGTAGTAGATCATAAAAGGCAGATCTCTTGGTGATAGTTCTTCTACCAGAATTGAGTGCTATTCATTTCATATGGCTTGTCTTCACAGCACTACCCTCCAGAGTATGGGGGCTAATTTGTAAAGCACTTTGAAGCTCTGCACTCTGGTTGCCTCATATAGACCTTGCTGGCACAAACTAAAAGGTTCCTGGTTTGAATTAAAGTAATTTGTCCCAACAGGGTCTCTATGGAAAAGGGTAGAGCGCAATACTTAGGCTACATCAACACTTCAGGCTTCTTGCGCAAGAAGCCTTTTGCACAAGAGTTTTTGCACAAAAACTGATTGTGCAAGAGCACAGTCATGCCTTTTGCGCAAGACAGTGTCCACACTACTGGACACTCTTCCTTAATAGATTTAATCTCATAGCATTCCTGTGAGGTCAGGCAGCACTATCTATTTTTCCTTAGAAAGGGAACTTGGGGTATGTCTACACTACAGAGTTTTTTTTTGAAAAACAGCTGTTTTTCAAAAAAACCTTCAATTACGTCCACACTGCAATCGCGTTCTTCTGAAAGAAAATCAAAAGAACAGAGGAGTTTTTCTGACATTGGTAATTCTCATTCTACGAGGAATAGGGTTGCCAGATGGTTTAACCACAAATACCGAACACCTCCCCCCCGCCCAAAAAACCACTGGGGAAAAAATTCGGTTGAGGGAAAAAAAAGAGAGGGAGACCAAAGCTGTTGGGCCAAAAAAAAAAAAAAAAGGACCCCGACAGTTAAGCAACAAAAATAAAACAGCTTTTAAGTGCATGCAGAGTCAGAATAGCGATAGCAAGAGTGGAGCAGTGGAGCAATAAGACCCAGGGAAGGCATTGATTCCCCTTGCTTCAGTTCTTTAGGCTTTTTGCCAGCAGCCATTTTGTTTTCTTGATGGAGCCGGAATGCAGCTTCCCTGCGGAACCAAATAAGCAGGGAGTCCTGGGGCGGCGGGGGATGGGCCAAGTTGCTGAGTGTGTTGTACGATTGCCAGGTGTCTGGTATTTTCGCCTCCTGGCTGGGAAAAAAAATCAGAAAATACTGGACATTTCAGGTGTCCGGTATTTTCTGAATTTTTTTACTGGAAAGAATTCTTTTGGAAAAAGGCGTATATGGATGGGGAAGAGGGAGTTCTTTCAAAAGAAGAGGAAACAGGAAAAAGCACAGGTGCCCTGGTCTGTGATTGCCACTCCGTCTATAGCAATCACAGCTTAAATGTGAGATCGCATCCATTCAGTGTGGATGCTATCTTTCGAAAAAGCAGTTTGCTTTTTCGACGTGCTTCTGCAGTGTGGATGCTCTCTTTTGGAAGAAGTTTTTCCAGAAGATCTCTTCTGGAAAAGCTTCTTCCGAAAGAAGCCTGCAGTCTAGATGTAACCTAAGGAAAAAAGTAGATTAAGTGGCTTGCCCCAAATCACACATGAATTGTGTGGGTGAGCCAGGAATCAAACCCAGCTCTCCTAAGCCCACTGCCCATCTTTTAACCCTCTAACACAGCCTGTGGACTTATCTGGGGTTAGCCCCTTATAGGCTGCCCCCACTGTATTCACCTGTGCCTTCGCAGATATGGACAATTGCAGCTCCCATAACTGCAGAAGTACAGGTAAATATAGTGGTGACAGCTTGCCAGAGTTAATCCTGTTGAACCACTGCCTTCTTATTGCCCATTGCTGCTCTAGCATGTGCTGGATTTTAAGGGCACAATCTACCCTTTCTAATCTGACACACCACAGACTGAATGCATCAGGCAATCTCTAGAATCAGAAGTATGAGCTACTGCAGGTTGAGCATTTACAGCTCTATGGCTCATCTGTAACAACTCATATCTTCATTACATTGACACAGAGGTGGAATGTGACACCTTCCTCCTCCCCCACTGGGTTACACAATGTTAGCAATGTCTTTAACTATTCCCGAATTGAATTCTATTGAGTTAAAATTTTTAAAAATAGTACCTTGGAATAGAACTTGATTCTTTTTGGCTTTCAGTCCCATGGTGTATGAAAGCATTTGTCAGGGGCCCCATACTGCCATGCCCTTTTCAGTCTACAGTATTTTAAACTGAGAGTCTCCCAGCATGGCTGTAAATTATTCTAGTTCGGGTGGGCAATAACATAGCGGCAGTTCACCAGGGTTACCCCCCAGTGGGCTACCTCCAGTAGATTTACTTGCATGGCTACAGCTCCCATTGGCCATGGTTCACCAATGGGAGTGGTGAGAAGCACCACAGACTGGGACACTACTTCCTCTAGCTCCCATTGCCTGGGAATGGTGATGCACGTCCGATGGAAGCTGCAATTGCCGGTACCTGTGCAGGTAAATGTAATGGTGGGGGCCACCAGGAGCTAACCCAGGCACACAGGATCTGGCCCACAGGCGAGTATTTGCCCACCCCTGTTCTAGTGTCCGAACCACTGGAGTGTGGTGCAAACTGTTGGAGCTCTGCTAGGAAAGAGCATTTACCCCATATTTCTCCAGGTGATTGGATTTACTTCCACCTCAAATGCAGTGTGTCATGTAAAACTAGAATGATTCCAGATGTACAGAGGTGTGACAGAGATCAGAACCTGGCCTAACATATCAGCTGGGGAGGAGCAGTGCCACTGTAGGCAATCAGAGTAGCTAGTGATGAATTAACTCTTTTTGTTGCCTTGGATGTAGTCTAAACAATGCCGGTTGTGCACACTCACTCCTTACATTTAAGGGCAGAAAATGAAAAACGTATCACTGCTTGTAGGCCTCTTGACATGGTGCCACCAAACTCAGTAAGTGGCAAGATTCCAATATAGGTAAAAGTACTAATTAGAGCATCTAATGGAACATCTTGAAAAATTAAGATTATTTTGTGAAAGTATTTATGAAATATTTACTGTGTGTTAACTTCATTGTGCAGACAAGCCCTAAGCGCATGTTCCGAGATTTTGTTGGACCCTTTGAAAGTAAAAATAGAAAAGAAAAATTTTGAATGTCAACATTTTTTGACTCTTAAATATCTAAGGCTACGTCTAGACTGTAGGCTTCTTTCAGAAGAAGCTTTTCCAAAAGAGATCTTCCGGAAAAACTTCTTTAGAAAGAGAGCTTCCACACAGCAAAAGCACATTGAAAAAGTGATCTGCTTTCTCGAAAGATAGTGTCCACATTGATTGCACGCTATCTCACATTTAAGTTGTGATTACTATAGACAGTGTAGCCACTAGGGCACCTATGCTTTTTCCTGGAGGCCTCTTCTTATGAAAAAAAACCCCTCTTCCCTGTCCACACATGCTTTTTCTCGAAAGAGCTCTTTCAGAAAAAAGCTATATCCTCGTAGAAAGAGGTTTACCATGGTCAGAAAAACCCGTGTTCTTTCGGCTTTCTGTCGAAAGAACGCAATTGCAGCATGGATTTAAGTGTAGTTTTTCCGGACAAACAGCTGTTGTTCCGGAAAAACTCTGCAGTGTAGACATACCCTCAGTGATTAGTGGCTCACCACGAGGGCAATTCATACAGCCAAAAGGAATAAAACAGAAATAGTTGATGCAAAACCATCTCTATAGCATTTCTGTCACTCTTTCACAATTGAATGTTGAATCTTATTTACTGTTGTGCCGGGATTTGGATTATGAAGTGGATGGGTAATTATAATGCAAAATCAAGTATGTTCTCAATTTGGGGAGAAAAGGTAAAATTTTATATCCTCTCTGAAAAATAACCTAACTAAAAATGTTGTAGAGCCAGACCAAAAGCCAGCAAAATCTAAGAGGAAGAAAATACTCCTTTCAGTGTTAGCAGATTCTGGAAAGTAGAATTCCATTTTGCTTATGGTCAAAAATATCTACAGTGTAAAATCTGGCCATGAGGTTTTAGATTGGTGAGCTGAATAAAACCTATAAAAACCCTTGATAAAGACAGAAGGGAAAACAGCTAAAACCAGCTGTGTAGCCACAGAGCTGTGATAACTGGAGTGGCTACCCACCTGAGTACATACCCATGCTAGTTCTGAACAAGCTAAGAAGCTCAAAACAGCAGTGTTACCACTGCAGTGCAAGCAGTGGGAGAGGCTAGCCAGGCCGAGTGCACGCCTAGCTTCTTGGATGGGTATGTCTCCTCAAGCTGGAAATTACATTTGCAATTCAAAGTGCAGACATACCATATGTCAACTCCCCATCTTTAATACTCATCAAGACCAAACTTGCTATGTTCTGGTTACAAATTATAACACATTTTCAGGAATCTTGGTGGTGATGTCAATGTCTTCATTTTTTTTTAAATGTATTTCTGAGAACAGGACTTGCTCACGTTTCAGTTTACTGATCTCAGTTCTAATTCACTTATTTATTGTATTCCTGGTTATCAGTGCATATTCATTTTCTGTCTTGATGACACCACCAAACCTAGTATATGTCTGGTTCATTCTGAGCATAAACATAGTTACTCTTGTGACTCACGTGGCAAGGTCTTTGCTCAGGCTGCCTTGCCCTGGGACCCCTTCTTCAGCCACAAATCACCAGGAGAGACGGTCTTGTACAATCACCGTGTCTTTTTATTGCTTGTGCCAACTTCCCACCACCTTCTATTTACAAAGCTTTATTTTCCCACAGGCTAATTCAACTACCTTTTCCTTCCAACTGGGGGACACACTCTGCCTCATCCACCTCCTCCTTGGCTGCCTTATCTAACCCTCTGGCTAATGAGGCCCACAGCTGCTTCCCATTAGCCCTTCAGGCCTGGGCTTGCTCAGCTGGCTTCCATTGCCCTTTCCGCTGTAGTGGCGGAGCTCTGGCTTAGCCAGCAGTCTGTCACACTGAATATTCTTGGCATATGAAGAAAAACCAAAAACCTTACCAGGTTAGTATGCACAGTATCGCTATTTTGTAAATTCCTGCTTCTCAATGAGTGGTTTCTTAACCCTTCTTCATTTATAACTTCATCTTCGCTGTCATTCTGAGAAATAGCAAAATTGTAAATAAGACATTAGTTCAAAACCAGAATCAGACCTCTTTCTTTAATGTAGTACTAGTTAACTATAGATGTGAAAAGCCAGTTTCTGCTCTTTCCTTTAGCAAGACAACAGAGGAACAGGGTTGCTCTGTGCTCTGATACTGATCCGCACAAAGAGGGCAGTTGCAGTGTTGTGACAGCAGCAGCAGTAACTGGAGTCCCAGGCCTTTTAAATTGCCACCAGAGGAACCCGTCCCCTTCATATTCATTATAGAAGGTATTACTGTACCTCCTCTTAATAAGCTTTGGAAAGGTGGTTCTCATCTGAGCACCAGCGTTCATGGATCTCAGATACCAGCCCAGGACTCTCTAGGAGCGAATATGTTCTAATCCACCTCCAAGTGATCTATTAAGAGAACTCAAAGCTCAGCTCAGCAGAGGATGCCAATCCTGGGATCTGACTGGGCAAAACTCCAAGGATCCTAATTGGTTTCCTACTTCTATTTAAACCAAACAGAGGTACAGAAAATCATTTTTGAAACTGGGTTGTTGTTCCCTGCTTAGGACTGCCTCCTCTGCATTACCTGCTCCTGCTGCCTGACTTTGATTTACTGGTATCCTGACCCAACCTACTACTTGACCCTGACTTCCAGTCTGCCTTCTGGCTTATCTCAGGCTCTGATCACCTAGTAATTGAATCTGCCTGGCACCTGACACCTGGATTGGCCTTTGGCCTGTCTCAGGGCTTGTCATCACTTCCACAGAGATCGACACTGTGGCAGTCAATCTTCCAACATTTGATTTAGCCGCAGGTCTAGTAAAGACCTACTAAATTGAAAACTGACGGCGTTCCTGTTGAACACAGTACTTCTTACAGTCGTGAGGAAGAAGGGAAGTCGACAGGAGCATTTCTCCCATTGACCTCCTGATGTGGGGCCACCCCAGAAAATCGATGTAAGGTACATCAATTCCAGCTATGCAACTGTCATATTGAATTGAATATCTAACATCAATTTTCTCCACCAGTGTAGACGTGGCTTCAGATTCTTGTCTCCTGGTATCCAGACCCAGCCTGGTTTCTGACTTCTCCTCTGACCACGAAGACAGTCTCCCCAAATCTCAGTCATGAAATTGTTTGGTCAGGAAGATGCTTAACCACTGCCTGAAAATTAATTCCCCAAATGCTGTAAATATTTGATACTCAAGTGGCTTGTTATAATAGTAACCATTTATAAGATTACTTTATTCCAGATCAATACATAAAAGATATTACTACACATACAGCATTGGTATCAGGAAATTATTGTATTACATAGCTGAATTTAGATACAAACCATTTGCAAGTGAATATCATGAAAGAGGGTTATAGCATCTTAAGCTTTTAAGAAATAAATAATCAAAGGTTTTTTTAGTGGAAACATGAGCTTAGATATAACAACATATTTCCCAACTATACATATTTTCTTTAAAAGGTAAACAAAGGAATATTTTAGGCTATATAAAAATCGGTGTCCGTAACAATACATTCAGAATTTTTTGTATGGGTTTCAAACTGAGATTTTTCTCTTTGAAGAGAGGAGGGGGAAGTAATGACAAAACACTTCTGGGTTCAGCTTTTGCGGCCTTGATAAATATAGAGTGACACACCATTTTTCTTTCAGATACACACAAAAGTCTATCTTCAGATCCCATTCAAAGGGGGAGGCATCATGCTCTTTGAGAAGACACCTCTGGAGTGTAATTTAGCAAGATTACAATTTATGGTGTGTTCATTCACAGAACATTTTATGCAAGGCAAAAAAAATCCCAATAGGTCATTCTAACTATGGAGAAAAGTAAAGCAAAATAGAAGTTACAAAACTGCATTCCAGTATGTGCAATTGGACCTGGAAGTCATAATTACAGCTTTATGGCCATGGAGGAAGCATAAAGCTGTAATTATGCTTCCTCCTTGAAGCTTTCACACACATTCTTTTATTGGGAGAAAGTAGGGATTTCCTAGGATTTTCTTTAATAAGCTTTACATTTTATAAAATAAGCAATAAAAACATAAACATGTAAGCTATTACTTTGGAAGCATCATGTGCATGAAAGTAATTGTAATGGTCTTCTGAAATCCAGTAAAGGAAAAGGTAAGTTTGTAATAACCTAAAATGATGATAAGGTATCATTTTACTAACCATTTTTGCATCAAGCTTCACAGAAGTTTCAGAGATCATGGTAGATATGGCCCATAGAATTCATGCCTTATATTATGTATGTTCTTATGAGAAAGAAGAAAAGTATCTAGCTAATCACAGGATTGCTAAACTTTTAAAATACCTATACTTCATAACTACTTGTTTTTTCTGCAGATATGATGGATTGTACAATGTATAAAAACTGGTGATCTCACTTTCTATGGCCAAATTCTGGAATCTACATAAATAATCAGCACAGTCTGATTATCAAAATTCTCAATATGTGTTGAGCCATCTCCTGAGAATTTTGACAACCAGACAGTGCTGACTTGTAGAGTCTCTGCTTCCTCCCTTTACTTGCTATGATAGTTCGGATCTGTTGGGGTTTCCTGGTTGCAAAATAGCACCTGGTTGAATGTGGAGGGTTTGTCCCATTGTGAAGTTATTCTGTAAACCTAAATGATGTCCTCGTAGCATCAGAAAACAGATTTCTTTGCCATAGCCTGTCTACATAGCCATGTCCTCTGAATTTGGAACCATTTGTTTCACTTCTCTTGTCCTTCCTTTACTTCTATCATACCAGTTTTGAATAAGAATATTCTAGATGTGACTCCACCGCAATCTGTTATACAAAGCCAGCACAGTTTCCGCTTTTGATTGTTTATTATTCTGTCTAGACATAGTGCACACCCGAGAATTTTCCCAGATGATGAAAGATGGGCTAACACCACAGCACCAGGGTAACTACTGAAAGGTTACAGATTGCTTAGGAAGGAGCTGTTATATTGTTGTTAGAGATTAGTTAGCATGACTTTGAACCTCAGTGCTTATTTAGTGTCTACATATACAAATGATACTCAGTTGCTTTTAATGTGTAGAAATATTTGATTTGTTTACTCATCGTAATAGTTGCATGTCCAAATATAAGTACATAACTGCTTGTGCTTTTGTTATTGTCTGGGTGTTCAGAGCCTTTTGGTTTATATTTGACCTGTCAAATTCATCTCCTCAAAGTTTCAGACATTCATTTATTCAGTTGTAAATGAAGATGTTTTATAGGGATTCGTCAGATCCCCTTTTTTCTCTAGCATGCTGTTCATCCTGGATTTGTTCTTTATCCTGCCTTTTCTGTTAACTAGCATGTCACTGTCATTTATAAAGGTATCAATAGGCATGTTGTGTTGTGTGAGAGAATTTTCCACATCAGTAATGTGAGGTCAAAGAGTCTGGGACTTCCATATCAATTGTTGTCAACATATGCTGCAAGATATCAAAGCTACCGAACAAGAGAGAAATATTGATTACTTCCGTACTGAATTCAAGCAAATATCCCTCGCACATACAGTGCAGAGAGATGGAAGATGAATCAGTAAATTTAAATTCAGTGAGTGCAAAGTGAAGAGGCACAAATTGTGTATATTAAGCCCAGTTGTGTACACTCAATATTTTTAAATGTTTAAATCAGCTGTGCAGAACAAGGCAGCTGGGTGGGTGATGTAGGCAAGGGAAGGCATTGCCTTCCCCAAACTGCCTATGCTCCCTGGCTGCCTGGGAGGGCTGAGGCTGCATTAGCCCGGATCCATGGCTTCCAACCCTCCAGCTGGTCAGGAAGCATCAGGCTTCAGGGCTGGGTGGGGCTTGGCTCCATGGCGGGAGGTTGCTGAAGGAGCATGGTCTTGGATGGAACGGGTTGAGCCTCGGGCATAAGGGGCAGAGCTGGGGCTGTGTAAGTCCATGATTCAGTGAATGGGCAGGTAAGAATGTGATGGACAGCTGAGGGGTTTGCCCAACCTAGCTTAGAGAAACCAGTAAGAAAGCTGCTCGCTGTAACAGCTGACAACACTTTTGATAGGTGGAGAAGTAAGACCAGAGGAACTAAAGCAGAAAGAGAAGACACAACTCTTGATGCTGCTCATTTAAACAAAAATCACAGAAAGTCATAAATATGATCCTGACTTCCTGCTCTACCCTCTGACTTGTATTGTGTTCTCATCATCTGGCAGCCTGATTCATCCTATCTCCTGACATCCCTATTGCTGTGGCATTCACCATTTATTGGTGTTTAACTCAATGTATACTTTGTATTTGCTGGTTACTTTACAAGTCAAGTGGCATTGAATATATAGGAGTCCCTCTGACAAGTCCTCAGTACGTGCCACCTACCATAGGTCTGGGAAGGAGGAGGTCAAACTTATTAATTAGAAGCAGCTTTAATGAAAGCCCAGAGTCTTAGCATTGACTTAGAGTAGTCTTCAGATAACAACACAATTAGGGTGTTTGAAAGATGACAGTTAGCTCTATACAGTGGAAACTAAATTTTATTACACCATGTTTAGAGCTCGATTGTGCCTTTAATGACAGGCTTGAGTAGGCCACAGCATGGCACAGATGTCCAGATGATTAAATTAGAGAGCTGTTTACAGGTGTGACATTAACAACATTCAAGCCTAGATGGCACAATATTGCATAGCCTCCATGCAACACTTACGTATGTTGCAGATATAAAGAGAGAGACACAGACACATGGGACACGTTTCAACATCTGACATTAACAGTCTGTTCAATAAGCACATGGCAGCTCTCTATGGTTAAACAGACATAATAATGTATCTGTTCCTTAAATTATGTGGCATTTTCCAATGAAAACATCTATTAAAAACCTGAAGACATTGACAAAAATGGTTTGTGTTAATTCATGAGTTTTAGCGACAAGATATCTATTGAAACAAGGAATTTAGCATATAGGTTTTATAATTGAAGTGTTACAGTTGTGCTACACATCAGGGGTAAGAGCATGGGTGTTGGGTAGAAGAGGCAAGGGAAGGCAAATCTTAGTGCTTCACCTCTCCCCTCTTCCTATCCTGACAGTTCCTGTAGGCTCCCACAGCAGGCTGTTGCATCCTTGTGAGTCTTCCTCCAAAGTGCATCTATTAACTTAAAAGTAAAAAGCCTTCCATCCTGCCAGACCTATTAGTGTAACACTGAACCTGAAAAAGCCATTAGGTGGTAATGAAACCATTTAACAGGCATGTGCCAATCCAGAGGTATATACGGTCAGCTTCTGAACTTACTGACAGAAAACAGCTGTGCATTACCTTAATAGTTTAAAATTTGCTTTAAATATTTCATTACTTTGTTGCTGAAGATTATAAAAATCACACTGCTAAAGAATCCTTGCATAGATTTTTAGATGCAAAATCTGAATGTTCAGCTTCAGCCTTAAATGCTTGGATTTTCAGACATATAGCTTTTAAATAAATTATTCAAAAGACCACCTTTATCTAAAATGCACATTTTAATTTTAATTACTGGAGTACAAAAAACTTGCTCCCAAAGTCTCCCTGTCCTTTCTGTACATCCCTGCTGTAATTTTATTCCCTTCAGCCCCCTTTGAAGAGAGCCCTCTTAAAGGGACAACATTCCTTTTCTTCCAGAAAGCTGGACAAATGAGTACCCCTTTCTTTACTTCTGACTAGATGATGAACTAAATTTAAGAGAACCCTCCACCAAATCAATACCTTAGTAAGATACAAAAGTCCTTTGTTATGCATCAAATCTTTGGAAACATATTTTTAACAAAAACATATGATGAAATGTAATAAACATATCTATTATTTTGGAGGTCACACAATAAATTAGTGTTTCCTTTTTCTAAAAGTAATGAATTTTGTTATGAGCACACTAAACCAGCAGTGGACAAATACTGCCCCACAGGCCTGATCTGGTTCACCAGGCTTAGCCCCGATGAGCCACTGCTGCTATATTCACCTGCACCTCTGAATGTTCACAGGTATGGGCACCTGCAGCTCCTGTTCACTGCAGATTGTTGTTCCTGGCCAATGGGAGCTATGGGAAGCAGTATCCTGATCCATGCCACTTCCCACAGCTTCCATTGGCTGGGAAAGGTAATCTGCAGCCAATGGGAGCTGCTAGCACTCGTACCTGTGAAGGCACAGGTAAACATAGTGGCAGCGGGGGCTAACCCTTGTGAACCATTGTCACTTGTGCACTAAACTGATCCAATTAATTTAAAAATAATGTAGGATTGCCAGGTGTCCAGTTTTGAACCAGATAGTCCAGTATTTGAGCTTTCTGTCTGGGAAACAAATTGAGAAAATACCGGACATATAAATGTCTGATATTTTCTAATTAGGTAAGTTTTAGTATTATCATGAGTGTCAGTACATTGTTGTGTACTGCCTGGCTGGTAGACATGCTCACACCGTGTGATTGTGTCTACCAGCCAGGCAGTATGCAACTACACAGTAGAGAGGAGGGGGGCAGGGCCGGGGGCGGGGGTGGGGCCGGGGCCAGGGCCGGGGCCGGGGCCGGGGCCGGGGCCGGGATAGAATCCCTGGGGCCGGATTTGTCTGTGCACCCCGCCAGGACCATGCGCGGGACAGGCAGTACCCTGGGTTCTTGTGTGCCCGGGCCAGCCCTGCTCCCTGCCAGCCAGTTCCCCCCTGCTGCCCCCCCCATCAGCCCCACTCCCCCCAACCTCCTCCCAGCCAGCCCCACTCCCCACTGGCTGGTTCCACCCCAGCCAGCCTTGCTTCCCACTGGCCATTCCCCCCTCCCCATATCTCCCCTTGCCAGCCCCCGCTCCCTCCGACCTCCTCCCGGCCAGCCTTACTTCACGCCGGCGGTTCCTTCCCCTGATCTCCCCTGGCCAGCCCCGCTCCCCACCGGCTGGTTCCCCCCTGGCCAGCCCCACTCCCCACAATCCACTCCCGGCCAGCCCTGCTTCCCACCGGCCGTTTCTCCCCCATCTCCCCTAGCCAGCCCCGCTCCCCCTGACCTCCTCCTGGCCTGTCCCACTCCCCTCCTAGCTGGTCCCCCCCCCATCTGAGATCAAGTGTGTCCAGTATTTTTTTTGAAATCATCTGCTAACCCTAAAATAATGTCTTTGTTTCAGTATGTTAAATGTGTAATTATCTGGAATGATTACTTTATGAAGTCTTAGGAGTATATTTAAAACATAAAATCAGTTTAGAAATACTAAGAAAATGTAAAACAGAGAAGAGTTGCATCATGTATTTTATAACATTTCATGTTGTATTCAGCAAGGCAGCTGACTTGCCCTTATTTACAAAGTTTTGCAAATAAATCTCTGACAGACTTCAAGGTATATAAAAAAATGGTGACTGACATTTCTTATTCCAAAATTTAGCACTTTTAATTAGGGACCTTTTATATGTCCAGTCTTCACAATCTGGCATGCAGTGAGAAACAGGCTCAGCTTTCTTTAGAAAAACATTTTAAAAGAGTGGTTTTTCCTCCCCAAATGTCATTAGCTACATTTAGGTTCAGAGTTTTGGCTGGTAGGGGTGAGCAGAGAGGGGGAGGGAAGAGAAGGAGACGGTGTACAGGGGCCTCGACAGAGTGGGGGCAGTGCCTGGGCAGAGCATGGGCAGGACCACAGCCAAGGGATCTTGCCTCCTCAAGCTATAGTGTCACCCACTGCCCATGGGTAAGAGTGTTCTATAGGGGGTGGATAAAATTCAGTGAAGAAGGAGCTATGTATCTTGTGGTCTATGCATGTAAGCTGCTGCTACTTATCTCTCTCCATCACTCCTTTTAGCTACCTCAAAATTATTGGCATGCACTAAATGGTGCCACTTTCCTGGGATGGTTTTAACTGTAGTTGGATTTGCCAAGAGTGCAACGGCTACTGTACAAGTCACAGGTATTAACTTTGTTGTTCAGAGACACTTCTTGGAAGCTGAAGCTGCAAATGAGGAGGGAAGAGGGCTTATATGATAGAGATTGTAGTTTCTTAGGCATACGTACCATTACAAAACAGCTGGAAGGGGAGGTGCACTCATTGGAACCATTACAACAAACAACTCTAGTGGAATCTATGTAACACTAATGAAAAGAAGTTGATCCTGATATCTGCAGACTTTAAATGTGAATTTTTTTTAAATTTGGTGCCTGCCTACATACTACAGTGATGGCTATATTAGAAATAAATTTGTTAAATAGGCAGCATGCCCCCTTTCAAGGTTGCCAGTAGATTACTGATTTTTTGTGTATGCTGTCTGTCACTGTCTTGTGTAATAGTTTATGCTGGTGTAGTACAATGAGAATGCTGTTATGTTATCTGGGGCAATGTGCTTAAGTATCTGTAGACAAGGGGAAATGGAAAAAGCTAAACTAAGTAAGAAATAATAAGTAAAAGCAATTGCTCTTTTTACTTGTTATGGCCTGTCTGTCTTAGTCTTTCAGTGCCTGAAGGAAAACATTGTTATGACCCTTTGACCACAAACCAGTCAGTTCCACTGAGCCCTGTTGAAAGCTGTCTTATTTACTTTCTAAAACAAACTCACTGCAGCAGATTTACTTTGTCCCTGTCTTATTTTCTGTTATTTTGTGGTTTAATCATTAAACAGTTCATACACATCTGAGAGTTTATGTTGATAGGGTGGTACCAGAGATTTAAAAGGGGTTTAAATAAATTAATCATTTTCCTCAATGCCCTCATGTTCATGGCCTGGAGAATTGCTGACTACTTTGACCTTTTCATTGTACAGCAGAGAAATTGTTGGTGATGTAATATAATACAACCAGAACAACAGAAACTACCAGACCATCATGCTTTTGAAGAGATTAATACTTATGAGAAATAGAAGGAAAGAGGGAGAGCTAATGATCTTGTTTTTCTCCCAGGCCTCTCTCAAGTGATTTATTTTTGTGCACAGGAAGCTAGATATTATCTTCTGATTTTCATCTTTTGAGGGAATGAGTCATATGTTACAAATAGAATCCCTTTATAATGAAACATTATTTTCTTCCAGCAAAAACATCCCTGTTGGTCAAATTCAGGTCTGATAATCTGGAGTATGGACCACTGAAGTCACTTGTATCCAGTTCTAAAAGTATGCCACTTCACTAACTTCATAGAATTTGAATGCTCTTATGCTGTCTCAGTTGGTTCTATGATTCAGCTGATTCAGAATTGCAATGGGCACTTCACGTGTTGAAGTAATTTGAAACTCTGATTTCACTATGGCTGTAGTTTCTCTCCGAGCTCATAGCAAGACACTGCATTAGTAATAACTATGGTTTATTGTTGTGTTTTAGTTCAGTCAGCAAAATGTATACTTTGAAAAAACCCTCCACAGATACTATCAGATTGATGTGAATATTTCCATTAGAATGCAGAACATAAAAGGAGTCACATGGATGCTCTATAGTACCAGCTTGAAGCTTTATGTCAGGGGTGAGGAACCTTTTTTGGGTTGAGGGCTGCTGACCCACAGAAAAATCAGTCTGGAGGCTGCACACAAGTGAGAAGCCCCTGACTGAGAAGGAGAAAGACATTCCCCTTGCACACCAGAGCCTAGGGGGGCCCAGGCTAGTAGACTGTGTGCTCCAGCCCTGTGGGTGTGTGGCAGGGGGGCTGGAGTGCCAGCGCAGGTTCTCCAATGTGGAGCCTCAAGGGCCAGATCCAGGCAAGTTGGGGGCCGCATCTGGCTCCTGGGCCTGAGGTTCCCCACCCCTCTCTAATGTGAATCTTGACAGGCTTATATGCATGGCCCCCACAACAGTAAAAGCCAAATAATGTCCTTCCCACTCATTCCCCTTGCTGAACTCGGGACAAGGTGGGCTTGGAGGTTGTGCAGGGAAAGGAAGGACTCCTTCCCCAACAAAGCAGCTTCAGATAGTCTCTCGCACCCGTATGCCCCCAGGAAACAATGTCCAGTATATCTGCCTCATGGTGGATACATTGGCCTCTCTGTTCCTTCTTCTCATGTCCCTCCCTTGCTACTCATATCTTGCTGTGCATGGATATGCAGGGAACCTTCACTAAGCTGGGCTCCATGTTGTGCATAGTATGTGGACCCTCTGAGCAGGTTCCCTAAATCCTGCTTGTCCCCTTGTCGCTCCCTGTAGCAGAATGGTGCTCTTGAAGCAGCAAGTGTTGCCCTGAGTGATTATGTATGTGACTATTTTTCTTAGGGTAAGAATACTTCTTTGATTAGAAGTTAAAAGTTGGGGTTCTAATACTCTCCCTTCTGTTAATTTTGCTTGCTTTTATGAGGCAGATGTCAGCACCACAGTGATGACTATTTCCATCACCCTCAGCTGCAAACAAAGCAGGCACTGTAAATTAACAATCCTACTAACAACTGAATACGATTTTAGTCTGAAATGCTCTGCACAGAGTGGTAAAAGTCAGTGATGAGATCTGTGAGCACAGGTGATATACTCTGACTTCAGGAACCTGAATGTGAACAAGAGACTTCTCAGCTATCCCAGCACTCTGGGTAACAAAGAAAGGCTGTAAAAGGAGCCTCGGTAAACGTGCCAGCTGTGTTCGGTCCCTTTATATAAGAATCTTGGCACAATGACAGCTTATGCCTGCAAGTGTGCTGTGAAATATTCGTATGTGCAGAGCAGAAGTTGTTCTCTCTTGGTGTAGATATCAAAAGTCTATCAATTACTTTCCAACCCCCTACAAAAATCAGGCTTACCTGAAAGGAAGCATTATAGAATCCATCTGCTCCTGAAAGAGCACTGCTATTTTCTTTCAGCTCCATCTGTGTAGCTTGAACAGGGGATTTCTATATGCCTGTTCAAAGCTGTCTAGGGCATAGGACGGCAGGCTGGCAGTAGCAGCAGCGTATAGTTAATCCATTTAGTATTCTGTTTCTATTACTCAAAGTTTACCTGGCTGTGACCACTCCCATGTTGCTCTTATATTATTCATAGCTCCACCTTCTAGCTCTTTTGAAACATCCCAGTGCACGTAAAGGCAGGGTAAGAAGCAGAATTCCAAGCCTATTAACATGACAGAAGGATTGATACACACAACAAAAGAAAAGCCTTTCTGAGTGATCCAAAAGCAAAATATGTATTTTTACATAACCCTTGTTCACACTCTCAAAGAAAGCATGTAGTGCACTTCTAGAAAATCCTCCTCATTCAGATCTTTAGGAGGCAGCACTCATTTAATCTTTTGTGATGCACTCTTAAACTGCCCATGAAAATATACGAAAGAAAGTATGTGCTGGTAAAACAAATGACTAATAAAAAGTCAAAATAGGCAGAGACCTAGAATATTCAAGACTTTTTTTTTCAAAAGATCAGGCACTGAGATAATGTACAACATGTGTGCAATTTTATGTTTAAGTTGCATGCACTGTTAAGTGTCGTTCTTGCAAATTGAATAGACAACTAACCAACAGAGTCTCTGCCTCCCAGAGTGTAGGGTAAAGGGGCCTTTTGTGTAGATAAGAATCAACCCCAGCTGTTTCTACAGTCAAAGCAAACAAGCAGCCCTCAATCCCTAAGGTCACTTCAGGTCTTCATTATACAGTATATAGACACAAAAAAGGCAAAGGCTTTTTTTTTCACACCCCTGACCAATGTTCCCTCTAATTTTTTTCAATCCATGTGCAAGATACACTTTGTTATATGCACTGAGGCATGCGGAGATGTGCATCGCCAGTAGAAACACATGCTGTTAGCTGTGGATGCTCTGCTAATCAGCTGAGCGGCATTTGAATCTCTCCTGGGTGGCCACTCAAGTGCTTACACTGCTCCTGAGCCAGAAAGTTGCAGCACAGTAAAGTGCCAGTGTAGCTTAGCCACTGGAGTAGGTCTATACTAAGAACATAAGAACATAAGAATGGCCATACTGGGTCAGACCAAAGGTCCATCGAGCCCAGCATCCCATCTGCCGACGGTGGCCAATGCCAGGTGCCCCAGAGAAGGAGAACAGAAGACAATGATCAAGTGATTTATCTCCTGCCATCCATCTCCTGCCCTTGTTATGAAGGCTAGGGCACCATACTTTATCCCTGGCTAATAGCCATTTATGGACCTAACCTGCACACTTATTTCAGAATAAGCTATTCCGGAATAGTTATTCCGAAATAGCTTATTTCAAAATAGCACGTCTACACTGCAGGGAAGCCTCAAAATTAGTCTGAGGCAGGCTTCCCTAATGTAGACATGCTATCTCGATTTAGAGCCCCAGGAGGAATCATATATATAGTAGCCCAATGTCTGTGAGTCTGTAATGGTGACGTACACGGCCCCGCCCCCTGGCTGTGTACGTCACCGCCCTGCCCCCCTTCCCCTCCCGCCGTGGCGCTCGGCTGAGTGCTGCGCCCCTCAGCTGGGCCGCTGCGGGGGAGCCAGCGGCGCAAGCGGCCGTTTGGGCTCCCCCGCAGAGGCCCGGCTGAGCGCGCAGCACTCAGCTGAGCACCATGGCCAGAGGGGATGGGGGGGTGGGGCGGTGACGTACACGGCCCCGCCCCCTGGCCGTGTACATCACCACCCTGCCCCTCCTCCCCCACGGTGGCCCGGCTGAGCACGCAGCACTCAGTCGAGCGCTACGGCAGGAGGGGTACGGGGGGCGGGGCGGTGACGTACACGGCCCCGCCCCCTGGCTGTGTACGTCACTGCCCCGCCCCCCTCCCTTGCAGTGGCCCATCTGAGCAGGCAGCACTCAGCTGAGCACCACGGCGGGAGGGGAAGGGGGGCAGGGAGAGACGGAGGGGAGAGAGAGGCAGGAGGAGGAGGAGAAGAGAAAGGGAGAGTGAGAGGCAGGAGTGGGAGAAGAGAAAGAAAGAGACGGAGAGAGAGGCAGAAGGCGAGAGAGGCAGGAGGCGCAGGAGAGCTGAGAGAGAGAGGGGGAGGCAGTAGGAGGAGGAGAGAGAGCGAGAGAGAGAGAGATGGAGTGAGAGACCGGAGGCTCAGGAGAGAAGACCAACGTGGAGGAGAGACCTGAAAATCCCATCTTATGATGGGCTAATTGGCTAGTAACTTAGAATGGCCCTGGTGAGGAGCTATTTCAAAACAGCAGCAATGGAGCATCTACACACTCCTTATTTTGAAATAGCTGTTTCAGAATAGGTGTTATTCTTCGTAGAATGAAGTTTACAGAAGTCGGAATAAGCTGGCCCTTATTTAAAAATTATTTCGAAATAACAGAATTGCTGTGTAGACGCTCGCATTATTATTTTGGAATAACGGCCATTATTGCGAAATAACTTTGCTTTGTAGACACACCCTATGTGGCTAAGATGCATGTGTTTACAGTTCTGCAGGGAAGCAGATGCTCCTACACAGTGGACATGCATCACCTTACAGCAATTACAAGAGAAAACATATGAGATTAATGCTCTAGAGAAGACAAATATTGAAAAGCACACATTTCACATCCTTCCCTTGTAGCCATTCCCCAAAACAGATGGGAGTTTTTTTCAGTGTTCTCTGAGAAAGATATCAAGCTATTTGAAAAGGCTGATTGCAAAAAACAAATCAGGGCTTCCAACCTATGGGTTGGAACCCAAATATGGGTCGCCATTACATTTCAAAAGGGTTGCCAGGTTTCTCCCCAGGTGGCTCTTAAGGAACCATTCACACTTTTTTTTGAATTGCCCTGGGTCACCACATCTTCCTGAATTGTCAAAATGGGTACCCATCTGGAAAAGGTTGGGAACCGCTGTGCTAAATACAGAAATACAAGTCCTGATAAATAGATGTGACTCCTCACCTTTGTGCTTACATAAGAATTTACCTTTGAATAGGAGAAAATGATGGCAGTTGATCTAAATGAGAAGCCTTAAAGCTGTTGGAGGTGGAACTGATAGCCATATTCAATGCCTCCTGTGGAACAGATACAGAAATTTAAATAGTAAAAGATGGAGATTTCTGGCAAGCAAATAAAGGTCTCAATCTTCAAAGCAAGGCTGCCATCACAAATGGGACTAAACTACATTAACCACAAAACTCTAATCACAAGGAACAGCAAACAAAACTGTAGAACTCTGGAGTGGTGAGTAAAGGGGTAGCACATGTGTTTAGAAGAGGACTGGAAAGGTAAGCCCATATATCAAAGGCCTGGCATGAGGCCTGAGGCCTTGGCAAAAGTAGTTCAGACTTTGCTAATATAAAGCCAAGTTGAACTTGGAGTAAGAGGCAGGCCCCGCTCACAAAATCTGACCAGAATAGGGCGGATATTGCAGAAACACACATACCTAAGAGATACAAGGCACAAATCATGTAAGCATATTCCAGAAGGATGGTACCAGGACACCCCGTTACGAAACATCTTTGTGCCAGCATGTTCTCCACAGATAACAGGAATGTCATTCAATTTGCTCTTCCAAGTCTGCTTTGAAAGTCAGTCATTCAGCCTTGCTAGACCATATATAAACCAAATTGTTTCTGTACATTTCCAGTAGATGAGCAGATTCGAATTTTTACAGAACGCAGAGGTCTCAACCCACACCAGGGCCTCATTGCTGTAGACACTCTGCCAATGTATAGGAAGATCTAGTCCCTGCGCCAAAGAGTTTACAATCTACACAGAGAAGACAGACAAGTTTGAGAAGAGGAATGCAATATATAAACAGAGTAAGATTGATGATTTTTTAAAAAATCGAGGAGACGTTGGTAGTAGGGATGTTAAATATAAGTTAATTGAATCGTCAATTAACCTCAAATTCTTATCCGTTAGTCGACTATTCTATAGTCCCCGGGGAGCCCCTGTCTGGAGGGGGAGGGGTATGAGCTTCTCAAGCCAGAACTGAGCCTGACTGCCTGCCCACCTGGCTCCTAATACACTTAAAATGCAGAGCTGCAGCGGGGACCCAGTGAAAGCCAGGGCTGAGCTGGGCTGCTAGCCCGCCTGCTAAAAATTTACTGGCAAGAGGTGGGAAGGAAATGAGTGTAGTCTATAGAATTAACCTATAAGCTTTTGCTTATTGGTTAATCGACTATACTATTACATGCCTAGTTGGTAGCACTTCATAATGAAGGGCACTTTGGACTTTTTTTTTTAACGCCACTCTCCTACAATGCTTCTCAGCCTTTCCAGATTACTGTACCCCTTTCAGGAGTCTGTTTTGTATTTCAAATTCCAAGTTTCACCTCATTTTAGAACTACTTACTTACAAAATCAGATCAACATTCAAAAAAAGTGTTATAGCACACTGAAAAATGGCTTACTTTCTCATTTTTACCATATAATAATAAAATAAGTCAATTGGAATATAAATATTGTAGTTACATTTCAGTGTGATACTAGGACCTGTTTTTCACTTGTGACCCTTGTGAAGGAAAAGCAACAATTAAGTTTTTTTCTACATTGAATCTGTTCCTACTTTTTGTCCTGATGGCAGTAATAGAAGAAAATGAGATTTATCAAAGATGTATTGACCCAAAAGTTAACAGAACAAGTACAGTTTCCAAGGTCAGTGTGTTGTTTCTGTACTAAACATTAACACTGGTTATTGTGGAGTCATTAAAACTCATTTACAGACCACAGTCTCAGGACAGTCCATGCAGATTTTCTTGCTGACTGGCAGAGAGGCTACATTCATTTTGTCAAGATGTAAACAGCAGTGTTTCTTACCCACTCCAGTGGAGCTGAGTTGTGTTGAATGTTGAGGGAAAGGATCTTGAAATCAGATGTCAAATCGAATCTACTATATTGTTAATTTTGTTGCTCTCAATTTTCCCAGTGCTGACATCAGTGACATAGGCATGAAGCCATGGAAAACATGGTAAGTCTTTGTCTCCACATTTTGACTTCTGAAATTCAGTTTTCCTTGATAAAAGCATTCACTTTGTCAAAGAGATTCTGAATGTTAGTGCCATGGCCTTATGTGCACAAATTTAAATCATTCAGCTTGCTAAATAAATTTGCAAGGCAGGCAAGTTAAGTTAACCACACAACTTTGTCAAACACAGAGGCAAAAGTGGATGAATGATCAGAAAGAAACATGAACTTCTCCGCATAATTCAAAGTCTGTCAAGTACTTTCCCTCTTCAGAGCCAGTGAATCTGAGCGTGAAGCAGCAGTCGCTGATGTTCTGACCTCATTTCTTCACAAAGAATGCAAAACAGATGAGCATTGAACAGTTCAGTCTTGATAAAGTTGACAATTTTAATTTTGAAGACTCATTTGAAACATCATGTAGCTAAGACCTCATCTTTTCTGAGAGAAGTGACTTTCTGTGTATAATCCAGTGCGCCTATTGCAAGGAAGGATTTTCTTTCCTGATCCTTGCCACATGTCTGTTCACTCTCCCAGTCATTATGGTGACACCATCAGCAGATGAATTTGCAAGCTTCCGAGGGGTAGCCGAGTTAGCCTGTAACAGGAAAAACTTGAAAAACAACAAATAGTCTAGTGTATCAGCTGCTTTTTTTTTTAAATCAGGCATATATTTCTGCAAGTGCTATAGTGGCAGGCAAAATCAGATCTTCTGTAGTTGTGTATGGCCTCTTTGATTTTACTGTAAGAAGGCTGACAGCATATGACATTTTGAGTGCTTTTGTAGATATAGTTGAAGCTTTTTTTCAATTTAAGCTGTTAAATCTGGAACTCAGAAAACTTTCTTTGAAGAAGTTTTACTGGTTACCCACAGGCACAGGGGGTTTTGTCTTCAAATATTATTTCAAATGCACTGGATTCATACTGTTTGACAGAGTTTTTCTGCAAAGGAAACCCAAAGCTTGAGGTGGATTGCTATTTGTAGATGTGAAGTCATACACAATATACTCCTTGCAGAACCGAGGAATGGGTTTTTCCACTCCTTTTCAATTGCTTACAGATCTCACTGTTGCCACCACTTTCGGCTCCTCATTTTAAAAAATATCTATTTTTTACATTGCATCCTAATATACACCAGAACAACTTCAACATATGTAGTGTATACATCAGTAAATGACAAAACACATGTCTAATATGGTGCATATACACACATTACCTTACTTTATAGTATATATAGAGACATGTAAATAAGTCATCGCATGAAATTTTAGTTTGTATTGACATTGCAAGTGTTTTTTATGTTGCTTGTTGTAAAATTAGGCAAATATCGAGCTGGGTTGATATATCCCCCTGGAAGACATCTGTACAATCTCCAAATTTAACAGTTAGTTTTACTTTCTAGAATATTTGGGTAAAATTTGTAAAAGTATCCAACCCATCAAATACCTGTGAGGCCTGGGTTTGCTTTTTTGAAAACAGAACTTGGCACTTTTGAAAAAAAAGTATTATGAATAAAATATTTGTTATCTTTGTTAGAGAAAGTCATTATATATACTCTATCAAAGTATGCAGTCGGATAAGAATTTACTTCAAAAATTCTTAGAAACCTCTTTTGAGCCCTATATACTGCCCTAACTTGTTATGATCTCTGCACCAACCAGCATATCTACTGCAGTTGCTAAAAATATAACTCTGATTAGATTAGGAGAGAGAGTAATATTGACCAAATTGTTCTATGCCTCTGTCTCAAGTCTTTCACTGGAAACATTCCTTTCTTTCATCTTACTCCACAAAACTATAACTTGTCTGTTCTGTAAAACTGAAACAGACCAGGAGTCATTACACTCTCTGACATATGGAATCTTTAAGATAAGTGGATTTTTTTTTTAACCCCGAACAGGCTAATTGTTCCTAGGGAGCTGACCAACAAATCCGTTCTTAAAAGATCGATTCACTCTAACCTTGCAGATAAGCAATTATCTATATTAGTGACAAATGGGTGTAAAATAACTCCATTCTGAAGTGGTAGCATGTTATATAAAAGCTGTATGAATTCTGAATACAAATTGGGTAGAAAATGTAAATTGGCACAGTTTGCTGGTTATAGACACTGGAGACTGATTATTATAACACAATTACAGCTGCTTACATGCTGCTGTACAGATATAGGTTTGTGTGCTAGAATGTTTGAGGGCACCTTCACTTTTAAAAAAATAAAGGTAAGAGATGCCCAATTGGCTGACATAATGCTGCACAAAAGTTGTTTTACCCTACTCTATTATTCCCAAAAAACCTCCCAGACTGACTGGAGTCTGTTTGCATCCCTTTGGATAAAACAATAAAAAGGTTTTCTACAACAATGGAAATATAGAAACCTTGATTTCAAACCAAAGGATTTGAAAATTAGGCCAGGACAGAAATATCATTTCCAAATCCAATCCTGCGTCCTTTGCTCTGAACATTCATGGGTTGCAAGAATTATAGAATCAATAGAAAAATCTAGTGCCCACTATTTTCTGAGTCCCTGCTGGCCAGCGTTTGTGTCAGTGAAGCTGAAACTTCACAGCAATGCCCAACAGAAAAAAAAAAAAAAGAACTTTTGAAAGAACTGTACCTGGACAAACATATTTACTGTTGTGTGTTATGGTTTAGCAATCATCTCAAAGGAAAGGTGAGAAACAAAACAGGGCCATTGTTTTCAATGGTGTAAAATTTCCCCATTTTGCTAAGAAAAATATTTGCTCTGAAAACTAAGCAACTGATCCTGCACAGATTGTCATTACCAATCCTGCACTAGTCTTAACTTCAATGGGTGCTGTATCAGGCCTATACAGTTTTGTTAAATTTGGACCAGTGAGAAATTAATCCTTATAAGGGCTGTGAAATTTCATGAATCTCACCATTTTAACATATACACAGTTTTTTATAACCACTTTCTCCAGTGGAAAATTTGTATATGGTAATGAAATACGAAAGGGGAAGGGGAAGGACATAGCTACTACTCAATACAGGGGAATATGTAAAAAGTACAAGTAGGTAACTAAGAATTTGGTCATTTTTCCTGGCAAAAGCCTGACTTTTTACTCCGTTTTAGTAAAGAAGAACATTTTTGTGAGTATTCTTCTCTGCTATTGCTCTTGAAACATGGATCTTTAAGTAGCAATACACATGATTAGGTTAAGGTGAGTCACTTCATATTTTCTGAGAATATTTGCAACTTTGATTACAGAACGAGCCACACCTCATGGGACAGATTAGGGTGACTGACCTATAAGGAGCAGCAGAGGGCTGCTCTGAAGTTGAGAAATCAGGAAATGTTAGGGAAACTATGCAGGGTGTGAAAAGCTTTTGCAGGGAAGACTTAGCTCATGTGTATATTGCAAAACACAGGAAAAACCAAAGCACCCCACCCACTCACACTCCTGAGGCAGTGAGTCTCAGAGCCTGGGTCTATAGACTCAGGCTCATGTTATGGTGCTAAAAATAACTGTAAATATTCTCACTTGGGCTATGATAGATATTCCCACTGAAATGGTTTCAGAATTGTAGACCCAGGCTCTGAGACTTGCTGCCATGGGTCTGTGCCCCAGCATAGACGTACCTTCTGAGGTCCAGAGTGCTGAGAGAGGGGGAGCTGAAGTGAGCAGAAAGCTTCTGCTACAGACTCTGGATTCAGGCCTTGAAGATAGAACCTGAGGGTTGAAAAGGGCTGAGCTTCAACTAGGTTAAATCTGGGAGTACTGCAAGAGACCCTGACTGGGAGCAGAGTATGGAAGCCAGAGGGTTGAGCTCCAGTCATGTAAAGCCTGCATACAGCGGTGGATATAGGGCAGGGCGGCTGCCCCAGGCCCCGCGCTTCAATAGGCCCTGCGCCCTGGGCCCCGAAAAACTCTCATCCGCCCCCTACCTGCATGCAAACCTACATTAGAAAGGTAGGTTGGCTAATTACATCACTGAAGGCTGTGAAAAAATGTACACCCGGAATAATGTAAATACGCTGACATAAGCCTCAGGATAGGCAACTCTATGTGGACAGAAGAATTCCTCCATCCTATCTGAGAGGCAGTAGCTAGGTGGAGGATTTACAATATCTGTATTAAAGTGCTAGAGCATCACAGCTGGACCTCTGTAGTGTTCATAGTGTACTGAAAGAGATTTAGAATTGGGAACTAGCTCTGGGAAGAAAGGCTAGGGACTTCCTGCCTAAAGGGAGCATGACTAAACTGGCGTTGGAGCCTGGAGACTCAATTAATGGAACCTCAGTAGAGAAATGCAGGTCTGCCAATGGGGAGGGAGAAAGGGGGGCAATTGTTCAGGGGCCTGGGCAGTTCACCACTGTGGGCAGTGCAACAGGGCTAAGTCAGGCTTCTTGTCTGCCCTTGCTCCATACCACTCTCAGAAGCAGCCAGCAAATCCCTGCAGTCCCTGAAGGGGGAAGGAGGAGATCTCTCTTGATCTGCTGCTCACAAACAGGGAGGAATTAGTAGGGGAAGTAGAGGTGGGTGGCAACCTGGGAAGCAGTGAACATGAGATGGTAGATTTCAGGATCCTGACCAAAGGAAGAAAGAGTCGCAAAATATACACCCTGGACTTCAGAAGAGCGGACTTTGACTCCCTCAGAGAACTGATGGGCAGGATTCCCTGGGATGCTTACACGAAAGGAAAAGGAGTCCAGGAGAGCTGGTGGTATTTTAAAGAAGTCTTATTAAAGGCACAGGAAGAAACCATCCCGATGCTCAGTAAGATAAGCAAATATGGGTAGGTAACCAGATTGGCTTACTGGGGAAATCCTTGGTGAGTTTAAACACAAAAGGGAAGCTTACGAGAAGTGGAAACTTGGACAGATGACTAGGGAGAAGTATAAATATATTGCTCAAGAATGCAGGGGAGTTATCAGGAAGGCAAAAGCGCAATTGGAATTGCAGCTAGCAAGGGATATGAAGGTAACAAGAAAGGTTTCTACAGGCATGTTAGTAATAAGAGGGTGATCAGGGAGGGTGTGGGTCCCTTACTGGATGAGGGAGGTAACCTAGTGACAAATGATGTGGGAAAAGCTGAAGTACTCAATGCTTTCTTTGCCCCTGTCTTCACAGACAAGGTCAACTCCCAGACTAATTCACTGGGCAACGCAGTATGGAAGGAGGTAGACAGCCTTTGATGGGGAAAGAACAGGTTAGGAACTATTTAGAAAAGCTAAACATACACAAATTCATGGATCCGGATTTAATGTATCCGAGGGTACTGAGGGAGTTGGCAAATGTCATTGCAGTGCCTTTGGCCATTATCTTTGAAAACTCGTGGAGCTTGGGAGAGATCCCAGATGATCGGAAAAAGGCAAATGTAGTGCCCATCTTTAAAAAAGGGAAGAAGGACAATCCAGGGAACTACAGACCAGTCAGCCTTTCCTCAGTCCCTGGAAAAATCATGGAGGGGATCCTCAAAGAATCCATTTTGAAGCATTTGGCAGAGGGGAAAGTGATCAGGAATAGTCAACATAGATTCACAAAAGGCAAGTCGTGCCTGACCAATCTGATTAGCTTCTATGATGAAGTAACTGGCTCTGTGGATATGGGAAAGTCAGTGGATGTGATATACCTTGACTTGAGCAAAGCTTTTGATACCGTCTTCCACAATATTCTTGCCAGCAAGTTAAGGGAAATAGATTGGATAAATGGACTGTAAGATGGATAGAAAGCTGGCTAGACTGTCGGGCCCAATGGGTAGTGATCAATGGCTCGATATCAGATTGGCGGTCGGTTTCCAGTGGAGTGCCCCAAGGATCGGTTCTAGGGCCAGTTTTGATCAACGTCTTTATTAATGACCTGTATGAGGGAATGGATTGCACCATCAGCAAGTTTGCAGATGACATTAACCTAGGGGGAGTGGTAGATCACTGGAGAGCAGAGATAGGGTCCAGAGTGACCTACACAGATTAGAGGATTGGGCCAAAAGAAATCTGATGAGGTTCAAAAAGGACAAGTGCAGAGTCCTGCACTTGGGACGGAAGAATCCCAAGCATTGTTACAGGCTGGGGATGGACTGGCTAAGTAGCAGTTTGACAGAAAAGGACCTGGGAATTACAGTGGATGAGAAGCTGGATATGAGTCAAGAGTGTACCCTTGTAGCCAAGAAGGCTAATGACATATTAGGCTGCATTACGAGGAACATTGCCAGCAAATCTAAATAAGTGATTATTCCCCTTTATTTGGCTCTCGTGAGGCCACATCTTGAGTACTGTGTCCAGTTCTGGGCCCCCCACTATAGAAAGGATGTGGACGCATTGGAGAGGGTCCAGCACAGGGCAACCAAAATGATTAGGGGGCTGGAGCACATGACCTAGGAGGAGAGACTGAGGGTATGTCTACACTACCACCCTAGTTCGAACTAGGGTGACTAATGTAGGCATTCGAAGTTGCAAATGAAGCCCGGGATTTAAATATCCCGGGCTTCATTTGCATCTTCCCGGGTGCCGCCATTTTTAAAAGTCCCCTAGTCTGAACTCCGTGCCTGCGGCTACACGCGGTAACGAGTAGGTAGTTCGAACGAGGTGTACCAGTAGTTCGAATTAGAGAACCTAATTCGAACTACCTACTCTGTGCCGCGTGTAGCCGCGGGCACGGAGTTCGGACTAGGGGACTTTTAAAAATGGCGGCGCCTGGGAAGATGCAAATGAAGCCCGGGATATTTAAATCCCGGGCTTCATTTGCAACTTCAAATGCCTACATTAGCCACCCTAGTTCGAATTAGGGTGGTAGTGTAGACATACCCTGAGGGATTTGGGTTTCTTTAGTCTGCAGAAGAGAAAAGTGAGCGGGGATTTGATAGCAGCCTTCAACTTCTTGAAGGGAGGTTCCAAAGAAGATGGAGAAAGGCTGTTCACAGTAGTGACGGATGTCAGAACAAGGAGCAATAGTTTCCAGTTACAGTGGGGGAGGTCTAGGTTGGATATTAGGAAAAACTATTTCTCTAGGAGGGTGGTGAAGTATTGGAATGGGTTATCTAGGGAGGTGGTGGAATCTCCATCCCTAGAGGTTTTTAAGTCTCGGCTTGACAAAGCCCTGGATGGGTTGATTTAGTTGGGATTTGTCCTGCCTTGGGCAGGGGGCTGGACTTGACGACCTCCTGAGGTTTCTTCCAGCTCTGTGATTCTATGATTCATGTGCTACCTGCCCCTGTCTTGAGTGCCTACTATGCAGTTCCCATTGGCTGGAACTGTGGTCCATGGGAGCTGTGGGGGTAGTGCCTGTGGGCAGTGGTGCATGGAGACCTCTCTGGTCCATCCATGTAGGAATCACTGCTAGAGGAATGGTCCAGTTGCTTTTGGGAGCCACATGAGGTAAGTGCTGACTTCTTGACTCTCTCTGGCATCCAAACTCTCTCCCAGAACCTGTACCTTGCACCCCCTCCTGCACCTAGATTCCCTTCCTTCTCAGAGCCTGCACCCACACATCCCCTGCACCCAAACTCCCACCCAAATCCTTCATCCCCTCCCTTCGAGAACCTGCACCTTGCACTCCCTCCCATACCCAAACTCTGTCCCAGAGCCTGCATTGCCAAATGTCAGGTAGACAATGTCTATGCAGGCACTAATTGTACATGCATGGGGATCCATTGCTTGTTCTGTGGGGCTCAGAATTGTTGTTGGCGGGCCTTGGGGGAAAGCTTTAATTACCTGGGAACTGTGAGTTAATGGGACCACAAAGAAGGGAGAGATTTGTGACAGGTCACTCTAGAGTCTCCTCTTGCCATGAGTGCTCAAGAGATGACCTGAACCTTCTATGGTCATTTACATTCATATAGGCTACATCTACACTGCAGGCTTCTTGCGCAAGAAGCTTTTTGCGCAAGAGTTTTTGCACAAAAAAATTCTTGCGCAAGAGCACGTCCACGCCTTGAACTGCATTGCAAAAGCGATCTGCTCTTGCACAAGGAAGCATCCACACTGCATGAGTGTCCACAGAATGGCCATCAGAGCACTTGTGCTTTTTCCTGTAGGGGTTTCTTGCACAAGAAACCCCTCTGGAGCATCTACACTAGCCTTTTTGCTCAATAGCTGTAGCGCAAAAGGGAGTTATGCCTTGTAGAAGGAGGTTTATCTATACTGGCAAAAGCCCTCTGTTCTGCCATTTTACTGCTGATTTACTTGTGCAAAAGCGCATTTGAGGTGTGGATACTCAGCAGGTTTTTGCGCAAAAACCTTGTAGTGTAGTGTCAGCCGATGGTCAGGACAGTGAATGATGTGTGCATATTATACACCCGAGACTTCAACTGCTGAGACACAAGGCCCCGTCGCAGTGGGCAGTCTAGGTGAGACTGATGGGTGCCCCGAGGAATTTAATGTCCGTGTCTTTACCGCGTGGGTTCGAACCCCATTCCTGGTACCATTGTGCTTGGTTCTGTTACAGCAACTGAAGGAGTCAGGTCACAGCTTAAACAGTTACTATTTTATTGTTACAGGGTAAACTTAGCTGTTAAATGCTACTACTGTGTCACAGATAACACAGCCACTACAAAGGACAGGACAGAAATTACACTAATAAGTCACTTACAGGTACCATGAAACCCTTTTGGTTCTCTGAGCTCTTATTAAATGCATGCAAAACAGACACCTAGCAGGTATATATTCTCACCCCTGCGTTCCAGAGTTGGCGTGGTCAGCGTCTTTCTCTCAATCCCTCGGGAAGAAGTAGGGCGAGGCTGGGCGTCCCACAGACCTCGGGAGACAACCAATACCTGCCAGCAGGTGTAGATGATTGGAGCTCAAATGGGGTGGGCTACTAAACCCCTCTTTATACCCCTTGGGTCACATAGGCTTCTTCCTGGTCTCAAGTGGCCAATGAGGAAAAATGGCTTTGAATGCCAAGTTTCCCACGAAGGGTGCAAAGCATAATTCACACCTGGGAAAATGCAGACAATGGGCACTTCTGGTATATGATGGGCGAAGATTCCTCTCCTGGGACAGTGTAGGCGTGTTAATTACTGGTGCTAGCCATCAGGGCGACGGGAGGCTCCCGGGTCGTCAGCTAGCCCATTTACTGTCTGGTTTCTGTTTATGGTAGAGTCAGGGACAGGCAGCACACCTGCGTTCCCAGAGCATCAAAGGCTGACTGCCTTTCTCTTGCTCTCTGGGGGACGGGAAAACAAGATGGGGTTCATGTCTGGCTACATGTAGATGTAACCATAAAGTGATGATAAAATGCCCCACCAAATTAGAATGACAAATGACCATCTGAGGTGCAAAGTGGTGAAAAAAATTGTAATTCTAACGGGCAAAGTTGAAGAATAAGCCAAAGAAACCTTCTGCTTTGGAAAACAAACAAACATTCCTGTGGAATTAATACTTTTGGGAAAACACCACACAGTTAGCCACAAGATGAGACACAGGCTGTCTAGGTCAGAAGAACTGACCAGAACAGCTGAACTCAGAGGCCTCGAGTACCAGGACTGACCTCTTCTTTACCATTACAACAGCTCTCCTCTGTGCAGCTATAAAATGTGCAGCCCAGAATGCTGGGAAGGAAGGAACAAAGAGGATGCAGAAAGCAATTCCTTGAAGGAAATAGAAATATAAAAGCTCTTTTCTTGCTGTAACTTTGTAGGTGTTTCAAAACGTCCTTAGTGACTTAATGACACCTACATAGTCTCTGAAAAATGAAGCACAAAGGGATGGGCACATAAGGAGGAGAACCTGGCTACATTCCAGTGGACGAAATGCCACAAAAGGTGAATCAGAGGTAAAGGACAGTAGTTCACATATTTTATCTGATAATTGATCAATCGCAGTTGTCATCAAAAATAAAGATAGGATCAAAAGGTCATTTGTTAGGGTGACACTTTGAATGGACATGTATTCCTCTCCTCCTCTCACTGGCTAAGATAGGCCTCTGGTATCTTGGTAGGAATCCCTGATCAGAATCAAAGTAACAAAACATTGTTACTTGATGTTTAGCTGATAATGGAATTCCTGCTTTCTGCTCAATAAGAGTGAAACTCTTGCCTTGCAGAGGGACAGCAGACAACTGAAGTACCACTTAAATCGTCAAGACAGACTTGAAATGGTACTTCACTGGTGCCTGGGTCTAGTGGAAGCCCTTTCCAGATGTGTGAATTTCTCCCTAAGAAAATAACTTTTGCTATAAATTATTCAATTTAATAAATATTGCTTCAGGGGGAGATGTAGGATATGATCTGTATTAAGAATCTCAATATACATTTTCATAGTAAAGGATTTACCCAGGATTGCTCGGGTGCTTAACTCAAATAATTTTTTTCTTCATTTGAATTTTTGCTCTGGGGCGGGGCTTGGGATGAGGGGGTTCAGTTTGCAGGTAGCCTTAGGGAGAGAGGACAACCTCAGCCCTCTCCCATCTCTGCAGCTTGGGGCCGGGTGAGAAGCGTCTCTCCATGGCCACTGCAGCTAGCATAGCTGTGGGGGGAGGGGAGGGTGCATGTTCCCCAGCTGAGGGCAGACAGATATATAGACCATGGGTGGGAACCTTTTTTGGGTGGGGGCTGCTGACCCACAGAAAAATCAGTCAAGGGCCACACACAAGTGAGAAGCAGAAAAGCCCTCTCCACATTTCCCTCGCACACGAGAGTCTAATGGGGCCCAGGCTAATAGATTTTGTGGGCTCCAGCCCCAGGGGGAGGGAGTGGGGTGCTGGAGTGTTAGCTTTGGCTCCCCAATGCTTAGGGGGGGAACCCTGAGCCTTGGGGTCCAGATCCAGGCAAGCTGGGAGCTGTATCTGGACCCCAGGCCTTAGGTTTCCCAATCCTGCCATAGACTGATGCACTCTCTCAAATATATAGTAGATAGCTGTCCCTTTCTCATTTCCTGCCTCCTGCTGGACCAATGGGTTATAGCTATCCCAGTCCCCATCTCTGGTCTCTTGCTGAGCCCGTGGTCATTATACGGTATAACTGTCCCTGCCTGTAGACCCCTCCCTTTCTGTTTTATGAAAAGCAATCACATTTCAGGCACATTCCCTTGTCCTTGCACAACCAAGCCCTTACCTTGCTTTAAGTTATGATAAGATGAAGCTGCATTCCAAATTTGGTGGTCCTAGCACTTACCGTTTAGGAGGAGTTCTTGAATAAACACTCTCATGGACATACAGACACACACACACACAAACTCTCTCTCTTTTATATATATATATATATATATATATATATATTAGAACCCACAGTTTTTTTTTTTAAGTAAGTTTTTAAAATAGGCGTAGGCATCAGTGGCCAATGCAGTCATTAATGCAATACAATCTCACACCAAACCAGATGGGTAACATTGATCTCTGGGTCTGGCAGTATAAAGAATAAACATTTCTTTTAAGATTAAGTATTTGGAAGAAGAGCTATTGCTTTAGCACAGAATAAAAGCTTTTATACAAGGAAACTTGAAGAACTGGAAAGTCCGGAGAGCAATTAAATGCCAGTATACCAGGAACAGAGGTACAAATACAGTAGCATGCAGGTAAATTCCCTTCTTTATGTTTATCATTTCCTTGACAAGTTTAACTATAATTCTGGGTTAAGGACTTCGTAAGGACATTAGAGACTGCTTGATCTAACGTACCTGGAAAACACTTAAATACTCTGATAAGCATTACAAAAAATCCTAAAATAAGTAGAACAGTCTCTGAATTGCCCTTCCTCCCTAATCTTTCAATAATCATTCTTACTTTGGCTCTGCTTAATCTTGGAAGATCGGATCATAGAACTCAGCTTCTGATAGCCAACACTAAGCTGCTTCTTTTGAATGCCACATATTCTGGCCTTCATTAAACTCCTGGGCATGATGATGGAGGGCTACTGAAAAATAAAGGAGATGGATCTTCTGGATGGTCAGAGAAGAAATGAGGTGTTAAAAGGAAGTTGAATGGGAGACCCTAGCAAAACTCATTCTAAACCTGCGTATTAGGCTTCAATTACATGTTGATAAAGTGGTACATGAGCAGTTGGTAATAGCAGGACATAATTTAGAACAAGCATCTATTTAAACTGAATAGTTCCAGGAAGGTGGAATAAAAACCAAACCAAACCAAAAATCAGTAAAAGGCAGCATTGGACGATAACCACATTAATGAACAGGATGTTCTTATAAAGATAGTCCCTGTTGCAGAACATAATGTAAAGACAGATGCAGTATACTAGCAAATGCTGCAGGGCATATTTAAAAAGTAGACAATTTCATGTGTGGGTCACCAAGTAAATAAAACTAATTTTTTTTAACTAGGCCTGTGAAGTTACATACTACATACACCTGAATTCCTTGTCACATCTCATTGTTGTTGCCTCTTCAGGCATGAACAAGATTTCTTTTTGTACGTTTTAGAGCTACTGGCTGCAGTCCATGCAGAACTCATCAGAAAGTTGTTTCTTCTGGTCATATACAAAAACACATAACCAGTTAGCTAAATGCATATTTGTTTCTGACTTACTATATAATACTGTCTAACTCCTCTTTGGCAGCTCCAATTATTTGTGACAGATTATTTATTTTACACAGCTTTACACTTAACTTCTTAATTTTCTTCCAGAGGAATTTTAAACTTCCAAAGCTGCCTAAACCAGCTGCAGAAAAGATTGTTAGAATCAAACCATAATGGGTGGGATTCACACTGTAGATGCAACAGTGACCAAGGACGGGGAGGAGGGAGGGCGGGAGAGAGGGAGAGAGTTAATGAAAACAGAGAAATTTCTTGATTCTATTGCATTGAAGTATGTTCTAGAGGCTGTGGGCCAAATTCTGCTCTCAGTTCTTCCAGTGTAAACCTGGAGTAACTCCACTGAAATAATGAACTTGTTTTGTATTTACACTAGGGTAAGCAGGAGAAGAATTTGGCCACTGTGTATACTCTATTTCTTCTGGGACTTGAACCAAAGGCTATGTCTATACTGTGGCTACGTCGAGATTACATCCCTCTGTTGACAGAGGAATGTAAATGAGGCACTGTGAAAAAGTGCAAATGAAGTGGGGATTTAAATATCCCATGCTTCATTTGCATAATTGCATCATGGCACTCTTTCGAACAAGTGCCATTTTGAAAGTAAAACCACGGTCTAGACACGGTTCTTTTGAAAATGGCAGGCTTTTAAACCCCAAGGTTTTCGAAAGAACCATGTCTAGACTGCGGTCAGGGCTGGCTCTAGGTTTTTTGCTGCCCCAAGCAAAAATTTTTTTGGCCGCCCCCCCCTTTTTTTTGTCTGGGGAGGGTGTGTGCAGAAATGCAGCTTGCACAGCTTGCTGGGGGGTGGGGCGCGTGCTCCAGGGGGAGCCCAAACCCCAGGGCATTTTTATCTCTTCGGAGAGCGCCAGGGACTCCCCACGTGAGGACAATGGGAGGGCAGGTTCATCCACAGCAAGTCAATTAAAGACTTCCAAAGCATGCAGTTGTTCACATCACCTAGTGCTGGAGTCCTGGTCCCACTCCTTACTCTGGAAAGGGATTTTATTATTAGAAGCCTTATAATCACTCAGACTCCAACCCCAACACAGAAGCTGTCCAACTCTTGGTGTCCATGGAGAAGAATCAGACTCACTATACAATGGGACAGTTCAGAGGGATTAAGAGAACTTTTGTTTCAACTCCCCAGCTCAACTGTCCAGAACAAGACAGGCACCAGACAACAAAACTCCACTAGCCTGGAACCTATTCCATGAGCGCAGTCCTGTGCTTTCTCCTTCAGGGACGGACCAAACAGCCTCTGAAGCAGGGTGGATTAATTTAAATAGCTTTGACTTAAATCTCTAATTTTAATCATGATTTAAACTGGCAAGCAGAAAACCTTGGTTTAAATGAGCAATTAATCATTTAAATTATACTTTTAAAATATTTTCCTAAAGGATGGTTGAGTCTTATTGATTAGCAACCTTTAAAACATGTTGATTTACAACTAAATATAACTTTTATGCCAAATTTGGTGCTTCTATTGACTAACCAGGAGAATACACTCCGTACAGCTACCAACTAAATAAATGCCCAAATAATTGTGTAACTTACATGTAATCAGATTCTTAATTTTTACATTTTTATTCTATTACAAAATGGTATATAATAGGAACACTTAAGAGACAGGTTTTACCCCATTTATTATTTGCTAAGTGGTGGCTACTTTTTTAAAAACGTACTATTACATCTATTTCTGTCTGGACGGAAATTCAATTTAAAATAAACAAAACCAGTATTTAATTTTTGTATGAAATAAAACTACCTTAAATGTGAAGGACACATAACAAAAAAGTATCCAAACATATTTTGCATCTAAAATTCATTTATTAAACAAAGGAAATATCCATAGTGAATTTAACAGATTGATTCTAGTCATCATGTTCTTCAAGATGTTAGAATGCTCTCATAACCAGTTTTTTACTGAAAGAAGAGGAAAACAAGTTTTTCTGCTTCGTCAACTCTCGGTTTTGCAACGGTGAATGAACTAATCATTGAATTGAATTAGCTGAATAAACCAGTGTGATAAAAACATTCTCTCTTCACCTGCAGAAGAAGCTACTGCTGATGTAAACACTGGTTCGGGGTGCTTACACAGCAACTTACACTAGTGAACTGGTAGAATTTCTTTAAAAGTTGACAGGACACGTTCTATTTAATTTTTAAATTTAATTCATAAGTTATTTAAATAGGTTATGAAAAATTTAGGCCATAACAATTTTAAATTTAAAGGTATATTATTTAAAACAAAGCCTATTTAAATGGGATCACAATTCCAATTTTCATAAAGCTCTCCTGCCCCAGACAGGAATGGACTTGAGGACATGGGCACTGGGAACACCAGAGTTCCCCTTCCTCAGACAAAGGGGGAGGGAGAATCACCTGGGTCCCAGGCAGGAGTGAGGTTGTCAGGACACAGCACAAGGGGGCTGGGTTCCTGGGCTGGGAGAGGAGGGTTCAGGGCCCCGAGAGTAGGGGGAGGGGGGATTGTTTAGAGAGCCAGACAGGAGATGGGGATCCAGGGTGGGGAGGTGCAGGGTTGCTGGGCAGAGGCCGAGCTGGGGGAGGAGAAGAGTGGGGGAAGGTAGTGGGGGTCATGGGACAGTGGGCAGGGGCACACAGGTGTGGGGGGGACAGCTGGGCAAGGGGGGTTCACAGGCAGGGGAGTTGCGGGGGAGAGACCACAGGCAGGAGGGTGGCCAGCCGGGGGAGTACATAGGTGGGGGGAGCCCATGGGCGGGAGGCAGGGGAGGGGGCTCACCAGAGGGGAGGAGGCCGCACTCACTTGAAGAGGCCGTCGGGCTCAGCAGCTCCCTGCGCTGCCTTCCAGGAAGTGTCCCAGCAGGGGCTGTGCCTTGGGCTGCCCACACAGAGCTCCCAGTGCCCCGGGGCCAGGCACAAGCTCCAAGCAGCTGGGCGCAGGGCTCCCAGCTTGGGGCAGCCTCCGTGGGGCTCCCCGCCTGCTCTCCTACCAGCCAGAATGCCACCCCAAGCATGTGCTTCCTTTGCTGGTGCCTAGAGCTGGCCCTTGTTTGAAAGAGTGCCATGATGCAATTATGCAAATGAAGCATGGGATATTTAAATCCCCACTTAATTTGCATTTTTGAAGTGCCTCATTTACATCCCTCTATTGACAGAGGGATATAATCTAGATGTAGCCTGTGGGACAAAGTCAAATTAAGATATGAAACTTCAGCTATGTTAATTGTGTAGCTTAACCTGGCTTTTGGCACTGTCTACACCCTTCCTTTACTCCTTGTGAAATGAGGGTTACTGGCATTGACAGAGGGACCCCTCTCAGTTTGCATTACCTGTCTTAACACAACCACTAATTTGAACCCTGGAAGATCAACAGCCACAGTTTTGATTTTCTTCTGCAGTGTAGATGTACCCGGAGAGACATACCTCATTTGCAACACTCAAGCTGAGGGAGGGGCATGGATGGGTCTTGAACCCACAATTCCAGATTTTGGAGGCAGTGGGCTTATCCATTAGGCCCCACCTAACTCCCTACCTTCAGCTGATGTCAGCACCATCCTTTCGTGGTGCTCTGCTATTCCCAGGGCAGGGGAAGGCAAGAGTGGGACTTGAACCCACAATTCTAGGCTCTAGAGGCTCATGCCTAAGGCTATGTCTAGACTGCAGGCTTCTTTTGGAAGAACCTTTCTTTGGAAGAGATCTTCCAAAAAAATTCTTTCGAAAGAGAGCGTTGACACACACAAGCACATCGAAAAAACTATCTGCTTTTTTGAAAGTGAGCGTCCATACTCTCATTTAAGCTGTGATTACTATGGACGGAGTGGCCACCAGGGCACCTGAGCTTTTTCCTCTTTCCTCTTCTTCCAAAAAAACTCCCTCTTTCCCGTTCTCTCACACTTTTTTCCGAAAGAGCTCTTTCAAAAAAAGGCTACTTCCTCGTAGAAAGAGGATTACCTACACCGGAAAAACCCCTCTGTTCTTTCGATTTACTTTCAGAGATATACAATTGTGGTGTGGACGTAACTTGGGTTTTGTTGGAAAAACAGCTGTTTTTCCAACAAAACTCTGTAGTGTAGACATACCCTTAGCCATTAGGCCACTGGGATCTCCCCCGACACTCACCTCACTACCTTCAGCTGATGCCTTATCCTGCTTGCCTTCAGCTGATGCTAGCTCTAGCACTCCCAAGATGGTGGTGGCTGCCTGGCTGCTCCTGGGGCGGGTCAGAGGGCGGCACTATCCCAGGCTCCAGAGGCTAATGCCTTATCTATTAGGCCACTAAGACTCTTCCCCCCCCCCCACCTTCAGCTGATGCCAAGGGTGGCTGCCCAGCTGCTCCCGGGGTAGGCAGGAGAGTGTGTGGGTAGCACTGAAACATACAATCCCAGGCTCTGGAGGCTAATGCCTTAGCCTACTAATATTACTAAATGTAATGTAAAACAAGGGCACGTGAAGTGAGGTGCATGCTGATTGCACACAACATTGACTGTGAGAGCCATGTGCTTGTTTTGCATTCAGAGACCTGCTACAGTTCAGTCTGAACATCACACAAATTCTAGGTATGCAAGTGCAATTAGCAAAACTACCCTATCCTAGGAGATCAGCTTGGTTATAGCAATCTCACGGCCACTGATATGATGGAGGGCTACTCTTGCAGCCCATTCACTAGCGTAGGTTGCTCATGACTGAACTAATACTTAATACTCTAAAGAGATGATGTGGGCATTGCAGCAATGTTTAGCTTTATTTTGTGCAAGCTGGTAATGAGGATTATCATAAAGCCAGAAACAAAAATGTTTGATACCTCCCTGAGGGAGTAGGTTGCATCTTCTTTCCAAATGAGGGCAGCTATGCCTAGGGAGGTTCATACCTTGTGGACTGTAGTGATGTTTCTACCTCCACCCTTTGACTGAGTTTTGCTAGGCAAGCTGCTTTAATTTGTGATCAGTTTCGTAGGAGACCTACTGCTAGCTGCTGCTTAGGGAATGCAGGGAATTAGCACAGCTCTTTGTGGGTGCCTTGCACTAGGACAATTCCACTGTGGGTATACTTTTCACTGTCACAGATTTCAGCCTTAGGCTAGGTGTTCTAGGTCTCAGTCAAGCCAGTGGGGTTGAAATCTTTTTTTTAGGAGATCAAGAAAAGAAACAGACTTTAGATATCTACTCAAGCACATATATGGAACCAGTCACACGTATAAATCATCATGGCTGAAGTGGATTCACTGGGCTCACATTTGTGTAAATTAGATCAGAATCTGATTCATGTACTAACTCTCTTATGTCTTGCACAGAATGCATGTGTGTGTTTTCAGAGCTGTCATGCTTCTGTGCTTGTTTGCATACACACAGTATTCATAGCCTTGTGGTGCAGCTGAAGCAATTTGTTCTGTGATGATGCAAAATGGGCACTTGATGGCAGTATTTCTCTTGGATTTGCCTTACCTCTAGTAGGTCTATTAGATCACTGGTTTCCATCATAGCCTCAGGAGACCTTTAGCCATTTCTGGAGGAGGTAGGAAGCAAAAATAATTTACACTCAATTCTTGCTTAGTCTGCATCATATAATCAAACAATTTCTTTCTATATATTTTATTTTTTTCACTATTAGTATTATCCTTCTGTCTCAGTCGTAGGCCATAAGTAAATGTATGCTTGGATAATCTCAATATTTGAACTATCCCAGCACAACTGATACTATTTATACGTGTTAAATTTATTATGATTGGGGGTAGGCTTATGTCAGTGCTAGCCTTAAGGAATCATTGCACTCAAGAGGCCAGATCTTTGGTTCTAATACAGCCACTTTGTACTCTGGTGGTGCCAGCCAGCTGAGGATTCTCCAAGCATGAGGTATTTCCATGTGACTCAGCAGAGCTGATACCGTTGGCTCTGTGCCACCATCACAAGCAGCATAGGACAGGGGAAGGGCCAAAATTGTGCAGCTTCTGGTGATCTATAATCAGCTAGTATAAATCAGAGCAGCCCTGAGGCTGCTCTAACTTGTGTTAGGCACTGATCCAAGTTCCACTATACTCCAGGAAAATGAATGTGTATGGAGGGTATAAAGGTGATACTCCAGTTTTGGGTACTCCACCAAGTGCATCTCACCCAGACCCAATTACTGGAAATTCTAGAACTATGCCTAACCCCTCAGAGGGGTTGAAGAAAGATGTGTGTGGAGGTGTGTTCCTGGCTTCTTTCTACTCCTTGTACCGTTTTTGCAGGGCTATTCTCAAACAATTCCATAAGCAAATTTCTATGTTACATTCTGAAACCAGTGTGGGGTAAAGAGGAGGCAGATATTTTCAGTCCTCTATTATTAGCACACTCGCTCCATGGAAAAATTTGGCAAGTGCTACCTGATGTGCAGACGAAAAACACAAAGCGCCAACTTTAAGAACCAACTAGAGAACTCCCTAAACAGGAAGTGCCTGCATTTATTAAGCTCCCTGATGAAACACATACCAGTCCCCTTTGGTAACTGTGGAGAACCAGGAACTTTATAACTACACCACATCCCCCTTTCTTTATAAAAAAAAGTTAAAACAAATTATAAATCAATGCACCTCTGATTTAAAATAAACTTCAAATTACTTTACACCACTATGTACTCTTACCAATTGTGTTTAAATAAGCCTGAGCTTTATTCTAAAAAGACTGAATCTTTGAGGAGTAGGGTTGTGTGATCAGACTTCCAGACTATTATTCTCACTTCAGCTGAGTTTGTGCATGGAGTTCCCTAGGCAAAAGGTTGATTTCTGACAGACCACCTAAAGGTCACAGATATCTCTTTCCTGTGTTGGCAAATACTAAAAATAAACCTGAAGTCCTCTGTGGCAGCCTTTTGGAATCTCCACTAGGTTGGACCTAGGAGTTTCTGTCAACTTACAAACAATTTCAGCTTTTGAGCCAAACACTGTGGCTTCAGCTCAGCTTGGGAGTGTTTTTGCTCCATGTCAAACACTGAAGTTTTGCTGCTGCCAAACTTACTTTAGCATCAAATTTTTTAATTTACTTCAGTTAAGGCAACTTAGGTTTTAGCTATTGTGGTGCCACAGATTAAGGCATCCTGGATCACCTTCCCATCAGAAGTTTTGCTGGAGACAGGCCAGGTAAGTGCTGTTGACTGATATAGCAGGATAGGAATGCTTTATATGAGTCCTCTGATTTTTGTAGAAGTCATCTTAAAGTCAGCACTGGGTGTAACATGGACGATTAGTGCCATGTTCACATTCTAGGAATATTTCAGAGGTAAACGAAAACCTATGATCAGATGTGAGCACTTCAGGAACAACATATCTTGAAAAAATTGACTTTACTTTCTGGATGACCTGTGCCGATAAAGTCTGTAAGTACAGCCAAGCCAATATATTTAGAGGTGTAATTGAGTTCACTAATGTAAGTGTTCTTTCCAGAAAAATAAATCTGTGACTAGCCACTGCCAAGTCTGTCAGGTAACTTATCAGAGGGAGTAACAATTCTGGCAGGGTTTTTCCTCTCTCTCCCTCTCCTCCCCCTTCATTACTTCTAATAAGGTCTAACTTTGCATACTTAGACTGGGTCACTATATGCATTGTTGTGCACATGCCTTAAAATTTGTTTATACCTTGATGTTCTTGATGGATTTTGGAAAGCCTCTGTTTGTGGAGTACCATGGGGATAAGAATGCTCCATCTTTCAGAAGCAGGCCATTAGCCATGCAAAGATGATTTTTGTTCTACCAATAGGGCAGTATGTCTGTTGGAAGTTGGTTCCTTCAATCCTGTCTCTCTTTGGCAGAATTGAGTCAGTTTCTGGCAAATCTCATCCTTTAGCTGTTCATCTCTAATTTGCTGAACTCATCTGGCAGCTTCTGGAATTAATTCTGGATCAAGGTCAAGAGTAGACATTGACATCTTTCTCTAAAGATTTTTCTTCTTCCATAGGTAGCTGCTTCATTGGGGCGGTAGGTAGTGTCTCTGGTATGAATGCTTTCCTGGTACAAGTTGAGTTTTTCTTTAAACGCTGATCTTCTATCATCAAAATCTTTGAATCCAAGGGGGAAGATCATCCAGTGGTCTCAAACCCAATAATGCAACCAAGAGCTTGTGGTCTGCCTCAATATTTAAATCTAAGCAAACAGATATGTGCTGAGCCATTCAGAGGTCCAATCTTCCTTTTCCACTTGAGCATCGCACCAGAGGTGTCCCAGAAAAGCAATGCCGCGTCCAAGGAACACGTCCGCTTTTTCGGAACATTTTTTGAAAAAGTGGACACGCTCTTTCGCCAGACCTGTAAACATCATTTTACGAGGAATAAGGGATATGTTGAAAGAGCATTTTTTTTCCCCCAAATTTGGTGCTGTGTAGACGTGTATAAGGCTCTGACTGTTCAGATTCATTCTTATGTACTATTGTGGATATAGTTTGACTCATTGCTATGGATTTATTGTCATTTTGTAACACTTTCTTTTGTACAGATTCTAATACTCTTGGGATACGTCTACACTGCGGAGCTATTTTGGGATACCGGAAGTATCCTGAAATAGTTTTCCACATCTTTTGAGCATGCCCGTTACTTTGAAATATAATGGGCTTGCTATTCTGATGTCCCTGTAAACCTTGTTCCATGAGGGTTAAGGGACGTTTTGGAATAGTGCTTTATTTTGGTGTGTAGACAGCGCCAAATTTCAAAATAAGCTTTTTCGAGGTAAGGGTGCAGCAGACACACACTCTAGGTGACTTTCATACATGAAAATATCCCTTTTTTGGCATTTCCTAGATCCTGCCTCTTCTTCTAGATGTTGTGACCAGCTGTGGCTTGGTCTCTTACCACATTCACAACTTTCCCAACCTTTGCTTCTGTTAAGATTTTTTTTCCCTCCCATTTGCACTGTTCCAAAGTTGTGAATTGGGTCTGTCTGCTGCTTTCACACTTGTTTCTTATCTTTATTGTGTCAGTATTTTCTGATGCAGTCTCCCCTATGTTGTTAGCGTGTAAACGTGGGCGGCAGGTAACTCCCAGGCTGTGGGAGGCCACCTCTTCTGCCCAAAGCTCTGACCCTTCCACTCTCACCCAGAGCTTCCTCTATAACCCAGCCACTGGCCCACAAGCCCCACTCCAGGCTGGTTCCCTGTAGCCGCAGAGCACAGGGAAGGCTGGCAGCATATGGCCCTAGCCACTCCCCCAAGTTCTGGAGCATGAGGAAAGCAGGCAATACATGATCCCAGTCTCTCTAACTCCAGAGTGCTGGGCAGAACATGCTGGAGAGGAGCCTCATGAAGGGATAGAGGCATGCAGAGTGTAGGCCGGGCCACACCTGGCTGTTTGGGAAAGCTCAGACTCCCCGGCTGCGTCTAGACTGGCATGATTTTCCGCAAATGCTTTTAATGGAAAAGTTTTCCGTTAAAAGCATTTGCGGAAAAGAGCGTCTAGATCGGCACGGACACTTTTCCGCAAAAGCACTTTTTGCGGAAAAGCGTCCCTGGCCAATCTAGACGCGCTTTTGCGTAAGAAAGCCCCGATCGCCATTTTAGCCATCGGGGCTTTTTTGCACAAAACAATTCTGGGTTGTCTACACTGGCCCTGTTGCGCAAAAGCATTTGCGCAAGAGGGCTTTTGCCCGAACGGGAGCAGCATAGTATTTGCGCAAGAACACTGACAATCTTACATGAGATCGTCAGTGTTCTTGCGCAAATTCAAGCGTCCAGTGTAGACAGCTGGCAAGTTTTTCCGGAAAAGCGGCTGATTTTCCGGAAAAACTGGCCAGTCTAGACACAGCCCCCTTATTTATGCAATCTGCTGGCACATGCATGTAAGTCACACTCCTGGTTCTTTATGGCTTCTTGTATTCCTGCTTTTGCTAGTATGAGATCAGAGTCTAACTGAACCTGTGCTCATAAACTGGAGTGTCTTATATCAACAGCTATCCTGTCTCTTGTTATTTCTTTTAATATCCATATTTACTATGTTCAGCAAGACTGTGAACTGCAGTAATAAAGGTCTCAGCTGTTCTTGGCATCTTCTATTAAATTTGATCATTTCACATACAATACTGTCTGACCATGACATGGGCATCAGAAGAATTTTGCTGGAGCATGTTCTTTCTTTATCTTACCTGCAATGGTAGGGCATAGAGGATATAACCTGCAGCATGATCTCTGGCAAATATCAGAGTATTTACCTGGTATTCTTGCACTGTCTCTCAAACCAGAAGCCACCCAGAATTACTCAGATCTATTGATCCAGCAAGGGGCAGCTGATCCAGATTGCCAAAAATCAAACATTTCTAACAGCCATCTGTGCTATGGACTCCATTGCTGCTGTGAGACCAGGCTCTGCCCCTTTCCTGCAGCTACTGTCACAGATCTCCTCTCTGAAAAAACAACAAATGGTCCTGCAGCACCTTAGAGACTAACAAAAAATTGTAGATTGTATCATGAGCTTCTGTGGGCACAACCCCCTCCTTCAGATGAATGGAGCAAGGGTTTCAGAGTTGCAAATAAGTAGCAGGGGAAAAAACGGGGGACATCTCCTTCTTGATTTTTCAATCTTTCTGGACACCCACACACCCAACTCCTAGGCAGCATGGTGTGCGTGTCTTTTTTCTTTTATCTTTAGAGAAAAGGATTCACTTACTTCTAACACCATTAAGTGTGAGGACAGAAACACCTAGGCTATGTCTACACTGTAGCCTTCTTCCAGAAAAGCTTATGCAAATGAAGCATGGAGTGGAATATTGCCGTGCTCCATTTGCATAATTAATTAGCAGCTGCTTTTGTGCAAGAGGCTTTTGCGCAAAAAGCAGCTGTGTAGACGGCTCCTTTTTGCGCAAAAACACCCTCTTGCACAAGAGCCGTTCTTCCTCATTTTTTCAGGAAGAATGGCTCTTGCGCAAGAGGGGTTTTTTGCACAAAAAGGCTGCTAATTAATTTGCATAAGCTTCATTTGCATAAGCTTTTTCAGAAGAAGGCTACAGTGTAGACATAGCCTTAAAGTCACACTTTAAGCCACAAATAGAGAACTCCCTGCCGCATTACTTCTCTGGTAACTGTGGAAGACCAGTAACTGCCAAGTAATGCAGAGATCAGCTCTCACCTAGACCTGGATTGTGAGCACCTCAAAGTGCAAGAGTTTTTGAGTCCAGGCTTTTGATTTGGGCCATTGCCAAGCGTTTTAAACCGCTGAGGCTTGAGTCCAGATATCCCATATGTGAGAGCTTCCATCTTGCTCCCAGTTTCACAGCTGATGTCTTTTATCCAGCTGAATTATTCCTCTCTTCCCTTGAAATGCTCTGTAATAAATTAATAATTTATGCTAATTGAAGTGATTCTGCTCGGAGCCAGGCTGATCAAATGCAAAGGTTGCGGGGCCCCTTGAAAGCAGTTATTGAAATCCTAATGGCCCCCAAAGAGCTCAAGATTTATTTGTGTGTAGGGGTGGGCCATTCAGTGATAGGAGGAGAGCTGGACTGATGGAAATTTGCCCTATTTTGTCCCTTCACCTTCTCCCCAAGGAAGGACTGGTGTAGCCAGAGTCCTGAAATGATACACTCACTACTGCTCCTTAACAGGTAGGTTAGGCTTCTGAAGAGCCAGCAGGTGATGATCCCTGTTTCTTTGTTTAGCCCTTTTAAGCAATGAATCATACTGTGGACCCCCAAATCTCCTGTGGTTCATTGGATCCAATTCCCTTCAACCAACAGGACTGCATCCTGATTTATTCTCTTTATCATCTAACGTTTTTCTTGAAATACCCCCTAGAGAGGGTCCACTGGCAATCTCCCTTGGCTGACTAAGTGCCTAAGTGCTCTGGTTTGGCTGTGCCTTTAAGGTACAGGTTTGTGCTGGGGGAGCTGCAGAACATGCATGTAATAGGCATAGTTGAGAAGAGAAAGCCCTGTATTTGATGTGTGTGTTATATAGGTGCTAGATGAACATTTTCTGTATGAGCAGAAAATTGGGGTTTTGATTACACAAAAAATGTTCATGTACAGTGTCTGCTTTCCTTGATGTTTTTCACATTGGCTTTCAGTTTGCTAGTGAGGAAAATAAATATTCCACTGAAAACATTCAAAATTTAGTTTTGGGCCAAAAAGCATAAGCAGCCTTTTGAAAACTTAATCAAAAATTAAAAACTGCTGTATGAAATAGAACAGGTGCCAATAGTTGGTGCTCAAGAATATGCAGCATTGTTCCTGGGGTTTGTAGGAGCAGTAAAATTGTGTGCTGTTGTGCACTCAAGAAGCTATTTGCAGTGTACCTCCTGGAGCTGGAGGGAGAGGCTTGCTCTGCCAGGAACAGTCGTGGTATTCTGCTGAGTGCAGAAACCACTAATATCCAAAGACCCCTGCAACTGCAAGTGCTTTGATATCTCTGAAAATCAGGTCCAGTTGTTCCTAGTTTTTGCAACGAACATGCAAGGGAGGGAAAGGTCCCTCCCACTACATGTGCTCTCAATCCATAGGGGCAAGGTCTGGATGCTATGACCCTGTATTAGGAACCATTTCAAATGGTCTCCCATGCATTTATTTGGTTTTTGCCCGAGGAACACCACTTAGTTTTGCCATTTTCAGATAAAATATAAATGAGCTCCTTCCTTCATTCCTTGTACAACATTGTACATGTCCATTCAACTTCTTTTTTAGAACAGGATTTCCCATGCAGTGTTATACCATTAATCTGCTAATCACGGGGGATGGGGGGAAGCAGGCCTCTCCAAATGGAAACTGTTTGAATCCAGGGGAAAATTTGTTGAGGAAAAAAAGTGTGTTTAAGAATTATATTTTGAGCATGTGAGCAGGACAAGCTGCTGATTTTCATCAGTGCTGGGTCATTTCCATTTTGGACTCAGCAAACAAGCAGGTAGAGTATTTAGCATGCAGTATTGAATGTTAAAAAATTGCTGCTGGTCTGGCAAGTTCTGAGCCAAGCCAAGCCAAACCAAACAAGAATAAAAGCTTCATGTTCTCCTCTTTCCCTTGGCTTGCTCAAATGCTCCCTAAAAGAGGGGAAATCCTCAATGGGGAAGCATCCCTCACAACTAGAAGCGACTGTTCCAGGTTGCATACCTTGAGCTCTGTCAGCCACCTTGGACTAGATGTTATTTCTTTCAGTCGTCATATCACTTCAGCTGCCCTTCTCTCACTGACCAAAAAACCCCCTTCATAAACCTCCTCAGAACCTTCTCTAATTCAGTTCCTTAGGGTGGGAGTTTGATGAAGATTTTCCACAGGAGGTGCCCAAAGTTTGGCTCCTGAATCCATAGTTAGGTAACTGAGTAAGTGGTCTGACAAAGAAATGATGAACATCTCGTAGCAGTTCCTGAAGTCTTTGGGAAGTGCTGGGTGCTCGACATGTCTGACAATGAAGCTGCTGATTTGGGCACCTAAATCTGGATGGACTCAAGAGTCTCACTTTAGGTGCTCACTTTGGAAAAGCTCAACCCATGGAAAAGCTCAACACTTGCTGGGTGCTGCAGAAGCAATAGTCATAACTGCTCATATTTAACTATCTACTTTTTGTGTATGAAGCTGAATACACTGGTCTACAATTTTTTAGAAGTCGTCTGCTTCAGAGATAAAATGTGCTATTTATTATGTATTTTGATGTGCTGAATTCAAATATGACAATTAAAACAACTTATTGGCTACTGTTTCCAAGATATTTAAGTTTTTACATTTTACCTCTATGTATATTGTGTAGATAGTAGAGTTTTAATCATAAATTGTAAACCTAGGTCTTTTCATGTGTTTATGGTTGCTTTACATGATAATATTTCACCTGTCCTGTTTATGTAACACTTTAAAAATCAGCAAAAGGGTTATATAAATAAAATTTATTATGAAACAAAAGGCAAAAAACTATTATGTACATAGCGTCTACTCGGCGCTTCTTGGCTTGTCTCTTGTATTCATTAAATGGAGCATCTCTTGTCACTGTCCAGCAATAGTCTGCAAGCATTGATGGGCTCCATTTGCCCTGATAGCGTTTCTCCATTGTTGGAATGTCCTGGTGAAATTGCTTGCCGTGCTCGTCGCTCACTGCTCCGCAGTTCGGAGGAAAAAAATCTAGATGAGAGTGCAAAAAATGTATCTTTAGTGACATGTTGCAACCAAGGCTTTTGTATGCCTTGAGGAGGTTTTCCACCAACAACCTGTCGTCTGCCTTGTTGTTTCCAAGAAAATTTATTGACACTAACTGGAAGGCTTTCCATGCCGTCTTTTCCTTGCCGCGCAGCGCATGGTCAAATGCATCATCTCGAAGAAGTTCACGAATCTGAGGACCAACAAAGACACCTTCCTTTATCTTAGCTTCACTTAACCTTGGAATTTTCCATGGAGGTACTTGAAAGCTGCTTGTGTTTTGTCCATGGCCTTGACAAAGTTCTTCATCAGACCCAGCTTGATGTGTAAGGGCGGTAACAAAATCTTCCTTGATTCAACAAGTGGTGGATGCTGAACACTTTTCCGCCCAGGCTCCAATGACTTTCAGAGTGGCCAGTCTATCTTGATGTAGTGGGAATCTCTTGCACGACTATCCCATTCGCAGAGAAAACAGCAGTACTTTGTGTATCCAGTCTGCAGACCAAGCAAGAGAGCAACAACCTTCAAATCGCCACAAAGCTGCCACTGATGTTGGTCATAGTTTATGCACCTCAAAAGTTGTTTCATGTTGTCATAGGTTTCCTTCATATGGACTGCATGACCAACTGGAATGGATGGCAAAACATTGCCATTATGCAGCAAAACAGCTTTAAGACTCGTCTTCGATGAATCAATGAACAGTCTCCACTCATCTGGATCGTGAACGATGTTGAGGGCTGCCATCACACCATCGATGTTGTTGCAGGCTACAAGATAACCTTCCATGAAGAAGAATGGGACAAGATCCTTTTGACGGTCACGGAACATGGAAACCCTAACATCACCTGCCAGGAGATTCCACTGCTGTAGTCTGGAGCCCAACAGCTCTGCCTTACTCTTGTGTAGTTCCAAATCCCTGACAAGGTCATTCAGTTCACCTTGTGTTATGAGGTGTGGTTCAGAGGAGGAGGATGGGAGAAAATGTGGGTCCTGTGACATTGATGGTTCAGGACCATAAGTTTTATCCTCTTCCTCTTCCTCATCTGACTCAAGTGAGAATGATTCTGGTGCATCAGGAACCGGCAGTCCTTCTCCGTGGGGTACTGGGCATATAGCTGATGGAATGTTTGGATAATGCACAGTCCACTTTTTCTTCTTTGACACACCTTTCCCAACTGGAGGCACCATGCAGAAGTAACAATTGCTGGTATGATCTGTTGGCTCTCTCCAAATCATTGGCACTGCAAAAGGCATAGATTTCCTTTTCCTGTTCAACCACTGGCGAAGATTTGTTGCACAAGTGTTGCAGCATATGTGTGGGGCCCACCTCTTGTCCTGATCTCCAATTTTTCAGCCAAAATAAAGGTGGTAGGCTTTCTTAACCATAATGGTTATACTGCACTTTTGTGATGCAAAAGTCACTTCACCACAAACATAGCAGAAGTTATCTGCACTGTTCACACAAGTACGAGGCATTTCTGCTCACTCTGGCTGAACAGAAATGTGTCCCTTTGCAAAATCAAACACTGACAAATAAGAGAGCACGACACTGTATGATTTCTAGAGCTGATATAGGGCAATTTGTTCAGCAGAGTGATGTAAGCTTCATTATGATTGCATTATCCATGACTTCTAGGAATAACATGATGCAATTGATATCATGTATGACGCAATACCAGATTGCATCATTCATTGTTTTGCCTAAAAAGCAAGTACTGTCCAAACCCAGTCATAGATTTATTCATAGACCCAGTCAAAGATGTATTTTAGTCATTTCTGGTTTAAATTGAGATCCCTTCCCTTTATAACTCACTTATCCTCTGCCATTCCCAAGTCAAGGGTCGTATATACTGACCCAATAGCATATCTTGAAAACTAGAGCCAATCAACAATTTGAAGCATCATTTTCGTTCTCAGTGACCCAGAATTAGTAAAGTTTGACTACATTTATGTCAGAAGCATTTTGGCTGTAGAGCAGTGGTTAGATTTATTACTGTTACACTCATCCAGCCACACTCCTACATTTTCCCTATTGATTGTTATGCTCGTTTGTTGCATCTGGTCTTAAATTTAACCATAAACCTTTAGTCTCCTGTGTATTTATACAACATCTAGTACACTGGGGCTCAGATGCTGAGTAAAACCTTTTGGTATTATGGAAATAAGAACAACGTTATCCTGATTTTCTAGGCTTTTTAAAGGTGAGGAGCCTCTCTGTAAATGCAGAAGTGTTAACCCATTTAAAAAAATATTTATAAACCTAGCAAGAAATCTGTAGCATCAGAATTTTGATTCACTGTCATTGTAGTCTCCTTTATACTAGTGGTCTTGGGAGTTAGAGATTCGTTATAGAGATCGCCAACGTTGAAAGCTGAGAGTTTACCATAAATGTTACAAGCAAATGTATTAAACCAGGGGTCTCAAAAACCCAGCCCGTGAGCCATCCCTGGTCAAATTGAGTTGTGCAATCCAGCACTGGTGGTCTGGGTCAGGGTTGTCTATTTCTGTCCCCCAAGACCTGCCTGTTCCCACAATTGCCCCATCCTCTCACCCCATGGAACCCCAGAGAGCCCTAGTGAGGGGCAGCAGCAGCGGTTGGGGCCCCGTGCACCCCCCTGAAGCTTTGGGAGCCACAGGGAAGTGGAGCACACTGGCCAGGCCCCCTCCCTTCTTGGTAATCCCAGAGGCTGCTCTAGTGATAGTCTCAAAATTCAAACCAGGTTTTGGTATCTAAAACTTGCTTAAAATATGGAGATGTTTGGCTCTGTGATTTAGGCTTATCTCTAGTTTGGACACATTAGACAAAAATATATTAAAGGCAAAATAAACAACAGAAATCACAAAGATTTCTTCCTGGTCTTCACCTGTCCCAACATGATGACCATTGATCTTCAAAGTATAATTTTAAAAGTATGTCAATGAATCAGTACTCAAGCCACTAGTTGCATTATTTATGCAATCAATAACGAAGCCCTCAAAGATGTTAAAAATGAATATGTTTGATGGTTCTTTGGGATCTGTGGGGAGTTCAAATCAATAAGAAAAGAATTTCATGATATTAAAAAGAGACCAATGTCAGGCTTCATGACATGGGGCACCTCACTTACACTGAAGTAAATCAGGAATTCAGTGAAGTTACACCAGTGTAAAACCAACATAAAGATTCTGATAGTCTTATTGCTCCAGTGTTCTCAATGACATCCATAGGATCACTCATGGAATAAAGTACCATTTAACTTGAATAAGGGTGTCAGTGTTGCTCAGATCAGGCCTTAATCTGCTTCCTCAGTCGGCACATTCTCAAACAGGCAGCTGTATCATCCCTGTAAACACATGTCAATCAGCTAAAAACTGAAGAGGTTTGAAACATAGTAGAGGTGTAATTATGGTCACGTTCACAGAGGAATGATTTTCAAGGAAATAGGATTTTAGCAAGTTCTATAGGCATGTTCTGGACAGGGAAGAGTTAAGGAGAGGCTGCTTAATACTAAGGACCTGATTCTTCTTCACACCATTCTAGTGTTATGTTGAAGTTAGTGGAGTGATACTGGCACAGACTGGTATAACTCCTTAGAAGGGCCTGACTACGGAGTTCAGACTTCTTTGAACCTTTTAAAGTATTTTTAAATTATAAAGTTCACAACACTAGCTTGAACTTACTACTGAGCTTTGAAGGCAGTACATATACTAGCTCAGAGTCCCCGAAGTGTCCAATTTCTGCTAGGCCTGGCCCAGAGAGAGTGCTATTAGGGAGCGGGTTATGGCTACTTGATTCGCTATATACTCTTAACTCTGGGTTCCAGTTAGATCAGCCTGGGAGCTGCTCTACTGTGCACCAACTCCTGTTGTCCCCAGGGGACCATACACAAACTGGGACTGCTGGAGTTCATCACTCTGGAGTTCATTTCCTCTCTTCAGCTCTGCAGCAAAGGCTGTGAGGAGGGAGATATGAGAGCCATCCAATCTCTGCACCTACTAGGGATGCTGCAAGGTGGGAAACATCCCCAGAGAGAGATTTATGGTCATTGTCTCATGTTTTTGTACCACATTAGCCATGCAAAAGGAGCAGAGCACAGCAGATTATCTAACCCATATTTATATTTTTACCCTAGAATTTCTCTCTCCTTTCTTCTGTTTCTCTTTTCCAGGTGGGACTTTCATTCTAACAACTGTCTGTACCATATTTGCCTCCTTCCCTCCCCTGCCATTGGGTCTTGTCCATCTCTATCCCACACCCCAAGCAAAACCTCAAACAACATTCAAGTCAAACTTTTGAGCCTATGATGTTCAACTGATTTCAAATTGGGAATAAAACTAACTTACCTTGGCCTAAAAATGTATGGCTAGTAAATACATATGCACTGAAAATGTGCATAGTATAATTCAGAATAGATATGAGTAGCTGGGCAGAATATGTATAAATAATGGACATGAAATTGTGGTTCAATTACTAATAGATTATCACTATCAATAAATAAGTATATAAATCTCATGTTTACCATAAATTACATCCATTAAGTCCTGCTTTCCTCAAGCACATAAATCCTTATAGTCTGAGCATACATAATATATTTATGGATTTAAAGGAACTGGTGTAATAGTTCTCTTTGAGGAGATAATGCTTTGTTCAATATTTTGTTAAAATGTCTCAAATGAAGCAAATGGGCTTCAAGGGTGTTCTTTATGTAGGCTTGGGAATGCCACACATAAAAACAAATAAAATCTCTTGCCACCTGAGAGAACACAAAACCACTAATGTCAAACACTGAATGGAAGCCAGTAAAAAACTGATCCTGATTTTTTTTTGATTACTTTAAGGCTTGAGTATCTTTGTGATTGATGCTAGATGATCTCTGAGTGTTTTGACATTAAAGGACAAGTGCAGAAGCATGACAAAAAACCCACCTCATTTTAATTGCCTTTGTTATTAGAAATGTAAGTTTTCCCTTTGTCTTAGATCCAATGGCATGTATATTTGGCAGCATCCTGCTAACCAATCGTCTCCTCCACCTTTACCTCACCTACCTTACACATTAAAAAGGGTGCAGGATATGGACATAGATCCCACCTTCGGATCAAATGCTGCTTCAATAGCTGAGCAGAACAGTGAGGCCAGATCTAAGAAGCTACAGGCCGAGACAATTGGAGAGAAGCATTAATGACTGCCATTATAATTTTTATAATGACAAATTATATTCTGATAGAAGCAAGGATATGCTTGGGTTCCACTCCATCTTAGCAAGGAGGCACCAGATGGTAGTAGCCAATCAGTGCACAATTATTCTCTTGGACAAGAAGCACCCAGAGTTCTGTGAGGATGTAACTATAGTTTCCTATGTTTGTACTGGGCTCAGCAGCACATATTTGGTGTTTCTATAATACAGATAACAGGAGTTCATTAACACTATATGTAGCGTTGAGACAAATAATAGTTGGTCTGTACTGTTAGTATCCCTTGATGAGACAGTAGCTTCAAGCTAAGAGACTTAGGGTCCGATCCATTTAGTTCAACTGAAAGATGTCCAGTACAGTGAATGGCAACGCCATTATGGGACTTGGATAGGCTCCTTGGGTACGTCTAGACTACACGCCTTTTTCAACAGAGGCTTTTTCGAAAGTATCTTTTGAAAAAGCCTCTGTTGAAAAAGAGTGTCTCGATTGCATTACGCGGATCGAAAAATCGATCCGCTTTTTTGAAAAAGAACGTCCAGACTGCCGGACGCTCTTTCAAAAAATGAAGGCATCTGGTAGTGCTTCTGGCAGGGCATGGGGGCAGCCTTTATTTCCAGGTGCTGCTGCATGCTCTTTACAGAGATGTGTGCTTAAAGGGATCCCCCTGGACAGCCATTGCTCTGCTCCTGCTTCTGGCTTGCCTACCTCCTAGAGGGAAAGCAAAGCTGCTGCAGTTCTTGCTCTGATTGCCCTCCTTCTTTGGACACCACAGCAGTTTGTTTTCAGGTTTGTTTTTGTGCTTTTCACTGTGTTTTTGGCCATGGAGCCTGAGCTGCCCCTGGGCAGGCGATGGCCCCACACTGTGATGCTGGAAGTTCTGCTGCATCTTCATGAGACCATCATGATGTCTGTGGCAGAGCTGGATTCAGAGCCCAGCTTTGAGCCCCTCACTCAGGCTGCAGCCCCACCGCCCTTGCCACTGAACTTATTCCTGGAGAGGCGAGTTTGGAGGCTGGACACCAGTTCAGACTGGTGGGACTGGCTTGTTATGGACCAGTGGGATGATGACCTGTGGCTCCGAAACTTCCGGATGTGGAAGTCCACCTTCCAGGAGCTCTGTGCCTGGCTTGCCCCTGCCCTGCAATGCCAGGACACCCACTTGTGGCCCGCCATCCCCCTGGAGAAGTGCGTCACTATTGCTCTGAGAAGCTGGCCACCCCCAACAGCTACCGCTCCGTGGGACATCAGTTTGGCATGGGGAGGTCTACTGTTGGGGCTGTCAATGGAGGTAAGTTACTCTCGGGGGACAGTCCATGGGGGCGGGGGCGGGTGGATAAGGGGGATGTTCAGGACTGGGCACAAGGAATGGGGGTTGGCGTGGGAGTGGTAGAAGCCTGCCTGGCCTCACCCTGCGGTGGTGTGGGGGGGTGCAGGGGGGTTGTCTGAGGGGGGGCTCTTGGGGTCTGGGAGGGGAAGGGTGGGGGAGCACCTCTCATCAGCTCACGCAACTCCTCTAATGTCCTGTTATGTGTGTTTGTATTTGTCCCTTTCTGAGGGTGGTGACGGCCATCTACTCAGAGCTGCTTCACAGGACTGTCTGCCTCGGAGACCTGGATACCATCTTGGTCGGATTTGTGGGGCTGGGTTTTCCGAACTGCGGTGGAGCACTCAATGGGACTCGCAGCGAAACTATGCAGTCGGGGATGTGCAGATACCTTTGTGCATTGTGGCCGACGTGGAGTACCCCCTTATGTCCTGGCTCATGAAGCCATTCACGGGCCACCTGGATGTGAGCAGGGAACTGTTTAACTCCCACCTGAATTGGGCTCGCTTCCAGGCGGAGTGTGCCTTTGGCCGTCTGAAGGGCAGATTTAGATGTCTGCTCACTCAGCTGGGCATGGGGGAACACAACATCCCTGATGTGGTTGCTGCATGCTGTGTGCTGCACAACTTAGTGGAGAGAAAAGGGGAGGCCTTCCTCCCTGAGTGGGGACACGGGCTGATGTGGAGGGGAGGCACTTTGAGCAGCGCTGGACAGCTGCCATCCGGCAAGCCCACCAGCTGGACTTGCGCATTCAGTAAGTCCTGAGGGAGCAATTCTCCCAAGGAGGCCGATGAGTTTCCCCAGGGCCTTCCAAATGTGGGATTGCCCCATGTCCCTGATGCCTTCCTCCCCAAAACCCCTCCCGGCCCCACAGTCACACATTGTACTCATTCACACTGAGAAGCAAGACAGGTGTTGTTGAAAAAAATGTTTACAGTTTTTCACTGTTGATTGTTTCAAAAACTAAAATACTCTTTTGTTCAGAAAAATAAAGTGTTTGTTAACAAAGTAAAGTGCTTCCCTCAGTGGCTCTCACAGTTGGGAAGGGGGAATGTCAACCTGGAAGGGGGGAGGGAGGCTCAGGGCTGAGGGTGCTGCCTTGATGAACAGCCCCTGGCACTTTGGCTGCGGAGGACTTCTCACACATGGCCGCGCATGAGGGCTGGGACAGTAGGGGGCTGGGCAGGAGGTGGGGCTGTACCTGGGTCTGGGATGGCAGGGGCTGATGGGGGGAGGATAGGTGCTGGGGCGGGGGCAGGCTGAGCAGGAGGAGCAGGACCAGGCACAGGACCGGGGAAGGCCATGGCCTCCCAGATAGCAATGCAAATCTCAGTGTGTTGCTGGACAAACTCGTCCAGCAAGCGCCTGTACCACTCTGCCTCTGCCTCCATCCTCCGGTTCATTGCGTCCTGCATCCCTTGCAGGACCGACATGTGCTGGCGCACCAGGTCCAAATATGTGCGCCAGTGCCGACGGGTTCCCTGCAGCCGTCTGGGCGGTGGGACAGGTCTGGCGCTCCCCTCCTGGTCAGCTGGTCCGGCTGTGGAGGACAAGAGGGAAAAGTCATCACTCATGCATGCTCACACTCTCCCTGAGAAGGCATGCCTTCCTTCTCAGCAGTCAGTGCCTGTCCTAGGGTCAGGGGATGCCCATGTGGGTCTCAGTAAGGCATGGTGTGGTCTGGCCAGCTTCCACGGCCTCCCTGGAGCCAAGAAGGTGTGCAGGCCACCATCCTGCCCCCCCCACACACACCCCATGGCCAAGCAGCACAGACAAGTGTCAGGCCACAGTTGGGGTTCCCACAGGTTGCTGAGAGGCCTGAAGCTGTGTGGCAATCCCAGTGTCCCCAACCCATGCCTGCACCTGGTATCACTGTCTGCAGGAGCAGGTAGTGCCATGCAGGTGCAGGGGTAGGATGGCCCTCCCTGAGGTCGGCCATGTGTGTGCCCCCCCAGGCTGTGATCAACATGACATGTCACAGCATTGCACCATCCACTTTGCTCCCACCTGCCCTGCCCTGTGTGTGTTGGACCCTCACAGCACTCACCTGATGTTCCCTCCCAGTGTCCGAAGTTGTCTGGGAGGCTTCCTGCTTCTGGGTGTCTGGCTCCTGGGTCAGGGTCACTGTTCTTCTGCTGGTGTCCTCCTCCTCCTCCTCTAGGAGCTGCTGGTCCTCTGCGGTCTCACCCTGGAGTTGCAGCTGCTGCTGCACAGGGGTTTCCAACCCAGACTCCACAACCGTCTTGGGAGGCAGGGGTTCCCCTGCCCCCAGGATCCGGTCCAGGTCCTCATAATAGGCACAATAGTGTGCTGTTTCCCGAGAGTGGGAGCTGTGCTAATGGGCCCTAACATACCCCTGCCGCAGCTCCTTCACCTTGGCGCTGACCTGGTCTAAGGTGCGAGGGTGGTGGCCTTTCTTAGCAAGGCCATCAGCCATTCTGGCATAAATGTCCGCATTCCCTCCTCCTGGAACATGGGGCCTGAAAAGACTCCTCCTCAGACCAGAGCTCCAAGAGGACTTTGATCTCGGGCCCAGACCAGGAGGGTGCCTGGCATTTGGTGCCCCTAGCTTGCTGCAGGGATGTGTCCCTGGAGGGGTTGGGGGGGTCTTGGGGGGCTTGTCCCTGGGACATGGCTCTGAGTGGCCCTACCAGGAAGAGCTGAGCAATCAGGGTCCTGGCTGGAGCTGGCTTGCTGCCACAATGCTACTCCTGGGTGCCTGTGCCTTTTAAAGATGGCTACAGGCAGGAACAATAGAGTTGAAAGCTCTGGCAGGAGTGTCCACCAGGGCTTCTTCCTGGAGGCCTTTATTTTCAAAATAAATTTTTCCCCTGCGTCCACACATACCTTTCTTTGACAGAACTCTGTCGAAAATAGCATTATTTCTCGTAAAACGAGGTTTACCACCGTTGACAAAACTGTTGCATTCTGTCGACTTGCTGTCAACAGAATGCAGAGGTAGTGTAGATGCAGGTATAGTTTTTTTGAAAAAAAGGCCACTTTTTTTCAAAAAAACCCTGTAGTCTAGACACACCCCTTGTGATAAGCAGAATTAGCTGGAAAATAATTGTTTTATGAAAAATATCAGTGTTTTGAAACACATCTTTGTTGTGATACAGAAGAAAAATTAGACTTTTTGATACTTTCCATGAAAGGACACAGGAGCAGAAAGCCCAAGAATAGTCCAGCGGCTGGAGCACTAAAAGAGGATATTCGAAACACAGGTTCTAATCCTTGTTTGTCTGGTTCAGAGCAGGAATTTGAACTTGGATCTCCCATACGTGCAGTTAGGGCACTGTTAAGGTTAGTCACTTGGTTGTTGTTCTCTCTCCCTCTCCACCTCTTATAGGTTCCACTCTTGGACACAAGAATTTTCATCAAAACATATGTTTCTGAAAAACAGTTCATTTGTGACAAAATAGTATTGTTTTTTAAATGAAAAAAAGTTTTCATTTTTGACCAGTTCCAGTGACTGAGTCACACATCAACTTGTGTTGTCATTGCATAGTACTAGAGAATTCATATAAAGCAGGAAGTATAAAAATATTCACCTGTACTTTGAGTGCAACTAATGATATAAAGCTCTGTAGGAAAAAGCATGTAGACAATTTCACTCCTGTAGTTTCACTCTTATTTCCTGTAGCTTGAGCTGATTTTGCCTAGTCTTTTAACATTCCATCACAGCTCAGATGTGGTTCAGAGATTAAATGGTCAATTATGTGCCTACAACAGCCCATTGGGCAATTTTCCAGTTAGATACATCCAAAGTCACAGCTGCAGAACCCCAGCAGTGTCAGATAATATTCACTATGGCCATGGAATGTATTTCTGAACAGTTTATTTTAACTACCAGAGGAAGAATATCCTGCTATTGCTTTATTACTCTTGCATGGCTTTTTGTCTGCATGGTTATATAAATCCATGAAAAGCAGAGTAATAAAGCAATAGCAGGATATTCTTCCTCTGGTAGTTAAATACAGTGGCAAAATAAAACAAAAGAATACGCTCAATAAAAATCTGTGGCATTGTGATTCAGACTATGGGCTCAATCCTGGAGAACCAATGCAGTTGATGGGAGTTTTGCTATTAATCTGAATGGATGCAGGATCAAGTCTTAGACTGTGTTTTTCAAGACCACATATAAAGAAATTTTGTCTGGCAGTAATGCTGCTACAAACTGTCATATGTTAGGAGCTTGATTCATAAAATCCTAATAACCACTTAAGAGCCTAATTCCCAGAATCAGGCCCCACTGGGATTTGACCCCTCTCCCCGCACTCAGCTGCTCCTGAATCTTATAGGTACCTAAATTCACTGGGGGCTTAAATTTTTGCTGTAAAAGTTCCTTAGATGCTTATGTTTCTGCCTCTAGACATGAGTATTGCAGTCCTATACCACCCATCCAGATACTTAAGCCTCAGAGGTATGCATGAACCTAGGGAAGATAGATGTTCCTCCACCTAGCGTCCCCGTGGGGCCCAGGTCAGTAAGCATACCCATCGTTTGCTTACCAGAGTGCGCCCCTATAAGCAAACTTACATGAAACAGGGGATGGAGGAGGGCCTCCTCTCATTACAGGCCGGTGATCAAGCACTTACCTGGGCTTCAGGAGCACGTCTGCCAACAGGTGGGGGGAAGGGCCAATGGGGAGAACTGCCCCAAAGCTCAGTGATTTAAAAGGGACTGCATCTCCTGGCTGCTGCTACTGCGGCAGCGGCAGCAGCCAGAACTCTGGACCCTTTAAAGGGCCACCAGAGCTCCGAGTGGTGAGCTCAAGGCAGCACTGAAGGGCTGGGTTGGGGAGACTAGTCCCCATGCCACTCCTTCTGCCCACCCCTTCCAGGGGAGCAGAACCAGCCACCACATCTTGCCCAGGGGTCCAGCAAGTCTGTCGGCTACCCTGTTCAGGAGACAACTGCACCTTCACCAGATGAAGAGAAAAGATTTGAAAAGGGATCTATGACTTCTAAGGTGAATACTCTAACCATGAGGCTATGGGATATATTGATGTGGCGCTACCTCAGTCTCTCCAAGTGAAGCTGTTCTCCTGTGGGATAGCTAATTCAAGCTAGTGGAGCATAGGAACTGGATCTTCTCAGATGTGCTTTAACTACCAAGATACAATGTCATTCTTATACTTGCTTTCTCTCTCTGGCCTGGTGACTTTTAAAATCATTTAGCCACAGTGGAACAGATCCAACAGGAGACACTGAAAGTGCCCCATGTTGGATTATCATAGAGTCCAGAGGTTAGGGCAACTATTCTCTTTTTGATACTTTGTTATATTTTCAGCACTTTTCCTTTCTATAGAATTTCTTGTAACCAAAGTCAGTGAGGAACACACACATACACATCACATAGCTCCCACCCTCAGTCAACTTACAAGAACTTTTGCTAAAAATGAATAAAAAGAAGTTTTGAAAATCAATACAAATTGGTGGGCTTTATATAAATGAGTTTTAGGTTGGACATTAGGAAAAACTTCCTAACTGTCAGAGTAGTTAAGCACGGGAATAAATTGCCTAGGAAGATTGTGAAACCTATACCATGGGAGATTTTTAAGAGGAACTTAGATAAATACTTGTCTTGGATAGTCTAGATGGTGCTTGGTCCTGCCAGGAGTGCAGTGGACTGGACTTGATGACCGCTTGAGGCTCCTTCCAGTTATACTACTGGATTCTATGAGTGTTCATAAAAGCTTCCTGACCCGCAGTATGTGTCAAGCTCTAGTATAGTGGTAAAACCCCACTCCTCTGTTGGGGGAACAGCACAATAACTATACACTACTTAGAGCCACTGAAGTCAAAGAACAGTGTAAAGCTGTTGAAGTACACCAGCAAATGTGTCCCATTTACTATTGTAGAATTTTGTACAGCTGGGTTTAAGTAGATATAAGTGCTGTGCAAATCCTTGTGCTGATCCTTTTACATAGCGGTAAAATTCACCTTGATGCTTTTAAAAGGTATACAAATAAAGCAATGTTCTCAGAAAAAGCTTTACGATACTAGCAAGTCCACAAGTAGCCTTCCTCAGAAGTGTGTTAATGGAAACTTTTTTTTCCAAACTGCAGACAGAATACCAGTCAAACCAACACAGATAGAATTTAAAATAGGATTACATGCTTTGCTGCAGCTTCCATCTTGGCTAGCTAGGAATCTTGAACTATGCTGAAAACCAGAAGAAAGAAAAACAAGGTTATCTTTAGAAGAAGCCCATCCCATCTGAAATACAGAACTATAAAAGCTCTGGTACTTGTCTGGTTTGCATTAAACATTTCTTTTTAATCAGAGGATTATTGACTTGACTTGAAGGTTGCAACTGAAAGAAACTGCTCAGCCAATTAGAGGGCCAGATTCACTGGTAGACTTCAATTATTTTGCCACTCTCTGGGACTGCCAAGCAGCTATAATTTGCTGCTTTGCATCCCCAGTTGCTGGCATATTAAATCAGTTTATGGATGCTTTACATGGCTGGAAAAGCACTGAGCACTCAAAATACATAGTGAAAATGGTCCTGAAACTAGAATTTGAAGGATAAGGTCAGGCTGTTGATTCCACAGATAATTGACACTGCCCTCTTCAAGTTAACATTGGGAAAAAATGATAAACTAGAACTGAGCGATAAAGACCTTTGTTATGTGGAGACCTGATAATATAGCAGTGACCTGCAACAAAAAACAGGAGACGTGTACACAGCAGGGCTAAAGCTGAAATAAGCTACACAAGTTGAACTACATCAATTGGGTAGCTTAAGTTGAAATGGCTTATTTCAGCTTTTGACACTGTCTACGGAGCAGGAAGTCCGAGTTAGAGCACTCTTCCTTCGACTTCCCTTACTCCTCGTAAAATTAGGGTTACTGGAGTCGGAGTAAGAAGTCCTCCAGTTCGACATTATTTCGACATTATGTCAAAGTAACTGCTTGCTGTGTAGACGCAGACTATGTTATTTCGGAACAATATTTGTTATTCCAAGATAACATTGCTGTATAGACGTAGCCTAAATATTTTAGGGCTGGGCAATTAAAAAAAAAAAATTCAAATTTTGACATTCAACCTTTTTGCCAGCTTCAGTGTTCTAATTTTATTCATTCTAAAAGTACATAGGTATGAGGAAGAGTTTTCTTACTTTAAACCTTAAAGATGTTTAAAGTGAATGCAACTTCAGGTATTGCTCATTTTAATTCCTGTCGTTATGATGCCGAAATATGTCTTATACCTTCCAAAAAAAGGCATAGTCTCTGCCACTCAAGTTGTACCACTTCAGGATGGAAAATGATTCAATCAAACCCAATGTCTTTGAGGCAGTGTCAGGGATTCCATAACCAATATAGTGTGGAGCTAAATTAAGCTCTTATCTTTACACATCATATTAGATTATGTCTCAGAGTGTTGGATTCATCTGGATGAAACAACATAATAGGAGAGGAAGAGCCTGTAGTCTGGAAAATATAAGCTAGCAAAATGCATTGGGAATGTATATGTAACAAAATATTCCACCCCTATGAGAGACTGTGCTTCGCATGGCTGGTAAACAAGGAAGTCCTGGGGGCAGATGGGAGAAGAGATGTCCCACGAAAGAAACCAGTTATTTTGTTTGCCCAGCACTGCCTGAAATGATTTTGGGTCAATTCAGCATTGCTACGCTTATATTAAAAACGTAAGTTTTCAATTTCAGTCATAACTTGAATGATGAATCTTAGGATTTTATTTAATTAGAAAAACCAGGAAAGTTCCAGGAACATATAGGGTGTAAATAGAGAGATTTCAGCAGGAGTCTCTTTGCCCATGAACCAATTTGAACTGAAATTTGTATAAAATTTCTTAGTGGTTTTCAAAAAAGTCTACAAAAAGTTGTTGAGGTACAGATCTGAATGAAGCCACCGATTCAGCAAAGGTCTTCAGCATTTGCTTAAATTTTTGCCCAAGTCAAAGGAACTTTTCACATGCAATGTACATTTCCAAATCAGGGCCTAAATGTCCATGTAAAAGTTTTAGAAAAAACTTTTCTGTATTTGATCTAATGAGATAATAGGAGTACAAGAACTCTTTAAAATGGGCTTAATTTAGAAACTGGGCGGTATTCAGAATAAAACTGCCACATCATATATTTCAATTTACTGGAATATGCAAAGAAAACAGAAAGAGCTTCTCAGAGGCTTTAATCTTGTTTACAAATATTTATAATCATTGTTGCACTCTGTCAGTTGTGGAACAAAGTCCTTACTCTTGCCTCAGTCCTGTACAGTTATAAAATGAAAGGAAAAAAAAAAAAGTAGGGGAAGAGAAAAATGGGCTGGCCCACTTCTAGGAGATAAAGTATTTGTATCCATGTATGTGAGGACTCTTGACCTTATTATCTTTTCCAGGGTGACATCCCACAGTGGTCCATCCTGGTCGGCTGCGAGGAGGCTCTTCCTGCTCATCAAGAGCATAACTAGAATATCTATCAGCAACAGAGTGGACTTCAATTAAAAACTAACTTTATGTAAATGGAGAGAATTAACATTGTATACTGATCAATATACAACTATAATCAAATACAGGGCCTATGGAAGGGAGAGATCTCATTAGGCATTTTGCTTGGCAGAGCTTTCCTGGGATTTGGGCTCTGGGGAGCTCTCTCAGATTGGCACCCATCCCCATCCCCATCCCCATTTTATCTTTAAATATCTGCTTCCTTTTTTGCTTTTCTTCTAGCTCTCCAGACCATCGAGGGGTGGCGGTGGGGTAACCTTGAATAACCTGGAAGTGCATTTCCCCCCCTCCCGGACACAGGACAAACACACACATAGCTACAGTAAATATTGTCTAAATGTCACTTCTAGCAAGTGTTTCAACATGCCAAAGGACCGATCATGCCAACTTTGTGTGTTTTACTATTTCTTTTACAGTAGCTCTTAGAGGCCTCAGTCAATACTGGACTTCCATTGTTCTAGGAACTGTGCAAACACATAGTAAGAGACAGTTCCTGCCTTAATTAAGCAGACAAAACACAGACAAAGGAAACATTGTTTCCCCCATTTACAGGTGGGTAACTGAGGCATAAGTAGTGCCTTACCTTTAATCACACAGGAACTTGATAGCAGGGCTGGAAAATTAACCCTATTGTGCTTAATCACAATCCAGTGCCTTAACTATAGGATCATCCTTAACCTACAAAAATCCCCTTGAATCCAGTAGGAGCTCTGCATCTATAAAGACTGCAAGAATAAGCTTTACCTACGAAAACCAACAAAAACCTATATCAAAGGTTTATACACGAGGAGCGAATATCAACTAGTGGGTCAAACTGTGAGTCTCATTCTGCACAGATGTACTATATGACTCACTAGTAGCTCAGAAGTGTGTGGTGCGGAGTTTCTCCTGGGCTTGGACTTCCAAGAAATGCAGAAATGACTAGAGGGTGGCACAAGAAGCTCCGAAGAATTCCAAGCATGGTGCCTAGCCCCTAGCAATCCAAGAACATCTCCTCTGTGCCTAGGAGTTCTGCTGTAAGTTCACTTGACCCTTCAAATAATCCCATGTGTTGGCAGCTTGTTCATTAGAATTAAAAGGTACAGATTGCAGGTTCAGTTGTGCCTCCCTAACACTGAATGCAGCTACCGGAGAATAAAGCACTAATCACTGTGACTAATGCTGGCACAGCTAGGTCCAAAGGAAATAATAAACAGCTCCAACTTCCTGTGCAATCTACATGTCCATCACTGCAAAAATTGCATGCTCCAGTGCTCAGTGCTGTTTTCCAGTTGTTTGGCTAATCCTACAGATGCCATCAGATGCAAGATCATCAAAGCTGCTTGGAACCAGCAAGTAATATAGGCTCTTGAGAAGGAAAGGTGGTACAGCTCTTGCTGGTACAGCTGGTCAAATATTTTCTGTCAAAAAATTTCTAATGGAAAATTGGATTTTGCAGCTAAAGAAAAAATGGCATGTAAAGCATCCTCCAAAGTCTTCAACGTTTTTGCCAGAAAACCAACTTCAGCTCCCCCAAATCACCCAGCCAAACTTTGTTGGCAAAAACTTCAATTTGGGGGGAAGAGTGGGAAGCCTTTGGTCAAAACTTTTCATATTTCTCTGAAGATGTCCAGTTTTCATTTTGATGAAAAAATCAATTTTGGACAGACAAAAAATGATTCAGTTGTGTTTTTCCATCCAGTTGTGTTTGTGAAGCTGTACATATGAATATAACTTGTTAGTTACCCTTCCAGAGGGTTCCACTACAGAAACTAATACCTGTCCTTAAGGAGGAGGCTTGTATTCAGGGAACTTCTGAGGTCCCTTGAGCACAGAGATTGTCTGTAATGCAGTTTAATTTCTATACAATTGGAAACATATAAGGAGAAATGCTGGTCACACTGGATTTACTTCTGGCACTTTGTATGGCAACTCCAGAGACCAAAATACTCATCCCTTGCCCTTATTTTGCTCCACTTGCTCATCTTCTTTGTAATCCTGTTGTCTCTTTGCTTCATTTTTTGGATGAAGATAAACTATACTTGTTTAATATAGATCTTGAACATAAAGCCTCAGATATTTCCCCAGTCCCTGAATGTTAAAAGCTGAAAAATACCCTTTTGATTGATATATACATTTATATAGACAAGTTCCCTCACACTAAATTTTCAGAAGCTCCCAATGTGTTTCTTAGATGTGATATAAAATCCTTAATAGTTATGTAAGCTATTTCTACAATTAGTCTCTGAGGGTATGTCTACACAGCAGCATTATTTTGGAATACCTGGCATTATTTCAAAATAACATAGTGTGTGTCTACACTACAAGCCTTTACAATGTCGAGCTGGAGGACTTCTTACTCTGACTCATGGTAACCCTCTGTAGCCAGACATGAACCCCATCTTGTTTTCCCCCCCCAGAGAGCAAGAGAAAGGCAGTCAGCCTTCGATGCCCTGGGAACGCAGGTGTGCTGCCTGTCCCTGACTCTACCATAAACAGAAACCAGACAGTAAATGGGCTAGCTGACGACCCGGGGGCCTCCCGTCGCCCTGATGGCTAGCACCAGTAATTGACACGCCTGCACTGTCCCAGGAGAGGAATCTTCGCCCATCACATACTAGAAGTGCCCATTGTCTGCATTTTCCCAGGTGTGAATTATGCTTTGCACCCTTCGTGGGAAACTTGGCATTCAAAGCCATTTTTCCTCATTGGCCACTTGAGACCAGGAAGAAGCCTACGTGACCCAAGGGGTATAAAGAGGGGTTTAGTAGCCCACCCCATTTGAGCTCCAATCATCTACACCTGCTGGCAGGTATTGGTTGTCTCCCGAGGTCTGTGGGACGCCCAACCTCGCCCTACTTCTTCCCGAGGGATTGAGAGAAAGACGCTGGTCACGCCAAGTCTGGAACGCAGGGGTGAGAATGTATACCTGCTAGGTGTCTATTTTGCATGCATTTAATAAGAGCTCAGAGAACCAAAAGGGTTTCATGGTACCTGTAAGTGATTTATTAGTGTAATTTCTGTCCTGTCCTTTGTAGTGGCTGTGTTCTCTGTAGCACAGTAGTAGCATTTAACAGCTAAGTTTACCCTGTAACAATAAAATAGTAACTGTTTAAGCTGCGACCTGACTCCTTCAGTTGCTGTAACAGAACCAAGCACAATTTTAAAAAGAACTCCAGCCGGTCATAAGGGACAGATATAGGGAGAGCTTGAGCGTTGGATCGTGTCGCTTCCAGGGGACAGATCCATTGGGGCATCTCTCAGCCTCCCCAGGCTGCCCGCTGCGAAGGGATCGTGTATCCTAGCAGTCAAAATCTGAGGTGTAATAAGCTCTCCCTGTAAACTCTGGGGCGTCTGTCGGCCTGCTGGCTGCCTGCCGCGAAAGGATCCCGATCCTAGCGGTAAAGACACGGACGTTAAACTCCTCGGGGCACCCGTCAGTCTCACCTAGACTGCCCACTGCGACGGGGCCTTGTGTCTCAGCAGTTGAAGACTCGGGTGTAACATACACACATGCACTGCCCTGACCATCGGCTGACACCCTCATTTCATGAGGAGTAAGGGAAGTTGAAGGAAGAGTTTCCTCCTTCAACTTCCTGCTGTGTAGAGAGCACCAAAAGCCGAATTAAGTTATTTCAACGTAGGATACGCAATTGATGTAGCTGAAGCTGTGTAGCTTAATTCAACTTTAGCTCTGCTGTGTAGACGTACCTTCAGTTCATAAAAGTAATTTTAAATTAAAACAAGCCCTGTTTTATATATTTCAGACTGACATAATGTTCCACAGTTATTTTAGAAATTGCACCATATCCGGCTCCACATGTGAAATGCAAAAAAGATTGAACAAAGATACATATTTTGGTTGGACTATAATATTTTCATGGATTGGACTCCTGAGAAACAATTGATTTGGTCAAAAATAAACTGATAGAGACTTAGCTGAGCCCTGAATAGAACTGATGAAAACTTAAAATTAACTTACAGGTTAATAATAAAAATAATCATAAGGAGTCAAATTTTAAATAGCAACTCCACCTGATCGCCATCACCACATGATTCCTTGTGTGTAAGCACAATCCATTGCTTGTGATATTTTTACAAAATTGTATGCATAAGTTTATATATAGTTGCTAAACAATATTTGCCCTCTGTTTGTGTAGTTCAGGAGAGCTTGACCTGTCAGTTATGACAGTGTTAAGACTAGATTGTACTAGTGCAAAGTGGGTGCATTGTATTTGAAAATCTGGCCAGTAAAGCTTAAAGTTTGTGTGTTATGTGCCAGCCTCCTAGTTGGAAGCAGGATTTAAAGCTAGGATGTCTTGGGAGAAAAGCATAGGGTTGAGACAAAAAGGAAGCTAAGCTCTAGGAGTAGGCAACCCTACAGTGTAGGTTTGGACTGGACTTCAGTTCATTTGTTTGTTAATAAAGAGAAATCCCAGGAAGGGGGCCCATTTTACCATTCACACGGCAAGACGACTCTGTCCTACAGCTGGTGAGAAAGTCATCAGCTCACATTGTCTAAATGAGTGGCCAGGCAGGCCTACAGGCACTGCCATATATTTAAATGTTCAACTACATTTTCATCATCAAAGACCCTTGGAGCCACTCGATCTGGGAGCAGGACACTGAAATGATGGCCAGCTATGGGTACCGTGTAGATAGCTGTAGTGCTGTCTTCCATAGGGGTACAGCTTGTGCATGCTGGAGACAAAACTTTGTCTAGGGCTAGTCAGAGACAATGTAGCATATCCCCCTAGGATCTAAAAACTGTCTCAGTCCTCACCACTTTCCAGTGGAAGTGCAAGGCGCACTTCTTTGCCATTACCTTCAATAGCACATGCATACATACCACACTACAGCAGACATAAAATAAGTAAAAAAAATGAAAAAAAAAAAAAAACCAATCCTCACATAATTTTCCCCTTGGAGAGAGAGAAAAAAAAAAGAGAGGACATGTGACAGATGTTAGTAATGTTGCTTAAAATGCACTTCTGGAAGGCGCTCATGCTATGATGATGAGCATAGTAGAAGAACCTATCTAGAATAAAACACTACAGTGAGGAGGTGGTATAAGGATCTGAGTAGAAGATAATTACTATTAGGAACAGGTGGTAAGCTCTTTGGAGCAGGGATGGTCTTCATTTTTTGTCGTCTCAGAGTCAAGAACACTATTCTTGCATAATAAATAATTAATATAATGAGTCATCAAATTGGGTACCCCCTTGGCCAGCCCAGGAACAACTACTCTAAATATTTGGGAAGTGATTGTCTAGGAAGGAGTACTGCTGAAAGGGAGTTAGGGATCATAGTGGACGACAAGTTAAACATGAGTGAACAGTGTGACACTGTTGCAAAAAAAGCAAACATGATTCTGTGATGCATTAACAGGAGTATTGTGAGCAAGACACGAGAAGTCATTCTTCCGCTCTATTCTGAGCTGATTAGGCCTCAATTAGAGTATTGTGTCCAGTTCTGGGCACCACATTTCAAGAAAGGGGTAGAAAAATTGGAGCAATTTAAGCAATGGGCTTAAATTGCAGCAAGGGAGGTTTAGGTTGGACATTAGGAAAAACTTCCTAACTGTCAGAGTGGTTAAACACTGGACTAAATTGCCTAGGGGAGATATTTAAGAGCAGGTTAGACAGACACCTGTCGGGGATGATCTGACAGTGCTTGGTGCTTCTGTGAGGGCAGGGGACTGGACTTTCAAGATCCCTTCCAGTTCTGTGATTTGCAGCTGGACGTCATCGTGTTATCTTGGCAAAATTGCATTCATATTATGGGTATAAAGTACCCATGTTTATCAGTTTCAACAGCAGCTGAATTTTTCCTTGCCTTTTCTTAACTACTTTTTACCTTCTGTAGCACTAGATAGTTGTAAAAGCCTTTTTGGTCAAACTAATTTTCCCTCAAGTGTAATTTTTTAGCAGGCTGGTCAGCAGCCTGTCTCAGTCCTGCCCTGCAATTCGTCTGGGACCCACCCCTGCTGTGGCTCTGTATTTAAAGTGTTATTAGGACATACATGGGCAGGTAGTCCAGCTCAGTTCCAGCTCATGCTGGGTCCAGGAGCTCAGATCCCTCCCCCAGCCCGGACAGGGACTGCTGCCACCCCTGTATTAGAGGCAACAGCATGGGGCAAGAGGCAGTTGGTCCACTAGTGGAGCTAGTTTTTAAAATGGCTCCCTCTGCAGACCAGCTCCCACCTGGCATCCCATGCTGCTGCCTCTGAAACAGAGGCAGCAGCATGGAGTGGCGGGGGGCTTCTCGGGAGTGGGGCTGGATTGCACTGACTGCCAGCCCTGCAGCTGGGGACAATAGAATAATCAAGTAACCATTAAGAATTCATGAGGTTACTCGACTATTCAATTAACCAATATTTAACATCCTTAATTATAATAGCTATAATTATAATAGTAAAATTACTCAGTTTTCTTGTCCTGTTGTACCAATTACATCAGCAAAAACAAACTTGCTGAATCTGCAGGTTTCAGATTTGTATTTAACTAACGAACACCAGAAAGGGATTCCCATACTGCATCCAACCTACTGTATTATTGGTTGATAAATACGTAAATGGCATAATAAATTTATTATTCTGGAATATTCAACTCAATGATATCAAAATATGCTATTTTTAGACTATGGATGAGATTTTCAAATGACACTGAGGAGACCTGACTTTCAATGGGTGTTAGTATCCTAACTTCTGTTTGTGCCTCTGAAAATATCCCCCAATTTAATTGAAGAAGTGGATGGCTCAAAGTGTTGTTAATGGAACATGGAAGCTTTCACTTATTGGTCATCTGTGCAAGAATTTCTTTTAGGTTACTGGTAGTAACCAAAGTTAGTGCTATCCTGTCACTCTTTGGAGGCTTTGGTGATGGCCACTTGTTGGTGACCAGTGTGTAATTCCTACTTATCAAGTATCCACATTGTCATCAGTGGTCATGTGCCAGTTGTAATCTCGAGATAAAAGCCAAGGATTAGACAGGTGTCTCTCCTGGACTCTTCTTTACCTCATACACCATTCACCACTAGATGCGTTTTGAGTCATGGTGTGGAGGAAGTTTACACTGAAGTTCTCTCTAACTATAGAACAGGCAACTTCCAGTGCTGTCTATCACTACTCCTAAGCACTAACTTTTCCCCAAAACAATAAGAGTTTGTCAACAAATGAGGAAATTGCAAGAGTTTTAACATATTTTGAACTGTTTTTAAATATAAATTCCGACCCACCCCAGAACTATTTGAAAGAAAGCAGAGGTGGTGTACTGAACAATTTTTATAAGCCTTTTATAATATTTTTGCTGAAATTCTGTCAAAAATTCCAGGCCCAAAATAAATAAAAATCCACACTGTTCAAGTTATAGCAGTAGCTTCCACCACTAGCTTCCTATTGCACTGATTGAACAAAACACTGAAGTGTTACCTATACATTTCATTTTGATTCCTATACCATTTTACTTGTATCATACAGATTATTTAGGGCTTCCTATTCCTTTTCAGTCCTAAGTTTTCTTTTCAATATACTCTATAGAAACCACTATCTACAAACCTAGTCTCCAATCTCTACAACCTATTATTCTGATATAGTTTATAGTCAGGAATAATGACATTCCATTGATCTTAGCATAACATGTTTCATGAATAAGATCAATAATGAAGTCTGAGGATAGTGATGTGGAGCAAAACAAAGAGGTATTTCAATTTTGTAATTTCTTAAAAGGTTACTGTTTTGTAAAGTTCATTTAGGCCCTGATTCAGCAAAGCAACAAAGCATGTGTTTACAGTTCATATGCTTAAAAGCTTTGCTGAATGGGGATAGAGTTAATGAGTTTAAAGTTCATAGCACAAGTAGATGCTGCTATTACTGCTTTACTAATTACTGAAAGCCAAATTACAGCTGATCTGACCAGGCATGTTGGCCTTCCCACTAGTGCACGGGCAAAGCAAGAGGTGTCAGGGTGGTCATGGTCAATGCCAGGGGGGCCAACTGCTTCTGTGTGGAGGGTCGGCTCCATGTGCCCAGAAGGAATGGGGCCTCAGGCGGAAGGAGCAGAGACCTCAGTGCTGCCCAGACTGTGGCACTGGATCGTCCCAGCCCTTAGCTATGCCTGGAGCATGCAGCAGCAGCAGCAGCCAGGAGCCCGAGGCCCCTTTGAATCACTGGACCCCGGGGCAACAACCCCCTTTGCCCCTCATGTCAGCAGGCCTGGCTAGTTAGTCTGTAGCAAGGCTTGGATTGGACAAGTTATGAGGGCAAAACTGAAACACAGCCTCACAGTGATTGTAAGGGGACAGCACACTGGCTACATCTCTTCAGAAAATAGCAAAACCCACTTCTCACTCTTGGTCTCCTCCCCCCGCTCCCCCACTTGAGTACTTCTGGCTGGATCGCACATAATACCTGCAGTGCATGGATAGGGCACCTCTTCCACTGCCTGTGCAGATCTTTTCTGTTGAGATGTCATTTAACTGTGAATGGAGGACCAAAGCCATTAATGCCAAATTCATACACATGGCAGGTGAACGGGCAGCACCAGAGCAAACAAAGTTCACTGTCAATAAATGCAATTAAGCCAGTGAGCCTTTAAACTACTCCTACACCCCACCGCATTCTAAATTATGAAACTATGAAAGCTCAGGAAAGGGCTTGGATATCACCGTAGGTTAGCTCAAGGATCTCTGCTCAGTATGCAGCTGTGGTTTAAATAAAAAAGCAAACTGGATGTTAGAATGCATAAGGAAAGGCATGATGGACAATACAGAAATTCTCATAATGCCAATAGGTAAGTCAATGGTAGGTCCTCATCCGGTATACTGCATTTGCAATTTTAAGAGGATATTGCAGAATTAGAGCAGGTCCAGAAAACGACAATGAAGATGGCTAGGAACATGGAAAGTCTCTCAGAAAGAAACTGAGGAGACTGGGATAGTTTGCTTTAGAAAGAAGATGAATAAGAAGGGTCAATAATAAAAGTACCCAAAATAGCGAATGATCTTGAGAAGGCAGAGGTTTTGTTTCCCATGTCTCATAACGGGACATTCAAGGATATGAAAATGTGGCTAATTAACAAACAGCAGGAAACACTTTTTCACACATTGTGATATTACTGTGTGGCAAGAATTTAATACGATGCAAAAAAGGACTAGACATTTGTCTGACTAATAAGAATATCCAGAAATGTAACAATTAATTATACATATTTTGGAAACCTCAGGCGTTAAACTAATCACTAATTATTGGAAGTCAGGATAACAAGGGTGGCAGATTATCCCACATCCACCTACTGTAGGTTATTGCACCTTCTTCTGAAGCTTCTGCTAGTAGTCACTGTCAGAGATGGAATGCTGAATTAGAGGGACCACAGGGCTGATCCCCTAAAACAATTGTATTCCTATGCACAATGTCATAGCATGCCTTGGGTTTTTACCTCTCTGCCAACTCTTTGACTATTATGCACTATAAATAAGTTGGACTGCATTTTTTCTCTGAAATATGCAACTAGGTCAATGAATAATTTGGTGAATCATTTTTCTATTTTGTAAGTTGCAATGTTCTGATTTGTTTTGAGTGTAGATAGCTAATGTGTAGAAACCTTTAGTCTCATTAAAATGACTCTCGTATTCTGCCATTCCACATCTCTGCTTCAGTCTGATGGATCTCATATATTACATCGCCGAACACACAGCCATCTATAATTCACTATGCAGTTACCATGAATGTAGTTTTAACATTTTTGATGTCTGTGGGTAATTGAAAATACACACTAACAACAATAAATCACAGTTGGGGTCACTTACTCCTGCCTAATCCCACATGATGAGTTTATCACTGTCTGCTGAGAAGTGCAGATGAAGACTGAAAATCTGAGTGTTTACCATAACATCTAGAGATTTAGATAAGATAAGGACAGATGGAAAGCAAACCTCTTGGCCTTTGTTATTAGTGCATTTACTATTTGTTTATAGTCTGTGGTTAAAGCACTACATGTCTGAGAGAGTTACTTTTATAAAAAGTAGACCAGTGGTTCTCAAACTTTTTGGCCTATGGCCCAAACCACTCAACATAAATCTTTCCATGGACCACCAGCCAACCACCCATGATGACAAAATGGATGCATGAGGGGGTGGAGGTGCAAGGTCTGGGAGAGAGGGAAGGTGCAGGAGTGGGCAGAGGGTGGGGGTCTGGGTGGGAGGGTGTGTGTGTGAGTATGTGGGGGTGTAGGACCTGAGCACGATGGGAATGGAGGGTGCTTACCTGGCTGTCAGGCACTGCCCTTTGCTGCTTCCACTGTCTGGGATTCTGGCCAGTGGGAGTAGTGGGGAAAGCCTCCAGGCAAGCAGTTTCCTGCACGGCTGTTCCCCCAACTGGGGGGAGGAGGAGCAGCAGTGTGCAGAGTTGCTTTCTCTCCACCCCTCCCCCCCCCATGAGTCAGGTCCGGCCCGCAAGATTCAGGGCTCCCCCCACACACAGTGGGGAGCCAGCACTGGCACTCTAATATTGTGTGTGAAGGAGGTGGGGTGGGGGCTGCAGGGCTGGAGCATCAGCATGGGCTCCCTACTGCGGGGGTGGGAGACAAGTTTTGAGCCGGCAGCCCACGTGCAAGATGGTTGTGGACCACTAGTGGTCTTCAGATCCCACTTGGAGAACCACTGATGCAGACAGAAAAGTAGGGAAAGTATCTAATGTGTTCAGAAGAGCTCTATAGGGATCCACATTGAGACTACTATAGCACTATGCCTAAGGAGGGTAGGATTATTATTATTTGCCTACAATCTCCAATCATGGATCAGGGACACATTTTGCTAGATGCAGTATGAACGCATAATAAAAAAGATTATCACAATTCTAAACCATTTGCACTCCAACTAGGCAAACAGCCTCCAGAAGTGCTGAGTGTGGTGCAGTCTTCAGCCAACAACTGCATGGCAATAGGACCATCACTGTGATCAGATACATCTTGGGGAGGGAGGGCAGTGAGCATGACCATCAGCACTGGCTGACTTCCACTCTTGGGACAGGTTACCTCCTGTCCATAAGCTTATAAGTTTTCTTCTCCACTGTGCACCCCTGCTTCTGTCATCCACACTTGATGCCATGTCACATGAAGCTTTCCTTTTAACACCATGCTATATATCAAGGGGAAATTTCTGTTTAAAAAATATGCCATTTGGCATAGTGAATCTAAATTCCCTGATCTTGGCTGCCTGTGACACATTGCACATAGGAAGAGAAATGACATTTTTATTTTCTTGGTGAGCCTTAAAAAGTGAATGCGTAACATATGCAGAGCACTGATGTGCCTAAATTTCAGTTTCATATTCACAGTGCAATTGACAGAAAACCCATACTGTACATCAAGGTAATAGGACACTCTCCATCAGTAAACTCCATTTCATTTGGGAAAAAACCCCCCAGCTACTAGATTTTTCCCTTTATGATAATTTTTCTTTAGAATGGGGCTCAACTCCACAGAGAGAAAGCATGCTGCAAATCCTTGTGGCACTCTGGCACTGCCTGTCCTATGTGCTGAGATTTACAACACATGAGAGGTCACACTGTCTAGGAACATTCACGGGCTGCAGGCTACAAAATCTGGGATAATGCCTTCTCCTTCCTTCAAGCAGGAAACTAGAAACCTGTCCCTGTACCCTTATATAAAATATTTTTAAAACATTTTCAAATAGGCCCACTTGACTTCTGTACTTGTACAATGTGTTTGCCAGTGGCATATGGAACAGAAAGCATAGCATTGGGATGTTTTAGTTTTTTTTACTCATATCTGCTCCAGCTTTATGGTATGAGTTTTCATGTCTCTAATCTTCTCAGTACTTACACTCCTGACATGATGCTATCAATGTAAAAGATTTACAGCGGCACCTCTAGGAATGCAAAAGCTCTCTCATTTATTGTACTGTTGGGATCAAACAGACTCCACTGGTAGATGGAACAGAATGAACCAAGCCAAAGGCAGTTGAAGGCACTTAGTGCCTTGCAGTTAGGCCACTAGTAGACCTGGGACCTGTGAGAGACTGCTCCAAAAATTCCAATGTCTAACCCTATAAAAAAAGAAATAAAACTAATGTTTAGAATTGATGATCTGAGCCCAGAGCAATGGCTTAGACCTGATGAGTAATAGTCTCCAGGTAGGGCTACCCTTAATGATCCCTTGCAAGTTCTAACTGGTGCAGAATGTCCAAACTTCCACAGAGGCAAACCTCACAGAATTAACCAAAACAAAACTTGCATTAGAAAACCTATTCATCTGAAATGGTGAGTAGCCTTGTATAGATAAAGACCATGGCATTACGAGAAGAGAGTAAAAGCAGAGCAGCTTCTTTCCATGCAGTTGTGTGCTCCCAGCAAGTCAAAAGGCCTATCCCTGTATTAGATTACCAAATACTCAGGTTTTTTACTAATCCGTTCGCTATTATAGCTGCGTTCCATGGTTTCTATAAGAACTGCTACAGTTGTGAATCCATTAAGTGTCTCCTGAAGTGATGATGGACTCTGGAGATTATCACTCACCTCTCCTTCAAAACAGGATGGAATCTCCCCAGCGGCATCACAACTCTGGAGGAGATCCAAGATAACCTTATACTGTTTAATCCTAGCAAGTCTTCAGGAATGGGGTGGGGACAGGAATAGCTTTCTCCCTGAATTCTATGAGTTCTTATCCTTCGGGCGTTTCCTGTTCTCCAAAAGGTGTGTAAGGACTGACTATAAAAGGTACTTTTGTGGCTTCCTGCAATTAGGTTTTCAGAGAGACAACGGCACCATGCAGTCTATTGAGTTGTACACCTTTCTCCTTGAAGGTGAAAAAACTCCTGGTAATGTTTTGGCCATATGCCTAGAAAACTTGATTCTCTTACCTTGGATCTAATTCTCTTCTCACTACCCAGGGTTTACACTGGTGTAACAGAGAACAATTAGGCCCCTTTGCCAATCCACTGGCAAAAAGTGATCATAGCAGAGCCCAATATCTGTTCCCAATTAAAATGAAAGTATTTTCACTTTCTCAGCACTGCTCAGACTACCCCCTGTCTGAATGTATTTTCTTTTGTCCATTTCAGAGCATGGTGTACATGGTATTGGGTTGAATAGAGATGCACTGCAGTTGATCCCTTCTTCCATGCCACAGTATAATACAATTTTGATAACCTTAGTTGTTGCTGCTAGTCTGATTCACAGTGTGGCCATATTTTGTGCCTCATTAGCAAAAAGTAATTCTCTCTTCCAAAATTCACCTTGGCAGACTATTTATCAGGATTTAAAAGTAGTAATCCTTGTACAGCATTAAATATGAAATGCTAAATTCTCCAGTTGACTCCTCTTTTCATCTTTTCAACTTATCACAAACAGGTTATGACTCTTTCAGATTTGTTTGCTATTTTCAACCATGTGCACAAACCATTTTCCAAACAAATTTTACACTGTAGGCTTTTTTACAGCCTGTCTGCTATAAATAACCAGGGCTGACTCAGATTATTCACCCAAATAACACGTTTCTGTTCATGGATTGGATGGCCTAACCTTTATAACCTGGAGGAGTACCTGAATAAACAAATAGGACCCTCATCTTCAGGGAAAAGATGCAGGAACACTTTAGAGAAGGGGAAATGGAAAAAGGAGAAAATCAGCAATTGCTCAGTCCTAGAGGACATTTACAAGAATATTTTCCCATCTCTTCTGCACAAGTACGTTACGTTTGGCTAGGTATGACGACTCAAGATTTAAAAATACTTGGGTTCCTTCATTACTGAGGGGGAAACTGTAAACTAGATAACTGGCACTATTGCATTTTCAGAGTAATTTGGTATAATGTTTGTCCACAGGTCTCAGGGGCATCATTTTAGAAAAAAGAGTGTGTGTGGTACATAGGTAATACTTGAATCCAAAGTCAGGGAAGGGGGAAGAACCAAGAGTTGGGGAGCAAATTCACCCTTAGCAAATAATGCCACTGACAGCTTTAAGTTTTTTACTCCTCTTTCCCTGAACTGTGTTTAGACTGTGGGTTCTACATGCTTTCAGAGGCATTTGGAAAGTGCTTAGTGTGCTATAAGTGCCCTTGTCTGCCACCCTTCCCCGCATGTGCTGAATGCTGCAGTTGTATGCCTGGGATTTAGCACTGAATTTGTATTGTCTGAATCACAATGTAGGTCAAGATTCCAAACCTGCCTCAGGTGCATCTGAAGAGTGGGTTTTGCCCACGAAAGCTCATTATGTTACATTAATGTAACAAGCCAGAGTTACTTAGAAGGCTGTTCTAAATAAAATTCATATTGAGCCACTGTTAGTAAAAGGAAATCTCTTAAGTGTTCATTAATCATTGTTAAATTACAATGAAATATCTATGGAAGTAGATAGGAAAACCACAGAAACAACACACATATTCATTTTGGTAAGTGTTACTTATAACAAATAAAAATGAATAAATAATGTTGGGGCACCACAATAAATAGACAGGCACTTTAGTACTGAAATATTCAGTCTCTATTTTCCCCCCCTAATGTCATTCACAAACAATGTTGAAAAATCCAACCAAATTCAGGCCTGGGTTAAGAGACTACAAAATGACTTCCAATGGAGTTGCCTCCTCTTAAACCAGGTGTACATTTGGCTGTGTTTGGAAAGCTCTCCAACTTTAATGAAACACATATTTTAAGGATTTGTCACACTGTTCATGCCAAACAAATGTGTCTGAGATGCACATTCTACTTTGTTACCAGAATCACATCTCATATTAAATAGAGACAAAAACAGCAAAAGACACATGACTGTTCCCCCTGTGCTAAATCACGTGTTAAGCTTGTCTCAATTTTAATCTTGCTTCAAAATATCATTTTTTCATTTCTTGCTAGCTTTCTGTTTAGTTTAGTTTTATCCTGCACACATTTCAGAAGAAATTAGTCTGATAAAGAACAGGTCAGAAAACCTAAGCCAGTATCTCCTAGGCTGTGTCTAGACTAGCACGATCTTGCGCCAGAGCTATGCAAATGAGGCTCAGCGTGGAATATCGCCGAGCCTCATTTGCATAACTAATGAGCCGCCATTTTTGCGGAAGAGGCTCTTGCGCAAGACGGAGCTGTCTACACTGCCCCGTCTTGCGCAAGAAAAACCCTCTTGCGCAAAGCCGTTATGCCTGAAAATAATCAGCATAATGGCTTTGCGCAAGAGGGTTTTTCTTGCGCAAGACGGGGCAGTGTAGACAGCTCCGTCTTGCGCAAGAGCCTCTTCCGCAAAAATGGCGGCTCATTAGTTATGCAAATGAGGCTCAGCGATATTCCACGCTGAGCCTCATTTGCATAGCTCTGGTGCAAGATCGCTCCAGTCTAGACACAGCCCTATTGTTTACAGATCATTTTTTTAAAAACATTTTTTTTCTATTATAAAGGTTGAATCAATAGATGTTTAACCTTGCTCCATTTTTAAATGGCACTTGTCACAGTAATTCAGTTCTTTTGAAATGTAGTTAAAATATCAGGGCTGGATTTAGTTATGTTCATTTTCATGCATAGATGATATAACAGTTGGGTGTGGATCTAATCTTCATACTTCACTCTGAAATCACATTTTAACTCTTAGTGATACCATTGGGGGCTTCAAAACGTATTTAATCTTTATGGTTTGAGAGAAATTAAGCAGGTCTTAAGCAGTTTCTCTTGCTGGGATATCACAGTATAGTCAGGGAATGAACCATCTAAAAATACCTGAGTCAGAAGGGAGTGAGATGCATGTGTGCATGCAAGAGAGGTGATGGCCAGGGCAACCTGTGTTGCTGGCTTGCCCTGAGTACTTACAAACTCACTGTTTGAAAATCATCATTCTGATGGAAAACAACAGGAGTGCTATCTGTCAAGATACTGGCCAGCTGCACTTGGGTTCCCCCTCTTTAGTCCATCAATAGGCTGGGGTGGATTTTTTAGACTTACATTTAAAAGAGTAGCATTATGAATACAATTATACAGGCCAGACCTAGTCTTAACTTGGACAAGACTCTTCGGAACAAACTTTCAATTTTCCCGTTTGATTTGATTCCCTCATGTGAATTGTCACTTTCATGCACAAATGATAGAGCGCATACACACACAAATTGTATGCAAGTGATTGCACAAAAGGAGGCCAATGTGGAATCTTTTGAAAAGCTGACCCAGTACCTTGCATGGAGTTATTAAAGTCTGTTGGTCAACAAATACAACTGAAGAGGAGATGACTTATTTTTGCAGTTCCTGCATGGATAATAAATATTAAATAAACACGAAGAGGAGCTTTATGATTATTGCATCTCCAGTGTAGAAAGATAGCTTTGACTTTAAAATTAGTACAACTTATTGGCAATTCTAGGAATGTTTTATTTTCAAATGATCACATTCAGTGTTTTCTTATTCAATCATAGGCATGAAGTTCTTATTCAACACAGGCAGAGTATGAATGTCTTAAGTTTAGCCTTATACAACCTAAAATAATTATTGGATTCATGTCAATTCTACCACATTCAAATGTTGGCAAAAGATTCAGTAATAAAAGAAACAATCTGTACTCGAAAGAGCAGTAAGCTTAATTAGCTCAATGAAAAAGCATGGGCACATTAATAGGAGAGTCAAGACACATTATTTTCCAGGTGCTTGAAATCACTACAAGTGCACAATACTACATACATAGGCAATACCTCTAGGCTGAAATTTGCCCGTGCAGAAAATCAACACAAAGCCTGTACAGCACAAAAGTCCATCTCTCTGAATATGGGACAAGTCCATAAGATTTATTTGGGGCAAAGACTTTGTGCTGGCTGCTTTCCCAGGGATTCACCTCTAGTGTTTTACATTGTGCTGTAGGATCCTGATTAAATGCTACATGTACATTTTATTGTCACATTCATTTGCATCACATGCATGAAAGTGATCAAGGCAGAACTGGGATGACAGTACTTAAAATACCAGAGTTAGATATTTGCATGCCCTTAGCAAATTAACCTGTTAATGAAGGTAGCCACCTGCTTTTACTTGCCAAAACTTCAATCAGCAGCAGTCCCTGCCTACTCATCTAGCCCTACCCTTGTCACATTCAAATTGCTTCTAATAATCCACTTCTTCTACAGCACTGCTTACCAGAAGGAAATGCTCTCAAAAAACCCCAGAAGACTGAAATTAACAAGATAAATAACTGCCACCACAATGATTTCTGCTATAGTAAAATAAGAACATACATGGGCTAAATTCATTCCTGCTACAGCTCCAAAGAAATGGCTGGCTATAACAGGTAAATATGTCCATTTTCCTTTTTGTCATTTCTCTAGGAGCTTCAGAATTACTCAGTCACAACTTCCTTAGACCCAATATCCATATCCAGGGCATAAAAAATAATCACTTTTTTTGTATATCCCTATCAGGTCTATTGTCTCTGCTTTGATATTTCATTAGTTAGTAAGAAGAGTGTATTGAAAATTAAAAAGCATTCTTTTCCTCTCTCCTCCCCTCCTGAAAGGAGACTCTCACCTTTACTCCCATTTATAAACCCAATACAGAGCAATACCTCAAATCTATTCTTTCACAGATCTTTTTGCAAGGGGTAACTGCATATTTTACATGAAAATTTCCAGACAGACCAGAGCACTCAGTGCTAGAGTCAGCAGTCTCTTCAGCTCACCCTTCCACAGCAATCAGATGAATTCAGTGCAGCTGAATGGGCCAATCCAGACACAAACCTAATAGGTGAATTATGAATTCTGCTACCATTTGAGAGCTAATGAGGGTTGGATTGACAGAATGCAAACAAGCTTCTGGAAGAGAATTTGTAGGCTTTGTAGAATTTGTAACGTTAAGGCCTGCAGTGTTCTCTCAAATAGAATTAATTCCTGGTATAATTCCTCTGGAATCAATGGATTTAGAAGAGATTATTTTAGCCCAATATGATGCCTTCCTGAAATCCCGAAGTACACCTGTTGTTGAATAGAAACATTTGTCTCAATCTCCGTTTTATAAAGAAGTGGAAGAGAGGATAATTTCATTAAAATGTTAGAAGTTAACAAAAGGTAGTTATTCAACTTACCTGAAAAAACTTAAAAAACAACAAATGGTCCTGCATCACCTTAGAGACTATCAGAAAATGTAGATAATATCATGAGCTTTCATGGGCATAACCCACTTCATCAGATGAATGGAGCAAGGGGTCCAGAGTTACAAATAAATAACAGAAAAACAAGGGAATGGGATATGAAAATCATGTCAATTAGAATGTCTGTGCTAAATGAGGCTAATATTGACAAGATTTTTTTCCTTTCCTTTCCTTTCCAGATATCCTCTTTTTCTGCTATTTATTTGTAACTCTGGACCCCTTGCTTCTATCATCTGAAGAAGTGGGTAGTGCCTATGAAAGCTCATGATGCTATCTCCATTTCTTGTTAGTCTCTAAGGGTATGTCTCCACTGCATTCCTCTTTCGAGAGAGGAATGCAAATGCAGACAAATGAAATTGCAAATGAAGCACGGATTTGAATTTCCCGTGCTTCATTTGCATAATTGCGGCCAGCCGCTTTTTCGAAATGCCCTAGTTTGAGATAAAAAACGCTGTTTAGATGTGGTTATTTTGAGAAAAAACCCTTCTTTCGAAATAACCCTTAAACCTTGGAGTAATTTCGAAAGAAGGGTTTTTTCTCGAAATAACCACGTCTAAACAGCGTTTTTTATCTCGAAATAGGGCATTTCGAAAAAGCGGCTGGCCGCGATTATGCAAATGAAACACGGGAAATTCAAATCCGTGCTTCATTTGCAATTTCATTTGTCTGCATTTGCATTCCTCTCTTGAAAGAGTAATGCAGTGTAGACATACCCTAAGATGCTGCAGGACCATTAGTCTGTAAGGGTATGTAAACTAGTTTACCCGACATAGTCAATGAAGCGGGGATTTAAATAATCCCTGCTTCATTAATATAAAAATGGCCGCCATGCTGTGCTGACAATCAGCTGATCTGGCACAGCGCGGCAGTCTAGATGCAGATCGGTCGACAAGGGAAGCCTTTGTCGACCGCTCCCTTATGCCTCGTGAAATGAGGTTTACAGGAGCGGTCAACAAAGGCTTCCCTTGTCGACCAATCCGCGTCTAGACTGCCGTGCTGTGCCGGATCAGCTGATTGTCAGCACAGCATGGCGGCCATTTTTATTTTAATGAAGCGGGGATTATTTAAATCTCCGCTTCATTGACTATATCGGGTAAACTAGTTCACATGGCTCCGTCGACGGAGCCATGTAGTCTAGACATACCCTAACAGAAAAACAACAGACAGCAACCCCTCTGTGGCCATTCGACTTACCTGTTTACAATGCAAAGCATAATATACTTCACTTAAGCATTTCTATTTCATGGAGTTACCTGGCTATTATGAAATACTAATTGCATAGTTAACCTGGCACTGGATCCACATTTCCTTTAAAGCTGAGCTGAGCTTAAATGGCACAACTGCACCGCTGGAGAATAGAACAGACTTATAAAATAAAAGAGGGATCAATGCTAGAGTTGAGCATTCTAAGAAAAAGTTATTACATGTTCATTAATCTACATCGTTCACTCTTATTTCCAGAAGTTTCTGTTTTCACTGCATATGAAATTTGACAAATACTCAAAAGGTGTTGAAATCTTATAAGCTTTTGCTTACTGTGACTATTATCTTGTGTTAGTCCAAGATCCAGTGCTCATTTTATCCATCAGCTGGTTAAGATGTAGAGATCTTAAATGAACAAGTCAATCTTTGAGGTAGGCTTTATTTTTCCTTCAATATCTAAAATCTATAACCATGCCCTCTGTTCCTAAGACTCTGACTCCTCTGGGCTTTTTTATGAGCAGGACAGAAATTTGTCACCAGAGTATTTCCATAATTTGCAAGAAGGCTGGTGTGGGTCTGTTCTTTCCAGGTCTATCTTAACACTTGGGTGAGTGTTTCCTGGGGAAAGCGAGAAATGTGCATAGTTTGGTTTAATTAGTAAAGATACAGGAATATCTTTAAAATTCCGTGTTCTGAATGTAACAATTAGCATCTGCCAAGTCTATTCTGTACTGTTATTTTTACAAATTAAGGCATAAAAGCCCTTCAGCAGAGTTTCCCTGGTGCAGGCACAGTAAAGACACCGTCACAAGCCCCAGTATGTGGGGTATGTTGGAGCAAGGCCATGGCACATGCCACTGCAGGGATTCTGGGCACCTCTGGATTACAAAACTTCCCATAAGCAGCCCAGACAGGACTGCAGTAATTCAGAGCTTTTCCCTGGGCTGCTTAAGTCACACCATGCACTGCTTTGGCCTCCAATCATCCACATTCCCAAATCACAAGGATGATGATGGCTTAAAATCACCTTAGCCCCTGTGTATATCCCTTCGTGTATTTCCAGTGTACACTCCTGTCCCATCTGTAGGACTTCTATTAAAATAAATTGTATTTCAGCATGTACAGTGGCTGAAAGATGACACGCCAAATATGATGCTTTAATGTATTAAGCCTTCTTCATTTTTCTATCAGCTTTGAGAAATGGCTACTCCTCAGTCATTCCGCTGCTGTCAGAGAAATGTCAGAGCTTTTCATTAACATGTAAAGAGAAACGTATGGTCCAAGTTTCAGCCTAAGCCACTGCTCTGATGAGTCCTGATTGGGGTATGTAGCACATTTGACCATGCTAAGACTCTGTATGCCTATTGTTCTGAAGGGATTCAAGCACTAGGATTCTACCTAACCTAGGTGAAGGCATGCAAAGAGGGGTAAAAAGCTAAAAGGGAACAACCAGAATGAAGCTGGTCCACATTCTCCTTACAACTTGGCACATAAGATCACTATTAAGGACAGAACTATGGCTGGTTTCAGTTTTAATCGTATTTATTGTCCACTGACAAAAAGACTCAGTATGTGAGAATCTTTACTTATTTTACAAGTATCAGAGGCGTAGCCATGTTAGTCTGAATCTGCATAAACAACGAGAAGTCCTGTGGTACTTTATAGACTAACAGATTTATTGGAGCTTTTGGGGGCAAAGACCGACTTCGTCGGATGCATTTTATTTTGCAGATATTAATCAAGATACATATAGAAGAGTACTGCTAAATGAATGTGTCACTTCTAATGTCTGCCCACCTCCTGTAAAAAGCAGAGCAAGTAGCACTGAATAGGCCTGATCCTCCCACTGAAATCAATTATTTTGGCCTGAGTAAACTCTTGTCTCATGGATGGCCTCAGAGGACCAGAACATAATGACTGAGTGCCATGCACTAACAGGATAAAGGAGTGTAAACCCAGGTAATAGCTTCCATTGTATATAATAATCCCATTTCTCATTGAATGGGTGCACATTGGTGTGGATCTGGTGTACATAAACTGTTCTATTAATAACTGAATGATACTCCCTGGGAACTCTGCTCTGGATTACTATCACTCTGCTCTATCATTGGTTCTGTACATGTTCTTTAAAAATAATAGTACAGGAAGTGGAATTTTTGTATTGAAATAATACTTCGTACCAGGAAGAGGAGGAGACACTATAGTACAGTGTCCATCAAACTGGCAAGCATTAATCTCTTCCTGGAGGATATAAAATGTTCCTAAGAGGTAATGGGAGGGTGTTTCATTTTTTGAGTATAGGGAGCTATATTTATAGGGGAACCTAGATGCTCAGGTATTCCCGTAGGGGTGTAGGAACAACTTGTACAGTGGGGGTGCTGAGAGTCATTGAACCAAACTGTAAACCCTGTATGTGAAGGAAAGCACTTCAAGCCAGAGGGTGCAGCAGCTCCCCCAGTGCCTCTAAGTGGACAGGAAATGAGCCAGCAGAAATTAACAGGCTGTCTCTGTACACATACTTAACACATACTTGGAGGGTAGAACTACACACCATTATTTTTTCCAGGGAGTCTTGCTCATTTCTCTTAAAGTTTATTTGAGAAGGGAAGGCATGTGACTAGGTAAGGGACAGAGTAAGCTGACCTAAGAGACATAAGATAATCTCTTGCTCACCTTTACTGATGATTTATCCCGGGCCAATGCCAGTGTGAGTCTGAAGAGCTAACAGTGTCTGAACATCACTGAGGCATGAGTACAGCAGAGGGATGGGCTTTCCCTTCTCAGACTCGGCAATGGACATCCAGAGCTAAATGGACAGACTAGGGCATTAGGGAAGAAACAAGATCAAAATCAACCAGTGAGGAATCCATTGCATAAGAAGTGGGCATACATTCTGTAGCGCTCAGCCCTGGTGCTACTCAGGTCAGTGATTATTCTCACACTCCTCTAGGAGCAGGAAAGACGCAAGGGCTCACTCTAGCAGATGTGTGTGATGCTGCATATGCAGGGCATAGGGTGGGTATGCAAAGCCCTCCTGGAGCCTAGCATCATAAGCCCTAGAACCAAGCCCCCTGCTATCTCCTCCACCAGGATGCCAGACTGCCCTGATCAATCCAGCATTGCCTGCTGCCCAGATGTCCTCCTCTCACAACCCTCCTGGCATGATCAGAGCCCCCAGGTATTTCAGAGCAGCTGGGACTCTGGCTTTCTGCTACAGGTGACTCGTTGCTGGTCCCGGCTGGGCTCACTAGGTCAGTCAGGAATGACCCCTTCACTCCCCAGTGCCTTCCTGGGCTCACCAGGGCTGTTAGGAGAGAGGAGAGAGACACATTAGAGACAGCAGAACCTAGTCCAGCCAGCATTGTGGCAGGAGAAATCACATAGGAACAATAGCACCTATTCCAAGAGCCCCAACACACACTCCAGACAGGCACCATCTCTTCCCAGGCAGCTGCCCTTACAGCATGGACATTGCTCTGAGCACAGCCCAAGCAGAGGGAGCTTCCAACCATGCTGCAAAAACATCAGATGAAGTAGGGAGGGCACAGGAGCCGGCAAGGTGGGCAGTAGGTCACCCAGAGCCACCAGGCTGGAGGCTTCAGGGGGTCAATATTCCTACCTATGGGTGTGTTGCTTGCTCCAGACACTGCTGATGGGGGTGGGGGAGGGAAATCAGCACTCTTGGATATATTGGGGGCTTGTAATGGCATGGCTCTCACCTCTGAGAAGCACGCCCTTCTGGTCAGGTGTGTCTGCACCATAAAAAATCTTGGCATCAAGTCATCCCACCAGGGCTTCCTCCCTGGATGAGATCATTTCGCCCTACTGGGTTCTTTCAGCCCCAGCTTTATACCAGGAATTTATCACTGTCTAAGAGTAGGCCACTTCCCCCCAGTGGCCTATGGGGGAGATCCAGGCCCGCTCACTACTACAGGTCCCAGCCTAAGGACCATAGAGGAGCAGACATGAACCATCACGTTCCTTTAACAAAACTGTCTTCAATTCCTGGGCCACTTCCCCATGGGCCTAACCTTCACAAATGCTTTGCCCTTAGCACAGAGTTTTTAAAATTTAGGTAGGGTTGCCAGATACCTTTACAAAAAGGTGGGAAAAAAATTGATTGAAATTACATGTCCGGTAATTTTCTGGGTTTTTTTGGGTTTTTTTTGTTTTTAAACCAGACTGTCCGGGCAAAAACCCAGCAGCTCTTCCGCACTCCTCAGGCCCAGCCTTTGGGCAAGGCGAGTGAGGCGGTTGCCTTGGGCCCCACGCATTCAGGGCCCCCTGCTGCCCTTCTCCCGGCCCTGCCCTGACTGGGAGCCGCGCGACTGTGCGGCTCAGCCACACTGCCTTGGACATCTCAAACTCTTTGCCCAGGCCTGTTGCCAGCACCAAACTGTCTATGGTGTTGCAATTCCATTTAACCAGCCAAAAACATCATCTGCACTCCTGTAACTCCAACAAGGAACTGACTAAGGATGTTAAAATGCAGTTAATTGACTAGTCGCTCGAATTTCCATTGAAATTGAAATTTTGCCTTTGAATGGGGCTCTTGTACATTTCAAAGGAGGAATGTGGAACTCTGCACACAGCCCGGGGCCAGCGGGAAGTCCCACTGACTTCGGACTGCACACGGGTGCCTGCTTTTAAATGTACAAGAGTCCCCAGCCGAGTGTGGCCCAGCCTAGTAGATTTTGTGTGCTCTAGCCCTACAGTGGGGCAGCATGCTGGTTGGAACACCAGCACAAGCTCCCCAATATTGGAGGTCTCTGAGCCTCGGTGGCTGGATCCAGGCAAACCAGGGGCCACATCCGGCCCCAGGCCTGAGATTCCCCACCCCTGTTGTACAAGATAGGTTTTGTGCCAAATCTATTAAGTATTATTAATTTGACTGTTCTCCCACTTAGTTGAAAAGGGAGTTGTCATTTTCTTCACTCTTTCCTTTGGTCTGCTGTGATTGAGGAGCCAGTCAAAGGACAGATATTCCTGCAGAAAAAAGAGGGGATAGATAGGTAACTGTTAGCTGGGACACCTTTTCTCTTCCAGCCAGATGTTAATGATGCATTATGTGAATTATGTTCCACCCAGGGAGACTTAAATGGAGTTACACTGGGATTGAATTCAACAACATTGTGCTTGATAGTATAGGTTGGACCTCCCTGGTCTGGCACCCTCGGGACCTGACCCATCCCAAATGAGGGAATTTACCAGATCAGGAGAGGTCCCCTGCCACCGGCCTCCCAGCCCACTGCCCTCTCTGTGGCTGGCTCTGTTCCAGCCCTGCTGCCACTGGGCTGCAGCCCTGCTGCTGCCGGGCTCAGGCTCAGATGCAGCGGGCTGGCTGGGGCTCCTTGGGTACGGAGCTCCCCAGCCGCTGCAGCCCTGCTTCTGCTCCATCTGGCTGGGGCTCGCTGGCAGCCCCGCTGCTGCCCTGTCTACCTGGGGCTTACCAAGGACAGGGGCCCAGCTGCCACTGGCTTCCCGCCATTGGACTCCCGGCCGCCTCGCACTCCCCAGTGCCAGGGCTCTCTGGTCCAGCCACATCTGTGGTCCTTCCAGATCACAGATGTTGATGGACCAGAGAGTCCAGGATTTAAGAGGTTTAACCTATATCACTCTACAGAGACTAAAGTGACAGCTGAGAGTGGGAGGAGAAAATAAACAATCTTTTCCAGGAATGGATGACCCTCAGCATCACAAAAGAACAGAATAGAGACTTTCATCCCCTCATCTAAATAAAACTTTTTAAATCTCATCCAGAGTCCTTGAGTTGGCATGGATGGCTGAGCTAATAGCAGGAAAAGAATAAATTATGTCCCTCAGAGCTTGTGTCCTTCATAAGTGGCTGCAGTGTTGGTCTAAGAGTAAGATTAAGTTAACCCACCATGTTGTTATTTTTTTTTTAATTAGGTTGTAGTCTTAGCTCAGTGAAGCTCAGTGTGAGATCATGATCTACACACCTCAGACTGAAGGACTGAAGTCTAAGATTGTGAGCCCCTTTTGTGCAGAGAAGCAAACTTATTTGTTCCATGACATACCCTGCATAAATATGGAGTCATGTAAATAATACTAACTAATGGACAAATGCAAGGTGAATCAAAGTCTGAGGAGCCATGCCCTACAGTCACTCAGTAAGCAATGTGATGCAGGAACAGTCTGTGGGCCCAAGGATATGGCTACATTGGAATAAAAGTCGTGTGACATGGCTATGGCTGGCCTAAGTCAAATGACTTGGGATCACAGGGCTTGGGCTGTGGGGCTATTAAATTGCTGTGTAGATGTTTGGTCTTGGGGCTGGCAGCTGAGCCAGAACCCAAACATCTACACGGCAATTTTTCATCCCCACAGCCTGAGTCTTGTGAGCCAGAGTTCAGCCGATGGTGTTTAATTGCCATGTAAACATACCCTGATTGTCCTCTCACTAAACACTGGTGTAAACCAGGAGCTACGCCACTGAAGTTAATGGAATAATTTGTTATAAAAGTGGTATAAATGACAGCAGAATCAGGCTTTAATTCTGTATAAAAAGCCAAGAGTTCAAGTCTTTACTGAAAAACTCTTTGTCTTCTGAACAAACCCTACACTTTTCAGAAAATAAACAGTGTGCGCACCATTTAAAGCTGAGGGACCCATGAGAAGCATATCCCAGGCTGTGATATCTACTTCCTTGCACTAAACAGAAACATTTAAAACAAGCACATTCTCAGCCATTTGCTTTTACATTCAAGGTTGGTAAAATATGACATAATCCCCTCTGCAGTGAAGCCATTTGAAAGCAGAAAGTTAAAAAGGAACATAAAGCTAAACTATAATGTGAGGATTTACAGAATAAACAAGATTTTCATGCCAATAGCATGACCAGAACTACAAAGCAGTGAGGGAGCAGCTCTTGGGGAAGAAAAAACCTCCTGCTGCAAGTTCCCTTTCTGCGTCTCACATGCAGTTCACATCCTTAATCCTCTGTAGCTGCTGACTGAGTGAACTCCAAAATACTTACACAATACAAGTACGTGCTCGTTGGGAAGATACACAAAGCTCTTCAGAAAACGAGTGTGGCATCAGCTCCCTTCTATATGAAATCATGTTTAATAACTCTCAGCCCCGTTTTATCTATCTCTCTGTCTGTGATATTTTAACAGAGGAGAGAGAGCTGATCTCCCTTAGGCTTTGTCTTTCCTTGATTCCTAAATAAAATTGCAGGGCTGGAAGGGATCTCTGGAGGTCATCTAATCCAGTTTTCTACACTACCAAGTTTTGTCAACAAAACTTATGTTGACACTCAAGTTGACAAAATAAAAATCATCAGAGGGTGTTTACACTTGCTCCCACTGTCAACAGATCAGGTCAACCCTGGGGACACCATCATTAACTGTGTGAGCTGAGCAAAGCACTGTGTGTATATATCCCACAGTTCAGTATTGTGGGAAGGCAGAGCTGATCGCATCTTGGGATTTCCCCCCAAGTTCTCCCACAGTCACTGAGGAATGTCAAGGCAGCACAGCTGTCTGTCCCCCCTCCTCCCGCAGCAGCAGCAGTTCACCTGCTGCTGTGTTCCAAGTGCAGTGTAGAAAAGGACATTCCAATGATTTGCTCTTTCTTTGTTCCCTAAAGGGAGCAGCACATTTAGCTATCAGATACTTTCAGGACCTTTGAAAGGGGAGGAGTGCACGTCTGCAGGGTAACAAAGATCAAAACACTGATTAGTACAATCAGGGCAGGCATTGTGGGATACTGGAGGAAGCCAGTTTTATCAACAAAACAAACAGCAGTGTCTACACTGGCTCTTTATTGACAATAAAGGGAGGGGAAAGGAAAAAAAAGTTTTGTAAGGTGGAAGATTTTGTCGCTGAAATGGGGCATTATTCATGACAAAAGTTGCACTGCAGAGTGTATGCTCTCACTGTTTTGTCACTAAAAGGCAGTTTTTATCAACAAAATGGGGGAGTGTAGATATACACTATTATTTAGACAATTCCTGACAGGTGTTAGTCTAACCTGTGCTTAAAAATCTTCTGTGATGGAGATTCCACAACCTCCCGAGGCAATTTATTCCAGTGCTTAACTATCTGACAGGAAGTTTTTGCTAAAGTCCAATATAAACTGCCCTTGCTGCTATTTAAGCAGGACTTCTTGTGCTATTCTCAGAGGTTAATGAGAACCATTTTTCTCCCTTCTCCTTATAACAAATTTTTTAATGTACTTTTCTATGTACTTGCTTTTCCCTGGACTATCTTCAATCTATCCACATTTTCCCAAAATGTTGAAGCCAGAACTGGACCCAATAGTCCAACTCTGGCCTAATTAGTGTAAAGTAGAGTGGGAGAATTCTCGTGTCTTGCATACAACACTCCTGTTAATATATCCCAGAATGATATTTTCTCTTTTTGCAATCATGTTACACTGTTCACTCATATTTAGCTTGTGATACACTATGACCCCAAGATTCCTTCCCACAGCTTTCTTTCCGAGGCAGTCATTTCTGTGTTCTATGTGTTCAACTGATTGTTCCTTCCAAAGTGGAGTGTTTTGCATTTGTCCTTATTTAATTTCATTCTATTCACTTCAGACCATTTTTCCTATTTGTCCATTTCTCCTGTTTGTGTTTTAATCCTGTCTTCCAAAGCACTTGCAAAGCCCTTCCAGCTTGGTATCATCTGCAAACTTTATTAGTGTCCCCTCTTTACCATTATCTCAATCATTGGTGAAGATACTCAACCCAAAACCAAGCTCTATGTGATCCCACTTGATATGCCTTTCCAGTTTGATGGAGCCACTGATCACTACATATCACAGGGGTAAGCAATAATTTTTGATGTGGGGGGCACGCCAAGATTTTGGAAAGTGATCGAGGACCATACTCTTCCATGATATTAATGGAGGAGGTGCAGGGTCTGGGATGGAGGTTGGGTGCAGAAAGGAGCTTGGGGTAAGGGATTGGAGCGCAGTCTGGGGGGGAGTTTGGGTGAAGGAGGCGGTTGTGACCTGGGGCAGTGGACTTGGGTGCAGGGGTTTGGATTGAAACGTAGGACAGGGGACTGTGGTGTAGGGATTTGGGATGGGACCTAGAGCAGGAGGGGGTTGTGACCTGCGGAAGGGGATTAGGGTACAGCAGGGGGTGCAGGGGTTTGAGCTGTGACCTAGGGGAGGGGATTTGGGTTGAGGAGTTTGAGCTGTGACCTAGGTCAGGAGGGGATTATGATCTGGGACAGGGGTTTGGGGTGCCAGATCTGGGGGGGGATATGGATGCAGGAGGGGGGCAGAGAGTTGGGGAAAGGAAGAGCTGGAGTGCCAGGCTTTGGCCAGGAGACTTACCTGCGTGACTCCCAGCCAGCAGCCCAGCACGTTTCTCAGGCAGGCACAGACTGCAGTGCTATGTGCATGTGTGAATAACTATGAGCCAGAGGGGTAGGGGAGTAGTGCTTTGTGTGCTGCTTGTTATTTAAACAGGCAGCTCCCATTGGCTGGTTTCTGGCCAAATACTGGCTAATGGGATTGTTCTGGGGTCAAGGGAAGTTCCCAAACCCTTCCCCATCCCATCCAAGCTCACAGTTTTGAAAGAGAAATGGCCCAGCAGCTGCTTTTCTGAGCAGTATGCGGGTGGGGTGAGGCAAGCAGGGAGCCTGCCAGGGCTCCCTGCAGTGTCCGCAGGCCAGATCTGGTAGCTTGGTGGGCTGGATCTGGCCCACCGGCCGTATTTTGCCCGGGCATGACATATCAGGTATAACATCACTGACTTACATGGAGTTACTTACATAGTTTATGAACCTGGTCCATTACCAAAAGTCCATATTCTAATAATCATACGCAAACTGAATAGTACCTTACTTCATGGGCAGCTGACCTCAGTGGGACAACTTGTGCAGTAAGGTATTAGTGGGTAAAACTTGGAACAATTTACATCAGTGTATTTTTTTCTATTGACGATGGATCCAGAATTTCACCCAGTGAGATTACTGGTATTGGCATCTGACCCTCAATATTTGTCCTGATTTTTCAAGGATTCAGTAGCCACCATTGAGATCAACTGGAGTTGCTAAAAGCGCAGCATCTTTTAAAATCAGGTATTGTTGTGAGCACCCATTTTGGAAAACTTTGGTCTCCTACTTTTCTGGAATTTACTTCCGTGATCTTACCCTGCCTGCCCTCCAGAGCACAACATCCTCTTTGAGGGAGCAACATTTTTAAAGGCTGAATAATTGAACTTGGCACTTCTTTTCTTTAGTGTGAAGATGAAAGAAGGGACATTAGCTAGTATCTAATCAAAGACTAAATCAACATAAATGGTTGTAGGTCTTACTTTTTGTCCTTCTATGCTAAAGGTACAGAATTCTGCACCAGCATTCGGTTTTCACAAGCTCCCTTACTAAACCCAACCCAGATATATCTCTAGTAAAAATATAAAAATAAAATCTCTTGTTCCTCATGAATAAATTGGACATTGTAAAAAGAACATAAAGCACCTAATCAAGAAATTTAAAATATAAACCAGTCAATTCAAGAGAAACTAAAACAGGTGTCACTGGTGTTTTCTGTGCATACTTTACATATTTTTCATGGGTGTGGGACTCAAAATTCAAAGTAGTACCTTATTTCACAAGCAGAGCAATTGAATTGGGTTCATCGGGATTATTTGTGGTGAAGAGTACTGTTTGGCATGAGTAAAGGTATAATCATTTTTATAAATATTTAGTTAGCTTAGATATTCTATTGATTCACAGTAGCTTATTATTAAGGTAATTTGAGATATATCTACACAGCATTTTGGAATGTGGATTGCCAGACTTGGGGAAGTGAGGGTCATGCTGGTGCTCTAAAAATAGCTGTGTAGACAGAACTTTGAAGTGATGGGTTGGACTGGAGCTCAGGGCCTCAAACCTTGGGAGCCTGAGCTCCCTGGAGCCATAACACACAGTTATTTTTGGAGTTCTAGTTCAAGTTCTTCTAACACAAATCTGTTGACCAGGGCTTGGAAGTCATTCCAGTGGGCTTCAAAATGTGGTGAAGACATATTTTAATACTGAATAGGGTGACTATTTCTCTAAACCAGGCATGTCAAACTCGAAGCCTACTGAGGGCCACACAAATGAAAACTGACAGCTTTCAGGGCCACTTAGGGTTTCCAGATGGTTTGATCAAAAAAAATTTGTTATCGAGCAAAAAAAAAAAGAATTTTAGGTACACGTCAGAATGCATGAATATACCAGACATCTGGCAACCCTACGGCCACCAAAGAAAATGTACTTTGTCGGAAAGTCATAGTTATTTATTATTATAAATTATATTCTAAGTATTTGTTTATAATATTACAATAACTTGACGTGTAAAATTGTTATTTGCTCAATTATTTTAAAATTAATTTTAAAATTAATTTTACATCATTTTTTATTTAAATATAAATGTAAGGTACTTTTAAATTTTGTATATGATACATAACTTGTTTTGTTTAAATAAAAACAAGTATAGACCATACTTAATCAAATAGAACAGGCTTCTGTGAAAATTTCAGATACTTTGTAAGTTTGAGATTTTGAATAAAGATATAATTATTCATGCAATTGCAAAAAATTGACATATTTATTGATATAAAATTAATATACATTTTGTGATTTTATTTGGGAATAAATAAATAAAAAACAAAATATTAACAAAATAACCCCTTCCTCTCCCAGTCCCCCCAACCTAATACCTGGGTCCCAGAGTCGACATTGTTGCCTGAGGTGCTGGGGTGGCGTGAGCACAGTGGCCAGCTGTGAGCGCATGCTGGAGAGCCCAGCGCAGAGCGCCCAGCCGGCCTTGAGCAGCTGCTGTGGCACAAAGCGGTCCGGCCGGCCGTGAGCAGGCACTCGGCCACATGCTCCGAGCGGCCAGTGGGCAGCACTTCATTCTTTTATAAAAATGTTCTGGGGACCGTAAAAAATTTCGATCAGGCCGCATGCAGCCCTCCAGATGCCAGTTTGACATGCCTACTCTAGACACTCCGCTAAACAAGCTAGGGACAGGACAGGTTGTTTGCTTTGAGACTGAATCACTTGATATGCTGCTCAGTCATTGCTTTCTCAAATCACAGGATTTTAATTACATCCAAACAAACTAGGACTAGTCTTCTTCCTACCACCCCACAAAGAAAAACAAAAGCAGCACAGCCCAACTCAGTTAAAACAATCTTAAAATCAAAGGAAGATGGTTTAACTTGTGGCCCGTGCTCAAAACTTGTGCCAAAAGGCCAATGAGCTGAGGTGTGAAAAACAAATTGTTCCAGGTGAGATCCCCACTGGTAAAAATGAAGAGAGGATGTGTTGTATTAATTATTTTGACAGCCTGCCCATGACTTTATCTCCTCTCTTCTTCCTTTGATGTGGCTTGAACTAGTAGCCTCTGTGCTTAAGAGAGTGAAGAAACTGCAGTTGTACTTTGCCCTGCTTTGTATGTGTGTAGGGGAGGGAGAGGACTGAGAGGAGGCGTAGAAGTGAATAATCCTTGCAAGTTCCTACATCTTGCACTCCTGTGCAAAGGCCAGATACAGCCTGTCCCTGTGTGTTCTGTTGGCTGGCTTTTAAGAAAAATCAGCCTGAGATGGTGTGGAGTCAGATTTACTAGGCACTTGATCAACACCTCAGTAAGAATTTCCACTTTGTATGCAATAAGAAGTGAGATGTGTAATTGGAACATGCTGTCTATTTTGGCCTGTATTTGCTGGTAAGGAGAAGAGAACATCATTCACATAAACAGAGAAAGTACAGTTGGATTCAGCTTCTCAAACAATGAGCTGGAGGGGGCTTCTAGAACCCCTAATTAAAATTCCACTACTAAAATAGAGGAAGGAGTGAGGTAATTTTCTTGCCTGTGATGGAGTCATCCTTTTTCTGGTTACTGTTAAATCATCCTTATGTGGGATGAATTTTATTTCTTGCGCTCATAAAAGCACCAAAGTGATCAAATCTGTTGCCATTGGGATCCATTAGATTGAATCATATATCATGAATTTTCTAAAGAATATACATTTCCTTCCTGTTGAAATGTAACTCTTTGCTAGACTACCAATAAAGTAAATATGCAGTGTTGTTGCAGTATATTGAATATAGCAGTATGGTCCCAGAAGTTGGGTGAAGCGATATCTTTTATGGGACCAACTTCTGTTAAAAAATGTGTGTCTCTTACCAACAGAAGCTGGTCCAATCAAAGAAATGTCCTTACTTAGCTTGTCCTTAAAAGCCCACCCAATATATTAGAGAAATATATTACTATTTCCTTAGTATAATTTTGTTTGGTAAGTGCTGGTCCTTCCTCCTTTGTTCATGGCTTGAGAAAGCATGTTTGTTGTGTGCCTGCACCTGTGTGTGTGAGTGTATAATATTCCCCTATCTCTCCCACCTCTCAAGCCAAGCACATGCACCACTAGGACAAATGGTTTATCACCAACTAAATAGAACATTCTTGTCCAAATCACTTGTTAAACTATTGGCAGCAGGTTGCTGACACCTCCTGGAGAACATGGAACACCTGAGGAGTAAGAATTCACAAAATTCAGCAGGAAAGTTGCCTGCTCTTCTTCTCTCCCCCAAAGCCTTGGTAGGATTAAAAAGTATGAGATTATTCTGGATCTCCTCCAGTGATATGAGGCCTCTAGGGAAGTTCCATCCTGTTCTGAAGGAGAGGGGACTGGTAATCTCCAAAGTCCGTCATCGCTTTCGGAGACACTTTATGGATTCACAGCTGTAGCACTTCTTATAAAAACCATGGAATGCAGCTGTAATAGCAAATGGATTAGTAAAAACCTGAGCATCTGGCAATCTAATATTGGGGATAGAGGCCTTTTGGATTGCTGGGAGCAGAATTGCGTGGAAAGAAGTTATTCTGCATTTCTTCCCTGCAGATAGTATGCCAGATCCAAAGCCCATTGAAGTCAGTGGAAAGACTCAAACTATCTTCAGTGAGCTTTGGATGAAGCCCAATGCCACAGCCTTTATTGAAACAAGACTCCTCACTTTTCAGCAAACAGCTTATTTAATGCAAGTCCTCTTCTCTTCTCTCTCCTCTTCTCATACTGTGTCCATCACTGTGAACCCTGATGCTGGTAACTTGTGGTCTTGTTAGTTTGCCTCAGTAGGTGCTTTGGGTTTTCCTGTAAAAGACCCTGGCTGCAGAGCTTCATGTCTAAATACTAGCTTTCTCTTGCCTCTTTTTAGAGCACGGATCGCTGAAAGTGCAGTTCTTCTGTGCAAGCCTTTGTCATATGTGTACATGCTGTTCAAGTCATAACACATTAAACATGTCTGATCTTAACCATGCCTAAAAGAATGCCAGCATATCATTTCATTGAGAGGCAAGAAGGGAAAGCATTGCAAATGCATGAAGGACATGAAAGTTAACATAAAATTGCATTTCTAGAGCATCTTCCTTCTGGAGATTTCAGAATACTTTATCAGGTTCATAAACTCCTCCCTTATGCCTTGTACTGATGGATAAACTGAGGCCGTCCGGACCTGGAATCTCGAGAGGTGTGCTGCTTACAGGGAGCTCGAATTCAGGATGTGACTGAGAGGCTTACCAAGCTGATCAAACCTTCGGATCGCTACCCCTTCCTGCTTCTCCACGTGGGAACTAACGATACGGCCAAGAATGACCTTGAGCGGGTTACTGCGGATTATGTAGCGCTGAGAAGAAGGACCCAAGAATTCGGAGCGCAAGTGGTGTTCTCGTCCATCCTCCCTGTTGAAGGGAGAGGACTGGGCAGGGATCGTCGAATTGAGGACGTAAATGCGTGGTTGCGCAGGTGGTGTCGCAGAGAGGGCTTTGGTTTCTTTGACCATGGGACTCTGTTCCGGGCACAAGGATTGTTAGGAAGAGATGGGATCCACCTAACGAAGAGAGGAAGGAGCATCTTCGCGGGCAGGCTTGCAAACCTAGTGAGGAGGGCTTTAAACTAGATTCGTTGGGGGATGGTGACCAACACCCTGAGGGGAGTGGGAAAGTCGGATACCGGGAAGGAATGCAAAGAGGAACGAGCAAGAAAGGAGGACCCCTGATTCGAATGGAAAAGATGGGGCGATCAACTGGTTATCTGAGGTGTTTGTACACTAATGCGAGACGCCTGGGCAACAAACAGGAAGAACTGGAGGCCCTGGCCCAGTCCAAGAAATATGATTTAATTGGGATAACAGAGACTTGGTGGGATGACTCGCATGACTGGAGCGCTGTCATGGAAGGGTATAGACTGTTCAGGAAAAACAGGCAGGGGAGAAAAGGAGGAGGAGTTGCACTATACGTAAGAGAGCACTATGATTGCTCAGAACTCCAGTATATAGAGGGAGAAAAACCTGTTGAGAGTCTATGGGTTAAGGTTAGAGGTACAAACAACAGCAGTGATGTTGTGGTTGGTGTCTACTACAGGCCACCGAATCAGGTGGATGAGGTAGATGAGGCTTTCTTCGGACAACTGAGAGAAGCTTCCAGATCGCAGGCCCTGGTTCTCGTAGGGGACTTTAATCACCCTGACATCTGTTGGGAGACCAATACGGCAGTACACAGGCAATCCAGGAAGTTTTTGGAGAATGTTGGGGATAACTTCTTGGTACAAGTGCTGAAGGATCCGACCAGGGGCCGTGCGCAGCTTGACCTTCTGCTCACAAACAGGGAGGAACTAATAGGGGAAGTAGAGGTGGGTGACAACCTGGGAAGCAGTGATCATGAGATGGTAGATTTCAGGATCCTGACCAAAGGAAGAAAAGAGAGTAGTAAAATACACGCCTTGGACTTCAGAAAAGCAGATTTTGACTCCCTCAGAGACCTGATGGGCAGAATCCTCTGGGATGCTAACATGAAGGGGAAAGGAGTCCAGGACAGCTGGCAGTATTTTAAAGAAGCTTTACTGAAGGCACAGAAAGAAACCATCCCGATGTGTAGCAAGAGAGGCAAACATGGTAGGAGACCGGATTGGCTTACAGGGGAAATCCTTGGTGAACTTAAGCACAAAAAGGAAGCTTACAAAAAGTGGAAACTTGGACAAATGACCAGGGAGGGGTTTAAATGTATAGCTCGAGAATGCCGGGGGGTTATCAGGAAGGCAAAAGCGCAAATGGAATTGCGACTGGCAAAGGATGTGAAGGATAACAAGAAAGGTTTCTACAGGCATGTTAACAAGAAGAAGGTGATCAGAGAGGGTGTGTGGCCCCTACTGGATGAAGGAGGTAACCTAGTGACAGATGATGTGGGGAAAGCTGAAGTACTCAATGCTTTCTTTGCCTCTGTATTCATGGACAAGATGGGCTCCCGGACTAATGCACTAAGTGATGCAAGATGGGATGAAGATGGACAACCCTTAGTGGGTAAAGAACAGGTTAGAAACTATTTAGAAAAGGTAAACGTACACAGATCCATGGGTCTGGACTTAATGCATCTGAGGGTACTGAGGGAGTTGGCAAATGTCATTGAGGAGCCTTTGGCCATTATCTTTGAAAAGTCATGGAGATCAGGAGAGATCCCTGATGATTGGAAAAAGGCAAATGTAGTGCCCATCTTCAAAAAAGGCAAGAAGGACGATCCAGGGAACTATAGGCCAGTCAGTCTTACATCGGTTCCTGGAAAAATCATGGAAGGGATCCTTAAGGAATCCATTTTGAGGCACTTGGAGGAGAGGAAAGTGATTAGGAATAGTCAGCATGGATTCACAAAGGGCAAGTCGTGCCTGACCAATCTGATTAGCTTCTATGATGAGGTAACTGGCTCTGTGGATGTGGGAAAGTCAGTGGATGTGATCTACCTTGACTTTAGCAAGGCTTTTGATATGGTCTCTCACAATATTCTTGCCAGCAAGTTAACGGAATGTGGATTGGATAAATGGATGGTAAGATGGATAGAAAGCTGGCTAGAAGGCTGGGCCCAGCGGGTAGTGATCAATGGCTCGATGTCAGGATGGCGGTCGGTTTCTAGCAGAGTGCCCCAAGGTTCGGTTCTGGGACCGGTTTTGTTCAATATCTTTATTAATGACCTGGATGAGGGGATGGATTGCACCCTCAGCAAGTTTGCAGATGACACTAAGCTAGAGGGAGAGGTAGATACGCTGGAGGGCAGGGATAGAGTTCAGAGTGACTTAGACAAATTGGAGGATTGGGCCACAAGAAATCTGATGAGGTTCAACAAGGACAAGTGCAGAGTCCTGCACTCGGGACGGAAGAATCCCAAGCATTGTTACAGGCTGGGGAACAACCAGCTAAGTAGTAGTTCTGCAGAAAAGGACCTGGGGGTTACAATGGATGAGAAGCTGGATATGAGTCAACAGTGTGTCCTTGTAGCCAAGAAGGCTAATGGCATATTAGGTTGCATTAAGAGGATCATTGCCAGCAGATCCAGAGATGTCATTATTCCCCTTTATTCGGCTCTGGTGAGGCCACAACTGGAGTATTGTGTCTAGTTCTGGGCCCCCCACTACAAAAAGGATGTGGACGCATTGGAGAGGGTCCAGCAGAGGGCAACCAAAATGATTAGGGGGCTGGAGCATACGACCTATGAGGAGAGGCTGAGGGAATTGGGTCTGTTTAGTCTGCAGAAGCGAAGAGTGAGGGGGGATTTGATAGCAGCCTTCAACTTCCTGAAGGGAGGTTCCAAAGAGGATGGAGGAAGGCTGTTCTCAGTAGTGACGGATGGCAGAACAAGGAGCAATGGTCTTAAGTTGTGGTGGGAGAGGTCCAGGTTGGATATTAGGAAAAACTATTTCACTAGGAGAGTGGTGAAACACTGGAATGGGTTACCTAGGGAAGTAGTGGAGTCTCCATCCCTAGAGGTATTTAAGTCTCGGCTTGACAAAGCCCTGACTGGGTTGATCTAATTGGGATTGGTCCTGCCTAGAGCAGGGGGCTGGACTTGATGACCTCCTGAGGTCTCTTTCAGCTCTATGGTTCTATGATTCTATGATTCTAACCATTCAGTGACTCCCATAGAGTTACACAGTGAATCAGAGGGGGAACAAGAGACGAACCCAAAGATCCTTACACCCTGCGCTAGCCATTAGACTACACTTCAATTTTCCAGTATTATCTATTCAGTTTGGTACAGAACCCAAAATGGACGATTGTAAAAGAACAATTGTTCTAAGCAAAGAGACTGATACTGACGACAGTTGGACTGCAGCAGGAAAACAAAATGCCATGGCTAGTATGAACCAAATAAAATAATAAACAGACTTGAAAAGTTTTACATCTTGTAGCCCTCAAGGCTCCCACACATTGAAACCTCTTAGGATTTAGAAGATTTCTAGATGTAGTACATCAGCTGCCAGAGGGCCACCTTTCTCCCATGAAGCTCTTCATAGTGATTCCTCAGTGAGGGATCAGGGCCCCATTCACAGGAAAATTATTATGAAGGAAAGATCCAGGTTCTCTGTTTTAAATTAGATTACACTAATGGAGAGCTCTCTACAATCACTTATATAATACAAGCTTTCCACACATCCCATTATGATGTGTTACATATTTTACACTGTGAAGAATGTGAGGTTGCTGAAAAGTACTGAGATATCTAAACAGATGTTATGAGTTTACATTTCAGGTGCGAGTATGAAAACAAAGCTTCATTTTTCATTCTACACACCCCATTCAAGGCAGCCTAGCTCCATATTATATTCCACTATAACTATATATTGGATGTATAGTTGCATATAAGATGGTCACTCCTTATGTGGGATGAATTTTATTTCTCGGGATCATGAAAGCACCAAAGTGATCAAATCTGTTGCCGTTGGGATCCATTAGATTGAATTATATATAATGAATTTTCTAAAGAATATACATTTCCTTCCTGTTGAAATGTAACTCTTTGCTACACTACCAATATAGTATATATGCAGTGTTGTTGCAGTATATTGAATAATTTTACCACATACATGATTCTAATCTGACACTGCTGCAAATCAGGTTTTATTTCAGGGAAGCTGATGGTCTATATGTGCTCACCGTGGTAAGCTGACCTAAGTTACGATGCTCTAGCTACGTGAATAACGTAACTGGAGTTGACATAGCTTAGGTTTACTTACTGCAGTATCTACACCATGGTGTGTCAACAGGAGATGCTCTTCCATTGACTTACCTTACTCTTGTCATTTCAGTGGAGTGCCATAGTTGATTGGAGAGTGCTTTTTGGTTGAATTAGCAGGTCTTCATCTGCATTGAACCCCTGCTGCATCTCCGGGAAGTGTAGACAAGGCCTAAGAATCAATGGCAGAAACCCAAATTTTCTATTTCTGTTTTTCAAAAACACTACCAAATTCAGGGCCATTAAAAGTTTGTCATGGATTATGAAATCTGATCTTTTGTGTGATTTTTACCCTGTACTGTACAGATTTCACACGAGAGAACAGCAATTCTCAAACTAGGGGCCTTGACCCAAAAAGGGAGTTGGAAGGGGGTAGCAAGATCAGTGTGTGTGTGTGTGTGTGTGTGTGTTGGATGTCACGGTATTGCCACCCTTATTTCTTTGTTAACTTCAGAGCTGGGTGGCCAGAGAGTGGTGGCTATTGGCTAGGTGACCAGCTCTGAAGGCAGTGTCACATGAACAGCTGCACAGAAACAAGGTTGGCAATATGATACCATGCTGCTACTCTTACTTCTGCACTGCTGCCTTCAGAGCTGGGCAGCCAGAGAGGGATGTCTTCTGACTGAGGGCCCAGCTCTAAAGGCAATGGTGAAGAAGTAAGGGTGACAATACCATACCATGCCATCCTTAGCTCTGCACTGCTCCTGGCAGCAGCTCTGCCTTCAGAGCTGGGCTCTTGGCCAACAGCTGATGCCTTTCAGCTGCCCATCTCTGAAGGCAGTGTTGCCATCATTATCATCAGAGACGTAAGGGTAGCAGTACTACAACCCCCCACCTGACACTAATCTTCTGACCACCCCAAACAACAACTTTTGGGGTTAGGACCCCTACAACTGCAAATTGACATTTCAGACTTAAATATCTGAAATAACGAAATTTATTATTTTTAACAATCTATGGCTGTGAAATTGATCAAATGGACCATTAATTTAGCAGGACCCTAATCATTTCTAAACAGACTGTAATAGATGGATCACTGAGATTGCATCGGAATAAGTTTCCCCAGTAGTGATTTACTGCTACTAGTATTTGTTTCAGTTACTTATAGGAACTACATAGGTTAAAATTTTATAATTATGGTAACTGCATAGTGAATTATAGATGACTGTGTGTGGGGCACTGTAATATGCGAGCTCCCATTATTATGAAGGAGAGATACAGAACATCAGAATAAAAGACTCTCTATTGGAAAGAGGACTAAAGATTCCTACACATTAACAATGTGCAAAAATAAATCAATACATTGCAATATAAAAAAAACATTAAATGGTGCCTCAAGTTATTCACTGACATAATTTACATGTTAAAAAACAAAAAGAAGTCCAATGTAATTGCTATAACCTGCACATATGGCTTCTTTGGAAGCTGCCCTTCCTGAGCCCCTATCACAGGCATTAGAAACTTGGGGCACAATCAGTTGATGACACACCATGCACCCTCAACTCATACTGAAGACAACGGAAGTTGAGGGTATTGTGCACCTGGCAGGATCAAGTTCTGTACTCATCCCTAGTGCTTCCTGGTTCTTTTGAGTCTCACAGATGAGTGACAATCTATATCATGCATGATGATGATGATTAATAATATAATTTATGTAGATGCTTTTATCCTGAGAGATCTTTAAGAACTTTATAAACTCTCAATTTATGGGAATCAGATGTCTGCTACTGTCTAACGGAAAAATATTTTTTTCTAATCTCTTTGAGTTGTAGGAATATTAGTTATTACCTGTACCACCAGAAAGTTAAAAAATAATCAGAAGAAGTTTGGGTCATAGTTTCAGGGTAAATGTACTTGTATTTTCCCTTCGTGGTCCATTGAGGGTTTTAAGGCTACATAAATGCCTGCAACATATGAAAGTTCTAAAAGGTACATACAGAATTTATATCAAGATTTCAGGATTTATCATGACAGTCTGGCTATAGACCAGGGTTGGGCAATAATTTTTGCGGAGAGGCCACTTCACAAATTTTGGTAAATCATCATGGGCTGCACATTTCTTGTATATTAATGAAATTATTCCACCATCTATTGTAAAAAGACTCCATTATGTTCTTTACACAGCAAAGGGCAATTTATATAGCAAACCATTTTGTGAACATTTGTAATAATAACACTAATCCTAAACTTTCTTACAACTTACATTCATTATTAAAATTAAGTATAAAGAAAGGAATGAAACTCACTTAGTGTGAAAAAGAAAGTCTCCGATGGGCATTAATAAGGGAGGCGAAGTCAGATTCCATTTTTGTTGTTGCAATGCAGAGCACTGCTGCAAGATGGTCATCATTGATCGAAGAGCTGTTCTTTGATTTATTGAATTGCATCAAAGAAAATGTCTGCTTGCAGATATACGTTGATCCGAACAGTACAAGCAGCTGTTGGGCATGAGCCTTGATCTTCAGAAAGTTCTGTTCATTTAAAAATGTGTAAACCTCTCGGTGTAGTGGCATTGATTTAAATTGCTCCACAAGCACTGCATTGCACTGCAACTCAGTTAAGCTCAAGTTGGAGGTTACTTGGAGCATTGGTCAAATCACATATGAAAGAGGAGAAGATCAAAGTCATGTCATTTTCTATCATTCTAAAATCTTCAAAATGGCAATAAAATTTGGCATGCAAAGCAAGCAGTAACGTATATCTTTCCAGGTCCTGATCAGATATTATAATCTGTTGCAACGTGAGGGAAGTGTGTGAATTGCTTGTTTCCAATCTGATGGGAGAAAAGGAGCAACTTTGTCATGAAAGACTTGACAAGAGCATACATATCATGAGCAAAACCCCCCTACCGTGCCATTTCAAATTAATGTTGTCATTAAGACTGAGGGGAAAAACAGCTGAGGAGAGTTCGCAGTTTTTCAAAGGAACATTATTAAGGGACCAAAAGCAAGCTATTCCGCTGTGTCGGAAAGATTGAAAATATGGCAAAAGACCACCTTGGCTTAACCACGAGATCTTGCATGATCTAAAAATAAAAAAGGAGTCATATAAAAAATGGAAAGTACGGCAAATTACAAAGGATGAATATAGGCAAACAACACAGGAATGCAGGGGCAAGATTAGAAAGGCAAAGGCACAAAATGAGCTCAAACTAGTTACGGGAATAAAGGGAAACAAGAAGACTTTTTATAAATACATTAGAAGCAAGAGGAAGACCAAGGACATGGTAGGCCCACTGGTCAGTGACGAGGGAGAAACAGTAACAGGAAACTTGGAAATGGCAGAGATGCTTAATGACTTCTTTGTTTCGGTCTTTACCAAGAAGTCTGAAGGAATGCCCAACATAGTGAATGCTAGTGGGAAGGGGGTAGGTTTAGAAGACAAAATAAAAAAAGAACAAGTTAAAAATCACCTAGAAAAGTTAGATGCCTGCAAGTCACCAGGGCCTGATGAAATGCATCCTGGAATATTCAAGGAGCTGATAGAGGAGGTATCTGAGCCTCTAGCTATCATCTTTGGAAAATCATGGGAGACAGGAGAGATTCCAGAAGACTGGAAAAGAGCAACTATAGTGCCCATTTATAAAAAGGGAAATAAGAACAACCCAGGACACTACAGACCGGTTAGTTTAACTTCTGTGCCAGGGAAGATAATGGAGCAAGTAATTAAGGAAATCATCTGTAAACACTAGGAAGGTGGCAAGGTGATAGGGAACAGCCAGCATGGATTTGTAAAGAACAAATCATGTCAAACCAATCTGACAGCGTTTTTTGATAGGATAACGAGTTTTGTGGATAAGGGAGAAGCGGTGGATGTGGTATACCTAGACTTTAGTAAGGCATTTGATACGGTCTCACATGATATTCTTATCAATAAACTAGGCAAATACAACTTAGATGGGGCTACTATAAGGTGGGTGCATAACTGGCTGGATAACCGTACTCAGAGAGTAGTTATTAATGGTTACAATCCTGCTGGAAAGGTATAACAAGTGGGGTTCCTCAGGGGTCTGTTTTGGGACCGGCTCTGTTCAATATCTTCATCAACGATTTAGATATTGGCATAGAAAGTACGCTTATTAAGTTTGCAGACAATACCAAGCTGGGAGGGGTTGTGACTAATCTGGAGGATAGGGTCATAATTCAAAATGATCTGGACAAATTGGAGAAATGGTCTGAGGTAAATAGGATGAAGTTTAATAAAGACAAATGCAAAGTGCTCCACTTAGGAAGGAACAATCAGTTTCACACATACAGAATGGGAAGCGACTGTCTAGAAAGGAGTACGGCAGAAAGGAATCTAGGGGTTATAGTGGACCACAAGCTGAATATGAGTCAGCAGTGTGATGCTGTTGCAAAGAAAAGCAAACATGATTCTGGGATGCATTAACAGGTGTGTTGTGAGCAAGACATGAGAAGTCATTCTTCCGCTCTACTCTGCGCTAGTTAGGCCTCAGTTGGAGTATTGTGTCCAGTTCTGGGCATTGCATTTCAAGAAAGATGTGGAGAAATTGGAGAGGGTCCAGAGAAGAGCAACAAGAATGATTAAAGGTCTAAAGAAGATGACCTATGAAGGAAGGCTGAAAGAATTGGGTTTGTTTAGTTTAGAAAAGAGAAGATTGAGGGGGGACATGATAGCAGTTTTCAGGTATCTAAAAGGGTGTTATAAGGAGGAGGGAGAAAACTTGTTCATCTTTGCCTCTGACGATAGGACAAGAAGCAATGGGCTTAAACTGCAGCAAGGGAGGTTTAGGTTGGACATTAGGAAAAAGTTCCTAACTGTCAGGGTAGTCAAACACTGGAATAAATTGCCCAGGGTGGTTGTGGAATCTCCATCTCTGGAGATATTTAAGAGTAGGTTAGATAAATGTCTATCGGGTATGGTCTAGACAGTATTTGGTCCTGCCATGAGGGCAGGGGACTGGACTCGATGACCTCTCGAGGTCCCTTCCAGTCCTAGTAGTCTATGATTCTATGTGACCCATAATATCAATGGCAAATGGGAAATCAGAGAGCCACTTCATAACTGAAGCTCAGTTGAGAGAAATCAAATGTTTCCCTTTCATTTTGAAGAACAAATTAGTCTCTGCTCTCAGATCCCACACTTTCCCCACCAGAACTTTTCCCAAACTAAGCCATCTAACATTTGCATGGTACAGGGCATCTCTGAGCTCTGATTCAGACTCCTCCAGCGGAGAGACAGATTGCTTGTGGTTTAATGCTTTTACTCCAATTAAGCTGACTAGTTTTGTAACTCTTTCCACAACATTTCTTAATTTCTGAACACTTGTTCACAATCCAGCATTTTTGCCTATAAGATTAGGACTCCCATCAGTGGTCACACTCACCAATTTCTTTTACTTCAATACCAAATTTAAGACACTGTTATTTGCTGCCTCCAGTATATCTTTTTCAGAAGCCATATTTTTCACTGACTTGCATTGATGCCAGTTCTTCAACATTTGTGGCAATGTCTCAAATGAAATGAAGCTGTGTCTTTAACATCAGAACTTTCTTGAAGTGCCAGTGTGAAATATGAAAAAAATTATTTACCTTGCTTTTCAACTCAGCTGTTGATCCAGGTTCTCTGAGATTTCGTCTACATGTCTCACCACATTTCACCTTGACAATGAAACAGTTTTGAACTGCTTTTTTTGGGGTCTAGGTATAATATTGCAGCAGAGTCAACCAAACATTTCTCGATAAATTCTCACTCAGAATAATTTGTTGGTTTTGGTGATTTTGTGTGAAAACATGTAGTTTGTTCTTGTAATTCTGTCTTGTGCTATGGGTAGTTTCATGAAAAAGCTTCCCTCTTTTTGCATTTGAGCAACTATCTAATGCACTTTTCTAACTTTCTACGTGCAGACATATTCTTATATTTGGATGCATGTTTGCTCTCACAATGCCAGTTAAAATTGTATTATTTGAATATGGCCACATTTTCTTTGCAATGTAAGCACACAGCTTTCCTTGCCACATCAGTAAAAAAAGTATTTTGAAGTCTATTTTTGAAGTATTTTGTTAAATACTTGGCATTTGACGTCTACTTTCCTTTTCTTTGATAAACTGATTTATAAATTCTACCCCACCACTGCAGTGCCAAATAATATAATAGCTCATGCAAAAACTGAGGGCTACTCAATTTTTCCTCACAGCTCTCAACACTGAAACATAAAAATGTATAGCCAACCAGTCGCAGGCCAGTAATGACACTCTGTATGCAGACATTACATTTTATCCTTCTGTATATTGTTCATTGACAATGTAAATGCATATTATTAAGATAATGTCCTCCTAGTGCTGTTGCTTCAGTGGTGTTTAAATAGCCATTTTAAGGATAACAGACGATCCAATTATATTAGTTTTAATGGAGAAATGTTCCAGTAGTTTCCTCAGTTGCTGGGAATCAAGGCGGGCCAGACTGAAATGTGAGGCCAGATCCAGCCCACTGTATTTTGCCCACTGTAGACAGTGGCTCAGATCTGTTAGGGCTGAGTTGCATTCTTCATTGCGTGGTATCCTGTCAGATTTCTTGTAAGAGTTAAGGGTTTCCAGAATTTTGAAACACTATACTTCAATGCTATATGTGATACACATTGATTCATTCTCTGGACAGAGGACCTAAACTCCCTCATAGATTCCCAGCAAAACTTCAACAGTCACCACCCATCCATTAAACTGTCTTTGGAACACTCCCACACTAGCATCAACTTCCTGGACATCATGATCAGCTTCAACAATGAACCCTACAGTCAAATTAAAATGAGGTCCCAACCCTTGTTGTGGTCCCAATCTACAGCTTGGGTACCTCTATGTTAAATAGTTGATGGCCAGATCCTCAGCTGCCCTGAAACTGAATTTGGTGTGCCTGCAGAAGGGGGAGGCAGCATACGTGGATTTTTCTCTTTTTCCTTCTTGGTCTGGGATCTAGTTCAGCCTCTGACACAAGTAAGAGCAGCCTGAAGTTGTCTGAATTTACATGAGGCTGTCAGAGGATGCTCCTGAAGGCCAGGAACACTGAAACAGGCATATTCTGGTCATGCACACAGTACACTATCCACACCATTTTGTGGGGCAGAAGCAGGTGGGACATTTTATGTTCCTAGCAGGGCAGAACAGAAGCATTCCAATGATTTGCTCTTTGTTTGTTCCCCAGATGGAGCAGCTCATTCTGCTGTCAGATACTTCCCAGAACTTTGAAAGGGGAGGGGTGCATGCCTTCAGGGCAGCAGAGATCACAGAACACAGAGCCCAGTTATCAGGGCAGACATTGTGGCACACCTGTGGAAGCCAGTTTCTCTTGAGAAACAGAAGAGTCCACACTGGCTCTTTGTCGACAATAAAGGGAGAGGGAAAGACAAAGGTCTCTTGCAGGGCTGGAAGTTTTTTATCATCAAAACTGGGTGTTTTTCCTGACAAAAGTCATTGCAGTGTAAATACTCTTACTGTTTTGTCTCCAAAAGTCAGTTTTGGCCAGCGTATATAAGCCGTTAAAGTTAACTTTAAATTATGTTCCATGTATCTAGTAGTCAGGCTAAGAGTCTCCATATACATAGAGCTAAATCAATTGTTTTTTCAGGTGTCATTCATGAAAATATAATCGCTTCTGATCAATCTAAATATATATTTTCATTTAATCTTTTTTCCACATCACATGTGCTGCTGCATTTTATGTAATTTCCAGAGTAAGATGAGAACATTACCTCATTCTGAGAATTGTAAAGTGGGGTTTGTTTTAATTAAAAAATTACTCTTTTTCAGATGGGAACTGACTCTGGAACTAGATGAAATAACACTGTGGATTTTTAGGTCAAGCCTGACAAATATTTTGAAAGGTCCTCACAATTTTCATGTAAGAAAATTTGTTGCCTATTTTTTTCATGTGTAATGCAAATGGAACTATGCACCCTGTGGGTGTTGGAAGCTAGGGAGTTATCAAATGCTTTCCAAGGTTAAGTGCAGCACATCTCTGTCCAGACAATAAGCAAAAGGCCAGCAGAACTCCAAAGGAAACAGGCAAGAGGCACAGAATAGGGGAAGAAAAGCTGCTCTGCCTTTGGAGATTTCTTGCAGAGTGCAGGAATTCAGACAGATCTAGCCATTTATAACAGTTTCTTTTAATGCAGTTTTTCCTTTTTTTTTTTTTTTTTTTTTTTTGCTAATTGCAAAATAAACAGCCACAGAAACCCTCTCAACTTTTTTTTGGCTAAGTGCAGTGTTGATAGGCACTAATGGAGAGGTCTCCAAAGCCCCATCCAATATCAGTTCCTTCACTCAGTAATGAATTTTTGGAGTGCCACTTTTGCTGATATGGAAGAGTCATTCATAAACAAGTTGAATCTCTGATTCATATATAATGCAAGTGGAACTGAACCTAGGACCTCTGGAGCTTAGTGCATGAGCCTCTACTACATGAGCTAATAGCCAGCTGGTGCTTAGCTAAGGCTGTAGAGCAAATTCATTCTTTCTGTGAGTGGGCTCAGTTCCACTAGATGGACCCACACCCAGCAGCTGCATGGGTTACACTTGCAGTGCACATTCCCTTTCTTTCTATAGAATATGTGTACTGAGGGAAAGACCAGGAGCAGAAAATTCCTTCTTAGCCATTTCCATGCTTTATAGTGGTAACTGCTTATACAGGAGTGGGAGGGGGGAAATCCCCTTGAGAAATACCAAATTCCATTTGCCTTGCAGGTGCTAACAGATGCATTCCAAGGCAGTTCATTTTAGCACAATGTAACCTGTTTCACTCAAGAGAAGGAAAAGGGGTTTTTTTTGCTTTGCTTTTTTAAGGCCATACTGGGTCAGACCAAAGGTCCATCTAGCCCAGTATCCTGTCTGCTGACAGTGGCCAATGCTAGATGCCCCAGAGGGAGTGAACAGATCAGGGAATCATCAAAGGATCCCTCTCCTGTCATCCATTTCCAACATCTCTCAGGGTATGTCTACACTGCCACCCTAGATCGAACTAGGGTGGCTAATGTAGGCATTCGAACTTGCAAATGAAGCCCAGGATTTAAATATCCCGGGCTTTATTTGCATGCTCCCGGGTGCCACCATTTTTAAATGCCCCGTAGTTCGAACTCCCTGCCCGCGGCTACACGCGGCACGGACTAGGTAGTTCGAATTAAAGCCCCTAATTCGAACTACCGTTACTCCTCCTGCAATGAGGAGTAACGGTAGTTCGAATTAGGAGCTTTAATTCGAACTACCTAGTCCGTGCTGCATGTAGCCGCGGGCAGGGAGTTCGAACTACGGGGCATTTAAAAATGGCGGCGCCCGGGAGCATGCAAATAAAGCCCGGGATATTTAAATCCTGGGCTTCATTTGCAAGTTCGAATGCCTACATTAGCCACCCCAGTTCGAACTAAGGTGGCAGTGTAGACATACCCACAGAGGCTAGGGACACCATTCCTACCCATTTTGTCTAATAGCCATTGATGCACCTAACTTCCATGAATTTATCTACTTCTTTTTTGAACCCTGTTAAAGTCCTGATCTTCACAACAGAATTGGGCAAGGCATTAAGGGATGTGATTAAGTAATTGGTGACTTTGACCTCATTACACTGTAAGCCACAGAGGCAGTTGATTAGTATTTGATTAAAGCATTCACCAATTTTTACTTTTCTTAACAAATATTTTGTGCACCATTTTCTGATGTTTATCCATTTCAAAATACCTTTTGTTGAATAAAGGGTTTATCACAGATTGGTAACACTCAACAGATAGTTTGTTCTGATCTTCAGTCAGCAGAATGTCATTGTAAGTAAATTCACTATAAGTAACTTCCAGTGTTATTTGCTGGCTCATTTCTAACATCAATTCTGTACACGGGGAGAGTAGCTAATGCTAAATAGCTATATTTTACTAACTTGTTTGAAAAGCACTGCCTTTTTTACTTTCCCATTCTCTTCCTGCCACTATGTATGAAGTGGCTATTTTATATTTTTTAAAGTATTTTAACTTATATAAAATGATTATATATAAATATTGGTTTTGTGTCTTTGGGACTGTGTTAGATACAGGGCATCTATACATATGATGGCTGGATCAGCAATTGTGTTGCAAATATCCATTTCCCACTCATAAAATTTCCTTCCAAATAAATTTGTAGACATAAGCTGGTTCCCTGAGGGTTTGTCTGCACTGTGGCTTTTGCCACAAGAACCTATACAAATGAAGCGTGGATTAGCATATTGCTGCACTTCATTTGCATAATTTATTCAAGCTGTTTTTGTGCAAAAAAAAAGTCCATGCTGCTTGTTTTTGCACAAGAACCCCTTGCGCAAAACCAGCTTGAATAAATTATGCAAATGAATCACGGCAATATGCTAATCTGTGCTTCATTTGCATAGGCTCTTGTGGCAAAAGCCGCAATGTAGATGTAGCCTGAATGTTTTAGGAAAAGCAGACAAACAGTGGGAGTACAAATACTGGTGGAGTTGCAAGTCAGATTTAGCAAATATGTTCAAGAGTTATAAGGAAGCATTGAACCAGACTCTAAGAAAGGAACAACTCAAAGAAAACAGCAAGACAATAAGATATGGTTGATTTTTTTGTGCACCACCATCCCTGAGAAATGTAGTGGAAGGCTGGAGGAAAAAAAGAAATAGAAAAGACTTCTCTAAGTCAGGAACAAGTTTTCTATGGACAACAGATCACCCATGAGGAAATGGAAAGATAAACTAGAAAAGGTTGTTCAAAGGCTGGATATGCATATCTTGTAAAGGTTACCTTGCACCCAGTTTTAGGCTTAGGGTACGTTTATGTGCAAACATGCACCAAAAGAACAAAAGTTTCAATTAAAAGAAGTTATTCTGGTGCAGGTCAGTGTGGACATTCTTACTCTAGAATGAAGTAGCTAAATTGACAATAGCTAGGGTTGGTAACAAACCAACTTTACCTAAATCATACTGAAATAAGAGAGTTCACGCTCACAGACTTTCACCAGAATAACTTTCAGTTTCAGTTTACATCTTTCCCAGTAGTGTGCAAGTTTGTGTATGGACCAAACTTTAAGAGCTTCCTATGTGGCAGACCACCTCTTGCCCCAAGCTATCTTGTCACAGCGGAGATCAGAGCTTCTGGAGCTGTAATCATTTGCCCCAAATGACAGGGGGGAAGCCAACTGGGCCTTCTTTGGTGTGTTCCTTTCCTTTGTAAGGAGTTCTGTCCTAGGTACTAATCAGTCTGAATCTGTTGACCTTCAGAGAATGCTTCAGGGTCCCTCTCTTTAGTAGTGTGACAGAAGAAGAGCTGTTGATAAGGGGTGATGTACAGGGGAAGTTGGGAAGTTGGTAAATTTCTTCTGCTGCTTGGTCATTTAGTATAATCATATGCCAGGGGTTTGCTGATACTGCTTTTTGGCTGAATTATATTTTTAAGTATTTTGTAAGAATTGCTTGGAGTATTCAGATAGGCACCTAGTATTTTTATGCATTTAAATAATGAAATAAAATTATTGATTATATTTCATTTCATACCCAACTTGGGCACACAACAGAGTTTTGATCTGAGCTTTTTATCTTTGGTCATCTTGGTTATCAACCCATTCTCTATCATTTTCATTCACATTTTCTTTCCTGTTCCCGATTAGTATTTTATCACAATTTAAAACCAATCTATTATATCGGCCTCTCCTAACATTATGATACTTTTAATATGTGCTTACCATCTTACTACACTGATGCTTTTATATGATCAGTCTACTAAAATATAAGTTTATTTGGGAGTGGGGTGGAGGGAAGAGAACATGTCTGCACTAGCTATAACAGAAGGAACACAGGGGGAATTGGAATTGTTTTCGTGGGTAGGGGAGAAGTTTTTCCCTAAAGAGATCCATATGAGGACATTAATGATCTAATGAGAATAATAGACTAATTATTTCACATGTTTTTGTAGGAGATACTCTGAAACTACAGATCTTGGGAACAGAAGTGAAAACTTAGTAAATTGTTTAAGGGCACTGAAACTGATTTCAGGAAATGAGCTCAACTAGTGTATTGGAATTTATTGTAATTTGTTAACAGCATTGCTAGAAAAAGAGAAATACATGCATTATATTATGCTTAGACTTTCTGGAAGCACATGACCAAGTTCCAAGTTGCCACCTAATGTATAGAGTCATCCTGGAACAGGAGAAATGCTATCATGCCACATAAAATTGAAATCTGCTAAAAAACAGAAAAGAGAGAATATCAATCCTTATGTTGCTTTCTCTGATGGTAATTAAAGCAAGGTTTCCAGCTCCACAACTGAAACTTATCTGGACGGTTTGGTTTGTAGTCAAGATATTAGTAGCCAGTACTGGATGGATTTGCAATATGGAGGTAGCAATTTTTGGAAGACAGAAATTCAGTTCACATAGCAAGCATGAAAACAAAAAAACAAAATAAAGATATAAAGAAAGATATTCAGGTTGCACCTGTATAAACCAGAATTCTCTGGTCTGGCAACCTGACCACGGATATTCCAGGATCAGTGTGTCCTGGTGTGCTACGGGGGGTTGGGGAGCCCAGGAACTTGGCACAATGCTGGGGCAGAGGGTGACGTGCAGCTCAGCTAGGTTGCAGGGATCTGGGAAGCCCAGCACACAGCTCAGCACACAGTTGGGGAGGGGGAGCCAGCACAAGGCTCAGCTGGGTTGCAGAGGAGAGGGGTGGGAACTGGTGCATAGCTCTGCTGGCCTGCAGGAGGGGGAGCCAGGAAGCCCATGCTGGGGCAAGCTAGGGATGGGGCCAGTAGCAGAAATAACCTCCCCAGGTCTGGCAAAATCCCTCATCCAGGACCAGTCAGGTCCGAAGGGTGCCAGACCCGGGAGACCCCAACCTGTACTGTTACTGCTGAAAAATGCAGAGGGGACTTGTTTGAGCAGATTGTGATGGGGCCATGTTTCCTTTCCTACTACACAACAACAAGGCTTGGAGAATGTTGTGGAGTGTGCCAGCTGCACCTTTTCTAAAGATGCAGAAATGTCAAGGAAGCCACTTTTGAGGTAGAACTGAGCAGCTTTTTAAAGGCATGCAACAATCCTGTGCAATGGGCTTATCTAGTTGGTACTACAGGTAGGAAAAATAGAACGGAGCAATCATTGAAGCTAATCCTCATAAAACATGCCACGGGACTACAACTGAAGTAATCATAAATAGCTCACAGATAGCATGAAGGAAGTGTGTGTGTACGTGAATTCTCAGAATAGATTTTTAGAAATACCTGCTACTATCCATTTAGTGAATGCTGATAGTTTCATGACAGTACATCACGCTTCCTAGCTAGTAGGCTGAGTCTCATGAGGCACATCAAGACTGAGAAATGTCAGGATGACTGAGAAAGAAGGAAGCGTAGAGGGCCACCCACTGAATTAGAGATGTTGTTAGAGTTCAGATTGTGCTGTTTCATCGCAATTCCATTTCATATTGTCAGTGGGCAACTGATTTTCTAAAAACTGACATTGAAACACCTTAACAAAGCAACTGTCTATCACAAAGCAAAATAAAACCAATTTTCTAAATGAACAGGCATAAGAGGTAGGAACAGAATGACAGAGGAATTCACTTGGGTATAATTTTGGGAACATAAATAAGGCTGTTTTTCCTCATGGAGATAGATATATTACATTTTGTAAACGTTTCTTCCTGACCAGACACAATCAAGCAATATGGTGCCAACATGATTCAGAATATGCCCAAACAAATTCTTCCTTATATTGTAGCTTTTTGGAGCTTTAAGTTGAAAATTT